>JARHVA010000532.1:0-1200000 GCA_037957365.1 Torreya grandis
GGTAGAGTTGATGGAATCTTTGGCAAATTTATATGAAAAACTCTCAGCTTTGAATAAGGTATTTCTTATGAAGCAATTATTTAATTTGCAAATGTTGGAAGGTGGATCTGTACATAGTCATCTTAGTGATTTCCATGGTTTGGTAAACTAGTTAAATTTAGTCAATATTGTTTTTGATGATGAAATTAAGGCTCTCTTAATCTTATGCTCATTACCTAAAAGTTGGGAAAGTTTGGTAATGGCAGTTATTAATACTGTGTCTACTTCAAAAATCTTAAAAGTGGATGATATTGTGGGTGTAATCTTGAATGAAGAGATTTTTAGGAAAAGCACAGGTGAATCATCAGGGAATGCTTTGAGTGTTGAAGGCAGGGGAAGGCAAAGAGAGAAGATAGAGCATGGGAGATCAAGGTCCAAGATAGGTAGGAGATCCAAGTCCAGGTATGGCAGAATAACCTGCTAGAAATGTGGAAAGCAAGGGCACTTAAAGAGAGATTGCAGGTCAGATGGAGATCAGCATGAAGGACATGAAGAAGAAGCAGATGTTGTAGATTTCATTACACAGGATGCTCTGGTATGTTCTTTGGATAAAGTAGAATCTTAGGTTTTAGATTCTGGTGCCTCTTTTCATGCATCCCCAAATAGGGAATTTTTTCATGAGTATGTCCAGGGAGACTTTGGAGAAATTTGTTTAGGGGATGGTAAGCCTTGTCAGATGGTTGGCAAAGGGAAAGTGAAGCTGAAATTGTAGACAGGTAACACATGGGTGTTGAAGGAGGTCATGCATGTCCCAGTTCTAGAGTAGAATTTGATTTATGTAAGAAGTTTGGGTGATGAGGGTTGCACAGTAACTCTCACAGTGGACTCTTGGAAGGTTACCAAGGGTGCACTTGTTGTAGAAAGAGGTAAGAAAGTAGGTACACTTTATCTATCTACTTGTATTACTGATTCTCTTTTTGGGTTATCTACTTTAGCTGTAGATTTGAAGATGTGGCTTAATAGGCTTGGTCACATGAATAGGAAGGAGATGCATGTTCTTGAGTCAAAGGATATGCTTTCAGATTTGAAAGACATGGATCGAGATTTCTGTATCCAAAAAAAAAAGGTGACATTTCTTGAGGAATCTGATGTTAGTGATAAGAATAGGAAAGCCTTGGTTTTCAATGAGAAGATGATGGACAGGTATTAGTCAAAGGGGCTGAGGAATTATGAGCATAGCAAGGGTGATTTGGATAGGGTTTTGATCCAAAAGGAGCTCGCGGGTAGAAGTCATTTCTCACAAGAAAAACACAGAGACCGACATCAGCTAGAAAACTGATGTCAGCATCTAGACAGGGACCGATGTCGGCTATGTGCAACCCAACGTCGGTGACTCAGAGACAGATAAACACCAGCATCGGCCAAGGGAAACTAATATCGGTGATGAAGCAGTCACATAGAACTAACGTTGATGAGGTGCAGACTGAGATGTGATTGGCATCGGTCACTGAGACAGATTTTGGGTGGATAAAAAGCTATCAAAGAGTCTCAAGCACCCATATGGAGGACTTAAAGGGTATGTAAGCCTCAAATTCATCAATTCCCTTCTTTACACTACTTGTTGCTCACTGATAGTAAAGAACCAGGAAGTTATTAAAGAAGCAGAGCAGGTAGATCTAAGAAATAGTGGGAGCTTGGCATGGATGAAGGATGTGATTCCTTGGAGGAGAACCAAACAGGAGTTTTTGGGTGGAGTTGCCAACTGGAAGAAAGCACTGAGAGATGAATGGATGTTCAGGATGAAGAAGAGCAAAAATGGACATGTGAGATAGAAGGCCAGGGTATATGGTCTTGAGTAAGCTACAGGGTAATGGAGGTTTGATCATTGTGTTTCTCTTTACCAGGTTGGATAATATTAGCTACATTATCCTATTACTGTATGATGTGCTTGTTGCAGGGTTATATATATAGGGAGTTGCTAAACTAAAGGTAAAGCTAGTTCAGAAGTATGTCATGAGGAATCGGGGAGCAGCAAAGTTATTTGGCATGAGTGTGTTCTAGGGACATGGAAGGTCACATGTTGACTTTGTTTCAAGATGATTGTGTGAGACCGGTTAGCACGCCGATGGCTGGATAGTTCACAGAACAGTGTCTTGATTCACATAATGAGGTTAAGTGCATGGTATGTACTAGACCTAAGTTTTCCCAAGAAGTGGGAGTTGTCACAAGTTTGGAGCCAATATGGGAAAGAAGCATTGGAGGGCAGTTCAGTGGATTCTTTAAAGGGACCAGCAGCAGGTTGCACATGCTATGCAGGGTCAAGTTTTTTTTCTACATGGGTTTGTAGATGCGGATGTGGTAGGTGATTTGGATGACAGGAGGTGTACCACAAGTTTTGTGGTGGTTGGTCTTCAAGGGTGATCTTGAAGAGGGATACAAATCCAAGGGAACAAACTAGATGATGTACAGGTACAGGTACAGTTGTAGCTATTTATCTCCAAGTGGAAGATTGTTAGGTTGTGGAGTTAAAAGCTTCAACTATGCAGACATGGAGGAGGTTGCTGAAGTTTTAGAGACACTGATGTCAGCAGTATAACCAATGTTAGTCATGATGAATGCAGAAGGCAACTGGCATTGACAGGGAGTCAGCTGACATTGATCAACACCAGTCAGATAGGGACTGATGTCGGTCACCTGTGTGTTCTATAACTGTTCGTTGCACAAACAATTAGTTTGTTGAACTGATTTTTTGCATGTAAAGGCTATTTCAAGTCTTGAGCTATGTGTCTATTATTAGTAAACTAAGAGTCTAAGTTATTTTTTAAGTCTGGGATCTATTTATAGACCCATTGGCATGTATTGTAATTATGAGCTAAAAAGGAAGGCAAAGAAGATCCTTCCATTGTAAGATCATTGAGTTGTAGGTTGTTGCAAGCTCATAAGAGATCTACATGTGTAAGTAAGGTCTGTTGAATTGTAGGTTGCAGGTTCATGGGAGATCTACTTGAAGTACTTTAGAGTGCTTGGTGTACTGGCAGGGTTATTACTAACTGGTTGGAGAGGTGAACACCAATTCTATGTGTGAGTTGTGTGTTGGGACCATTTTTGGTAGGAGAGTGAACTTTTGAAGAAGAATTACTGTACACTTGAGGTGTGGGAAGCCTCTGGAAGGTGGGAAAAGAAGTGGCATCTTCTTTATTGTATTTTCTTTTTGAATGAGTATTGAATACAAGATAGTGTATTGTCTCTCATATTCTATGCTATTTGTGAATTCTAGTTACTTGTACTTCTAGATAATTCCGCATGTTTAATTTCTTGTATTTGGTAATCATATTGTGCTCTTTCTAAGGAGCAAGATCCTAACAAGTGGGATCAGAACAGGTGTGTTCTTGATTCCCCAACAACTTTTAGGCTTTCTATGTGTTTGTTTGACAAGTTATTTGTTTGTTTGTTTGCCCATTTGTTTTATTTCATTGGTGTGCCTCAACTCGGTCTATTTACATTCATTGGATGATTCATTGTGCATTAGTCTTGACTCTATCCATATTCATATGTCAACATTGTCATCATGGTTTTTATCATTGGTGCATTCTTTTCAATTATTTATTAGATCAAGAGTCAATCCTTATGAACATTATGGCTAGGTTATCATGATGTTTTATATCATGATGCATACCATCATGTGCTACATCAAAAATTATCTCAAAAAATATTGTAAGCAATGGAACCAAATAAACTTCTCCTTTGTAACCTTGGTAAATCTTCCCATCCTCCTTGATAGAATCAACACATTAACCAATTTGGTTATATCAATGCTAATATGAATGAGCATCTACATATTAGAAAGTACAATTAAATCATTTACATTGATCAATTCTTATTCTTCTATTCCTCATTCCATCATCTCCCACTTATAGGTTAACTACATTGGCCTGAGGTCTATTTAGACTATGTAGGTAGCACTTAGATACATGACATATCTTAAGTCATCTCAATCACCTTTATTCTTCCAATCATCTATTTCATCACTTTATGCATCCTCATGTGCCTGGTTGTTTGTGGATTCTCCAGTCATTATACCATCACATCTATGTTTTCACCTGCTCATCTTTAATTTGTATAACATGTTATATCCTTGAGTTATGCTTGCTAATCTACCTTATTGGGGCACAAAAAAAATCATTATTCAATCCAGGTCATTTTAATAATAACCATCTTCCCTACTGGGGCATGTGTCTATGTCACTGATTATAACCACCTTTGGGTAAATTAGTGTCTCAACCTTTATTACTAATTATAACTACCTTTGGGAAAATCTTTACTTTTTAAATCAATATTTATAATCATTATATCAATTGGATTAATCTCACCCATGGGTTAATTTTATTCTTTTTCTTGATTCTTTTTTAGGGACCATCCATTAGTCATATGTGTCAGCCACTCCCTCGAGGGGGCACAATTATAGGCTTCCCAAACATTTTTTAGAAATTATTCTTCAATAATTATCTTATTTACTTCTTAATGTCCTTTTTTATTATTTAAGATGACATTACTTTGCCTATAAATTGCAATGCCCTACCAAACAGGGGTAAACTGTAGACTCCCAAATCTAGCCACTACTAGATTTTGACTGAACTTCAAAGTGATTTATACCAACCATTAAAAATTTATAATAGGAATCATTGAACATCCCAAATTTAGTTGTGAATCATTCATCAAAGCTCAGAATCATGTTGAGGGAGCCCTATTTAGGATACTAGCCTGTATGCAATAATAAACTCTCATGGATTCATCCCTAAACACCATGCAACATAACAACTATCAATTTGGCCTATGGACCTACTGATGGGGAACTTGATCAAATATTAATAGAGCTAAAATTCTAATCAAAATCAATCATTAATTAAACAATATTAAATTCCTAGTTTAATTATCCATTTGATATTAATGAATATCTAAAAATCAAAATATCAAGCCTTTTCATCATTGCCTTTATGAGTTGTCAAGATTTTTGAAAATATCCTAAAATATCTAATGAGCCATGCCTAATAATTATAAATCACAATTACATGATAACTATTAACTCAATTAGAGTTAGTCTTAACTCACATAGGGTTAGTTTGAACCCATTTCATGTTTAAACTCAACCTTAACTCACCTTGGGTGAGAGTTAATTATTGAGGCTATAAATACAAGGCCATACCCATTCATTTTTAGGATAGAATATTATAGAGATATTTTGCATGATTTACTATATAAGCCCCATTCAAGTAGTGTTATTATGTTCAGATATTAAGACAAGCAATCAAAGCAAAGGTGCCAAGGGGAAAGAGAGCCATGAAAGATTCATTGTCAAAGACTTTTTGATGCACAAACTGATCAAGCCATTCAACAAGCCATATTGGAGATACAAGAAAGGTAAAGGAATGATTTCCTTTATGTTTTTGTTGTATTTCCATTATAGTTTTGTTACCTAATCGCTCCCTAGTGTCTAAGATAGAGGTGTTAGGATTTTAGTGGGTTTATTTGAGTTTTATTTCTTGGAATAACACAAGACTAACCTCCCATATACATATTCCTTATCCACAATTGGTACTTACACATTACATATACCTCCTATATTTTAGAAACCTAACATTTCCTTTGAAGACAATGAAATTAAGGATGATGACTCTAATCTTAATTATCTGTTCATTTGAGCATACCTTGATAACACCCCATATGTAGTGTTATGATTGATAATGGTAAAAGAAAAAATGTTTTCACCATGATATTACTTATGCATTTAGGTTATAATCCACATAATTTACACACCTCTACTAGATCAGTTAGAGCATTCTGTGGGACCTCCTAAAAGTTTCTTAGTGAGATTGATCTACCTTTATAGATTGGTCCCATATATGTGGTTACTAATTTCTCAATTATACCTTCGATGGGTGCCTTTAACATGTTATTGGGATGACCTTGAATACCTACTATTTGATTAGTACCTTATACAATGAATGGGGTGTGTTAATTACATTCATGACAATTAGGTACTTATAATTTCTAGTGTTCCATATGAGAATCCTCTTGAACAAGATAAATTCATACCTAGTCAATTAATTATCAAGCCTATTAAGGATAATCAACCACAAAAGGGTGAGAAATAATCAATCACGTTTACTAAGAATCTAGTAATTGAGAGACATTTACCTCAGAGATAGACAATGGGTTCCATAAGAACCTCATCTTCTATGCATCATATTTAGATGTCTAGAGCACCTGAACATGTTCCTACTATTTTTATTTCAATTAAACCATAGAGTACATAGATATGGGTTACACAAACCCCTATTCCTTTTATTGGTACTTTATGACCTTAGATTCCTATTATATATACACTTCGCATCACATATCTTAAAGTGATAGATATTTCACCTATACATGCCCCTTAGAAGTACCACTAGTTTCTTGCACCAGTTTCAAGTGGGGAGATACCTATGATCATCCTTTGGATGAGATCATAGGATGATCTCGTCTCTTCAAAAATACCCCAAAAAATCAAAACATTCAAAAACTCCAAGTACATTTTTGGTGCCTACATGTTATATTGGATCCTTGGGGTGTGTGTGTGTGTGTGTGTGTGTGTGTTATTTCCATGTTGAGGGATAACATATCATTTAATCCTACATATACATCTACAAGAATACATAGCTACATGATTCTATACACTTATGAGTGTTTTTATTTCCCTCTACTCATGCCACCAGGACATTGGGGCATCCATATCCTATGATCTTGATACTTCTAGGTCATATCATTTTATGGTCACATCACACTATCATGTTTGAGCTCAGATATGTAATGACATATGCCTTATGCATGCTTATATCATGCACATGGTACTTGATATTATATGCACTTGACATTTTTTGCTAAAGCATTTTATCCATGAGCTACCATGATATGTTTATGCTAGTTACTTATCCTTTTCATTTATACACTTCATTAAGTGTTTTGCCTTGTTATTATCTTGCTTATTTAGGCATTTGAATATGTTTTGTTGTATATGGATCATGTGCCTATGTTTGACTTCTTGGACATTTAAAAATGTCACTAATTATTGTATAGACATTTAAATATGTCATTCCTCACTTTTTGGACATCTGACTAAGTCATGTCCATTCAAATTTTGTGGCATTTTAACATGCCCCTTATTTTTGGTCTCCTCAGACCTTTATTTGTTGACTTGCTTTTCAGTGCTCTTGTGTGTGTTTGTTTGCTTTTTGATCTTGTATTAGTACTATCTAAACATTGACATGATCTTTATCATGTAACTTAAGGTTACATGTGATCATATAAATTATATGAACTTCAATTATACATTTACCTATGCACACTTTTATACATGCTACATGCTTCAGTCATAGAATATATAGCTATATGGTTATATTCTTCCTTTGAGGTAAGGTAACTACTAGGTAATATTTTTACCTCATCTCAAAAGGGGGTAAGATCAGTGGGGGAATGTCATATTGACATAGACTCCATGCATTTATAGTTTTTAGATTCATTGGGGGCATGCTTTCGAAGAATGTTCTCCACACTCATTCAGTATTTGGTAATTATATTAGTTTACATATTTAGTGGGGGCATGTCATATGGACATGGTTTCCACACATTCACAATTTTTAGATTTAGTGGGGGCATGTCATATTGACATTGCTTTCACACATTCATAGTTTCCAAATTCATTAAGGGCATGATTTGGAAGCATGTTATCCACACTTAAATAGTTATCCAAATTGTCTAAATCACATAATTATATGATTCATATTCATAGTTGTGGTAGAATTATATACATTATTACCATTGTTATACATAATTTCATCGTGAGACATATATAAGGTACATATGTTATACAACATGTGCTTAATATTAAAAAATACAAATTAGTTTCCAATTCCAAAACCATTTTATGTATTAATACCCCATAGACTTTTATAAACTTTATTGAACCAATACATTACAGTAGTTGGTTCACCTTTTGGTATGGTTGAGGTGATCAAATCACTTAATCTTACCAAGATTTTAGGTTGGATATGATTGTATCAAAAAAACTCACTATATTACAAGTATCATTGGGTTGCATGTTTGAGCTAATATTAATTGTTAGGTGGAAACTCATTTTTGCTCCAAAGTTGGGGGCATATGCCTTCTAGTCTCTCTCACCCTCTCTATCTCCTTGGATATATGCACTTTAAATATTTATCTTTTTATCCTAATCTCAATTTTAGATCCTTATAATGATACATATTTTAAAAACAACTTTTCAATAGGTAAGGTGGTTACATTGACACATAGGTGTACTTTAAACCTTGCTATTTCAATTTCAATCAATTTCAACTAATTTTAATCTAAATTATATGCATTGATTTTACACTATAACATGATCTTAGTTGTAGTCAATCACCATAAAAGCACTCAAATTCAACTCAAACAAAGATAAGGTGTGCACACATATTTAGGTACTTATTCCTTTCATTTAAACTAATAATTTCATTAATATATTAAAGGTGGGGAAAATTTAGATGATATTTTGTAATTATGTAGCACCTCAAGCTTGTACACTTGGGAAACTTAGACCTTGGTTGTTCCTCTTAGTTATACACATACCTTGATTGTTTAAGACCTCATATCTACTTTATCTTATACCCCTTGGCCTATATATTAGTCTGACTAGTCTTAATTTATGACATATACATCCTATCTTGTACACCTTGGTAAGTTCTAATCCTCTACCTATTTTTATACTCCCTGGGCACTAATGTTTAGAACATATAATAGCATCAAAATTACTATCCTTCCCCAATACAAGTGTCCAATGATATAAATTCATAAAATTCACAAATTAAAAGTATCCTATTGGTCATCCTAAGTGATTTAATATGATTTATCTCCTGATAAGATAGGTATAAATATAATATCAACCCTCATTCATTCCTCACCTAGTAATCAAACCAAAGAGACCAAGTCACTTATCAAAAGTACTCTATCAATCATAATTGATCAAATATTCCCTATTTCCACACTAGTCATAGTTATATCACACATACAAGTATAAAGTACTAAAGTAGTAGACATAAGGTCTTATTTTCTAAGTTACAAGCTAGATCACTATCGTACTTGCTTTACACACATTGCATGATTCACACATAATCCAACATGTAAAATAAAAGACATGATTCTAATGCCTTCTTCTAGAGTATTAGCTATATAAGTAGTTCCCTTTGATACTAGGGTAATTATAGGTTAGTTTGGCACCATGTACCCATTAACCCATTTCCCCCAAGGTCACATTGAAGATGGAAATCTAGGGTTTTACCATTTCACAAGGAGTGAAAATCCATGATCCATATCTGAATACAATAGAGTGAAGGTGAATCCAAACCTAGGAGAATCTAAGTGGTCACATCTTATTTTAGCTAATATTCCATACATGACACTATCATTGAACCTATATAGTAGTGTCGACACAACCATTCCAGGTTGTTATAACTATTTAGAGAGATAGAGGCACCAGATCTAGAATTTGACAATTGTTGACACTTTGATTAGCACCCTTGAGGAGATGGATAATTATCCTAATCTAAGTGGAACCATGGAGACATTTTTATTTCTATGGGTGATAATATTGAGAAATGAATCTCTGGATGAGGGGTTATCTCCCTTTGATGCACCTTTAAAGCTCTCTCTCTCTAACTTAGTAACTTGGAGATGGAAAGGGATTCAAAAAAATAACTAAGAAAACAAAAGGGTGATTCAAAAATGTATAATTTCCTCTCACTTGACTAAAAATTGATACTGAAATAGAATAAAGCATCTATCACACAAAAATCATAACCTAGGTTTCATTGCTACATCAATATTTCATATGTTAAATTCAAGAAGATATGTGATTCTTAAGAGGCAAATGAATGATTAAAAGAGGGATACAGTAATAAACCACTTAAAATATACCTCTACACTTAGAAAATAATACTAGAAAAGACCTATAACAATCTCTTTTCTACAAATTGGTAGACCATCAAGAGTACAAGCTAGAAAAGACAATCTTTTACTAAACTAGACCAACAAGATTCAAGCCATTACTTAATAGTATATCATGTGAGTAGAAATAAAACTTGTATATTTATTAAATATTCTTTAAAGTACAAATTTGGATATATTTTCCTCATCAACCAATGGAGGATACTCAAAAGAGATAAGAAAATGCATATTTATAGATTTTGAGAGGAAGAACAAGCAAGGGAAGTCCAAGGACTTGGACATGTGTCACATTGAAATAATTAGTTAAATTTTCATTTGAAATATATTTTTGGTGAGATATTCCATGTCATATATGTAAAATTTTCCAAAAAAAGTCATAAGAATGGTGAAAAGTGACACAAAATGTGCAATTTTGGCAAAAGAAATTGCCTTCATGATTTACCTTCCAAAAATACCTTATCTCTACATATGGTCAGGTATAATGGTTGGTATAAGTAATAGGGTTTACATAAAATTCCTCACATGCATTTTATTGATCCCTGACCATCCCTATTCTTGTGGACATGCAAAATAATCCTTGGCAGTTTCAAAATGGCTCTTTTTCATACACCTTCTACACTTGGTATTAAAAAACTCCCAATTTTCCAAAATGATTCATGAAAAAGAGGGAATTAAATTTTTTTAGGTTTTCCTATAATTATTTTCAAGAAAAAATCTTTAAGATTCTTGCTTAGTTTCTTTTCACCACTTTCCCTAAGTTTTCACTAGTTGATTCACTAGACTAGCTAAAAGTAAGATCCTAGTTGGGGAAATTATGGGATTATTCATGAGATTAAATTAATTTTTGTAGTTATCTCAAGCTTAAATCATCATCCCAAACTTTTTTCATCTTCTAACTCCTCCTATAGCTTAAACACCACATAAAATGGTCAAAATAAGCCCTATTTTGGCATATTCCATACACCTCCATAAAAATGAATCACATTTTTATAATATAAAGATATTAATTTTCATAATATTTTTTTTTAATTCCCATTCCATTTCATCTAGATACTCAAAATGCTTCATCTCCTCAATCGGGTCACTATAAGGGTTTTGAGGGGGTTTTGAGTGGCCTAGACTCTTAACCTTTGTTCATAAAGGTAAAACATTAAAAATACTTTTAAATTACACTAAGTTATATTAAATTACCTTATATAAATTATCCAAATGGATTAGTGTCCCATGAAAACATTCATGAAAGATATGAGTGATGGAAGTTGACCTTCAAATTGCTTACATGCTTCCTATGAGGGTCTTAGTATGTCTGAGTTAGAGATGGATTCTTGTGGAGTTTAATTGTCAAAAAAAATCTTCCTCGCCTCTTTTTCTGACCTATAAACATTTTATAATCCTTTTTATAGCTTACCAATATCCGAAAATGGAGATGACCCCTATTTTAGGACAAGACCTATTCCTTGCCAACATGCCTGTTTGCACTTTGTGAACCAAAAGATGATAATTTTCACTTTAAATGAATTATTTAAGTATTAAAAAATAATATTTACCCCCATATTCATCATTAAAAAAACTATAGTTCTTATATAATTTTATAACTTAGAATGACATCCCATTTGGGGTTGGGTTTGCATGTTTTCTTACTAGGTATGCCTTCAGACCTTTTTGTCTAGACCTTCTCATTGGCATTCCAACATTATATTCTAGTTTATTATTATATCCCATGTTTTCACCAACTATTAAAACTTTTACAATTTATTATATTAACATTTGGTTCACTATTGAACACATTTCCCAAAAAATGTCATTCTTGTGCATGAAGAGATTACCCCTACTTTGAGACAAAATACAGAGTTTAGACCTATTTTTCTGGGAAAATTGAATATTTTTTGAGATAAAAAATTTAATAATTACTATAATTACAATTTTTTTTTGTTTTATTCCATGGTAATGGGGTCTAACCATCTCAATCTTCCCAAAAAAGGGGGCAAAACCCCTATTTTTTGCATGTTTTTGCTCAAATATCCCTAAAGCTACTACCTCCACACAACTTTCATGCTCGTAGGTTAATAAAACATGGTTATAATCATAATTTAAATCTCATGTATCTTTTTTAACTATCTTATACCCCTCTTGTTAGTGAAAATACTTGTTTCCCCTTTGAGTCAAGGGTCTTCTAACCTACCTGTACGGACAGAGACATACTTTGTATAGGTGTAAAGGTTTTTGGACATGTCGTGAATGTTACAATAATTAGGAAACCTTAATTTTATTATAATTAATTATCATTAATTTTTTTAACCTTTCTCCTCCTTCTTTGCTCCATACTTAGCATTTCAATCCTTTACCTTTCACTCTTGTCACTACTTACTGAGGACTGAGACAATCTTAATGAACACATTAGGTTTGGTTAAGGATAATTTTAGTGAAGGTTATAAGTGGAATTTTATCCATTGGATAGCCATAACCTTCACTATTCTTGTCTAAATTACTCAAGCTTCTTATATACTCCCATGACCTGATAGTGTTCACACTTTCTTACAGGATTGTAAGTGCATATTTTGCCTTACCTATAGGTTTCCAAGGTGGGTGTTTAACCTAAAAATAATATACAATAATTTATTTGTCTTCATAGAATCATATTATATCCTTTCACCCACTTTTATGCTTCACTTGATCATGAAAACCACCTTATTCCTAACTGAGACCAATTTCTTAATACCTCTGACTATAGGTGCATAATCTAGGCCTGTAGGTTACTCAAGAGTTATTTGGAGCATGTTATGATTGTAAAAGTCTTTTTTAGATTGAATATCACTTTATAGAACTAAAAATAGGACCTATTTCCTTCCTAGGAACCCTCAACACCATCTCTTTTTGCCAATCATTGAAACATTGCCTTCACTATATACTCTACCCTATATACGGATAAGGAATAAGCTTGAAAGGTCATTTCATATAATAGAATTCTTCTTCATGATCTAAGTGCTCAAGACTCATTATTTTATCCTTTGTAATTGTTTCCCCTTAAAATAGTAGGCCTATATTCCTACATGCATAGTGTGAGTGTCAAATTCTTTCCAAATCCTATAGAAAACATTGTATACTTTTAGTGGTTTATTAACAACCTTTCAGGGTCTCAAAAATGATCTCATTCTTATCCTAGTGACCTCAAAATTATCAAGTTAATTATTTTTAGATAGGACTAATATGCCAAATAATTAGGTGCATTTAAACATCATTTGTTCATGATATGTACTATCCTAAAAACCTTGAGGACCTCTATTTGGTCCATTTAAGGACTGAGAGACCAAAACTCAGTCACTTCCCTTGCTTAGAAATTCCATATTTTCGAATACTCTTAATGAGGAAGAAAGGTATGTCATGTTAAATTAAATATTTAAGGCTTGAGAAGGGATATTTAAGACCACCTCACATTCTTCAATGCTCCCATGTCTCCTGTCCATGACCTTTTGTAGGTTAGAATGTGTTAAAGTGGGTAGTGAGGGAAAATAGTGGAGAAGATGCATAGTTTAGGCCTCATAAGAAGGAATATGTCACCACACATATTTTCATGAATCTAAAAGATTTATCACACATCCCATTCCTTCATGTTGACGTGGATAACTACTCAATAGAACCTATAGGTGCACCTTTTGGGAAATAGGTAGTATACTGATCCAAAGTGGCAAACAAGCCTAGGAAAGGATTTCTTGTATGTTTGATGCCTTTAAAACCAAATTAATAATGGATAACCTGAAATAATTCCTTTTAAAACATGTATAAACATCTATAAAACATGAACTCATTAAACCAAAATAAGATAATTGAGATAACTGTAAACAATGACCCCCCTCATAGTTGTAAACCCAAAAAATGCTGCCTAGAGTGTTAACATTTGTTTATAAATGAGGAGGAAAAAAAAATCCTATTATATATTTTAATTATACTTAGGGTAATATCTACCCCCAAGATCATTTCCTCCAACTCAAACTTTACGACCCATACTGAGCACTTGAAGTTGACCTTCCTTTGCATGCCAAGAGGAAATGGAAGAAAATTTAGCTATAGATGCATAATTTTTCATTATAATTTAAATTAAAACATGTAAATGGGTGTGGGGAGGTAAAGAGACACCTCACCCACATTTTTATCTAGATATTAGATCATGGGGACCATATAAGTGCCCCAAAAGGCCTAAAAACAAGGAGAAACTCCCATTTTATGACTATAACTAAATCTTGGACTATAACACACCTAAATCTGATATTATATAACCTCTACCACATTAACCATAGCTCATTTATAAGTTTATCACTTTATCCATCTATACAAGTCCTCTTTCTTAGCTCAAAAGTGGGTCCACAAGGCATTGTTTGCATATTAAATATGGTAAATACAATTAGATGACTTAGAAAGGTCCTAAATCACATTTAAAAACATATTAGGACTAGTAAAACATATATTATTCCTTTGACTAGGTTTCACCCTATTTGACTAGGGTTGACTTTCATTGACTTGACTAGTACAAAGGGCTGGACATTGGACCAAAGCTAGGCTAGGGATAAGCGAACATCTAGATCAAAAAGACACCCTTAAGGACATGAATAAAATTGTAAAAAGTTTTAAAAAATGTATGGGGTTGACTCAAATTTGACCAAAGGCCAAATTTGGTCAACAATAATTATTCTAGAACTATCTTCCCACCTACTTTCAACTTATTCCAAATCCATATCTAAATTAGCATCATAATAAGCTAAGTACTAAGTACATCACTTATTTATCATTTTTATATCTAGCATGCTTATAATTTCTATTAGTAGCTTATCTCCATTTAATAAATTTATCATATGGTATATTTGATTTTAGCACTTTAATTGACCTATTGTAGATCTAATATTCAACCTTATGCTCTATTATTTCTATATACTTAACCCTATCTAGCTCCTAATACAAGTTAGGTATAAATAGATTATCATTCAATTTGGAAGATGTGGTCATGGTAGAACATGTCATTTACCTATCTAGATGTGTTGGAAGTGATGGATTTGCTATTGGAGGTCTTGGAGGCAAAAATATTAGCTAGAGGATAAGAACTAGTCTCTTAAGTGCAAAGTTGTTGCATTTTAGGATTGATCAATACATTATTTTCCATAAAGTCATCTCAAAGGTTATATCGACATGATATGGGTTGAAATTATAGGGATTTGACATACATGTGAGGGTTATTTATATTCATGTAAATGACTTGCAAATTTAATTTTATGCATTTTTGAAGTTCACCTATAAAACTCTAATTTTATCATATTAGGAAGGGCAATTTTGAGGCTAGAATAGGTACTTTGTCTCTTGATCAGGCTTGATCTATGTTAGCAAAAGTTTTTGGATCACTAGAACTTGCTAATTATGAGGATATGCAACTATGATATTGACAAATAACATTTTAAAGGACCTTTTCTAGACCTATTCAAGGTTTATATAGATAAATCATAGGGTTTTATCATGATTTAAGGTTGTATCACAAATACATGAAAATAGAAACATAACTTAAAATTAGAAAATATAAAACATGGAATGTCATAAGGTGACTAAGTGCATTTAGATTTTATGTAATTTATATAAAAACTTGGGAACATTTAAGAAAATAATGGAAGACTTCTTGTTATATTCATTAAAATACTTCATTACATAGTTTCGTATAAATTAACTTACAAAATCTTACATTACTCATTGCAGAGCAATTATAATAATAAAAATTACACTAAAAATCAACCCCTTTCTATATAGAAGAATCCATGATTTAGCTCAAAGACATTGTGGTTATAATTTCTTGTCTATTCTAGGTAGCCAGTTGTGTCAAGTCACTTGTAACTTCCTTTGTTTTTTACTAACTCAAAATAGGTCTAATTGCATTTCGATCTGACTAACTATTTATCAAGATTGCACATATGGAAATAGAATTTGTTACTATGCATGAAAGGTAGAGTTGGACACACCTAATAGTAATATATTTTAACATATTTGATATATATTTAAATATTTTCCCATTAACACTTTCCTAGACTTAAACTATTGTCTCATCTTGAGACAATGTCATAGTAATGAAAAATAGTGTCAAAATATAGGACTCACATGAGTCAGATCACCTAGGGTACCATTTATTTTTTTTACCCTATACACACTATGTAGCCACCCTCATGGGTTTTAAATAAATTAATGCCCTATGATTTACTATGTAACTTGTTGGTTGAATATTTTGTCGATCAGTGTACTAATAAACAAAATAGGTCTGATCAGCCAAAGTAAGAAGATTAGTCATCCAAATGTGTAGTTTTACCACATCAAAAGGGGACTAATCTCTCCTCTCATCAAGGGAAGGTTCCCTATAGATAGGCTATATATATAAATAAAAAATAATACTCAAGGGTAGGACAAACCATCTATCTCTCTTTCTTCAGAGATGATGTGTGCAGATCAAAGGAGAAACTCAAGGAAAATGATAGAAATCACTCCTCTTCTTTCAAAAGCACTATTTAGCCAGCCACAAGAGTACTCCTTGTAGTAACAGCAAAATGTAACCAAGGACGTAGTAACTAGCAAATTGAGATGCAGCACAAAGTCTCCACCTGAATTGCTCAAGAGTAAGATATGAAGGACAATGAGGGCACAAAGTCATCCCAAGGTCCTTTACATAGAAATGAAAAGAAAACACACTAAAGTCAATTATGGGGGTACAAAGTCTCTCCACAGTTGACTCTTCAAGACACCTTCATGACTGCTATCACTAATTCTACTTGTTGAATTAAAGGAACAAAAGATATATTGAGGAAAAAGACATAAGAATAGTTTCCTCAACAACAAAGATATCATAGCACAAAGTCTAAAAAATCACTTGCTTTCTTATTCCAATAACAAAATATGATCAACAAACTAAGCTTAAAGTCTCAGTCATGCCTTTCAATTTGGGCAGAGTTTCATTTTGATTGTCAAAAAAAGATCTATTTACAATAGAAGAGAGTCCCTTATATAGCCTCTTCAAGAAGGACTCGAGAATAGTAACACATCATGTTGCATTGGAATTTGTTCCTGAGTCCTTCTTGAAGAGGATATATAAGGGACTCTCTTCTATTGTAAATGGATCTTTTTTTGACAATCAAAATGAAACTCTGTCCAAATTGAAAGGCATTACTAAGACTTTGACCTCAATTTGTTGATCATATTTTGTTATTGGAATAAGAAAGCAAGTGATTTTTCAGACTTTGTGCTGTGATATATTTTTTGTTGAGGAAACTATTCTTATGTCTTTTTCCTTAATATATCTTTTGTTCCTTTAATTCAACAAGTAGAATTAGTGACAACAATCAGGATGGTGTCCTAAAGAGTCAATTGTGGAGAGACTTTGTGCCCCCATAACTGCCTTTAGTGTGTTTTATTTTCATTTATGTGTAAAGGACCTTGGGATGACTTTGTGCCCTCATTATCCTTTGTATCTTACTCTTGAGCAATTCAGGTGGAGACTTTGTGCTGCATCTTGATTTGTTGGTTACTACGTCCTTGGTTACATTTTTCTGTTACTACTAGGAGTACTCTTGTGGCTAGCTGAATAGTACTTCTGAAAGAAGAGGAGTGTTATCTATCATTTCCCTTGAGTTTTCTCCTTTGATCTGCACACATCATCTCTGAAGAAAGAGAGATGGATGGTTTGTCCTACCCTTGAGTATTATTTCCTCTGTGTGTGTGTGTGTGTGTGTGTGTGTGTGTGTGTGTGTGTGTGTGTGTGTGTGTGTGTGTGTGTGTGTGTGTGTGTGTGTGTATGTATATATGTATATATGTGTATATATATATATATATATATATATATATATATATATATATATATATATATATATATATATATATATATATATATATATATATGTATATATATATATATGTATATATATATATATATATGTATATATGTATATATATAGCCTATCTATAGGGAACCCTCCCTTGATGAGAGGAGAGATTAGTCCCCTTCTGATGTGGTAAACCTACACATTTGGATGACTAATCTTCCTACTTTGGCTGATCAGACCTATTTTATTTATCAGTACGTTGATCGACAAAATATTCAACCAACAGTTTTTGGAGACTCTGCTAGGGATATAAAATCCATTATCCATTTATAATCTATCCATTCACCTCCACACTAACCAGGAAAGAATGCACAGTTTAAAGCCTCAAGCTTTAACTAAAGCAAGGTCAATTCTTTTCCATTTTTATTTCACAATTTGGCAGATTCAAGGTATACACAAAGCCAAAGGGCTAAAGGGATTGTTGACCCTGTATTCGAGTTGGTACAGCAAAGTGATTTTGATCTGTTTCCTTCACCATCTCATCTCCAACGAACCAAGAGCTTTCCTCCTACTAAAATCAGATCTTCATTTCCAGATGAAGTATCTACTTCTACTGTTGATAAAGCTTTGCCAATAATTACCCCTCTGAGATTTGTTATCCCTCCTTTTCATAATCCTACAATGGCAGTTCAAGGCCCCTGGGGTAATGCTTTTGGTCCTCTCAATCTTACTCCACCTCTACATGAGCTTCCACACAGTTCAAGGAAGAATTTCCCTAAATTCTATGGTGATGGGAAAGTTCATCCTAATGAACACATTGCAACCTTCATCATAGCTTGTGGAGTAATCAGAGTAGAATTTGAAGATGTAACAGTTAGGCTTTTTATGGAGACACTACAAGGTGCTACTACAAATTGGTTTTATCATCTACAAGCTCAGTTAGTGACTAATTGGAATACTCTCAAAGCTAAGTTTGAAGCCAAATTCAAACCTATAGAAGATGCACATACACTTCTAGCTTAACTTACACAGATGAAGAAAGAGCCTCATGAACCAATGGGGGACTTCATAGCCAAAGTTGACAAATTGAGGAATAGAATTCTTGTAATTGCTCGACCTACAACTGAGAATCTCAAATGCTTTTTCATTAATTCTTAGCTACCTGAGGTAAGTTTTTTCTTGAGATGTGTTGGTCAAATAGATCTTATTGCAGCTCAACTTTTGGCCACTGAGGTAGAAGATGATCTCATCTTAGCAGGGAAGATAAGAAGAGATCCAAATAGAAATAGAGCTTCATCATCTTCTGAATATGCATCTATAGGCACCATAGATCCAATGGTGTAGAAATTAGCAAATGAGTTGCTTGCTCTCAAAAATCAAATGGCTCAAGGAATGTCTTTTGCTCCTTCATATAGAAGGACATTCCCAAATCAGTCATATCAGGGCAATGCTACTAGGAATCAAGGGCAACAAAATTGCCTTCTTCCCCCACAAGGGAAACTTGCCCTAGAAGCTCCACCAACCAATTTAGCAATGGGATATCTTGAAGTAGAATCAAAGTTCTCTTTCTAGCCTAAATTAAATCAAGAAAATGATGCTGATCTCCTTAAAGACAATCAAGAAGAATCAGCTGGTGACTCCCACATTGGTTTCCTGAACTACCAGGATGAACCTAGAAGCAAAGGAGAAGCTTTTGATGGATCATATGTAGTGTTTACCAGGTCCAAAAACTAATCAGTCTAGTAGGTTAATAAAGAGAAGTCAAAAGAGCAACTGCAGCCAGCAGTCATGATTGCTAAGCATGGAACCACTGTGCCTTTTTAGTCAAAGGATTTGATAATCACCCAAAAGGCAAATACATCAATTTTGCCTTCCCTTTCTATTTCAAATTCACAAACCAGCCCACCTCCCATCCCTCCTAAAAATCAAAAAGTTGAAGTACCTTTCTCTGTACCTAGCTCAATTTAGCCATTTGACATAATCGATCATGTCAAAAAGACAAAAATACAAATTTTTGAGTTTGAATATTTGTAGTCCAAACCTGATCAATTGAATAAGTTGGTCCAATATGTCAAGAACCAAACCATCCCTGCAAGACAAAAAGTAAAAAATGTAACTCCTAATTCTTCAAATAACATGCCTATTCCAAATAATTTAATCATTACTCCCCCAGCTATTCCTAGAAAAATAGAACCTTTCTATGTTTCCCTGTTAATTAATGGCCACAAGCTGAGTAACTGTATTATAGACTCAGGCACATCTGATAATGTCATACCTGCTAAAGTAGCTGAGTCTCTTAGTCTCACACTGACCAAGACATTTAGAAGATGTTTTTCCATGGAGAATAAGCAAGTACCATTGCTAGGGCAAATCAAAGATGCCCAATTCGCATTTGCAGCCTTTCCAGACAAGAGAATCAAAATGACTATCTTGGTGGCTAACGTCCCAACATCCTATGGCATTTTTCTTGGATGAAATTTCTGTAAGGATGTGGGAGGAGAACTAAGCATGGATCTATTTGAGGCAAGTATCCCTATCTAAGGCATAATGAAGAGGTTGCTCCCTAAAAAGGAAGCAAAATATGTGGTCACCTAGACATCAGCCCCTGAAGCTCAAATTCTTTTTGAATTCGTAGGTATGGGTAACTATTTTCTATCTATAGATGAAGTGCATGAAACACCTGATATAATTCTTGAAAGAGTCAACTATGGAGAGACTTTGTGCCCCCATAATTTCCTTTAGTGTGTTTTATTTTCATTTCTATGTAAAGGACCTTGGGATGACTTTGTGCCCTCATTGTCCTTCATATCTTACTCTTGAGCAATTCAGGTGGAGACTTTGTGATGCATCTTGATTTGTTGGTTACTACATCCTTGGTTACATTTTGCTATTACTACCAGGAGTACTCTTGTGGCTGGCTGAATAGTACTTCTGAAAGAAGAGGAGTGATATCTATCATTTCCCTTGAGTTTTCTCCTTTGATTCACATGCATCATCTCTAAAAAAAGAGATATGGATGGTTTGTCCTACCCTTGAGTATTATATATATATATATATATATATATATATAGGGAACCTCCCCTTGATGAGAGGAGAGATTAGTACCCTTCTAATGTGGTAAACCTACACATTTGAATGACTAATCTTCCTACTTTGGCTGATCAGACCTATTTTGTTTATCAGTACACTGATCAACAAAATATTCAACCAACATAACCATCTAAAAACAAAGGTGTAGTAGCAAAATGTCAAAATTATGATACTTGTGCATTATTTATGAAGCTGGAGGAGATGGTTCCAATTGGATAAGCACCTTATTACTCAAACAAAGTATTAGTGGAGGAACCTTTCATTGTTGAAGATGGGCCTATAATTTAATTAGTAGAATGAACTGAGGGTTATTGAGCATGGGTGTAATCATAGGGTTAAAAGCTGACAAGTCAACTTTATATGATTTCCAATCTAACAAAATCACCTGGATAAGATGAATCAATACTCAAAGGTAGCCTTGGGAAAGAAGTAAAGTTTGGAGGTCTTCATCTATAGTTATGGCTAAAGTAGTGCAGGTAATAAGAGTTCACTAAGAAATATCTTGATGGAGGTCTACAAACTTATCAGCATACCTTTGTGCTTGAATACCAATAAAAGTATTATGTTAGGTGCTCATTTGCCACTACTATAAATTCACCATCATGGTGTTTTTGGTATAATAAGTTGCTTAAAGTGTGATATCAAGGTCATCCATAGAAGTGGTTAGGTTGAGGATGGTTGCTTTGACCCTAATATTTTCTATGAACATTGGTTGTATGCTACGCTAAATGATATCAAAATCTTTCTTCCAATCTAGTAAGTGTTGGGATACTTGTATGGCCTATAAACATGCAACATGGATATACTTTTGATATTCCTCCAATAACTCAAAAATGAGTTTGGTATCAACTTTGATTACCAGACCTTAGGTACATAGACTCTATAGTTGTTGAATGTGTTGCTAATCTTGGGTCAACTATATAACGAACAATGGGAGTTTACGTGTAGAAGATAGACTCTCCACATCCAAGAGTTGTTGTGCCAGGATGGAGTAGGCATCTTCAATGAATTAACAAGCCTGGTATAGGTTGGCTCATAGCTCTATGTTATCTAATGTCAATTGGGCAATGAAGTTCTCTAGTGATATGGCTTTTTGTGCGATGGTCTCCTGAAAGGTAGTTATGACTTCTAATTATGTGGTTAATGACAATTAAGAAACATCTAATGATGCTTCCATTATGGGAATGTGAAGAGCCAAATTAGATATGGATGCCATTGGAATTACTTGCTGTAAGGGTGAAATTGGAAAGGAAAAACTTATGTAGTCAGAGAAGGTTGGTAGAATGTCCCATGACTAAAGACTTTGAGTGGAGGTAGAACTACCCATCTATGATTGAGTGAATCTTATTCAGCCTTGGTGGGTTTAGGAATGGGTGGCTTATCCAATTATTCTCATAAAAGTTTCAATGGGTTCTAGTACATTTTGGCTTCTCTTGCTAGTTATAGTTTTGCCTCTGGTTGTGTCTGCTCATTAACCTCCTTAGCATTCTTTGCTTCCTCCTATTATTTATTTATAACATTCTCATCATCTCTTTGACATTGGACATTAGTTTCCACCTTAGTCTTTATTACCTCAATTGATGCCTCCACTTCAAATTTTTGTTTTAGTTACTTTTCATATCTATTCTTATCCTGATCAACCATCACAACATTACATTCATGTATTCTTTGTTCTCACAATTCCTCTTACTTGCATTGATCATCCTAGACCTTGCTTGCATCCTCTTGGGTTTTGGATTCTAAAAGTTGAGGTTGTGCATATTTATATTAGAATACATGATGTGATTTTGATTTATTTTTCTTCTCCTCTACTTTGGCCTTGCACTTTTCTTCCTAGTGCACTCTGTATTCCACAGCTCATTATGCTTCTTTATAGGCTATATATTATTCCTCAATAGTGGGTTGGTCAGCTAAAAATTCGTCAAGATCAAGAGTAGGATCCTTAGGAGGGGATGGGGAGGAGATAACTACATACACCTAAATCTCTGATTTAAGAACTTGTGACTTCTTAATGAGATGCCTCGTTGGTTTTATAGATGATGTTATTTGTTGAGGCTATGCTACACACTGTGGTTGAAGTGGGTCAAGATCTTGTGTAAGAATTTGTAGTCTATAAAATGTCTCACATATGTCATGAGTTTTCCATGGATGTTTTAGTGTGCACTTCTTATGAGTGAGGATTTCCAAAGGACTATCAAACAAATGATAAAAAATATTGGGGTATCTAGGAGATAGAAGTGGTGGACTTGCAACTAGGGCCTCTCGAATCTTGTGTAGATTTTTTTTTTCTGTGACCATATCCATGATGATGGAAGATGGGAAAGTGAGAAATTCAACCCAAAAGTGTGATGGAAACTTATTTTATACCTACACAGTGTGAAGGATTTCCAAAATAAGTACTCTTATTCTTATTCATACAAGTCTTTAGTGATATCATCAAGTATGATTTGATACACTTGCTAGTCATTCATGCCCAATTATGGAATATCATAGTTAGTTTCAATGCATGGAACACTTAGATCATCTAACCATGTAGCCTAACTATGATTACTATGATAAGGAGGAGATGGGGATCATTGAATTCTAGGTAATTTTCACTTGCTAGTATCTTTATATTGTGTGATAGAGCCAAAGGGAAGTGCAGTTGAAGATCCTAAAGCTATAGGATATGGAGGAATAGATTGAATATGTATCACTTATTTGGTATCCATAGCCTTCTACATGGTGATCTCTTATTGTTCCATCTTCATGTCAATAAAGAAAGGAAGAGGTGCACCTAAGACTTTGGGAAACTCATGTACATGAATGATAATGTCGCAAGGTAACTTTGTGATAATGGCATGTTGCCCCAAGTATTGCATCACGTTAGGAGGAATACATGGGTTTGTCATAATGATTTTGATCAATTCTTCCCACCATACTTTAAATTTTTCCTATTAGGCAATATACCCCTGCTCCCTTGTCTATACTAGGTTGGTAAATTATGCATTAGGACAACAATCTACATTCGGGTGTACCTCACCTTTAAAAGACTTCCATTGTGTAAAGACCATGAGCAAGACCAAGAAATGGTACTTAAAAGTGAGGTGCATATCCCAAATAACCTTGTCAATGTTTGTAGTTAGTTAAGACACTAAAAACTATGGCCAATCAAATTATCCCTAGTAGTTGACCATGTCATGGGCAATGCTAATTACCCCTTGGTTACTTGTTTAGCATTTTTAGTGGTCTAACAATACCTTCTGGTGATACATTCTGATAATATGTGTACTAGTTCATATGCAATTTATGAAATCTCAATCCCTCTATAACTCCTTACATAATATTTATGCACTTATGGACAAATAGGTGGAGCCTTAAGTTTATATGCTTCCACAAATTTCCCTCACACTAGTAGGTTGGTTTCACATGCCATTGTAGCCATCTTAATTTACAATATATCTTCCTTGAAAAGATAAATATTCCCATCATCATAATGAATAAGTAAAGTATGCATGATTTTTCCCAAGTCATTTAATGTGGACAACCAAATCATTCACTCCACATAGTGTTGTGAAAAGGATTTGATCACACCAATTCCATGGGTTGTGCACCTTGGACTTCTTAAGGGCCAAATAATCGTTATTCATCCACTCAAATAAATTTGAGTGGTTTAGGGTTTAAAAATCTAGTTTGACATAGTGTTAATCTAATTCCCATATCTTCTTTCTATGAATCATTTAGTGTCATGATCAATTGAGATACATCAATGGTTACCGTTATGTATATGACTATGTTGGATTGCTTGGAAAATTCAGTTCAACTCTGATCTCATTATCAGATGTACAAGTTGTCATTGAAATATTGATATCAATTGAAAACTTAGAATAATTATAATGGAAATTAACAAGTCATCTTAATTTTATAAATTTTGGCACAAGAGCTAAAGATTACATCAATTTAAATAGGCCTTGATTCCATTTGAGCTCTACTTATGTGATTTAAATAGGCACAATCTTATCAAGCAAAATTATCATCAATTTACTTAGCTGACATCCACTTTAGTAGTCAGAAAAAATCCTACTGTGATGTGGTATCTAGCCATTTTGACATCATTTACCAATATTCCTTAATTAGAAATTAAGTCATGAATAAAATCCCTAAATGCAACAATAACTAATTTGGAGAACACCACTGGTGAATTTTTTAGGTTGAATGGCATTAAATTATAAGTGAATGATCCCCACTCTATTACAAAGGTATTCTTTGTCCTATCATCCTAATGATAGGTATTTTATGGTAGCCACTAAACCCATCTATAAATGAATAGACCTCATGACCTAAAATAGACTATAGTACCTCATTGATGAATGGAATTAGGAAGGGATCATTAACACAAGCATCATTTAAGAAGCAATAATCACCACAAATCCTAATATCCCCTATCTTATTTGGTTATACCACCATATAGATTACCTAATTATCTTTTTCCATAGGAAAAATTATTCTTGTTATGAGCTTCCAATCCAATTCTTCCCTGACCTTCATTTTCATGTTGGGGTTTAGCCTATAGGGCCATTTATTGATTGACCTTACACATTATTTGATTTCAATGTGTTTTTCTCCAAGAAAGGGATCGATACCTTTGACTTCTATGAATGTGGTATGGAATATGTCTTGATAATCTCTTAGAAGCTGTAACACTTCTAAGATGTTGGTGTGTGTCTAGTAATCACCTATATGATCTAGCTTAGGTACCTCTTATGTACTAATGTTCTCAATATGATCTTTGAGAGGATCTTGATAAATCTTACTATCTCTTTTGGAGATGGTTTCATATAGTTATCTTTCAACCTCTCATTATAGAAAATTAATCTATCATAGCCTAGCTTCTTTTATTTGTTCTATGACTTCCTTTGATAGTGGTTCTAGATCCCTTTCTGGTACAAATAAATTTTGAAGAATTATATCATCTTCACTCTCTTGGTCAGATTTCTCCTCTAAGTGTTCTTGGATTTGATGACATGGTTAGACTACCCCCTATTCCTACTCCTAAATCAAGGTATAGAAATTTGATGTGTCTTATAAGTTGTAAACCAAATTTGATTTTAGAGGAGAGTCCATCAGAGTTAGAAAATCCTCAATTCATCCTTGGCATAGGAAAGTCTCCATTTTCTTCAGATCTTGATGGAATGTGGGATGATCAATCTCAAATACAAAGGTCTTTATAAAATCATTTTGTATTTATGCCCAATGCTTTGTTTCCTTTATACACTCTTGGTGAATGTACCATACTTTAGGAATGACCCTAAGAGTATAAATAAAATTATGAGGCCAATATTTTGCAGTGATTCCTTCTCCCATCCAAACCTCAATACACTTGTATATATGCAAATTGAGAGGTTCTCCTTTCTATAAAATTGGCCATTCCTATTATGCATCTTCTAGTAGATAAAACCTTATGATCAATAATTTAAATGTATGGTCACATGTCATATGACCTTATCTATGCACTGACCACAAATTTTCATCAACCCCTTTGAGCACATAATTGAGAGCACTAACCCTCTTATTTATATCAAGGACATGTAGCTAAAATTGCATAAGGAATTCACCTACATATTTAGTTGTAAAGTATTAAGGTATATGTTTTTATGTTGTGTATACCATAGACAAAGGTCATAACTCATTGTCACCCTTGGCCTAATTCAAGAGATGTGTATCTGAATCTCCACTTATTGAAGATATGTTATCCAAAGGTGTCATACCATCAGTTACTAGTTCTATGTAATATTTTTTAGTGTAGTCTACATTATAGATGAAATTAACCTCAAATTATATTAGTGACCTCATAAATATCGAGTGTGTTTCCTACTTCTTCAAATGATGTTTTTACATATTAATTCATAGAGGCATATTAGGTAACTCTACATATTCCAAGACCTATGGTTGTGGACTAGGTTGGTTATAAAGAAAACTATAGTTTATGGCTCATAAATCCTATTGATGGCCATATATTATCACCTTCATCTAGATATTTCCTATAATTTCACAGTGAGAATCTTGCTCTTTGGGGATGATATATGGCTTTGCATCTACTTTATTCAATGGAATAATGGTCATCTTGTCATCCTAGTGTGATTCAAGCTAATTCATGATTATATTTATAGTCATCCACCCATCATAGGCCCACTTCTTCCCAATGAGAGAAGGATAGTAAGTATCAACAGTCTTCATGTCAATGACTTTAAAGTCACCTTGTACGATAAGCTTTGTGACTTTAATCTCCACATCTTATAATTATCCTATAGGTTCTACCATCCCAAAATATATGAGGCTAAGTGCCATAAGATTATAACTTAGTACAGGTCATCTAATGACCTCCTAAGTGGATCTAGGAATCATGTTGACTGTGCTACCAAAATCAAATACAATATTTTCTATTTCATATCTAGAAAATCCTATCTGTCAGTCAGTTGTTGGCCTTTCTGTGCACATTCTAATATATTGTGCAAAAGATTCATTATATTTTGGGATATATCCTCATTTCATAATGTACTAAGTAGATTCATCAAGTTAGTGCAGTGATAATTTCTTCTTGATGTAGGATTCACATAATCTAGCCATACATCTAAGCATCCATGGTTTTATCATCTCCTTCAATGTTCCCTTGTTATTGGAGAATCTTGAGAATCTACATAGCTTACCACATCAAAATTTACTTGACACTAGGCTCTAGATACTTATCAGGGTACACTTTCTTTATCCCACTATCTGCAAGAATATTTAATGGAAGAAGTCATTGCACTACATTATGTTGACATGTGATGGCTTGTGATGATGCATTATTCTTTGGTTACACTTGAGCTATGTTGACATTTCACACAACTTTGTCTATTTATTGTCTCTCTAGCATTGAGAAGTCCTTTGTGTCATGTTGGTCTAAATTTATATAATAGGTGTAGTTTGACTACCATTGAGGATTATATAGATAGTTTCATTGTGCATGATTCAATTCACCACATAGATAATACCTAATAGGTTATCTCTCTCATCCTCCTTGTGTGCCTCCTTTGTATACACCTCAATAAGTATCTCTTCCTTTGTTACCTTATAAACTCCAATGACCTTGTTGTTATGGCCCAAAATTGGCTTTGTTTTGGGGTGCACTATAACCCTACTAATGTTGGTAGATATCATACCTAACATATTAGATATATTTTGGGTTTAGAGCCTAACTAGCCTATTGTGCCTAGGGAATCATAGTGTTCTAGGGAGCTAGATATTGAGGTGTGAATGGCCATACAACAATGTTCCATTGCTATGTAGTGGATGGTCTAGTAGATGATCCTTATGTTTGATAAGAATATATTTTAGGATCCCAAACTATAGTAGTCTATGATGCATTGGTGGTAGTTACCTCTAATTGAGATGTAGCTTGTGTTGTAGAATTTTTTTGATGTACTGTGATAGCAAAAATGTTTTTAGTAATATCTTCATTGAGTTCCTATAAGGCCCATCAATCTTTATTCTCATGGTTTGTATATTTACATAATGTATAATGCAAACTCTAAGGCTTCTTAATGTAATTTTGTATTAAATGACAACTTGCAATAGAGTGACTTACCATTCGATATATTTTTTAGAATTACATTTTAAACCTTAGACACTCATTTTTGTGATGTCTAGACTAATTACATTATGTGCACTAGATGTCTAAATTGTATCTATTTATCTTATATTAATACTATTAAATTTTTTAGAGAAGGGTTTGTAATGTATCTTCTAATTTAGATTAATAAAGTGTTGCATCACCATAATTCTTAATTTGTTCTACTCTAATAATAGCAATGTGAACATTTGATTTAACACTAAACTATGTATGGGCTGTAGCAAACCTGATGCAAGGTCACATACCTTCAATAAACTAGGTAGCTTTCTCCTTTTCTTCCATAATAAATTCTAATTTGTTCATGACATCTAAAAATCTATGATAATAAACTTCAATAGTCTCTCTAGACCCTTGTCAAATCTCTTTTACATCTTGTATAGTCTGGCTTCTACTTTTCTTTACCTTAAACTTTGATATCAACCATTTCTATATTTGGTCTAGATTTTTGGCATTGGTATCTTTATGATATGAATTCTAAGGCTCTTCCATCTGAAAAACCAATTAATTCATACTTCATTATATTTTCATTTGTAATTCCTTTAAATAACCATTTCATTGAACATGTAAGAAGATATTATTCAGGGTTTGAGGATCCATCATAGGGTGCCAAACTGATAAAAGATCTAATTTGGAACATCATACTTGGTGCTTTTGTAGTCATAGGAAATTGTTATTGTTATGCTTGCTTATTTATAGGAATATATATTGACTATGTCTGCAAGCCTTGTGTGAAAGGATGGAATGTTGGGAGACATGATCCTAAAGTGGGGCTAGGTGATTATGATGAATTTAAAACTTCAAACTCGCTATCGTAGTCCACTTCCAATAATGCTATATCTTGCTCTAGGACAATTGGGTTGGTATTTGTCAACAAAGTTTATCTAATGTAATAATGTTGTTCTCTTTAAAAAAATTGTTTGCTCTCTTGGTGGGTTGTCTTAAATATATTTATGGTTTTCTCGTGCTCTCTTATCTATTATGGATCAGTCTAGAATTGGTTTTTCACTTTTTCAACTAAATTACAACTATCTAAAAATAAATAGGGCTCAGGGGATGCGTAATCCCTAGGTGAATGGTTTGAATTTCCTTAAACTATTTATTTATCACTTAAGCATGTACTAACATTGTGACTATGCGATATTCTACTTCTTTCATCTAGAAATAACCTTGTCCAAGGCTATGAACCTTCTCTTAGTTGTTCTAACACACTAATATATTCCTTTTCTTCTCTTTCCTCATACTCTACATTACTTTCTTTCTCTTCATCTCTTTTTAACCCAAACTTCTCACTCTCTTTATTTACAGTTTTATTTTCTTTCTCTTCTTATCTTTTACTCTTCACTTCTACTCTACTACTACTACCTCTCAAGTTCACAACTGACTTGGTATTTTTGCTTTGGTTCCACCTTCTCTATTTTTGTAGTGCTCAATCTGAATCTAAATTCTTCTTCCTTTATTCTCATAGTGCTTTCTCTAGATCTTGAGTCTTTCTCAACTCTTATTCTTTTCACTTTGACATCTTGATTCCAAGTTCAAGCCTTCCTCATCATCTATTCTTCATTCACCATTTTGTCATACACATCCCCATAATGCACATGTGAATATTCCATGTTAGGTGGAGTGGGTACCATGGTTTTTTCTATACTCATAATTTTAATGAGAATAAGAATTCATTATAAAAATTTACCTCATATTACCCTCACAAATTGATCCTTTGTAACTTCAAATGCAATATAGCCTTGTACTTCAAATTCACTTATATAACTATCAATGGTTGTGTCTACCTAGTGATCAATCATACGCATCTAAGGTGCATCCAATATTTGTAAACTTTTTATCTTTTCTTAAGTCCATGCTATATCATTCACACTTCTTAGCACCCACACAGCTAACAAACATGGGAATTCACATTAAAAGAGAACATAGACATTTGCATATAGGTGATCTTGAATAATTGATTTAGTAGTACTTCCTATCCTCCTTGTCTCCCCTTCTATTAAATCATTAATTTTTAGATCTAACCATACTTATATATATATTTGACTTAGAATTCAATGCAATATACCCTATAATAGTGAGTTCCACACTCACCACACCATTATTAACAAAGGTTATTGGATCACCATAAATTGCTAATTATGGGGATATGCAACTATGATATTAATGAATAACATTTTAAAAGACTTTTTATAGACCTATTCAAGGTTTATATAGAGAAATTGTAGGGTTTTATCATGATTTAAGGATATATCATAGAGATTCTTTTGCAAGAACATAAACACATGAAAATAGAAATTATAATTGACAAATATAAAACATAGAATATGTCATAAGGTGACCAAGTACATTTAAATTTTATGTAATTCATATAAGAACATAGGAACATTAAAAAAAATAATGGAGGACTTCTTCTTATATTGATCAAAATACTTCATTGCATAGTATCATAGAGATTAACTTACAAAATATTACATTAAAAACTCAATGAAAAAGTACTACATTAATCTCATCATAGAGCAATTACAATAGTAAAAATTACACTAAAAATCAAACCCTTTCCATACAGAAGAATCCATGATATAGCTCAAAGACATTGCAGTTGTAATTTCCTATCTATTTTGAGTAGCCAGATGTGTCAAGTCACTTGTAACTTCCTCTGTTTGTTACTAACTAAAACTAGGTCAACTGCATTTTGATTTGACTAACTATTTATCAAGATTGCACATTTGGAAATGGAAGTTATTATGCATGAAAGGTAGATTTGGACACATTGAATAGTAATATATTTGAACATATGACATATATATTTAAGTATTTTCTTGCTAACAATCTAAAGCCAATAAACTTTTCCTAGATGTTATCTACCACCTTGATGTGTTGGTAGTGTTTATTTTCATCCATGAAACACTGGTTGTGGAGATCTCCAATTGCCACTTCAACATTGACAACATTTATTGTCACTATTTCCATGCTTTCAAATATTTGTAATCATGGAGGTATAAATGTTAGTCTTGGTCATGGGAGCACATGTTATTTTCCTATACAGGTGTGTTATAAATGATGTATTTTCATTTGGATATCATGGAGGTATAAATGTTAGTTAAAGGACAAGACCTTATCTCTTGAGTGCAAAAAAGTTACATTTCAAGACTAATTACTATGGTGTCTACCACATATTCATATCCAAGGTTAAACCTATGTGATATAGAGATAAATTAGAGTGATTTGACATGCATGTGATATTTATTTTGGTTCATGAAAACTACTTATGGTTTCTATGTTACAACCATCTAAATTTTTCCTAAAAAGTTGTAATTTTCTCATATTAGGAAGGGTGTTCTTAAGGATAAAATGAATACTTTATCTCTCGACCAAGCATGATAATAGGAAAAAAAGTTGGTATCAAATATTATCCACCACCCCTGATGCTACGTCCTTAACCTTTGACATGTCTTTGGATATGTGTGGCTGACTTGTGGCTTACATACCTCTTTTATATTCTTGTTACATTTCTCTATGTTTTTAGTTAGGTCAACTTATGGAATAACCATGTCTAAGTAGACTATATATAAGATATAATGGTTAGTATTTGATCATCATGTTAAGTATTTTTCTCTTAGTGCATTATTATGGAGGTTACCCCCTCAAAGTGACTTTGTGATATTATCCAGTATTCTACTCTACTATAAATTATTGTTTTGTGATATCTCATATTTGCTTATTCTGTGTGATATAAATTCATTTTATGTGAACATCTAGGTAATTTCATTACAATTGGTATTATAGATTTGATTTGGGAAAGTTTTTTGTATGGTTGTGTTTTTGGATATGGCAAGGAACGACTTCTATAAGGGAAAGGAGAAAAAAAACATAACTTGAATTCAAAGAAGAATTATTTTTTATGTCAACGTAGTATTGTAAGAAACATTTTTTTGAAAAAAAAATATTTTGAAAAAAAATATTTAGGAAAAAAAGTCTAGAATTTTTTTTGCCTTGCACAATTGCAGTCATTAGATTCATCTTGATGAGATGATCGCAATGGTATATGTGAACTAGGAATTTAACTAAGAAGAGGAGATTAGTATTGTGTTAGTGAATGAAATCAAATAAAAAACACACTAAACTAACATATTCATGCCTAGTTACTAGGGTGATCTTAGTGAAGAAAGACAAATGAACAAAGAATAATTAAAATACAAGAAAACACACATTCCTTACCTTCCTTGATGCTCCAAGAGTATTCTTTAATTGGCTTGCTCAGTTTGTGCTCATGAAGTCCCCATCAATAAAAGTTTGGCTACCTCTATCTCTCCTTGGCACCTTTGCCTTTGGCTTGGCTTGGTTTGGAATCAATTTGGCATGGTAACAATAGTTACATGAATCTTTTAGAACCAATCTTGCATTATAACTTTGCATAAATTAAGCTTAAAAATGATGTTCATGGCCTCTCTATTTATAGATTTTTGAGATTGATCAGAATAAACTTGAACCATCCATCCTGAGATGAAGATGTGTGGTTGAGGATTAATTCATTTTTTTAGAGTTAAGTTTATAATTATCCTCATCATCACATTGGTAAAAGGGACAATGAAGAGGTATGAAGGGTATTGATGAGGCATGGAGGGCATGAATCCTAATATTTATGGCATTTATGGCCTAGGGATGTCTTCCCAAGAAATGAGGTCAACTAATGATGTAGATATTTAATATTCATTTCTAAAAACAAGCCTTCAACAAGTTTCTATGGAATTATTAATTAGGCCTTGATTTGGATTAATTATCTCTTAAGCATGTTTAAGCACTTTGTGTACAAATTACTCAAATTAATCAGAATGCTTTATTATTGATCCAAAATTTGACGAGATTAGAATTGGAAGGTGATGTTAGATGCATTGGATCTATTATCCGGTTTAGGATATTATCAATAACAAATAACAAAGGCACATGTTTTATGTAAGAGATTTGATAGGAAAGAGCAATCTAGAGCATCTAGGTGCAAAATTGGCATTTTAACTTGAAATGATCTAATCAAAGTTAGCTAGCCCATAAATTGCATTGCCTCATTTAGGGATACCCTAGCCAAAATTAGCATTTAACTATGTCATTTTCACATCTTTTATCATGTTTTAGTGTTTTTAGGCCAAATTGTGCACTTTAGGTGGAAATTGGTCAAAATATTAATTGAAGGTTATTACTGGCCAGATTTAGGTGACTACAATATATTCCACGTGTACACTTTTTTGTGTTGAAGTTTTTTACCCTAGTGTGCAAAGGTAGTCATTGGATTCATCTTAGTAAGGTTATCATAATGGTACTATACTATGGTACACTTTTTTTAGGCAAAAACCCTCCCAAGGTTTGTATATGGTCAGTCCTTCTACATGAACAAAAATTGGGGAAAGAAACTCCTAAGACTCCTACCAACGACATGGAATTTAGAACTTTAGATCCATTGATTTCTCAACTTTAGGATGACATAAAGGGCTTGGTACGACATGATGACTTTGTTATAGTTGAAATTGATGTTTCAAGGATGCACTAAGAGATTAATGGGGTTCACAATCAATTGAATCAGATCACTACTTCATTGGTTTCTCTTTCATCTTAGTTACAATCAAACAACCCTCCACTTCATCATTTGGGTCCTCCTCCTCTCAACACTAGCAACTCCAATTCTAGTATGAAACTAATGTTTCCCAAAGTGGATATTTGTAAGTTTAATGGTAAATATCCTCTCACTTGGATTACCCAACTTAATAATTTATTTGATTTACATCAAACTCCTAGTTCTCAAAAGGTGATAGTGGCATCTCTATATCTGGAGCTTGAGAAGTTCATTTGGTATCACTAGTTATGTGTTCAAAAGAAAAAGGATGGTGCTCCTATTACATGGTCTATTTTCAATGATGAGTTATTGGCTCATTATTGAAATAATGTCTCTGATAACTACTTTATCTAGTTAGCCAAACTATGGCAAATGGGAACTGTGAAGGATTATATTCATCAGTTTTAAAAACTATCCTTACAAGTGGAAGACATCACTAAGAAAAATTTGAATAATCTATTTTTTAGTGGGCTCAAAGATAGAATCCAATTGGAGGTATGTTTAATCTAATATCTGTATCAAAATTTATCCCATAGGCGCACATGATAGAGAAAAAAGAGATGGTCAAATGGAAAACTTTCACTATTGATCATGATCACACCTTTTTGGCACCATCATATCCTCAACCCACTAGACTAACACCTCAATAAATTGAGAAAAAGTGAGCCAAATGGTTGTGTTATGGTTTTGAAAATAAATGGAGCAAAGGCCATCATTGTGTTGAAAATAATCTTTTTTTTACATCGAAGGTGCCAATGAGGATGACAATGATGAGAATGCACTTGGTGAGGATGAAGAAGGTCTCGAGGAGGAATCTAAAGACTCTCAACCTACTATTTCCTATCATGCCCTTTTAGGTATTAGTAATCCCCAAAATATTAAGGTGGTGGGTTTCCTAAAAAAACTTAAGGTCACTATTTTGATTGAATCTAGGATCACACACAACTTCATCAACAATAAGTTGGCTGCTTGTTTGAATTGTTTCATTTATCCCACTCCAAAATTTTAGGTCATGATTGTAGATGGTGTTATTGTCAGATGCTAAGGAAAATGCCATAATATTAAGCTGGACATGGGAGACTACTTATTGGGTTCTCCTATGTTTGATATTCCCATTGGGGGAGCTAAAATTATTTTGGGAGTATAGTGGTTCACCACTTTTGACACTATTAAGATGAATTTTTAGGAATTATTCATGTGTTTTCATTCTAAAAGAAGGGCATTTAAGCTAAGGGGATTAAGGGATAAATATCCACAACTTGTTAAATCCCATCAAATGAAAAAAATTATTTGAAATGGTGCTAAAGGATTTATAGTTTGCTTGTTTTCTATGGAATTTCATCCAACTCAGCCATCAACACCTCTTGATCTACAACAAGTGATTGATGCCCATTTATTTATTTTTGGTGACATGCCAAAAGGACTTCCACCTAGATGCATGCATGATCATGCTATCAAACTTATTCCTGGTAGTACACCACCCAACATCAATCCATATAGGTATCCCTATGCCCAAAAAAGTGAAATTGAAAAGATGGTAAAGGAAATGTTGGATGCATAAATCATTCACAATAGCCAAAGTAAATATTCTTCACTAGTTGTCATGTTGTGAAAGAAAGATGACACTTGGAGGATGTGCCCTGACTACAAGGAACTCAAAAAATACACTATCATAAAAAAAGTTTCATATTCTTGTCATTGATGATTTGCTAGATGAATTAAATGGTGCTCTTTATTTTACCAAGTTAGATCTACATTCTGAGTATCATCAAATCCATATCTGTATTGAAGACATACCCAAACTTGCTTTCAACACTCATAAAGACCATTATGAGTTTTTGTTTATACCTTTTGGGATAAAAAATGCACCATTTACCTTTCAGAGTTTGATGAATACTATTTTTAGGCCATTTTTGAGGAAATTTGTTCTAGTTATTTTTTGATGATATCCTCATTTATAGTAAAAATTGGGAAGACCATTTACACCATGTGAAATAGGTACTCTCAATTTTGGAACATCATTTGTATGTCAAACCTTCCAAATGTACTTTTGGATCTTGTGGGGTTTAGTATTTGGGTCATTTAGTTTCACATACAAGAGTAAAAGTGGAACCTAAAAAAATCCAAGCAATGGTGGACTAGCCGATTCCTAATACACTCAATCAACTAAGGGGATTTTTGGGGCTAACTAGTTACTATCGTAAGTTTGTCAAAAATTATGGTAGCATTACAGCCCCACTCACATATTTGTCAAAGAAAGACTCCTTTCAGTGGATTGATATAGCTACCAGGGCATTTGAACAATTGAAATTGGTGATGTGTACCACTCTAGTGTCGGCTACTCCTAATTTTTTTAAGACTTTCATGGTTGAATGTGATTCATCTGGGTATGGTATGGGTTACTAATGCAATAAGGTAGACCAATTGCATTTAAAATTCATCAACTAAAGGGTAAAAATTAGCATAATCTCATTTATGAGAAGGAAATGATGGATATTTTGCATGTAGTCAAACAATGGAGGCTTTAGTTGATGGGTCATCATTTTTAGGTAAAAATTGATCATGATAGTCTCAATTTTTTTTGGAACAATGGTTATCATCTAAATAATAATAGAAATATGTAACTAAGATGTTAGGCTATGATTTTGAAATAGTTTACAAGAAAAGCAATGACAATGTAGTGGTAAATGCACTATCTGTGAAGGATGAATTAGTTGAGGCCTTGTTATATGCTATGACCATTCTACAAGAATATTGGATAGAGGAAGTATGATCATAATAGGGAAAGGATAGTGCTACCCATGATTTGATTGAGAATCTTCAGAAAGTTTTGGGTGGATTTGAAAAATTCACATGGAAGAGTGATGCATTATGGTATAAAGATAGATTATACCTATGTAATAATTCTCTTCTTAAACAAAAAATCCTTTAAGAACTTCATGCAACTCCAATTGGGGGTCATTCAGGATTTTTGAAAACCTATCATAGAATCAAGCAAGATTTTTTTTGGGAGAGACTCAAGGGGGATGTCCATAAATACATGGCTAAATGTATGATCTGTGAACAAAATAAAGGAGAAACCATCAAAACCCCAAGTCTTTTGTAGCCTTTATCCATCTTGAGCCAACATTGGGAAGAGGTGTCTATGGATTTCATTATAGGGTTACCAAGATCTGATGGTCAAACTGTTATCATGGTTGTGGTAGATCATCTCAGTAAGTATGCTCATTTATATTATTTATCATAACCATTTATTTCTAGTACAATGTTTTCAACTTTTTTTAATATATTTCAAAAATTACATGGTACCCTTAAGATCATTGTCAGTGATTGAGATCCTATCTTCACTAGTAATTTTTAGATTTTGTTATTTACATGTTTGGGAACCTAGTTGGATTATATTTCATCCTATCACCCTCAGTCTAATGGACAAACTAAGGTAGTCAACAAATGTCTAGAAGGATATCTCTATTGTTTTGTTTTTGATAAATAGGATAAATGGGTTCATTGGTTGCCACTTGCCGAATGGTGGTATAATAATTCTATTTATAGTTCTTCCAAAATGTCTCCTTTTCTAGAAATATATGGATACCACCCACCTTCTATCACTTCAACCTTGAATCTCCATCCTAAGGTTCATTCAGTTGAATAACATATTCATCATCAATAAGAGGTCCTTACCAATTTACATGAAAATTTAGCCATGGCCCAAAATCGCATGAAATAGTAGATAGATCAACACAAGAGTGAGAGGAAATTTGAAATGGTGATTAGGTTTTTGTTCACTTATAGTCATATAAGCAGATGTCCTTGAAGTAATATAAAAATGATAACAAGTTATCCCCTAAGTATTATGAGCCTTATCAGATATTACAAAAAATTGGTAGTGTGGCCTACAAGTTAGAGTTTCCTTCTTCCACTCACATACATCCAGTACTTCATGTATCATGCCTAAAAAAAATCATTGGACATAAAGTGGTTATCCAAACTAAGTTACAAAAATTAGATGAGGAAGGAAGATTTGTTCTTGATCCTGAGGAGATCCTTAAAATGCACAATAAGTAGTTACAATCACGAGTGATTAAGTTGTACCTAATCAAAGGGAAGAATATACCTTATGAAGATGTTACTTAGGAGGATTAATCCTTTGTTTAGAAACATTCAGAGTTGACTCAACATTGAAGACAATGTTATTTTTAAGGGGAGGGGAATTTTATGCCCTTAACCTTTGGTGTGTCTTGGGATATGTGTGGCTGACTTGTGGCTTGCATACCTCTTTTATATTCTTATTACATTTATCTATGTTCTTAGTTAGGTCAACCTATGGAATAACCATGGCTAAGTAGAATATATATAGGAGGTATTGGTTAGTCTTTGATCATAATTTTAAGTATTTTTCTCTTAATGCATTATTGTGTAGGTTTCCCCCTCGAAGTGGCTTTGCTATAATATCTAGTATTCTACTTTGTTATCAATTATTATTGTTTGATATCTCATATTTGCTTATTTTATGAAATATAAACTCATTCTATGTAAACATATAATTAATTTCATTACATTTGATGTTTTGGAAGTGTTAGTTTTCATCCATGAAGTACCAAAGGTGAAGATATCCAACTACCACTTCAACATTGACAACATTTATTGTTAGTGTTTTTCTGATCTTAGACAATTTCAAAATTATGCATATGGGTAGATTTAGAATTTTTTTCATGAGATAATGTGTCATTTTACTATCCATAAGTATTTTAAGTGATGGATTTTCATGTGGATGTCCTAGAGGTAAAAATCTCAGATGGAGGATAAGAACTTATTTTTTGACTACAAAAATGCTATATTTTAGGATTGATTACTAAAACATCTGATATGGATTCATCTCAAAGGTCATATTTATTTGTTACAAGGTGATATTATATTGATTTTACATTCATTTTATGGTTCTTTTAGTTTTCTAAAATGACTTACAGTTTTTATTTTACATACAGCTGAAGTTGCCTAAAAACTATAATTTTCTCATATTGGGAAGGGTATTCTTGAGGCTATAATGGGTACTCCATCTCTTGATGGGTATTATGAAAGGCCAATAACCTATTCCTATATGTTATACACCACCATTAACATTTTTTATTTTTCATTTTTTAGCCATAAAGCACCAAATTTGGAGATCTCTAATTGTCACTTAAATGTTGACAAAATTTATTGTTAGTGTTTTCACACTCATAAACAGTTATAAAACATGAATCCATGTGTATTTAGAAGTTTTGGTCATGGGATCATGTGTCATTTTCATATCTATATGTGTTATAAGTGATGTATTTGCATGTAGAGGTCCCAAAGGTGGAAAGTTCAATTGGAGGATAAGAACTTATCTTTTAACTATAAAAACATTGCATTTCAATACTCATTAGTGTGACATATGCCACAAATTCATCTTCAATGTTAAATCAACATGATTTGGGGTCAAATTAAATGTTTTGACATGCACATGAGGGTTATTTTTTTGGTGAAAATGAATTATGGTTTTTTATGCATTTATGAAGTTCTTTTAAAAATTATAATTTTGTCATATTGGCAAGGACATTTTTTAGGCCAAAATGAGTACTCCATCTCCCAAATAAGTGTGATTAGAGGCCAATACACCACCCCTGATGTGTTGACAATGCCATTCTTCAACCACAAATCACTAGATATGGATATATCCAACTTATATTTATTGAGATTAATAAGAATTTAACTAATGAGTTCATCAAGAGTGGTAGAGGATGGAGTAGTTGATCCATTGGAAGATATATTACAATTAGAGAGGATGTAATTGGAAGACACAATTATAAAATATTTATTATTTTATAGGTTTAATAATCACAATTCATATATTTTAGCCCAATTTTGTTGTAAATAGAAATATTGATGTATATAAGTGTAAGATCATATGAGCCTATCAAATAATAATGCTTCCATAAAAATTTCTCATCACAACCATATCAAGTGAGTCCCACAAAAATGACTCAAATAAAGTGTACTATCATGAATATTTGATTGTATTTACATCTATCATTCTACATTAATCATCTCCAATGCATTAAATATTATCCAACACCAATCCCTCATATGGCATCTCCAAGTGTTATCCACTATAAACCATCCAAACAATCCATAAAATATCCAACACTGGTATCTCAAAATGCCATACATAAAGTCCAAATTTTTAGTAAACTAGTGTAGTAAGGGTATCCACATTAGAAAAGTGACAACATCATATCAAAAAAATTATCCCATAGATCATCAAATAATGTAAATACAGATAGAAGTTTTAACACATAATATCAAAACATCCTATCCATCCACAAACCAACCAACATGAAATGTCATCAACAAAGATAATAAGGATAATAATATTTTCCAAAATTAACCAAAGATAATACCCCATTCTAATTAAGGATCACAAATAAAACTATCATATGGTGTAGCCCAAACATGAGAGTCACTTTACACTAATACATGACTTTATCTCAAACATTATACTATTTTCTCCCATATAGTTTTAGTCAAAACATTTATTGAAAGATTGTAAGTTAGTTTTAATAATTATAAGAAGGAAATATTAAATATAGTCATATTTGAATATGGCCATGCAACCATCAAATTTAGTTTTTTAGTAATAATTTGGGCCAAATTATACATAGAAATATGATCAACACAAAATATGAATATGTGTGTATGTGTCCATAAAATCCATAAAGACATACAAAATAAGAACATAATAGAATGTCAGGTGAATGCCATATTGACATACAATGTCAAAAACATGTACATTACCATATAGGCATATAAAAAGGTACACCATTAAAAACATATCTTACTCATCAAAACCCCCCATCTATTTGCCTTCCTTGAATAAGATTATCCCTTAGATGCCTTGCTCATAGGTGGAGATCCATAAAATGCCTTGTATTTATCCAAGATCTAAATGTGAGTCTTTTTTACACTTATAGATTTCCTATAGCTAATCTTGTTCATTTAAAACTATTATTGGAAAGTTTACATACTATACATGCAACCAAGTTCATAAATTTATTTTAAATTGATAAAAAAAATTATTCAAACATGAACTTGCCATAATCTCTTGTGCATGCTCAATTTTCCTATAAAACTCAATAGGGTTAGTTATAGGTCAAGTTACATGCATAGGAGTGTGAAATGGATAAATAGCATGAGCAGGTGTCATGTTAATCATCTGAATAGGACTATCAGATGTCATTAGATAATCCTATGTACACAATACATTCATGTAAGTTATATTTACCCAATTATAGAGTCAAATTATTAAAACAAATATATATTAATAAGTAAAAATTATTGTGTACATAAGATTGTCTAGATAATTAAAAATTATAAGATAACATAAATTAATGAATGGTTACGTAGATGAAATTACAATAATAAATATGTATGTATATTTTTGCCCATATAGATGGAGGATTTTCCACTATGGTCATCAACTGAACAAACAATACACACACACACACACACACACACACACACACACACACACACACACACACACACACACACACACACACACACACACACACACACACACACACACACACACACACACACACACACACACACACACACACACACACACGTACATGAAGTATAATAGTAATGAAAAATTAGCTTCATATGAGTAAGCTTTTCAAGACTGATCTTAGAAAGGGTAGACATAGGGACACTTAATCTAGCATGTATGCCCAATTGAACCCTTACATATCCTTTGGTGTTATATGCACTGAACCCTTAGATGACGATGGTGGTGCTTCCAAGGGCCTAGATGCTATCATTTTGACCAATGCATTTTTGGCACATACCTTTGGTTTGTAGATGTTGACTATAGATATGCAGTTATCTTATGTATTTAACATGTTAAATTTCAAATATATTTGTATTAAAAAGGTAATAATTAATTTACATATAAATTTAATAATATATATGTAATTTTTTATGTTGTAGGAGGAAATAGTACCATCTTCTTCACAACCATTTTGTGGGTCATCTACTACTATTTTTATACTTCATGAACATATATGAAGCTAATTTTTCATTATTATTATACTTCATGTACATGTACACTAAGGTAAATAATTTCCTTTAATAGTAATGAAGTATAATAGTAAGGTAAAATATTTCCTTTAAATAGTAATGAAGTATTTCCTTTAATATTTCCTTTAATATATTAATTTAATTTATATATTATGAAGGAGTGGGTGTGGGGAATATAGACACCTAAATCTAATCATGAATACTTGATTATGCTAGTTTTGGCTCTATTTATTAACTAATTTGAGCACTTAATCATGACATATTTATCTACCTCACCCTATCATAAAAACTCATATGGAATTATTTATTTTATAAAAAAAACTATAAGCATCTATATAGACATTCTAAATCCTAAAATTCACATGTTTCCATTGTAGGACATGATCGACCAATTGGGTTAATAATCGTAGTTGATCTTGAGCCCTATGGGTCGATACTAAACTTTTCCCTTCTAGTGATAAATTTTTAAACTTTAACCCTCCATTAAAATTTGGTTAGTATTAGGTAGTATTATATTTCCCCTTGTGGATTACTATAAAGGCACATTTAAGTTATTTATTATACCACTTAGAAATTTAAATACATAGGCATACTTACATTTTTGCACATTCAGAAAATTTTCCCTATTCTTCCCAGTTCTTATTATAATAACTTGAAGGAATTCTCAACCAAGTTTAAAATTCTTCCCAGTTCTTATTATAATAACTTGAAGGAATTCTCAACCAAGTTTAAAGCCTATTTTATTAGATCTAAAGTAAATCATGATCAATTATTTAATCCACCACTAAATGAATTCATATATTCAAAGGAACACAATTTCACAAAACACTCTAAGCGGGAGAACTAAAACAGCTTGATTTCCCTCTTTGGAGTATTGGATATGTATGTAGAAAAAAATCATCATGGGGTTATTTGGGTCAACTCAACCAATTAAATTCCCCTATTTTTATATTTACAAGTTTTCAATCATTACTATCCCTATTATATTTATACCTTGTATATTCTATTTGTAGGTCTTTTGTACACTTTTGAATGTAAAAGATATACATATAGACCCAATTCAATAAATCACAAGTGATTGTGACCTAAGTTATTTATTTTATGCAAAATTTAGGATTAACTAATTCAAGTTAGAAGTGGTATTTGATCCTAACCCAAATGGGATAATCCTGACCTCATTTAGTTTTAGTTCCATCTTCTTGGCATTAGTCAATTTTGATTCAAATTTATTGACTCAGTCATATATTTATCTATACAGTTAGATCTGAGATAAAGAACTATGTTTTTCATTTAATTTTATAGTTAATCTTATTTCAATTGATTTTACTTTGTCATATTCAGTGATTTATTTCATTTCCACTTGTCACAAGTTAATTTCCAACATTTTTATTTCTTCTATTAAATTTATTAGAACTTGGGTTAATTCACATATTAGTTCTAATTTTTATAAAGTACTCTGATTTCCAACTCATAATGTTTACAAGTGTAGCTGAAATCTCAAAACTATCACTTAATATTATCCTTAAAATCCAATACTCTAGTCAATATCCCTTACATAAGTGTATGGGAATGATCATAAAGGCACAAGATCCATCTCCTTACATTAAGTACTTAGCTACCTACAAATAACATTAACACACCTTTTATCAATGTTGGGATATATATGGTGAACAATTATTTTTTTCAAATTAATAAATCTTTTAGAAATGTTTCTGTCTTATCAGAATTGAAATGGGGGGATAATAAGAAACTTTGGATCATTATTAATAATGAACTTAAGAAAGGGGTTGAGGTTGATTCTAATACAATCTCATTGATTGTTAAGGATTCCTTAGGAAAAATTGATAGGGTAAATAAAATTTTAAATTCCTCATCATCTTCCTTACTAGTTGAGGAAATTTTGGATGGTCAGTCAGTGGCACACCAAATCTCTAATAACTTTTTAATTCTTTATAAAGGATTAGATTTATATAAAATTCAAATATTCAAGGTTGGTTTTGTATTTGATTTTTGAATAGTGGGTTAGATTTATTTCTCTTGTAAGGGTGGATCTATAAAATAAGGAAGTAAGTGATTTTAAGGTTCTAAATGAATTTAAGTCTCATAATAATATTCAGTTATAAAGGTGGTATTATACTGATCCCATTTCTTTAATATTAGAGAAACATGTTTTTCCTAAGAGTTCAAGAATAGATGAAGTTTCTAAAATAAATTTGGCAAATGGAGAAAATGTTTTTCCTTTAGGTGAAAGGGTTGTGAATCTTTTTGAAGAGAGGAAATCATCTCTTTTTATATTAAACTAAAAGGGGTTTATTTTAATGGACTCAAGGAATTGGAATTAGTATTATTCATCTTATACATTGGTTACAGGTGCTAAAGTTTTTCCAATATGGAAATTCAGACAAGAAGATAAAATTCAAGCTAACTTGAGTAATGAAGGAACAAGTGTAAAGGTTGATTACTCAAATACAAAATAATTCTATATATTAATGACTTTGTGTGGCATTAAGGGGATAATTCATGGTGGAATAATGGATTTTTTAAGATTGAGAACTTAACTGATTAAGAATTGAAAAGGTATTATTCTATCCTCCTTTTCATTTCTGCCTAGTGATTATTTTCCAATTGGGTGTGTTTATTCATAGGCCAATGAAAATATTTTGGGTAAATCAAAATGGAATTTTTTCAATCAATATATTGAATTTCAATATTAGAAGAATAATTTTAAAGGAAGGAAATGTTATCACATAGGATTGCACATGTCTTACTTATTTTGCTTGTTGTGCAAGTGCCTAATGAAATAATGGAAAAACCTCCAAAGCCATGAGACCTTGGTAATTTGAGGTTAATCTCCAGATAAGGCTAACTTCCTCTCACTAAAATATGATGCAAATTGATAAAATATTATCCTTTTAGGAATTTCTCTCTAGTGCTCTTGTATCCTCAACTAGGGTTTTGATGGTAAAAGGGTTACAGAAATTGAAAATATGGTGATTGCATAAAATTTGTATAGTGGATATAGATGTTTGCTTTGAAAAAATAATAGAGTATAAAATATATTGAGTTAATTTTAAGCACAAACTTATGCAAATTTGGAAATTAGAGGTAGTATTTTAGCTATTCTTCAACAAAGGGAAAAAAATATTTATTTCAAATAATATTATCAAGAGGATAAACTACCATAGATGAACTCTCTTGAGACTAGAATAAAAGATAAAACATCCACAAAGAATCAGATAACTTGCAAAACATAGAGATTCTAAAGACAAGAAAGGCAAAAAATTCAACTTTATTTCTCTCTAAAGTTTATAGCTTGTAGCAAATACATTAAAAATGTAGAAAAATATCACTAAAAATAAAAAGATACCATTGTGACATAGGGTCTACCCATATTTATACAAAATATGTCTTAGAAGACATGTAGTTATCAAAACATTAATGCCCAATAGAAGGAAATCATGCAAATCTGGGTGAGTTCCTCTATTTTTGGTGTTTTAGATTCGTGGGAGTGACTGTGTTGCATGCATGAGTTGGGCATGAATTTGAAGGTGATCTTGGCGTAGCTAGAGATTTAATGCAAGGTTCCTTGGATGGTGGATAAAAATAAATCTCCATGAAAATAATAGTGCCCAAAATAACTTTTGGATTTTATAAATAAAAGATAATATTGAAAATAAATTTTTTAACTTCTTTTCCTGAAAACCCTAGCATGCAAAACTAAAGTGATACTTTTTCAACATTCAAGCCTTTATCACTTTTACAAAAAGGGGACCATGCAATTTGTTTTTATGAATTTTCAACTTTTCCATTTCATATTAATTAAAATAGAAAGTGCAATTTCGAACTTTATTTTTACAATTTTCACATTAAAAAGACATAAAGTGAAAAATATGTCTTTCTCTTTCTCTTTCTCTAAAAGAGTTATAAAAAATATATAGCTGCACCTTGCAATTAGAAATTACAAATTACAATGTCTCCAAAATGGAAATACACATGATAGAAAAATTTTAAAATCTCCAAAAGAGAGGAAAAACTAATTAATCTTTAGAATATCTTCATCTTTCTTGTCATTTTTTTCTCATAGCTTTTCTGAGTATGTATCAAAGGCCTTGATTATTTCCTATATCTGCTCTTCATTTGGCTCACAAGAATAAATGTTAAAATTCATGTAGTATACTTATACATCAAATAACTCTCTTCAAAAATTCCTTATACCTTGAATTTTGGCTATCATTTGATCAATTGCCTTCTCATATTTGATAAATTTATGAATTGAAGGTAAAGATTGTGTCTTTTATTGACTCCTCAACTATTGCCTTAAAATTTTCCTAAACCTATTCTACCTAGAAGAGATTCCCAACATCATCTATTGGCCAACATGATATTAAATTCATCATGCCATCAATATCATATAGTACATCAATAGCTTTATCATGAGCCTCCTTGGCTCGCTCAATAGACTCAATGGATATCCTTATCCAAACTTGGGTGACCCTATGTAATTCCTAATGCTTAGTGAAGTTATTCAATATATTCTCATCAATGAGGATATTTATATCAATTGACTTTATAGCTATCAATTTGGGGTAATACAAGTTCAAAGTTGAAACCTCTCCTTTATAGCTACTAATTTATGATTTAAAATTTTTCTCTCTCTATGATGATACTTTAATGTTCCATCATTATTGCATGGGCCTATTTCCTCTTGTAATTAGTTCCTCAAACCATTATTTTGTAACCCTTCCCATGTGAGCAATCTCTCATACCGAATCAATTATAGCTTGATCTAGATTGATTGGTTTCACTACATGTGGTTGTTATGATGTTTCACTGAGATTTATGAATTGGTTAAGTGTTTTGATCAATTGATCAACTTTCATTTTAAGTTCATCCTTGGTGGCTTTGTCATAATCAATTTTTAGAAGAGAGAGTTGATGCCTGATTACAACTCATGTTGGAACCCTTTTCTTGTCTACCAATCGAGGTGTATGTGAGAGACTTGATAATCCACCACCACAAGATATTTCTTTGATTTATCTGGTGGGGAAACTATAATCTCAACATATCTCTCTCCCTTATCATCAGTGAATGTTTGTGAGAGGGTCTTGGGACTAGGTTTTGACTTCTTCTTGACTTTGGTCATGTCGAAGTCTAAAGAGTTAGGATCAATCATGGTTTTCCTCTCTTTTCTCATTGATTAGGATAACCAACTGGGGGTAGCCTTCTATGTATTTTACATAGTCACCAAAGAATATGTAACTGATGTAGCTACACTAACTGATACTATGGCCAAGGGGATGTCTTAAGAAGATGATACTATTGAGTGCTCAAGAGGTGTCTGTGAAGGTTTATCATTATCAATATTTTCCATACCTATTATTTCACCAAGTGTTTGAGTTTCTCCAAGCTTAATTGATGGAATGGATGAAGTAGTGTAAATGGGGGAAGTGGGAGCAATGAAAGTGGGAATCATGAATCTAGGAATTGATGGAAGGGTGAAAGCCAAGGTACTAAATGTGTCAATTAGGTGTGTGGGTCCACTAAGGGTTGGTGAAGTGAAAATTATGGGTTGATATGAAGAGGGAAGAATACTCACTCTAGAGGTTGAAGTGGCCTATAACACGGTAGTCAAGATGACTGACTCCAATTCAATGTACTATTGAGTGGTGTTGGGGATTAATGGTGATGAAATGGAAGGAATTGTGAATGGAATAGAAAGTGGGAGTGGATATAATGGGGAAGGAAAAGTGGGAGGAAGGTAAATTGAAGTATAAAATTGGACTCTCAATGTAGGGGACCCTAAGTGCTTTTTATACTTATTTATGTTTCTTGCACTGGCTTGTTGAGGTGGGTGAAGTGGTAGATAAAGTGGGAATGAGTGGAGGGAGAGGAACTGAAACTTGTGATGCAATGAGAACCTGAGATGCTTGGGGAGAGGAGGCAATTGATGTAAGCATTAAAGCATCTTCTACTATAAAATTAGGAGAAGGGGGGATAATGGAAATAGGAGCCAATGATATAATATCTGAATTAGTATATCCTTATACTACTGGTGTTGTCTCTTTCACTAAAATATTAATGGGTTCATGTGAAACTTATTCTTTGCTTGATTTTCCTTATCTATCCTTAGTATTTGTTTTCATCTTATTTTTCTATTCAAGTCCCACTGATGATTCACCAAGGCCCTTCATTTTTGGTGTAATACCCTCTACTTTTAATTTTAGGAGCTTTTATTTAACTCTTATGGTTTCTCTTGAGATCTACACTCTTTAGCCAGCTAACAGTTATGTTAATAATGAGGGATATCCTATCAAATAGGTAAAATGATTCAAGAATTGAACACCTACCTAGTGGTAGGGGTTTCATAATGATCTAGGTGAGGTATAGTGGATCCACTCTAGAAACATCATCCTCTAAGTTGTCAAGGGCTGGCACCAAATCATAATCCTTTATTTTCTACAGGGACATTCTCAAGTAGTCCCTAATTTTGAACATCTCTTCATCATCATAATCTTATCAATAATCTTCATAGTATGGCACATGTTCATATGATGATAATTCTAATTCATGAGTGATTCTACCATATAGATCAAAATATGGCCCAGACTCTAGGGTCCTCAATGTTACTTAGCTCATCTCTTTCTTTACACCTATGGCCTTCAGAAGAGTTTGACATGTATAATGGATAATAGAGATAGGGAAATTAATCCTTATCTTGTGTCTATCTGAGAAGATCTTATTGGATTCCAATACCTATTGTACTAACTTTGATAATTCCCATCTACCACTTATGTATTGAGGAAAGGTGTAGGGATAGCCATTAAAGCCTGATACCCTAATGTAGGAATATGTGGGGAATTGTATGAAGAATGATCCCTAATTAGTTATTTATTCCTTTGATTCCCTTGAGAACCTCTCATTGCTAATTTCCTAATTGAACATGGTGATGATGTTGTAGATGAAATCATCATTAACTCTTTTGAATTATTGTTTACTAGCCTGAAGAGTGAGGTCAGGGTATTTATACACTCTTGTTATTTCATTAGGGATAGCATTGAGACTTAGGAATAATCTCCCCTTAGCCAAAATATAAACAAAATATGAGGTCATGAATTTTTTTTTTTGAGGTTTGAACCTCTAATAACTATTGATGAAGAGAATCATTGATTAATTGTGCCTAATTTATATATTTCTTATTCTCTTAGATGGTCTAGATATACTAGTATATCAATTACTCATAACACTGGGCATCATAACTTGTAGTGACTCTATGTAGCAATGTTATAACATCTCCCACCTCCTCTATAAAATCCAACCTTTACATTGTCTTAGGCAATCTCATGGAGGAGTGCTTAGGGTTGACCATCTTTTGGCATCCATATTTATTCTCCTCATAAAACTATGTAGATATTTGGGGAGTCATATCCAAATAACTTTCAAATATAGGAATGGCAAATATTGAGTTGATGTATTCAGAGTCAAGATCTAGAATCTTTTCTCCCTTATCATTATACACTTATCTTCTATCAGGGTCATATTGTTGAGCCATTTTTAGAATCAATTTAGGACTCTAAATAGTTAGGGGAAAGGCTACATATTGTCAAAGTCTAGATTCATAAATACTTTGTATCTAATCATTCTTTATTTCTACCCCTATTCTAACCCAGAAGTCTCCCAAGTCAATGCGACCTTAATATGTATCAATGATTTCTATGAGGTTGGATTCCAAATAAGAAGTTGATTTAGGAACCTTAGATTTGAACTTAATCTCTTTGGGATTCATGGAGATTATAGAAACATCCTTTGAGTAACCAAATATGGAATTTGGTGGGAATTACAAGTGTATGAAGCACTTATTCCTTCTAGCAAAACTTTGAGGTTTTTGAAGCACATCAAATGTCCATAGTGTTTATGGCTTAATAATCTTTAGAACAGGTGGGATGAGCTTAAGGAAAATTCACTCTCTATGGTGTTTAAAAGGTATTGGGATTCCAATAGAAGTAGGAGGTGCTTGAGGAATGTTCACTCTCTAGGATGCACTGGGAGTTTGTGGAAGTCAAAGGTGATTGGAATATGTCTAGTATCCATAGGGATGCTAGGAAGGAAAGAATCTTGGAGGGAATATTCTCTTTTTAAATGGAAGGATATGCTTTGGTAATATTTTTTATGGCCTCTGAAAAGGGTTTTATTTTGAATGAATAATCCCTAAATGAAAAATAGAGGAAGCCTTTGGGATAGTTTTTAAAAATATTTAGTTTGAAACCCTAGGATGCCATAGACATACTGTTTAGTATTTAGAAAACCAAACACTACACTAGACACACAAACCTATTTGAAAACAACCAACCAAATTTTATAAAACCAAACTTTGAAGGAAACCCCAAAATTGGAAAGAAAACTCTACAATTAATGGAAAAAACCTTCTAATATGGAGTCCTAAAGGGATAAAATACAAGATGAATACCATTTGGTGGATGCAACTGACATAGCTTGGCATAGATGATGTGGATCGACATATGTTTACTCATGGATTGATGTCAAAAATGGTGAGGACAGTAGACTAGAGCTATAAAATGTAGTCAACAAGATAATCAAATGATAATCCTTTGCAAACTAACCTAGATTTATATATGAAAAACCTACATTAAATGTGAGTAATGGTGGTTGGTGGTGGAAGTTGGACCTGCTTGAGGCAGGTCCACTCTTTATAATTTAAAATGGCTTGGGAAGATGTGGGGTTAATTTCACACTTTACACTTTGTAAAAACATGTAATATGCACTTCAATCTTTGCTTCCCACATTAGGGCTTGATAAGCTTGGTAGAGGTTGGACATACTTCAAGCAGGTCCATCCTTCATGAATAGGTTAATGATTTATTAGGGAGTGGAGCTTAGCGTGCACCTCTTTTATTGTGAAAATATGTAATGTCCACTCTAGACCCTGCCTTTCATGAGAAAAGGCTAAGGTGGGCCAACAGAAGTTAGACCTACTTAGATCAAGTCCACATTTTATGGGGTGGTTTAGTTTTTGTTAAGATTTAGATCCCACCATGTACTTTGCATGTTTGAGAATGTGCAAAGTGCATGATAAGTTTTGAATTTTTCATTTTTTGGATTTTGGTGCTTTACAGGACTTGGAACCTGTGAAGTAATTTGCATAGGTGCAAATTGCATCTAGAGTCCCAGATTCAATAGTTTTTGAAAAGATGGATTTTAGGGGTTTAAGAGTTTTTCTTTTAAAAAAAAGTCGGGGGGGGGGGGGGGGGGGGGGGGGGGGGGGGGGGGGGGGGGGATCTCCCTTAGGGTTCTATATGTAATGATATTTTTAGGACATAAATCTCAATAGGAAATTAATAGGAATTTCAAGAGTAATGTGGATTAGATTATATGTGTTACCCCTATAATTTTGGAATATGGAGAGTTTTAAAAAAATAAGAAATTAGTAGGTTAATTTTTATTTGTTGATCCTAGTTTGTTAGATAAACTTTTGGATTTATATGCAATAATTAAAATTTATCTCAAGGCTTGTCAACAATTGGTTGACATTATTAAGCTTTTTTTAATACATCTTTCATTTAGAAATTTGAATATGAAATTTGGGTCTAGAAATGTTTTAGGTGTTGATCAATTTATTTTTCACATATAAATAAGAGAGATGTAAAGGAATATGTTAAGAAAGATAAGTATAGAAACAATAATATGATTTGGAGACCCAAAGTTAGTGGGCATTTAAAATAATTAAAAAATGAGGTGGATATATATGAGAAAATACAATTTTAAGAAAATGATACAAATGATATGTTTTTTTCTCCTACCCCTACTTTGCATTGTAGAATTGAAGAAGATCTATATGTAGGTGTTAAAAATGAGGTTATAAATAAAGATGATCACATATATAAAGAAGTGATTTCTCCACATGGTTAATTTTTATCCAAAATTGATGTGGTGATAAAATAGGATTTAAATAATTAGGTTGATAAAAGGAAAAATATGAAGGTATTTCATGGTAGATATGTTGAAAATTTTGAGACTATGATTAACTATGAATATTCTCAAGTGGATGCTATGGAAGATATTTAAAGTTACAAGGCTAAGGGAGAAAGGCCTATTATGGAACAAATTCCTCAGATTTTATGTCCTTGCATTTTCAACGAGCAAAAAAAAAATTGTTAGGATTTAAGTCCTCAAATTTTGATGGGCTATGATAGTTTTTGAGAGTGGGAAGTTTGTAAACTAATCGTACTCCAAATAAAACTATTATTTCTTTAGTTTTTTTCAACTTATTTGATTCAACTTCTACCCAATTTCCTTGACCTTATTTATTCAATATGATTGATGATAATCAATTGATAAATTTTCCCATTGAAGATGTAATCCTTAAAGTAATTTTTTATTATAATTAGGAAACATGAACTATGGTAAAAACTTATATTAATGATATCTAAGGTGAAATTATTAAAATTAGATTCTTTTTGTGAGCCTTTACTGTCTAGAAAATAACTTCTACTATGAATGCATTATGGAAGGGGGAAAAATATTCCATTGTTGTCATGTTAGTCTTCTCTTGGAATGTCAGGGGTACTTATGCCCCTAAAAATTGTGTTTAATAAAACATCAATTAGAATCTAGGAGGCCATATATTATTATTTTATAGGAAACAAAGCTACTTGAACAAGAGGTGGAGGCATTTTTGAATTCTAACTAGAAATTTTGGATTTTTTTCTATTGGCTCAGTAGATAATTCAGGCGGATTGAGTTTTTTTTATGAAATCCAACTTCAATTAAACTTATTCTCCTTAGTAAGGAGAAGAATTAGATGACTTTTGATTTTTATGTTATAGAGAGAGTATTTCTAAAATTTTGATAACTAGTTATGGTCCAAATAACCCAATTTATAAAATAAAACATGGGGTCAATTTTCACAACTACTCAATCAATGGGCAAATAATAAAATTATTGTGGGAGGGGATTTTAATGCAATTCTAGGACCTGATGACAAACAAGGAGGAATTTAAAAATAAACTCAATAACAAAATATTTTTTGGAATTTGTTTCATATAATTATTTATTGGATCTTCTTCCAGAAGTTACTAAACACTTGGATGTATTTTTAATTTCACCTTATTGGATGCAAGCTAACTAAGTTGTTGAAATTTGTATCCTTAATGTTTCTAGTTTTGATCATTTGTCAATTTCTTTGGATATTAAAATAAATAAAGTGATAAAATATTCCCTTTTAAATTTGAATTAATGTTGCCTAGACACTTGGATTTTGGGGACTAATTAAAAGAATGGTGCAATAGTATTAATCCAGGTCATGGTTCAAGTATGTTTATTTTCTCTCAAAAACTAAGATCATTGAAATAAAATATTTGAAGGTTTGGAACAAAATAGTCTTCGAAAATATAGTTTAATAAAGATTTATTTTGGAAGAGAAAAGGGTTGTGGTAAATTAAAATTCTTAGTTGGTCCTATGATAAATGAGGATCTTCTAAAGTAATATGAATTTCTTGTTAAGCTTCATGAGGGGAATTTGTAGGAAGAATTGTTTTGGAAGAATAAATATAGGGAATCATGGATCAAAGAAGGGGATAATAATATATGTTTTCATCAATATAGAATTATAAGAAGGTAGTTTAATAGTAAGGGAATCATATTTTATGATCTCAAGGTAATTAAGTATGAAGTAGTAAATTTTTTCAAAAACTTACTTTCTAAATATATTATCCGTAATGAACAGGCAGTGGATAGTTTTTGATATAGAATTATGTGTTTGATTACTAATCATAAAAATATAGATCTATTGAAACCATTTACAAAGGAATAAATAATGGTAGTTATTTAGGAAATGGAATCTAATAAAACTCCATCCAAATGGGTTCCCTATTGATATTCTTCATATTTTTTTGTGATATTTTTGGTTTTGAGTTGATGAAGGTGGTCGATGACTCTATGGTTTCAAAATAAACTACTCAAGGATTTGAATTTTAATTTAATTTATATAATTATAAAAAAAATCTAATGTCATGTCTTTTGATGATTTTAGACCAATTTGTCTTTGCAATATGGTTTAGAAAATTATTCCAGAATATATTTCAAAGATATTAAAGGTTTTTTTACTTATTATAATTTCCATAGAGTAAGGAGGATTTGTATTTGAAAGGAAAATCTTGGATAGGGTTATATGACACATGAAATTATCCATAGTCTTAAAGTTGAAGGTAAATTTATGTTGAAATTATATATTGAGAAGGATCATATAGGGTAAATTGGAATTTTTTGAAAAGAGGTTTGGTTGCTTTTAGTTTTTCACATGATTAGATTACATGGTGTAGATAATATTTTTTGATTATATAGCACCTCAATCTTGTACACTTGGTAAAATTAGACCTTGGTTATTCCTCACAATTATAGACCTTTCCCACTTTTACAAAAATTGCATATACTTTATTTTATGCCCCTTGGCCTATCTCTTAGTATGACCAGTCTTATTTTGATGACATAGGCCTTCTATCTTTCCTAGAATTCTTAAAATGTACTTATATTCCATATCTACAAGTTTTAAATCTGTACCTACTTTCCTACTCCTTCGAAACTAACATTTAGGATAGACACTAGTGTCAACATTAGTGTCCTAACCTGATGCAAGTGTTATGTACCCTAAAGTCATCTATTTTTCAAATGAAATAAATCCTAATGGTTAGCCTAAGTGATTTAATGTGAGTTATTTATCCAAAAGAATTGATATAAATATAAGACCAACCCTCATTCATACCTCACCTATAAAAATACCAAAATGACCAAGGTAACTTATCAAAAACACTCTATCAAGAATTAAATTGAACAAATCTTTCCTATTTCTATACCAGTAATATGAACAACACATCTACAAGTCTGAAGTATTAAAGGATTAGCCCAAGAGCCCAATTTTTTAAGTTAAAATATAGGTCACTATCATACATTTTTTACACATATTTCATGATTCACACATAAACCAACACGTAGGGGATAAATACATCAACCTAAGGATCTCTTTAGAGTATTGTATATATAGGTATTACTCACTAACATGGGGGTCTTTGTGTTCATCTCGACACCATGTTTCCACTAACCACTTTTCCCCAAGGTCACCATGAAGATGAATAACTAAAGTATTCATGAGGAGTGATAGTCCATGAACTAAATATAAATGCACCAAAGTGAAGCTGAAGTTAAACCTATAAGTATCCATGTGGTTGAATCCTTTTCCAATAGGTATTCTATATAGTACACTTACATCAAACCTAGACAGTAGCATTGATGCAACCATCCCATGATAACATTAGTGTCAAGAGCTCTAGAAGCATTAGAACCATAATATGATGACTATTATATAATCATATTCTAGCTTACTTTATGATTATTCTAGATCCAACACTATTTTATCATAAGAACCAACTAAGTATATTACTTTTTTGTCATTTCCATTCATAGTTTAGTTGTATTATATATATGGCCTATACTTTGCATAATAAATTTAGTGTATGTTTATATATAAGTTTAGCACCTAATGTACCTATTGTAGATCTAATTATTACCCTTGTGTATTGTCATTTATATATTATTAACCCTATATCTAACACTAACTTAAATATTCCCACATCCATTTTAGGGTTAAACATATGTGTGTTAAATTTTGTGATTGGAGATTTCTATTATATTTTGGTTAATGGTTGTCTAGTGGGTTTTTTTAAAGTTTCAGAGGTATTATACAAGGGGATCCTCTTTCTCCTTATCTTTTCATCATTATGGTGGAATATTTAGGAATATTTTTTAGATGTTCATAAATTTAAATAAAATTCAAGGATTAAAAACTTATGAAGGGGATTCCTCAAATACATTTACAATTTATGGGTGGTAGAAATGTCAGAGGCAAAAATTTTTAAGAGATATTCTATTTTATATGAAGTTGTGTTAGGTCAAATAATTAATTTTCATAAATCATATACTTTTTTATGTAAATATTCCATGGGAAAGGAAACCTAGAATTTCAAATGTATTAGTTTTATTACAAATATGCCTAGTAAATATTTGAGTGTGTCGTTATTTACAAGTTTTAAAAATTATAGCCTATGGAAAAATTTAATTGATAATATGGAGGAAAAAATACTAGTAAGGAAGGATAAATTAATAAACCTTATTGGAAGGATAATTTTAATTAAGACAGTGCTCTAAGTAATTCTCATTTATATTTGTTTTGTTTTGTAGGTACCCAATTTTATAATGTTAGGAATGTATAGAATCATGAGACATTTCTCATGGCATGGTAAGGAGGAGAAGTGTAAAAAAATCTTACTAATTAGATCTTTTTTGTAAACTAAGGATGTAGGAGGAACATGATTAAAGGATCTACATGTTTGAAACTTGGATTTAGGAGATAAGTGTTGAGAAGTGTTTTCATTTGATGTCAAGGTTGATGTCATTGATGTTAAGATGCATGGTTTGTGGGGTATGAGCTTGTATGCCTGATATGATAAGGAAGAAATGAAACCTAATGTATCTCTAATAATAGAGAATTTGAAGGCTTGAGAATTCATCAATAGTTTTGGCAACACCTTTTGGCAAATAGTTTTGAATACTTAGCATAGAACACAGTGAGCTATGAATATCCTTAGTCAAGCTCTGAAGATTTGTGTAAACAACTCTAAAGAATCTCCTTTGAGCTACGAAGATATTATGTTGAAGCTCCAAATAACAGGCTATATAATGTTTCTTGATAATGAATAAGAGTCATTAAATCACTTAGGAGAGTTTCAATGTGAAGCCTATAGGGTTAAGTACTTTAATCCAAGTTTGCAACTAGACTAGTTCTAGACCCTGCCTGGCCCAATGAGGCATCATGATCTATTGTCAAGGCACATGAAGGATGTATGGATATTTTATATCATGTTAATATGTTGTTTTATCATGTAATTGAGGTATAAAGCACATGGAAAGAGGTTTTAAGGTCAGTTCCAATGCCTAATATGATTTGTAGTTCAAACCCTAGAGAGCAAATAGAGAAATCATGGCCTAGTGGGGTATCAGGATCAATTTCCAAGGAAAAGGTTAGTAGGTGAGCATTAAAAAAGGCGATTCAAGGTGTTTTAATCATATGCATGAATTTTTAGGTCATGGTTTACAAGAAAAGGCTTGAAAAAGTGTTCTAAGGTCTCTCAAGTCCATAGAATGTAGAGTACTCTACCTAAGAAGGTTTTCAAGTGTTCATTGGCATGTGAAAATTATGAATGAGGACCTAAGATATTCAAGGTATATGGGGAAGGGTCCTAGATCAATTTTCCAAGCATTGGTTTCTAGAATGAAGGGTTAAGCTTTATGAATGATTGTTAAGATTGGAAGATGGTTTAAACCCTTAAAGAACCCTAACAATGACCCAATAATGAATATATTGATAAAAAGTGCCCATAATGGTCTAAAATGGATATGAAATTAATTATATTTTATATTCAACTCTCCCAATCATCTTCAAATGTGATTGGTTTGTTGGGTGAGTGAGTGGAATTTACAAGAAAAGCCTTATTTCTTAGAGATTTGTTGTAGTAGTCAAAGTTGAGCAAGTCAAATTTTTTAAATGGATGGTGTAAAAATATTGAGAAATGGATTTGATGTCCATGTGATTTTTTAGTAGGTTCTATCTCTAAGGTATGTTAAATTGGTCACCTAGGATAGCCTATCACTAAAAGGTCTAATAGTGCAAACAATGAGAAAACCAGGTAAAAATGAGAAGTTGATTAAGGACGTGTTGTCATGGATTAGGGTTGAATCCAAAGTCATGGAGATATTTTTCAATATTGTTAATACATGTTTGTGATTAATATCATTTTTAGATATCCTTGTATATAGCAAAGTGTTGCTCTCAAAATTGATTTGTCTTGCTCAATGAGGTATGTGTATAGAGAGGTACATATATTGGTCTATATATCTAATTTTTTCCATTAGAATTTAGTTTTTTTATGATTAAAATATATATAAAGATCATATTCATGCATCAGGATATTTTGAATGTGTCTACATAGGTTTTAGAATTCAAATTCATCATGACTGGTCTTCAAGGCAAAATGGTAGTTCTAGGTAAGTAAATTATAAATATAAGCTTGAGAATCAATACCATGAGTTGATGTATATAATGAACATAATGATGTTTTTTGGGAAATTAATTATCTATACATGATTTTAATAATCTTTTAAGTTAGTGTAAAATGTTGGAACATTGAAGCCAAAAAGGCTTGTCTGGTTGAGTAAGGACTGTGATAAAGAAGGTCAACAGATTAGTCAGCAAGACCAATAATTTCCATTATATATTATGAAATGTTTGTTGGCTATTATAATAAGGTTTTATTAATATAATTTTCATAGCTTTTAATACTTTTATTTTTTTCCTTCATGTGTTATAATTTCATGTTTATATAGCTATGTTTTGAGGCTAGTTGGTAGTTCTGAATGGGCTACTTGCAGAGAAGGGTTTGAGTACTTTTGTCTTCAGTGATGAGGTATAATTCATATGTTTATGGAATAAGGTAATTTTTTTATGACTATTTTATTTTTTCCATGTTTTTTGGCATATTTTTGCTTATGCTTCAATTTTTCAAGATAGATTTTATGTGTATGCACAGGCCTAGTGTGAACATAAAATGTGTTGTGGACCTAAATTGAATTTTTATAAGGTATATTTGATTTAATTATGAGGTTTTCCTACTATTTTTGTATTTTTGAATCATTTCAAGAAATACTAAGTGTAACATGTTCCAATGAAGGTCTAATGGGATTAGGTCTCCTTAAGGCCTAAATGAGAGTTTGGAATATTAAGCTATGGCTGACCTAATGTATTATTTTATTAATGTTTTAAATGTGTTATATGACCTATTAATATTGTGATATAAGTTTGTAAAGGTATATGAATTACCAAAGTGTATGAGAGTAAGAGACTAGTATAAGTACAAGGTAGTTTTAAGCCCATTTATGTGTGTTAGTTAAGTATGTGTGAAAGCAAATAAAAGAGAAAAAAGAGGAGAAGGACGATGTCTTGTGGAAAATAATAGGGGTTTTATGAATATAATTGGATTTATTCATATGAATATTAATGCCTATGTGAACTAATCAAGGTGATAGAGGGCTTATTGATCATGAAATATTTTCTTGGGTGAGAGGTAGGTTTGAATGTGATCATGAGTATCAAGGAGTGGACCATGAGGGAATATTGTGATTAAGTGAATATTCATGAGGAGAGGAGTATATTATAAGTCTATGATTTTTCTATAGATTATCATAGGTGTATTATAGACCTGAATATGTTGATAAGGCCATGATGAGATAGCTAATGTGTAGAGAGAGCAGATAGAAGATTGAGTATGCCATTAATGTCATAGAGAGAATAAGAAGACCATCATCAGGTGTTGATAAACATAAAGGAAAAGGTTTATAAATAATTGGTGGTTTATTGGGTGGTGAGTCATCATAAGTGTTGATTAATTGGGTGCTTGATCAATAAGGGGGTTGATGCCTCCTAACAAGTTGGTGCTTGTTAAAGCCAAGTGGGTGCTTTGTGAATTATGGGTTGGTTATCCTTCTTAGGTTGGTACTCATATAAAAATTGATTCATTTCTTTATAGTATGTGTTATGGTTTATCCAAGCTTTGTTTCAATGGGTTTTATCCCCCATGAGGTTTTCCCACTTATATGATATGTTATGGTTGTGTATGCATTACTTTGGTTGATTAATGCTTCTTTCATGCTTATGTACATTGGGTTGATATTTCTTGATGAATGGTAATGAATGAATGATTCACCCTCCCCCTTCTCAGTGATTATTCTTCTAATAATAAGCTATCTTGGATAAGGTATGAGGAAACCCCAAATCCTTGGAATCATTCAGTTCATGGAAAATATTTATATTCTAAATTACCTAAGAGAATTTTTCACATTTGAAAATCCACCTTCAGGATATCACACTAGGAATTTTATTTTGACTTCTAGGAAGAAAATTTGAAATTATCTAACATGAGATGTAGGAAATGGAGAATCAACAAAGTTTTGGTAAGATTCATAGTAGGGTGAATCAACACTTTGTCTTAAAGGGGACATGGATGATTTCCAAAGAATTTTGGAGACAACATGGGGGTGGATATTTTTTAATTATTGGGTAACCTCAAATAATATGGTATTAGGTATCGGGGTCTAGAAACACCTGAAGGACTAGAGTATTATAAAAGATTTTTATCTTATATTTTGACTTCTAGGATTTTTTGTGTAAAAATCAAATGGATTATTTGAGATGGACATGTGATAATTATGGAATTTACAGTGATAAATTTTATTATAAGGTTATGGCTAGGGAAGCAACTATGGAATAGGACTAGGAAATAACACTACTATGAAATAATTTTTGTACTCCTAGAGAAAAATATTTTTCTTGGTTGGTTGGCTTAGAAAATATTCTTACACTATTATTTATAATGGATGGGTTTTTTTGGACCTTCGACCTGTTTTTTGTGTAAACAAGAAGGGGAATTAATGGAACATATTATGTTACATTATTTTTATGCTAAATATATTTGGTATTTTCTTCTTTCAAAACTTCATCTTACATGGGCCTATCCTTTTACCATTAGAGAATTTATTTTGGTTTGGTCCCTAGCTTTAAAACATATTAGTACGCTTTGGTAGGCAGCTCTGAAAAATGTCATTTAATACATTTGGAAAGATAGGAACAATATGTTATTTGAGGAAGAAAATAGTAGACTAGGCGAGATGTTTAGCAAATATTATAGTTGAAATTTATGGGAATATTTCCCCTTCTTTTAATATGAATAGAAATATGTTAAGTACATAAGAGATTGAAAATTTATAAAATTAGCCAAATATTATTTTACACTTATCTAGGATAGGGAATAAGGTTAGGAAGAAATACCACTCAGATGCTAGATAGATCCCATGAGACATGATATGATTAAACTCAACTTTGATGGAACATTGAGAGGTAATCCTAATATGGAAAGGGATGTTTATTTCTTATGAAACTCCTTTGTTAAGCTTATTTGGGGTGCTTATTTTTCCTTCCAAAAGCTACTAATAATGAGGCTAAAGTTGTAGCCTTAATTGAGGGGCTAAATCTAGATCAAGAGAAAAGTTTTGATAAATTATAGGTATAATTAGATTCTTTGATTATTATAAATGCTAATAATTATGGTTTTATTCCAAATTGGAAGTTGGATAAAATATTTTTTAGATCAATAGAAATATCATAAAAATTATCTTGTATTTATTTTCAACATTGATTTAGGGAATATAACAAGGATTCATACTTGTTATCCAATAGGGAGATGATCAACAACCCCTCTATTTGGTCTCCATTTCTTCTTTTGAGGAATGTCAAGGTCTTTCTTTCATTCTATTATAAGATGGTTTGAGGCAAAGGTAGTTGCATGAAACATATTTTACCTACCTTTTATTTTGTTTTGAAAGTCTTTTTTTTGGAGATGGAAGATACTAATGATCATTTTTTTAAAATGGAAAGACTGGATTGAAAAAATGGTTTTCATCTCCCTCAAGTTTCACATTAATTTTATCCTTTATAATTTAGGTTGGTTTTTGAAAAACATTTATTGTGGTTCATTTCACCATAATAAACCATAACTTAAGTTGTTCCCCTGTTCCTTTTTACTTAAGAGAAGGATGCATGGGTAATGGATACATAAGATCTCTTGGTTCTAAAGATTGGTTCTTATGGTAAATTTGTTGTATTGTTCTGTAGCTTCTACTTGATTTATATAAGTTGATTTTTGTTATTTAGCTTACTACTTTTCTTCTAGTTATTTTTATTGTGATTTTAGTATCATATTCAAAGTTATTTTATAATACGTGTGGTTTATTTTTGGTGTTATTCCAATGCTTTGTTCTGAATCCTGATCAAGGAGTTGAATATTTTTGGTTAGATATATATTCTAAGATATTGTTTCATCTTCATATTACTATCCTATCCTTTTGTATTTGGTTTTAATTCTTATGAAATTTTTAATATAAAGGGTTTAGGGACCCCATAACCCTATTTTAACAATTAATTAAAACTTTAACATAATTTATTACCCTAAAAATATTAAATATTTCTCAAAATTATAAAGCATCAATGTATTAAAATTGAACCCATCACAACATATTACATCATATATAATATTAAATGAATCCTTGTAAAATTTTAATGAATTATAGAATAAAATTACAAACATTTATAAATTAATCCTTCATATCACATCACAAGGATATATGCACTGAAACCAAGTGCACATGAATAAAGTCACATGAAGGTCACAAGTTCACAGGCCTAAGTCAAAATACTTCATAACCAAAATATCCATTGAAAACCTTTAAACCATGATAATTATGTATACATATAAACATTACCACATATTATCAAATGCACCCTAAATTACTATAAAATCATCAAACATGCATAGTGAAAAAAAACTCTTCCAAGAAATCCAATCCACTCTACTACTTTTGCCAACAATATTGAAAGAACTAATGTTATATAATATGTCATAAAATTATAAAAATGTTCTTAAAATCTATGCAAGATTATGATTTCAAAAAATACTAACATCATATTTTGTAAAAATCCTCGTAAACTTATTTATAAAAATAACATATACATATGTACACAATAATAGACAAGTGGAACATTAAAAAGATATGTGTGATCAAAAGAATGAAATTTTTGCATTAAAAACATGTGCACATAAAGGTGGAATAAAATAATGTAAATAAGGTTTAAATAAAACATATGTATTTCAAAAACTTACAACAAATACATATGCAAAATAATAAACTTGTGTAAAATAACACTTAGCTAAATTTCCTAAACTAACATATGTTTTTTGGTTAATGTAATATTGTACATGAACTTGGATGTTATTTCATAATGATCCATATGTTATTTAGGTATTATTGTGTAGTATATGGTATTTAATGTAAATTTATGATGCCACACTTTAACCTAATCACTTCATAGGATTCTTACAGCCAAAGGTCACAAGAGACACTAGTAGTGTTGGAGATAGAGTTTGTGTCATCCCAACTCAAGATTCCCTCACTTCAACATATATATTTTATATGCCTTGAATAATTACGTTATGTATGTGGTTAAAATACTCATCTTAATATACTATTTTAACATACACTATCCTATGGGCATTATCGAGGCGAATCACCACATGGTATTCACCATTTTAAAATCTCATATAAGACTATTGTAAGTGCATGTATGAATTTTTCATGTAACATCATGGATTATCAAGTAGTTTTGGGTAGTTTTTATCCTTGGAAAATTTAATTAATTTTAAGTTTGCACTAAAATTTACTCCCATTATATGAACATTTACATTCTTGAGAACCTCCAAGGGTTATTTACAGGTTTTATTTTCCATAAAAAACATAATGTGATGGTTTTAACATGGGTATCCCTATTTTGTACTAAGATTCATGTGTAATAATGTTTACCTTAGCTCCCATGTTGATGATAATTTATCACATCGACCAATCATATATAATTTCATAAAATAAAAACTCTTGGTCATAGCCAATGTTTTGTACAATTCTAACTTTTTCCCCTCTTACTTTGTGTAGCATAGGCACTTTAGTGGTTCCAATGGCAAGTTGCATTGATAATTTTTTGTTCATGGTGATAACTCCCTCTAACTTAAATAATGTTAAAATAACATAAAGGTCATTATATGACTCCACTTCCCAACTCTCTTAATGAAGTGATTATATGGCCTTAACCTCTAAATCTCAAGCATGTTGGAGCTCATCTTGAAAATTATGAATCACATACATCATTTATTTTAATATTTATTTTTGGCATGATCTATTGGGATATAAAATGATGAAAGTTTATATGTGATGGACTTTCTCTCCAATATTAGAATTTATCCCAATTTTGATTTTTCACTAGGAAATGTTTATCCTCAAGGTTGGGTAGTAGTGTTACTTCACATAAGGACATCTAAATCTAGACCTTATGGTGATTTTTGGCCTCCTTATTTTGATATACATTTATCCCATAAGTGAATTAATTGGATCATCCTTTCACCATTCTAAGATTTATACTTTTGTATCAACTCTAAATAAAGGTCAGGGTACTCTTCAAGTTTATGCTTAACTCAAAAATACCTAAAAGTATGAAACTATAAGATCTTTAATAGTGGTGTGGTGAACAACACTTATATCATGTGAATGATGGAAACCTATTTTCCCCCATGATCACTACATATTCATTACTAAGGACATTAACCACTATATTTCCCTTAGTCCTATTTTGAAGGTCCAACCATTGTTTGTCATGCTTTCCAACCACACACCTCAAGCATTTAGTCTATAACCTGACAATATTTAGTATTATGGGTGGAGGCCTCACATATTTTATACTAAAAGGATAATTTTGTATGTGTTTCCCTTTGAATTAATGAAAAACTACACATCATGATCCTCATGGAAAATATCAGAAGATTTAAATAGTGCCCTAACACTATGTTAAGAACAACTATTTGTATTGTGGCTTTACACTTCAAAATTTATGCACCATAGACTGCTACAAGTTGCATGCATGTTATTTGTGTTCAATTTATATAATTGAGATGAAATTGAGGTGATATTTTCTTCAATGAATGGAATGATCTTAGTATCCATATTTTTAACTAATTAAGCCCTTAGTACTACTTGTATAACCTCTCAAGGCTCTGTTAAGGTTTTTATAGATATGGTATGCCTAATATATAATAAAAATCTATCAAAAAACACTAAGCATGATAGAATATGTGAATATCATATGAGATCTTATAAATCAAGGTCTTAAACCTTATGTCATATGCACATATGCTCTTAGTCAATTATTGTTTGATATCTTTCATTACAAAGATGATTTATTGTTAAAATTTTGGAATGTAGAATTCCTTCAAGAAGTCCTCCTTAAAATAATCATAGTTCATAGTGGCCTATTGGTTTATCATATTTTTTATACCATATATACACACAATCTAACAATGTGTTCAAAAAATATCTCTCCTTCCTTTTTAGTGAAGTAACTCCCTTTACACAACAAATGAGCTCACAAATATGAACATTCTCACTGGAATTTTCTACTCCCTAGTTCTTTGTAAATCTCAATAAAATTTCATAAATGAATTATTAGGTAAAATGTATTGTTTGTGCTACTAGTGTAACTAGCATACTAGTTGTCACTTTGGAGCTTGAACTATAGCCACCTCCAAGGTTGCTTCATCCCATGATAACAACACTTCCTCCTTGTGAATGTGTCATTCCACCAACCCCATTATTAGGTTTCACTATAGATAGGTTTATATTTTTGTTAGGTGAAACTATGTTTTCGCCCATCATTCCACTTATTTTAGTGCTATTTTTTTATATGGGTGGGTTACCACCCTTTTTAGTTACATTCAAAACATGGTTAGAATATATATTTATGTTGGTTATTTTATAATATTTATAAGTTTTTTTAAGGTAATATCTATTTTAATACTCTTTTTATATTTATTATCTTGTGAACTCCATTATATAAGACAAATCAACTATATTCCCATCACTACTTTCCATTCGTAAACAAAATTTATGAGCTTGTGCCTCTAGTAGATCATAGGTGGTCACCTCCTCATTTATGTGGTCCTCCATGTTCTCAAGGTTATAAAATAATTTAGATACCTCCCTAAAAATGTCATCACACTTAGAAACATACATATATTTATCACTAGAGTACATTTCCTCTACATGACATTCATCTTCATGCCATCCAAATTGATGTAGGAGCATCACTTCTAGGATGGTTTTCACTTCAATTTTGGTTTTATTATGGTTTGTAAGGTCTTGGGATGCTTATACCATCCTTATATTTCGAATATAAGGTATTTTTAGTCCTATCTTGTTAAACTTTCAAATTTTCACCATCTCACTAAAACTCAATTTTTAAAAATTTGAATTATTTGCTTAGAATTAAAATTGTAGAGGTGAGTGAAGGAAATTTTAAAGTTTATAACATGTTTTTAATGTCTCTTAAGGACCTCCTAAATCCTTTTCACTGGTCCAAATCCTTGAGTTTATGGTAAACCAACTTTGTATATGTTCATATCTCCTAACTAGCTCTTTAATGACCATTAGAAGGTCCCAAAAGGTAGTTAGAGTGGTATTGAATAAAAAGGCACATAGACCTTGTTTTCCTATGTATACAAATGGCTTGTTGACTATGTAAATATGATCAATGAAGGAAATATCATTAATGTCAAGATTATAAAAAATTATTGGCCTTTTTAATTTTTTATTGTATCTATTTAAGGTTTATTTTTTCTTTTCTTTCATTATTTTCAAACCATTTTATATAAAACATAATATAGACCTGTAGAAGTTGTGAATTCTTGTACAGTCAAATAGAGTTTTTATTAAAAAAGTGAAGCACAGGTGTTGAGGAGTTTGTTTGATGATTATATAGGTTTTATTTTTTTATTAAATAGGTTTAATAACCTTCAAAATGCATAAAAATACCTTATATAACTCATAAACTCAAAATAATCCCTCTCGAGTCTGTGTAGGATAAGAAAACCCTTAGTTAGGGTTTTAGAATCAAAAAGCCATTTTAAGGATTTATATATAGCCAAAAAAGCAAAAATAAATTAATTTACTAGTTTTCAAGTTGTAATAATGGATTAAATAAGTTTAATCCTTGTATGGACAAGTATGGTATGGATGTAGAAGTCTATGTTAGATTATCCCTTAAAGAGACTTAATTAGAAGAGGCCTAAGGCTAGAAAAGTGGTCTAGAGGTTATTTAGACTAATAAAATTGGTGGAGAGATAAAAAATGATAGAGGGTACTTGGAATGGGCATTATTTTCTATTATTTAATCCCTATTTGTCTATACAAGCAATAAAACCACAAAAAAGGCTATAAGGAAGGCCTTAAGGTCTAGAGAAGTATATACATTTTATAGGGTTAAGAATTTTAGATGAGTTTATCTACATAATTTTGGTATTAGATCCAAAATAAGAAACCTATAATCAATTGGATAAAGAGAGATTCCTTGAGATGAATAGAAGCTATAAGTTGTTTGATAAATTGCCTAAGAGAAGACAAGATGCCACCAAGGAGGCATGCATCACGTGAGAGAGAAACAACCATATAGATGGGAGATGCCATATTTCAAGAGTTGATGAACCTTAGAGTTAAATTTTATTATATAATCATAGTATTTAAGGTTAATTAGAGAAAGGGAGTAGTCACATGTGATTTGAGTGACCAAAAGGAAGAAGAACCACAGACACTAGAATTGGAAGATGAAGGAGAGAAAGACTAAGTAATAGTTTGAGAGATTAATGAAGGTCATGAAAAGTAAGGGATATAAGTTCAAATTATATCTTCTAATATATGCAAGTAGCCTCGATGGAGAAGAAATCCTTGATTGGATAGGAGAGTTGGATAAGTACTTTGATTTTAAGGATGTACCAAATAAACAATAGGTAAAGTTTACTAGTACCAAGCTGAAGGGCCATGCATCCTTATGGTGGTATTACATATGGATGAGATAAGGAATAAATTAAAATCCAATATCAGGTCTTGGGATAGGATGGTTGCAAAGCTGAAGAAAAAATTCTTGCCTAGTGTCTACATCACCAACTTATAGAATAAACTTCAAAACCTGAAATAGAAAGAGATGGGGGTAATAGAGGACACTAAATAATTATAAAAATTGAGCTTTATATCAGATATGGAAGATGAAAATGACAAGGTGGCTAGGTATCTCAATGTATTGAGATACAAATTGTAGGATGAGTTGAGTCTTACTAGTCCAAAGACACTAGAAGAATTCTACCAGTTGGTGTTGAAAGTTAAAGACAAATTCAATAGGAAATAAAACCAATAGAAAAATGGTAGATGCAAAAGTTTTAACGGCAAGGGCTAGAAAAGAGGTAGAGGATATTCATAAATAATTAACCAAGGAGAGTTTAATACCTCACATGAGTAGCCATCTAGTTCAAGAGGAGGATTTAGAGGTAGGAGGCCTTATTATAAGGGTGGATATGCACCAAGGGGTAGAGGATTAGGTGGATTTTTAGGAATATGTTTCAAATGCAACAAGTTTACTAGACATAGATCATGAAAGTACCCAAAGGATCAACTAGTAGGGAGTCCAAGAACTAATGGAAGAAATCAAATTGCCTAAGGAGTTGAGGATAAGAATGTTTATTCTCCATCACTTGTGGAGGAACCACAAGTAGGATAATAATTTCTAATGAGGATATTGCTAATTGATCCACCCAAGGATAATGATCCACCACAAAGGAAAACTCTTTTTAGGACTTCCTACAAATGCCAAGGTAAATGTTGTAAAATGGTCACAAATTCATGAAGTATGGATAATATAGTTTTTATTGAAATGATTGGTAAACTTGGATTGAATAAGATGCCTTACCCCACACTATACAAGGTCTCATGGTTAAACAAGGGTTAACAAATCTTGTTAAGTGATCAAAGTTTGGTAGAATTCCAAGTTGGAAGGTACAAGGACAAGGTCCTTTATGATTTCAACCCCATGGATTTTTATCATGTGTTTCTTAGGAGGCCTTAGAAACATGATAGACAAACCACTCATAATGGTAGAATAAATGTGTACACCTTGGTCAAATATGGAGTTACTCATACCTCATTTCCCATGAAGGTTGAAGAGATAACCAATAATTTAGGTCAAACGTGATGTTGGTAAGTGGTAAAGAGTTTCTAAGTGCCATGAATGAAGAGGAGTTGGGGTGTACATTACTAGTCAAGCCTAATACTATTATGATAGCCATAAAGTTCAATGAGTTTCCTCAAAAAATCCAAGACATGTTGGAGGAGTATGTAGAAATAGTGGTTGATGAGCTTCCAAGTACATTTCCACCTATGAGGAACATCACTCATCATATAAACTTTATTCCTAGAGAAATATTGCCTATTAAATCAACCTATAATATGACCCATCAATAAAATGTAGATATCAAGAGACAAGTGCAAGAGATTCTAGACAAAGTATTAATCAAAGAAAGTTGTAGTCCTTGTGTAGTGCCTACAGTGTTGGTGCCTAAGAAGGAAGGTTAGTGGAGAATGTGTACTGACGCTAGGGCCATCAACAAAATCAATATTAGATATAGGTTTCCACTTACTAGGATGTAATATTTGATGGATTTCTTGAGTAGAGCAAGCTATTTTACTAAAATTGATTTCAAGAGTGGGTATTAACATATTAGGATTAGATAAGGAGATGAGTGGAAAACTACTTTCAAAATGAATGAAGGATTGTATGAATGGTTGGATATGCCATTTGGTTTGACCAATATAGAAATCACTTTCATAATTATAATGAATGAAGTCCTCAAATATTTTATAGGAAAAATTGTAGTGATATATTTTGATGACATACTTATCTACGTCCATATTAAGGAAGAACATATTCACCATTTTCATCTATTCATGAGGAAGCTGCAAGAAGAAAGGTTGTTAATGAGCCTCAATAAGTGTGAATTCATTAATTAATAACTATTTAACCTTGGATTTACAATCTTACAAGGCATGCTTAAGATGGATAAAAACAAGGTGAAGGCAATCGTGGAGTAGCCAACACCTAGGACAACTGGAGAGGTAAGAATATTTCACATTCTTACAAGTTTCTATAGGAAGTTTATTATGAATCATAGTGGGATATGTGCTCATATCATAGACACCATTAAGGGAGACAATAAAAGTTTTGTTTGGAGTGATAAATCTAAGAAATGTTTCCAACACTTGAAGTAAAGGATAATGGAGTATCATATACTAGCATTTCCAGACTTCAACAAGTTGTTTCAAATAGAATGTGATGTAAGTGGAGTGGTAATATGGGTTATACTAATACAAGAGGGTAGACCTATAGCCTATTTTACTAAAAATTTAAATGATGCCAATAAGAATTACTCATCATATGACTTCGATTTATATGCACTGGTATAAGTATTGAAGAAATAAAGGCAATATCTAATGACAAAGGAGTTCATTATCTATAAATACAATCATGCACTTTAGTTCATATCCAATCAGCCTAAACTAAACCAAAGACCCATGAATTGGGTGGAGCACATGCATAATTTTACCTTCACCATCAAACATAAGTAAGGACAAAATAATAATGTTTTAGATGCATTGAGTAGGATATTTTTATTGGTACATGAGATATAACTTTAGAGTATTGGTATTGAATCACTCAAATAAATGTATGAATATGATGAAGAATTCAAATAAGAATACAATTCTTACAAGAACCTAACTACACTCAACAAGGAACCATGGTTATACAATGTCTTATAATATGGATTATTACTCAAAGGGGTGAAACTATATGTGCCAAAAAGTTCAATAAGGGAGAATCTGATCCAAGAAAATCATAGTGAGAGTATGGTAGGCCACTTTGGGCTTGATAAGACATTGGAATAGCTCACTAGACACTACTATTGGATTAAGATGAAAACAAAAATGAGGAGGTATGCTTAAATATTCAAAATTTATCAATTGGATAAAGGTAAGAGCACTAATGCAAGTTTGTATCAACCTCTCCCTGTCCCAAATATTCCTTTGGAATCCATAAGCATGGACTTTATTATACAACTTCATGTACTACCATTAAACATTATATCCATTAGAGACACTAAGTTCCTTCGCCATTTTTGGAGAATACTATGGAGAAATCTAGGAAAAAACATGAGTTTTAGTTCAGATTACCACCCTAAAATAGATGGTCAAATTGAGATGGTTAATAGAATCTCAGGGAACCTATTGAGGTGTCTATCTAAAGATAATTCCAAGTAGTGGGATCTTGTGTTTCCTCAAGCAAATTTTACATATAATGAATTTACCAATAGGATCATTTACATGAGTCCTTTTCAAGTGTTATATGGTATGAAACCTAGAGGAGTGTTTGAAATTAGAAATATCAATCATATGGACAAGAGAAGTGTTGAAGGTGAAGAATTTTTAGTAGCAATGAAGGAGGTATATGAACAGGTAAGGAAGCATCTAGAGGCTAGTGTAGAGAAGTACAAGAAGTAGGTAAATGTAAATAGAAGAGAAGTGATTTTTTAGATTGGATACTTGGTTTTGGATCATCTCAGGAAGGAGATGTTTCCAAGAGGTGAGTATAATAATCTAAATATTAAGAAAATTATTCATTGCAAGGTATTTAGGAAGTTTGCTAACAATGTCTATGAGTTATAATTTCCTAGTGGTGTAGGCATATCACCAATATTTAATTTTATATACCTACACCCTTATAAATAAGGAGTAAAATAAGAATACATAGTAGAAATAATAGCTACATCAGGTATATATTTGGCAACATAGTTTCCTCAAGCCAAGTCAAAAGAATTGGAATGCATACTAGATAAGTAGGTGATCAAACAAACTAGAAACAAGCAATATTTTAGGTATCTAGTCAAATGGAACACCAACCAATTGAAGATGATATATGGATGACTAAAAATGACATAAAAATTCATGGGATTACTCTATAAACACTCATGGACAATAGTCCTTGAGTTTTTTTCTCTTTCCTTGGGAGTATGATACACGAGCATCACTTCTAGGATGATTTTCACTTCAATTTTAGTTTATTTTTTAAAATTTTGGATTTATTATGGTATATAATGTCTTTTTATTCTTATACCATTGTTATATTTTAAATATATAAGTTATTTTTACTCCGAGCTTGTTAAACTTTGAAATTTTCACTTTCCCGTCAAAACTCAATTTTTAAAAATTTGAATTATTTGCTTAGAATTAGCATAGAAGACATGAGTGAAGGAAATTTTAAAGTTTATAAATTTTTTTAAATGTCTATTAATAACTCCTTCAATCCATTTCATGGGTCCAAATCCTTGAGTGTACACAAAACCAACTTTGTATATGTTCATATCTCCTAACTAGCTCTTTAGTGACCATTTGGAAGGTCCCAAAAGGTAGTTAGAATGGTTGTGGAACATAAAAAACTTAATTTTCATGTGTTATTATTTATTAAAATTTTAAATAGTCTCTATTTTTTATTAACATTAATAAAATTCCTAATATTGAAGAAAAAGGCACACAAACCCTATTTTCCTATGTATGTGAATAGCTGGTTGATTGTGTAAATATGATCAATGAAGAAAATATCATTAATGGAAAGATAATAACACTTCAGTAGCCTTGGTAAGTTTATATTATATATTTTTAAGGTTTATTTTTTCTTACTTTCCTTATTTTCAAACCATTTCATGTAAAACATAATACAGACCTGTAAAAGTCTTGTATTCTTGCACAATCATACAGAGTTCTTATTAGAAAAGTTTAGAAAATGTGTTGAGGAGTTTGTTTTATGATTGGAGAGGTTTTATTTGGTTATTAAATATGTTTACCAAGATTAATATTTCATAAAAATACCTTATATAACTAACAAACTCAAAATAGTCCCTCTCGGGTCTATGCAGGATAAGAAAACCCTAAGTAAGGGTTTTGGAATCAAAAAGCCATTTTAAGGAGTTATATCTAGCCAAAAAAGCCAAAACTTTGTAATTGACTATTTTTCAAGGTGCAATAACATATTCAATAGGTTTAATCCATTTATGGATAAGTATGGTATAGATATAGAAGTTTATATTGGATTAGCCCTCAGAGATACCTAATTGGAAGAGGCCTAAGGCTAGAAAAGTGGTCTATAGGTTATTTTAGACAAATAAATTGGTGGAGAGATAAAAATTGATAGAGGGTACTTGGAATGGTCATCATTTTCTATCATTTGATCCCTATTTTTTTGACAAGCAATAAAACCACAAAAAAGGGTTACAAGGAAGGCCTTATGGTCTAGAGAAGTCTATACAATTTGTAGTGTTAAGACTTTTGGACAAGTTAATCTACATAAAAAATCTGATGTAGGTCCTCATGAAATCTCATTAATTCAACTCTACCTCTTTTTAAGGTCTATTAAGGAGACCAATTTTTATCACTCCTCATCATACTTGCACCATTTGAGTCTACAAGCATTTAGGCTCTCCATTTTGAAGGTTTTTTCATCTATTTACTTCAAATAATATTCATACAGATGTTTCCTGCCCTTTTTTGTCTACCATCCACTATGCCCATATGTGAGGATATTTAGTATTCTATTACTCAGTTTTTAATCTTGAAGTCTACCATCGATTTCTTTATGTCTAGATGTAGTTTTTATATGTATGATCCTATTATATCATGAAATAATTGGTGCTCCACTTATTCAAGATGAGAATATGTAGATAATATAAACTCCAAAAATTAGTTGTATAATATGCCTCTCCACCACACATCAACAATTTTGGTTGAAATGATATCTTTGTGTTTCAATTGTTTGATTCATTCTTATATCTATTTAAACCTTATTATAAATAAGGATTAAATAAAAGAGTATCCTATTCAAACAAGGATTAAGAAAATACAAAAAGAAGGAAAATTAAATTAATTTATATTCTACTGATATTTTGATAATATATACTAAATCTAAGAAAATATTAAATATATAAAGTACAAAATTTAATGTTTTGATAATAGTAATGCAATAGATAAATTAAAATTAGATTATACATTTATGTAAAGATAGGTCTAAGTAGGATAGGTGAAAGAACTGACTGTCTAAATATCTAGATCCAATTGTCAAATTTAAAACATTTGATTTCTACCAATGTAGACACTTGCATCACCCTATGGACACTATCATCAATGTTAGTGTCCTAATTATACCACTTGTGTCTTGATTTTGCCACTAGTGTCCTATACAAAATATTAAACCTTTTTTTAAAATTCCACTTATGCTTATTAATTTTCACTATCACCTTTTATATTTTATATTTAGATCATGCACATAGGTTCTTGATATCAATTTTTTGGATCAAAACCCTAACTCCTCTAATTATGGCATGCCACCTTGAAAAATAAGGGTTAGAGGGCTCAAGTGAATTCAATATGGCCTCAAATACCCCTCTATTAGTGAGCACTACCTACATAACCAATACTCTAAAGAGGGCCTTAGACATATGTAATTCTTCCCCTTCTACGATATTATTTTTGAATAATGATTTAATGTGTTATATGAAAGTGCATGTAGTGATATAAATTGAAACTTGAAAAATACTACTCATGGGATGTTTTTTTAATTCTTCAAACCTACAAGAGTACTTTTCCTATGACTAATATTGAAATAGGAAATATAGGATAATTTTGTAAGCTTGAGAGATGATTTTCCTTGGTAAGTGTTAAATGTGTGTTTGAATAGTAATTATTGATAATGAATGGTATTTGACTTGTATTTGCACAACACCCTTTGAAAATAATATCACAGAGGGTTAATTAAGATAAATTGTAAATTTGAGTGTTTTTAGATTATGAACACTAGCATTCAATCTAGGATACTAGCATTGATGCTAGTGTCCAAATCTAAATTTTAGTGTGTTGGAGAAAATAGAATTGTTGAAGCTCTATAACTAACAATGTAGTATGTATATCAATTTTTAAGAATACTATGGGTTACAGGTGATTTGGGTAATCAAAATATCATGATCAAAACATAAGATAAGAATTGAAGCATAATGATATGGAGAATACGAGCCTTAAAGTATTAGGAAAGTAAAGAATTGAAGTGCAGATCCTAGAGTGATATTTTTCAAGTGTGTAAGACTAATTTATCATGTAAAATCTAGATTTGAGTATCTGCATTTGTAACCCATTTAATATAGTAATGCATAAGGATGAAATTACTAGTTTAAAGGAAATAAATGTGTATTGTGGTGTGTACAACACACCTTGATTTGATTTTATCCTTAGTTTAATTTATTTTATTTGTATGACATAAAAACAAGAGCATGGTATAGGTGTAATTAGTGCATATAATCTAAAAATGGACAATTAAAATCGCTTGAAATAAACGAGAACACAAAAGGGGTAAACATGTGTGTTGATGGAACAATGTTTTCCTTTGGTAGTTTTATTTGATAACGATGCTTCCTAGTTCAATCATTGTATATATATTCATAATTTAATTTTATATGTGATGAGTGGAATTAGAGAGTAATAATTCCCCCAATCCTCTGTAAGGATGAGTATACAATCCACATGTAAACAAAATCTAGCCAATCTTGCCCAAGTCAAATGTTGTAACCATATCAACTTGTAATAACAAAAGTAGTTCCAATTGCATCAAGGGTGTAGAATATTTATCACACCACTCAAGGGAATCAAATAATGTAGTAGATAAAATCTCAATTAGTGTTTTTTGGTAAGGTCATGCATGAATATTAATATGTTTTGAATAATGTATCTATAATCTGGTGTATTTGCATGGCATATACACCTCAAACATGTCTCAATCTGAAGTATATATCAAAATGTAACCTATACTCTATAAATTTATTATAATATGGGTTAAAAATCTGAAAAAATATCCCAAATATATGCCAAATATATAATATTTTATCACAAGTGTATATATGAATCATGTAAATTGTACCAAATTATGCCATTTCTTCCAAATATATGTATGAGGACTCATGTCTCTATGACATGACCCCATGAATATGATCCTATTTTAAGGTTAGGGGAAATAAAATTTATCATCCCCTTATCTCAAAAGGATAATATCATAGATTATGCGAAGATCAAGAAACTAGAACAAAGAATGCACATGAATCTGTGAAAGAGAAAGCTAAAGAGAGCAATATGCAAAATATTATCATCCAACACACTCCATAAAAATATATCACAAAGAGATGTACAAATATGAGAGTAAGGTAATTAAATCCTCTATGATCAACCTAAAATGGCTTAAAATAGGCAATCTCCTATGATGTAATATCCAAAGAGCAACTCCTGTGATAGAATAACCAAAGACTAACTCCTATGACAAAAGTACACTTAAGAAATCTAAATCAAGTGTAGGAATAAACCTAGTAAAATAAAAATAAATACCATACACTAATACAACCCCATAAAAACAATTTATGTGGGTAGAAGAAATGAGTCCTAAAAATAAGGCCTGATGAGGTACCCATGTACAAAACAACTCTCTTAGAGTGGAGAAAATGAGCAAACCCATAGGAAAAATCCCCCCAAAATAGAGAAAATGAAGAGAGAGAGATATAATACCCATTAAATATGATGTTAAATTAGTCCACACTCCAAGTATAGCTCGTAAGATTGCCAATGTTAATAATGAGATCCTCTACTTGAAGACTTTAGAAACTCCATTTGCGTCATACAATTTTTCTTCCCTTTGACAAAGGAAGAAATATATGTATGTACTGAAAGTCTACCGATTCCATAAAGGAGGATGAAGGTAGTATAATGAAAATATCTAAAATACGTCCAAAAATAAGGTGTGGCATAGGTATGTCAAGATCATGCATAAAAATTGAATGTAATACCACTTAAGTAGACCTATCAAAAGAAGGACATGGAACATTCATTTAAAGAATGTCCACGTAAATAGGAGAGATCATCTCAATAACTATTAAAAATGAATAAAATATTATAGATGAAGCACATAGATCTATAATATGAATATCCAAAGGAACATATGAGTTATAGAATCTCTTAATGGGTTTACTCGCATTAGAAATAGTACATTCATCTAAAGTACAAGACTATGAAGTCTCTAAAAGAACAACATCCTAAATAGGGATATAAGTAGAATATTTAATGGGATAGTAGAGTTTAGGTATAATCACATCTTATAGTGGTGGCTCGATAGAAATGAGAGCACAATCTATCGTGAATGTGTCATCAGAAGAAATAAGACTAGGAGGAGGGAGTAGAACAGTCTCTAAAGAGATGATAAGAAGAGGATGAGGAGTGATATAAATCTTAGTAGGATCTCAAAAAATAGAATGAAGAATGATAAAAATAGTGTAGGGACACTATGTATGCTTCACATGGTAATAAATATCCATGAAAAAATGCAATAGTAAGGTACTAAGAATCTTTTCACAAGTGTTATCCCACTTATTGTACTAACATGAGTCAGTAGGGGCAGGAATCTATCCATATAGGAATGGATTATAATTATTTTTTGTGAACAAGTTTTCCATGTACACACGCCATTTTTAAATAGTTTGTGGGAGTTACATGCCTGTTATAGGCTCTATCATCACTATTATATGGGTGATTACTTCTCATCTTATTGTGGATTGTGCTAAGATCAAGTAACTATAACAAAGAATGCACATGAATCTATGAAAGAGATAAATGTGAAAAATATTATCATCCAACACACTCCATATACAATAAGTCACAAAGATATGTATAGATAGGAGAGTAAGGTAAGTAAATCCTCTATGATCAACCTCAATGGGCCTAGAATGGGCAATCTCCTATGATGAAATAAACAAAGAGTAACTCCTATGATGGAATAACCAAAGAATAACTCTTATTATAGAAGTACACCTAAGAAAGCTAACTCAAGTGTAGGAATAAACCTAATAAAATTACAATAAATGCCCTAAACTAACACCCCCTCATAAGCACAACTTAGGTAGGAAAAATAAATAGGTCCCTGAAACAAGGCCTAATGAGGTACCCATGTATAAATCACTTCTCATAAAGTGGAAAAAGGAGAAAACCCATAGAAAAAACTCCCATACAAAAGAGAGAAAATAAGAAGAGAGAGACAAAAGGCCCCCTAAATATAATGTTGAATTAGTCGACACTCCAAGTATAGCTCACAAGATGGCCAATGCCAATAATGACATCCTCTACCTTAAGACTGTAGAATATCTATCTATATCATACAATGTTTTTTCCATTTGATAAGTAAAAACATGATGTGTGTATTGAAATTCTACCCCTTCCAAGAAGGAGGATGAAGGTAGTAGAATGAATATATCTAAAAGATATCCAAAAATAAGGTGTAACATAGGTTTGGTAAGATCATGTACAAAAACTAAATGTAATGCCACTAAAGTAGACCTATCAGAAAAAGGACATGAAATATTCATTAACAAAATATCCATGTAAAAAGGAGATCTTAGCTCAACAACCATCAAAAATAAATAAAATATAATAGATGAAGCACATATATCTATGATATAAATATCCATAGGAACATGTGAGTCATCAAAGCTCTCAATGGGTGTACTCACACTGGGAACAATAGAATATTTTGAAGTATAAGACTTTGAAGGATATAGAAGATCAAAATCCTAAATTGGGATGGAAGTAGAATCTATAATAACATATATGAGGTTAGGCATAATCTCATCCTGTAATGGTGGTTCGATAAAAGGAAGAGCATAGTCCATCATGAATGTTTCATCATAACAAATATAAGTAAGAGGGAGTACAATAGTCCCTGAAGCGATGATAGTAAGAGGAGAATGCATGATATAAATCTTAATAGAATCTCTAAAAATATAATTAATAATGATCCAAATAGTGTAGGGACACTGTATATGCTCTGCATGGTAATGAATATCCGTAAAAATATGCAACAGTAAGGTGTTAGGAACTTTGTCACATGTGTTATCCCACTTGTAATAACCTTAGTTATTAGGGGAAAGAATATATCCATATAATAATGGAGTACAACTATTTTTCATGAGTATGTGTTCCATATATGCATGTCAAGAGTATAGTTTGTACTTATAAGAAGAATCATTGGTGTAGAATCAACTCTCCTCATCAGTTGGTATTTCTTAAGTAAACTCAACATGACTAAGAGAAGACACTAAAGAATTACAAAGAGAATAACACTACACATGTGATAATTCATTCTCAATAATGGATGTTAGGCTTAACTGACAATGCATCTAATAATTCAAGAGTAATCTATGAAGTGGTCACCAAAGTGGCACATAGGTTGTAGAAATTAAGTGTGCACACAAGAGAGAAAGTAGGGCCCATATCAACCCCCTTGACATAATCAATAATGACTCCCATGTGTTTGAAAGTAAAAATCACACTCAAGTGAATAGAAGTCATGATCAATCAAAAATGCATTATGTTGTCCCCCAAAAATATCACTCATTTTTGGGACAACATTTGAACCATTTTGGTCCTACAGACCAAAATCCTCTCTTCCCCTTTCAAAAATTGTTCTGAGCATTTAGGTTATTCATTTTTCAAAGCTTTCTCAGAAATATACGGACTCTGTAGGCTCATTTCTACAGACTCTTTCAAGGCTCGAGAGAAAACTACAGACTCAGTTCTATAGATTTCATAGGTTGATTTGTACAAACTCTATAGGAAAGAAGCAAGATCTCAACACTTAGGCAATTTCAAGGTTGGTTCAACGACAAGCTTCAACCAAAATGTCCATCAAGAAGCTTCTAAGCAAGGACTGAACCATTGAACCATTGAACCGTTAAACCTTGAACCTTGAACCATTTTGGTTCAATGGGTTCAGAGGTTCAACGTCATCAGCAAAGTTAAGCACTTCGGCAAAGGTTCAACAAGTTCAACTACTTCAAGGTTCAATGGCTTCAAAACACTTATCAAAGAGAAGGCTTGAACAATTAAACCGTTGAACCATTGAACCACTTTGGTTCAAAGGTTCAACGGGTTCAATGGTTCAACAGGTTCAATGACCAAATGGTTCAACACATTTGGTTCAAAAAGATCAAAAGGACTTAGCCAAATAAAAAGAATGAACTATTGAACCTTGAACCAAAAGGTTCAATGATTTCACAGGTTCAAAGGTTTAACCAATATGATGAAGATCAAAGAGCTTAGAAAGAACAAGTGATAGACAAAGGATGAACCAATGAATTGATTGAACCTTGAATTGAAAGAGTTCAAAGTTTAATGGTTCATGGGTTCAAAGGTGGCCTCATTCAAGGAAAGAAGTATCAAACAGGTGGTTCAACCAAGGAGCGGTAAAGTGATTAAAATAATAGTGACTGACCAAAAAGATATAATTCCTTCAGATTTGTTCAAAGGCCGATAGGGAACATTTCCTTTAGAATTTTTGTTTGAAGGAAATTATCAAGTAAAAGAGCCATTAAAATTCTTTCGAAAGTGTTTTTTGTGGGAAAATGACTAAGGCAAAAATCCTTTGGACATTTTGTCTGAAGGAATTCACTCGAAAAGAGAGCCCGAAGAAAGTGAATGAAAAGCCCGACTGAAGAGAAAAGCCCATGAAAGAATGCCCAATGGAAAAAGATAAAGTGTTGCAGAAGCTGCCACATGTCCATTATAAAGCAGAGTGGAAGTTGCCATGTGTCATCTTCCATAGGACCCTCAAAAGGTTTATAACGCTTCTATAAGTTAAGCGGAATGCATCACATGTCCCATTATGACTCAGTGGAATGTAACAAGTGTTTGCATTTGCATTCCCCTTTTGAAGTTGCTCAGGCAAGATGTGTCATAGATCCCATTTTCTGTAAGTTTCTAATGAGTTTCATAATAGCAAAACTTGCCACTTGTCAAAGACATAGAATGGACCCCCCAAATACTTAGATAAGAAGGGCTAGAAAGGACAAAGAAGCAACATGGATGATTCCAAAGGCAAGTTCAATTAAAGTGACTGACTGAAAAGAGAGCCCGAAGACTCAAATTGCTACAAGGGAGAGAGGAATGAAACCAAAAGATCAGAAATATCTTCAAAGGAGTTATTTCCAGTAGGTGAAATAGTGGATCAAGTAGACTTTTGAGTGCACCAAATCAAGGACGCAAGCCTATTTTTCTTCCATGAAGTAATGGCAAATTAGACAGTGATGCAGACATTAGGAAAAGGACCAGATAGTCCATACTAAGGAAGAGACATATTAGAGGAATGGACACACCATAGTTATGGCAATGCACTATTCTTAGCATGGTCCTTCTAGACAGAACTGAAGGTGCATTGAAGGCATTCAATTCAGCATGGGATTTTTTTATGAAAACAAGCACCCAATTATTTCTTGGAGTGCTATATATTGTAATCTCTCATTTGTTACAAGGGAAATCTTCCCATTACCAGAAGAAAAACTCTACCCAAATTGAAAGGCGAATACTAAGACTTTGAGCTCAGATTGTATTTCATATTATTTTATCTAAATGAGAAAGCAAGTGATTCACAGACTTTATGCTATATAACTTGTATCATTTTAGGAGATTTTTTTTATGTCTATCTTCTGAATGTGTTCTTGTTTATTTAAATTAACAAGCATGCTAGTGGAAGTGATAAGGAAGGTGTCCTAAAATTAGTTACTTTCAGACTTTGTGCTAAAATAATTGTTTTCAGAGTGTGTTTATTTTTTGTTTCTATGTAAAGGACCTTGGGACGACTTTGTGCCCCCATTGTTCTTTGTACCTCACTCTTGGGTATTCAAGGTGGAGACTTTGAGATACACCTTATATTGTTGGTTGTTCTACATTTTACTATCAATCACTTGTTACCAGAAAGATTTCTATTGCCTACAATAATAAGCATTTCTAAAAGAAGAGAAGTGCCTTCTATCGCTTCACTAGGATTCCTACTATCCAAGAAAGGATCTAGCTCTTGGCTGAATGTTACTTCTAAAAGAAGAGAAGTACCTTCACCAATCACCTAGGATTTCTCCTCTGTCTGTGAGCATCATCTCTGAAAAAGAGAGATGGATGGTTTATCCCACCCCTGTGTCTTACTTTTTGCTTATATATATATATATATATATATATATATATATATATATATATATAGCCTCTGTATATTTAATAGGGAACCTCCCCTTGATGAGAGGAGAGATTTGTCCCCTGTTGATGTAGTAAAACTACACACTTGGATGACCAATCTCCCTATGCTATGGTGATAGGAACTATTTTGCTCACCAGTTAGCTGGTTGACAAAATATTCACCCAATAGTTTTTGGTGACTCTACTGGAGATGAACATGTAGTTTGAAGCCTCAAGTTTCAAATTGAAGTATTCCCTACCCTTATCCATTGCATACCCTAGTGACTCCATTCTATGTCTTACCCATTATCATTATAGCCTTACCATTTTCCTCCATCTCCATTATTTTATCTAGTCTGCAAAACTAGAGCTACTAGAAAATAGTGTGTAGTCTGAAGCTTCAAGACTCAAGCTGAAGCAGGGCCAGTTCTTTTCCATTTTTATTCTGTAATGTGGCCACTCCACCTAGATTTTTTATCCCTATTTTTCATAATTAAATCATGGTAGTTCGAGGCCCCTGGGGTAACTCTTTTGGCCCACTCAACTTGACTCCACCTATGCATGAACTTCCACATAGCTCAAGAAAGAACTTCCCCAAATTCTTTGGAGATGGGAGAGTTCACCCTGATGAACACATTGTAGCCTTCAACATAGCCTATGGTGTGATAGGGGTGGAATTTGAAGATGTGGTAGTCAAGATTTTTTTGGAGACCCTACAAGGTGCTGCTATAGAGTGGTTCTACCATTTGCAAGCTAGATCAGTGACTGACTGGGACACACTTAAATCCAAGTTTGAAGCAAGGTTCAAGCCTACAAAAGATGCACATGCCTTACTATCCTAGCTCACATAGATGAAGAAGGAGCCCCATGAACCTATGAGGGACTTCATTACCAGGTTCAACAAGCTGAGGCACAAGATTCCCATGATCGCCCAACTAACACCTCAGAATCTCAAGTGTTTCTTCATCTACTCACAGCTACCTAAAGTTAGTTTCTTACTAAGATAGGCTAGACACATAGACCTTGTTGCTGGTCAAGACTTGGCTACTGAGCTAGAAGACCTTATCTTGGAAAGAAATATAAGGAGAGATCCTAACAGAGGTAAATCCTCTTCATCTTCTGAGTATCCATCTACCGGCACCACAAATCAGATGGTGCAAAAGCTGGCAAATGAACTATTAGCCTTGAAAAGGAAAATGGCCCAAAGTATGTCTACTCCTCCTAATCAACATATGCCAAGGAGGGCATTTTAGAATTAGCCATATCAAGGCAATGTTACCAGGAATCAAGGGCAGCCAAATCATCTTCCTCCCCCACAAAGGAACCTTGCCCTTGAAGCGCCTCCAACCAACTCAGTAGTTGGATATCTAGAAACAAAACATGATTTCTCTTTCCAACCTGAGTTTGAGAAAGAAAATGATGTTGATCTCTTAATAAAGGATCAAGAAGAATTAGCTGGTGATTCCCAAATTAGTTTCCTAAATTAACAAGATGAACCCAGAAGTGAAGGTGAAGCAGTCGAAGGATCATATGCAGTATTCACCTAGTCTGAGAATCAGTCAGCCTAGCAGGCTGACAAAGAAAAGATAGAGGAGTGACCCCAACTAGCAATTTCAATTGCTAAGTAGAGAACCCCTCTTCCTTTCCAGTCAAAGGACCTGATGATTGCCAAAAAAGTAAGTACATCAAACATTTCTGCACCTTCTACTTCAAATTCATAGACCAGTCCTCCCCCTCCCAAAAACCAAAAGGATGAACTCCCATCCCCTCTTCCAAGTCCATTTCAATCATCTAATATAATTGATCATGTCAAAAAATCCAAATTTCAAATGACTGAATTTGAATTCCTACAAGCCAACCTTGAGCAGTTAAACATTAGTGGAGAACTAGGTGTGGACCTGTCTGAAGCAAAAATTGTGGTCACCCAAATGTTAGCCTCTATAGCTCAAATTCTATTCAAGCCTTCAGGTAGGTGTAATTAATTCTTGACCACAGAGGATGCTCATGTCTCAGTTGATGAAAGTCCCATAGCTGGCAATCCATGATTTGATCCAAACAAGACATCAAAAGAATTGGTAGGGCACAGTATAAATGAAGAAGGATCTTCCATCTCTAATGAAGAGAAATATGATAGAAGATCATCTTTTGATGATGCTTGGATCCTAGAATCCAATGGTAGAAATTCTTTTACTAATGTTGAAGCCAAGATTGTGTTGATATGTCCTCAAGGAGATATTCTTCTTCCATGCAAGTTGCAATTTAGCAACACCAACAACATAGCTGGATGTGAATCTTTGTTGCTCAGATTGAAGACTGCTCAAGATGAAGAAATCAAACTCCTTCACACCAAAGGAGATGCTAAACTAATGGTTTGTCAGGGGTTTGATGTTGAAAAACAAAGCATGTGCTAGACTGGACTAGCAGAATAACAAGCTATGATGGTGGACCATACTGTTGTACTCCAAAGTTAGCAAAAAGAACCCTTTGCCAAGAGAGCAAGGAGTTACAATTTTCAAAGAGAAGACCACATCTTTACATAGAGTAAGAAAAGAAATCCAAAAGGAGTTCATAGAAAATGTGATTCCTGGTGGAGAGTTCCATTCGCCCATCACTAATTTTGGGGACAAAATGGTTTCCTACTGGTTTATCAGGATGGAACACCATTTTCATTATCTCACAATGGGCAGCATTTGAATCACTTCAATTCTTGAAGTGTCAGATAAGTTCACTTGTACATATGTACATTTGTATATTCTTTGGTTTTATTTTTTGCTTTTCATTTTCATTTTTTAGAGCCTTTCTTTTTGGGTAGCATGACTCTATAGCCCAATGGCACACTTCAAGGCACTGGAGATTCTAGTTTCTACTCTCCTTAGCTGTTCCAAGTTCTCATCTGAAGGAAGTTCTCAAACTGGAGCCAGCTATTGTCCCCCAAAAATATCACTCATTTTTGAGACAACATTTGAACCATTTTGGTTTTACAGACCAAAATCCTCTCTTCCCCTTTCAAAAATTATTCTGAGCATTCAGGTTCTTCATTTTTCAAAGCTTTCTAAAAAATCTATGGACTCTACAGGCTTGAATCTATGGAATATATAGGAAGAAATCTATGAACTCTTCAAGCTTAGAACTATGGACTCTATAGGTTCATTTCTATAGACTCTTTCAAGGTTCAAGAGAAAAATTAGAGAAAACTATGGACTCAGTTCTATAGAATTCATAGGTTGATTTCTACGGACTCTATAGGAAAGAAGTAAGCTCTCAACACTTAGGTGATTTCAAGGTTGGTTCAACAACAAGGTTCAACCAAAATGTCCATCGGCAAGCTTCTAAGCAAGGATTAAACCATTGAACCGTTGAACCTTGAACCATTTTGGTTTAATGGGTTCAATGGGTTTAGAGGTTCAATGTCATCAGCAAAGTTAAGCACTTCATCAAAGGTTTAACAAGTTCAACCACTTCAAATTTCAATGGATTCAAAATACTTATCAAAGAGAAGGCTTGAACCATTGAACCATTGAACCACTTTAGTTCAAAGGCTCAATGGGTTCAATGGTTTAACAGGTTCAACTACCAAATGGTTCAAAGCATTTGGTTCAAAAAGATCAAAAGGACTTAGCCAAATAAAAATAATGAACTGATTAAACCGTTGAACCTTGAACCAAAGGTTTAATGAATTCACAGGTTCAAAGGTTCAACCAGTATGATGAATATCAAAGAGCTTAGAAAGAACAAGCAACGGACAAAGGATGAACCAATGAACCAATTGAACCTTGAAATGAAAGAGTTCAAAGTTCAATGGTTCATGGGTTTAAAGGTTCAAAGGCGGCCTCATTCAAGGAAAGAAGTATCAAACAGGTGGTTCAACAGATGGTTCAACCAAGGAGTGGTAAAGTGATTGAACCAATAAAGTGACTGACTGAAAAGATAGAATTCCTTCAGATTTGTTTAAAGGCCGACAAGGAACATTTCCTTCAGACTTTTTGTCTGAAGGAAATTATTAAGTAAAAGAGCCATTATAATTCTTTCAAAAGTGTTTTCCATGGGAAAATGACTAAGGCAAAAATCCTTCAGACATTTTTTCCGAAGGAATTCACCTGGAAAGAGAGCTCGAAGAAAGCGAAGGAAAAGCCTGACTAAAGAGAAAATCCCATGAAAAAATGCCTAATGGAAAAAGACAAAGTGCTGCAGAATCCACCACATGTCCATTATAAAGTAGAGCGAAAGCCACCATGTGTCATCTTTCACAGGACCCTCAAAAGGTCTCTAAAGCTTCTATAAGTTAAGCGTAATGCATCATGTGTCCTGTTATGACTTAGCAGAACATGACAAGTGTTTGCATCTGTGTTCCCCTTTTGAAGTTGTTCAGGCAAGACATGTCATGGATCCCATTTTCCATAAGTTTCTAATGAGTTTCATAACAGTAGAACTTGCCACTTGTCAAAGATGCAGAAAGGACACCCCAAAGACTTAGACAAGAAGGGATAGAAAGGATTAAAAAGCAAAATGGACGATTCCAAAGGCAAGTTCAATTAAAGTGACTGGCTGGAAAGAGAGCCCGAAGACTCAAATTTCTATAAGGGAGAGAGGAACGAGGCCAAAAGACCAAAAATATCTTCAAAGGAGTTATTTCTAGTAAGTGAAACAGTGGATCAACTAGACTTATGAGTGCACCAAATCAAGGACGCAAGCCTATTTTTCTTCCATGAAGTAATGGCAAATTACACAACTGTGCAGACATCAAGAAAAGGACTAGATAGTCCATACTAAGGAAGAGACATATTAGAGGAATGGACACACCATAGTTATGGCAATGCACTATTCCCAACATGGTCCCTCCAAATAGAACTAAAGGTGCATTGAAGGCATTCAATTCAGCATGGACCTTTTTCATGAACACAAGCACCCAAGTCTTTCTTGGAGTGCTATATATTTTAATCTCTCATTTGTTACAAGGGAGATCTTCCCATTACCAGAAGCAAAACTCTACCCAAATTAAAAGGTGAATACTGAGACTTTGAGCTAAGATTGTATTTCATATTATTTTATCTGAATGAGAAATCAAGTGATTCATAGACTTTGTGCTGTATAGCTTGTATAATTTTAGGAGATTGTTCTTATGTCTATCTTCTGAATGTGTTCTTGTTTATTTAAATTAACAAGCAGAGCTAGTGGAAGTGATAAGGAAGGTGTCTTAAAACTAGTTACTTTCAGACTTTGTGCTGACATAATTGTTTTTAGTGTGTGTTTATTTTTTGTTTCTATGTAAAGGACCTTGGGATGACTTTTTACCCCCATTTTTCTTTGTACCTCACTCTTGGGCAGTCAAGCTAGAGACTTTGAGCTACACCTTAGATTGTTGGTTGTTCTACATTTTGTTATCAGTCACTGTTACTAGAAAGATTCTTGTTGCCTGCAAGAACAAGCATTTTTGAAAGAAGAGAAGTGCCTTATGTCACTTCACCATGATTTATACTATCCAAGAAGGGATCTAGCTCTTGGCTAAATGTTACTTCTGAAAGAAGAGAAGTACCTTCACCAATCACCCAAGATTTCTCCTCTATTTGTGAGCATCATCTCTGAAAAAAGAGAGATGGATGGTTTATCCCACCCTTGTGTCTTACTTTCTACTTATATATATAGTATATAGCCTCCGTATAATTAATAGGGAACCTCCCCTTGATGAGAGGAGAGATTTGTCCCTTGTTGATGTAGTAAAACTGCACACCTGGATGACCAATCTCCCTAAGTTGTGGTGATAGGAACTATTTTGCTCACCAGTTAGCTGGTCGACAAAATATTCACCCAACACATTCATAAATGTAAAATTAATTGGACTCATAATATAAAATGTGTCCAGACATGTAATGGAAAATAGTGCAAAAGTGACAATGCACATATAAACAAATAGACATCAAACTCTATTGACAATGCATCCATGAGAATGATAAATTAGTGTAATTGACACCATAATTTTCACAAGTGAACAAGAAAAAAGGTGAAATAGGAGGATTTTGAACTCTATCAATAATGCATCCATGTATAAATCTCAACAAGACATACAAAATATTATTATGATGAAATATAACCACTTGTTAATTCAAACCTCACCCTCTAATAGAATAAAGTACACTTGAAGTACTGAATAAGAAGATGTAATTTGGGGGTCTAAGGGTAGCACCCCACAATGGGTTCAAGGGATAGAGGCCCTTATGGGGTCTGGGGGTAGATCCCCAAGTGTGTTCCTTGTCATGAAATAGGGTGGGGTCAAAGGGTAGATCTCCTAAATCCAAATGCAATTTGAAACTTGTGTGGCCCTTGTAATTATCAAAAATTCACCAATTTTAGCCAAAACGTTTCACCATAAAATGGACATCAAATCAACCCCCCCCCCCCACAAATTTTAGGCACTTTAAAATTTAGTTAATTTTATAAAATAAACCATTCCAATAAAATCAAAAAATTCAAATTCTCTTAAGGATAAACCACATACATAGCCTTATAACCAAGTGATGGAATTAGAATTGAACCCATGACCTCTTCAAAGGAAATTACAAATCTTATACAAAAAATGTAGTTATTTCAAAAAATAGGTAAAAATAACATGTTTCAAAATATTTTTAGGGCACAATAGAATATTAGGTTTACTTAGCTTTCAATAATATAGAGAAGCATCACATATGAGGGAGGATGAGACCAAAAATAATGCAAGGTGGAGGTGTATGCCACCAAGGGGGGTTTTAAGCCTTTTAGAAGGTACGTTGGTTACCAATGGAACATATAACTCTCAACTTGGGCTTGACCAACACACAAACCAAATTTGGCATAATTATTGATCATGCAAGGTGTGGATGAGCTTAAAATGCCATTATCTAATCATAAGTTTGTATATCTATGTAGGTCTACAAATGACTCAACACCTAGGCCTTCCTCTTCATTAGTGGATGGGATCTCTACTACCATTTGGAGAGGAGAAACTAAAGACATTACATAGGATAAGAGACCCTTAGAGGCCATAGACAAGTCTTAGTAGGTCATGTAGTGTCAAAGCTAGATCCGAGTAGGCCATAAGTATGTATGAGCACATATGAGAGAGCCTCCAATCAAGGGTTAAAATCTAAGCATGACATAACATTATAAGTGGTGTAGATCTATTAAATGTTTGTATAGAGAATAGTATTATAGAGTCATCAAGTGAGTGCATCAAAAAAGATTAAAGTCTATAAAAGTGCATGATATCTTCAATTTTTCAACCAGACATCTTCCTTAAATGTTTTTGTATATCTCCCTAAGCACATGATATGATCCTAAGCGAATCACTAGAAGTGGAAATAAGAGATTTCAGAACTTGATCCACATTTCACCCAATGAGAATTCAAATTACCATGTACATTGTGATAATGAAAATTTATTGATGTATGTTCAATCGGGATCAAGTCTCAATAAAGAATTTGTAACTTGCATAGGATATACACAACCAAGCCAAGGCAAAGATGAAGGATAATAAAATATACTTATGTAGACATGACATAAATTCATAATAAAACTCAAGATTTATAAAAACATTAACATAAAAAATAATTAGACATTCTCATTACCAGACCAATGCTCTGATACCATATTGTGGATTACATCAAGATCAAGCAACTAAAATAAATAATACACATGAATCTATGAAAGAGATAAATCTAAAGAGAGTAATATGCAAAAGATTGTTATCCAACACATTCCATATAAAATATCTCACAAAGATATGTAAGAATAAGAGATTAAGGTAAGTAAATCCTCCATGATCAGCCGTAAAGGTCCTAAAATAGGTAATCTCCTATGATGTAATAACAAAAGTGTAACTACTATGATGAAATAACCAAAGAGTAACTCTTATGACAAAAGTAGCCTAAGAAAGCTAACTCAACTATAGGAATAAACACAAGTGTAGGAATAAACCTAATAAAAGGAAAATTAATACCCTCCACTAATAGATAAGGTGTGTGTGTGTGTGTGTGTGTGTGTGTGTGTGTGTGTGTGTGTGTGTGTGTGTGTGTGTATAAAATAAGCATATAGTAATATTATGTTTAAATAGATGTATCAATGAGGATTGTAGTATCAAATCATAAAAATCCCTACTATGCATGATATGTATCATGGAAATGTATATAAATAACAAGATCACCAAAAAATCAAGCACACACACATGAGCACCTAATGTCATGTAAAATTGGGCTAAGGATACTACAAACAAGGGGCATGTTCAAATGTTGCACAGTCAAGGGGAGGACATGTTCACATGTCCACACACCAAAGAAATAATACTCTCTTAAGGAACTAGGGCCAACAAACAAGGAACATATTCAAATGTTTGAAAATTAATAAAAATAATAAAACAAGGAATACACTCAATTATCCCTATGATAAGATGAAATATAAGCAAATAACATAAGCATGTCATACTAGTCCCTGCATACATGTCTTAGCAACATGTCATGTAGAATAACATATCAAGTTCACTATATAAGATAGTAAGATGAGTATAGGCATGTGTAAGCATTATTATATAATCTCAACATGATAATTTAAAATTATCATTAAAAAATATAACATGTATCAATCATGATCAATAGAAGTAAGATTCCCGCAGTGTAGTGTTTTACTTGGGAAGAGAAAAGGTCCAACATCTACATCTACATGTGCATGTACCATGGATCTACTGTATGCATGTATCACAATAAAGTACCCATGAAACATATTTTTGTATATAAATTATATGTTATATACTAACATAAGGTAAACACCATATGCAAAAACTAGTAAACATGTGAAATGTTGTTTTTTTAATATTTTTGCTTTATTTGATACTTTTGTATTTTATTGATTATTTGATTTTTTTTTTAATTTTTTCAATTTTTTAATAAATAAAGGACCATTAGATGATCCAATATAATTTATTCTCTTATAATTCTATATAATTATAATATGGTACAACAAATTGGTCATGGTGCCAAGGATTGTCTATATGTTCTAAATCAAGGGATGGAAAATCTGTAATACTGTATAAATGTCTCAGAGGACTTTGTGGTCATGAATAAATAGTAAAACTTATTATTATCATTTTCAATAAATCTCACTCCCCCATTCACCCACCCCACTTTTTTCTAAAATTATCAACATGATTAGTCTTACCATATGGTGAGTTTTATCATAATGTTGGCAAGGGCCAACTTGTTTACATTAGTTTGAGTGATCATTTTTTTGTGTCTATGTAAATATTATATATTGTTGCATTTAAACTATTTTATTAATATAAACACTAATTTAATTTATTGATTATAATAATATGGATCATTTATGTATGGGTCACATTTAGAAAGTAACTATGGTTGCACCTATTTAAAATTCAACATGTGTATACTTTTGATTGTTATAACCTTGAATTCAATCATTGTCTGGAAACAATAAGTTTGTGATAGTTGTAATATAATTTGATAAACAATAACATTGACCTAATGATGGGAATAAGGTAATTATTTCAAAAGAGTTGTATTGAGTTCATCATTTCATTAATCCTTAATACAATTGTAATATGATTGGTTGATATAAATGTCATATAATCGATATTTTAATTGCATGTTGTTTGGTTTGTGATCCAATTATAATTGAATTTATTTCCTAATCATAAGTTTTTTTTTTTAATTTGAACATAATTATTCATGGTAATAAGTAAGAATAGGTGTAGTCAGATTTGTATGTCATTCTACTTCTCCAACTAGAATATTTCATGCAAATGACATCTTTATGACTCTATCGCATGTTTCTTGGCATCATAAAAACATTCCATGCATATTAACGGTAAAAATGTTTCATTGGCATAGGTGTGGTAGTTAATATGTTCATATTCATTCCTTTGGTTATGATTTTAAAACATCATTAACATGAGATAGGCCTTAACATCAATTATAAAACATTGGGTTGTTATCCATTGATAATATATGGCATGCATATTTTCAAGGTTGATGGTTTGTTACATGGTTATAAAGTTGATGAATATATTTATTTTTGCATAAGTAAAAGGGTTTTGATTCATTTAAAAAAATTGTGTTTAATATATGTTTGGATATGGGTCCCCAATCCCAAGATTTTCTTCATGCAAAGATATAATAAAATCATTCAATGAGCATATAGATTAAAGTAGGTAACATAGGATTTGTAGGTAATATTGGTTTGTGGTGAGTTATTGGTAGTCCTTGCCTCGAGCTTGGAGGTTTGGAAGTAAATATGGATGAATTCAAAAGAGCTTGCTAAATATATTTTTCTTATGTTTTATTTGGCAGACCTATGTGTATTTGGTATTGATGATGTTATCCACTAAGATATTAGCACATCATATAAGATAATTTAATTTTCAATTATGATAACTAACTCAAAATAAAAGGTCTTTGTTTTTTTTTATTCCATCATTTGGCAAGCTAGTTGGTGTAAGAGGAGCTATACATAAATTTGGTTGCTTGGCAAGGATGTTTAACTGTAGTGGTTTTTTTGTGTCTTGAGGAAGATTGAAAATTTTCAAGGTATGCAATATTGTTTCCAATCAAATAATATATTTTGCTTTGTTTTTTTCATCCATTATCAAACTCCTATGGAATGGAAATCTCTATGTGCTTGTTAAATGGATTTTGAAGGAAAGAACATGAATAATATGAAATTTACTCATCAGCTGAGAAAAATAAAGGTATTTTGAGTGTTTGTTTTAATTAGGTAATATACACATTCACCATAGTTGAAATTTTCTTGTTGCTTTTCTTCTTTGATAGAGTAATCTAAGTGCATAGAAGGTTATATGGAATAAATATTTGAGAATATCCCACGTAGTTTTTTGTTACTTTATTGGGAATCTTGGAAATGGGTCTTTATAGGTATTTTATTGATGTAATTTTCTAGAATTTACTTGCATGTTTTTTTTCAATCTTGCATGATAGATTTTCTTAAAAATAAGATGGAAGGTTTCGGTATTTAAGTGATACACATGATTTGAGGCGCCCTGCTTATTTCAAATTGTTTTTATGATCACTATGTTACATGTTTTATTAAATAAATTCAAACTTGTTCATTTTTATATCCATTTTCAGATAATATATTTATTTATGTTGTTTTTAATCATTTCTTGAAGTCATTTAAAAAAAAATTCAAATAGACTATGTGAAATATCACTATGTTTCATGGAAACAATCACATAACAATATTTTCCATACATTCAAGATTGTTTTTTTTCCCTTTGATGTGAAAATAATTTAGTTGGTTTTGTTTTTTTTAAAGGAATGGTTTGTGAGCTCAAGGGTTTTGACTATTGAAACTTTTGGTAGGTATATTTTCATGCATTCAAAATATGGTATGTGGCCATTTTTAAAGATATGCAGTTAGGTTTATTTGGGATAGAAAGAAGTATTTTTAAGATATTTGAATGCCAAATAGAAAATTATATTATATACTTTGCATGCATCTGTATTTTTGATTACTATTTAGTCTTTTTAAGGTTTTAGTTAGTTATTTTCAATATAGGTATGAAAATGAAATTTGAATGATTTGTGTGAAATTTATAAAATGTGGTTGTTAGATATAAGGACACCACATACATTCAATTTTAATTTCAAAAAATTGAATTAATCCTTAACCACACATCTCAATCTTGAGATGGACAGTTTAGGTTGATTCTAGACATTTGTAAAAATCTATAAATAGGAGACCTCACCACATCATTTCAAAGTCTTGATTATGAAAATTTATAATGCACAAATATCTTCAATAATCCATTGAAATTAGTGTTACCATGCCAAATTGATTCCAATCCAAGCCAAGCCAAAGCAACAAGGTGCCAAGCAGAAGAGGAGATAGCCAAGCCTCCTTTGATGAAGACTTCATGAGCATAAGCTGAGCAAGCCACTACAACAAGAATTTTGGAGCATCTAAAGAAGGTAAAATAAGGTTTATTTTGCATTTTAGTTATGTGTTTTATTAATTTTTGTTAACTAACCTCTCTCAAGTGTCTAGGCCTAGAGATGTTATGCTAGTTAGTGTGTTTCTTTCATTTTGTTTTAATTTTGGAACTAACACCATACTAAACATCCTTTCTTGAATCAAATTCATAGATCACATATGGCACACCCAGTGGGATTAGATGCATCTCACACCTGAAGAAGATCATTTTTCAACTCTAAAATATTTATTTGGACCATTAAAACTCTTACACTTTGATTTTCTAACTTTATTTTGATGCTTTTGTTTACCATAATTTTACATAATAATTGACATCGACAAGAAATACCGACATCAGTTGCATATCTTAACTGACATCGACTGGGTAACTAACATCGATTAGCAAAAGTAACCATCATCAATTGTAATAACTGACATCGGTCACTATATTTTCTAAAAATATAGACCTGAGAGCTATTTTTCCAAATTTTATTGTTTCAAACTAGAAACAAATTCAAAGTTAAAGGACATGCTAACATTTTTGTTGTAGGACCAAGCTAGATATTTGCTCAAAACATGTTTAACTCACCTTTTTGCATGTTTAAAAATCAATTAGGAACCTTTTTTTGGGTGTTTAACAAAGAATTTAGATATTTTTGGTGAATGTTTTCAAAGTTTGTAACTAAGACCAAGGGGTCAATGAACACCACCAAATCTTTTATTTTAGGCTTAAAATTGAACACACTTATCAATTCTTGTTTGAAATAGTTGTTTAGATCAAATCTTTGTTTGGAAAAAAGAGGAATGTTACATGTATGCTCTTCCATTTTTCCCCTATAGGGAACCCTTAGAATCAAAAATGTCATTCCTATTGCAAGTAGCCTAGTCCAAGGCTTAGAAATAAAGTCATCTAAAGAACTCTCAAAAAACTCATCAAAGTTTGGGTGACCTTGAAAATGACCCTAAAGTCTTTCTACTTTCATGTCTTTTTTAAATTTTTATGCAAACTTGGATTTTGAGGGGGACTTCATCACAGTTCTTTAGATAAGCTTTGACCCAGGGTTTCATCTCTCAGCATTGACTTCATTTGGTTTTTTTGAAGTTGCACACAGAATGTAGTGGCACTTTGGACATTGCACTACATTGAGTGAACAATAGGATGTAATGGTTGTAAAAATGACTAGACCTTTTTGCAACAATCCAAGTGATATGGACCCAAAATCCATGCTTTTATTTTGCATAGTTTGGCATGAAAGTCATTGTGCAATTGATTCCCCTAGATCATTTGGAAACTTGTTAGATTTTAAATAAATCCCCACTTGCCACAAAAGTATTGTTGGTGTAAGGTGCACCTCAAGGTCCATGTCACAGTAATATCACTTGAGAGAAGGGAGGTGTAAAAAACCTACTATATAATGTGCATTTACTTTTGGATGAACACTTAAAATCCTCTAAAATGATGTATATTGATGGATTCCAATGACACCAAGAAACCTTGTCATTTTAGGATCTAATAATGATTATTTATCTGGTATTATCCTAGTTTAAAGTCTTGTTTGGAGTCAAAACTTGGTGTAAAAAAATAATCCAAACCAAAGACATAGTCCAAATTTTCCTTTGAACAAAGAGGAATTATGTTGTCCACATGAGATAATCAATTTTACTTGTTCAAAAGTTCATCAAAAGCTTGAGAGTCATATCATCCACTTTGGTGTAGTTATGCTACCCAATTGAGTCTAGACCTTTACCAAAGTTGTTTAAGTCCTTCACTTATAATCTAAATTTGAAATTACACCTTTACAAGTTCATAGGGTTGATCTGTTAAGTGGGTTCACCATTTCCACTAAACATAAGGTAACTTAGGTTTAATTTACAATTTAGGTTGAAGGCCATTTAAAGACTCATAATCATTATCATCAATTGATAGACTTAAGCCATTTTGTGCTAAAAACACTTGCAATTTGAGTATATACACCACAACATTTTGAGTCAATAAAAGTAGTGTTATGCTATCAAAATTGTAGGAAAACATCTTTTGCCTTAGAGAGTTTTTGAAACAAACCTTTTTTGTTACACCTTTTGGGTAGTATAGTGTCATTACACTACCCAAAACATTTAAAATATTGTTTCATAGAACCTCTTTCATAGAGCTCCAAATTTGTTCTTACATTTTTTAGACCAAGGAAAGTGTACTTTTGTGATATTTTGTTTAAAATAGTTATACTATTCACTTTTATCTAGCTGATTTGTCAAAAGAACCAAGATTTATACCATTTGCCTTTTGTTTCATACCTTATACCTAGTTGATCAAGTTCATGTCCAAGAATCAAATGCATAGTGTTTTTTAGAAGTGTTTCAAATTTGTTAGATTAAAAATTTCATCTATTTTCCAAGTCTAGCTTTTGACGCCATTTAGCCAAGAGTCCTAGCACATGCCTTGTTTGAGCCTAGCTTTTGATGCCAAGTTTGGCCAAAAGACCTAGCAACTTTTAAATTCCTAGATTAGACTAATTTGAAACATCGACCTTAGATTTTGGCATTTTTATTTTTGGTCCATTTACTTTCTTATCTTTGTGTGAACAGTGAAATGTTAGATACTACATGCTATCTTATTTCCTCACAAAACTTTGCATAAACCTTTTGATCCTTTTAACAAATCTAGACCAAGTTGGGACATCATCTATTTTAAACATTGTCCTTTTAATATTTTGTAGAAGTCTTTGACCTTTTATCACAAAAGCATTGACTATGGATCCCAACATGTATTCCTACACTCATAATGGACTCATGTATAATCTAGGGATTAGTAATGTGGTTACATAGGAAGAAATGGTGCAATAACCCTATGTAGATAATATTTCTTATGAGATGGATTCTTATCCCTCTTATAATACTCAATAAGGGTCCCAAAGCCAAGATCCATTGGCTAACTATCTAGTTAACAACCACCTTATTTAGAACAAGACCAAGAGCAAACTGCATAATACTTACTTACAATACCTACAATGGATGAACTAGTACTTCAATAGTCATATTATACTAATATGGCTTCCACATATGATCCATTTTTTTGTAACATTTGTTAGAGAAAAAAGATGAGATTTTGGTTAGAGCCATAGAGGTAGGGGCCAAGTTTCCAACAAATTTCCCCCATATAAATTTACCAAGTCTAGTAAGAGTTCCCCACAATATTATTTACAATTAATAATCTTATTTTATCAATCATATGGCTCTAGTCTAAACAATATATCAAGACCCTAATATATTTGATCGAGGAAAAAACATCATGGAAGATCACTTTAATCAAATGTAGATAGAAAATCAAACCTACTTGAATCTAGCACGTGATTTCAATCAGATGAGCATGGTAAGTAAGCCTCTTATTGACCTATTTCCTTCAACAAGAGTGTTGATAGAGTTAACTGGATAAGATAATCCAAGTTCTGACCCATTTGTACAAACTACTTCAATAGATAATTTGATGTGTATACCCATTATTGAAGAAGTGTCTTCAGCCTATACATAAAATAGTGAGACAAATGTAGTAGATAATGTGTAAACAATGTCCAATCTTGATCAAAGTGGTATTAACATGCAAACAATTAGCCAACAAAATGTGCCTATAGTTAATCCTATGAATAGGTCATCAAACCAGGAAATGGGAGTTTCTACACCCCAACCTCAATTGAATACTTCCTCAAGTGTACAACCTATGAGATTAGGTAATCAAACAATGGACAATGTCATGCCTCAATGATAGAATGTGATGAATCCTACTCCTCCTCAATAAGTAATGAGTATTATTCCACAACAACATGCACAATCTAGTGTATCAATGCAATAGAGGACAACTACATTAACACCTCAATTAGGGGAAACTAATGTTCGACCTCGCCAAGTAATGACAAACATACCTCTTCAATCGTAAACTAATATGCTAATCCAAAACTAAGCAATGACTAGTCAACAATGTGAAAATATTGGTCAATGATAGATGCCAAATCAACAACTTGCTTTCACTTCTTCATAGGGATTCATGTAATAAGGAGGTCCCCATGTTTCTCATGTACCTACTAGATAATAGTTGGTTTAAAATGTGCCACAAATCTAGAGATAGGGTCTTGGTTCATAAGTTCCCACTCAATAGCAAGGTTCAATTAGTTGGCTACATGTCCCTTTTCAACCACAATAGGCACACTATAGATATATCCCTCCATCCCACCCACAAAATCCTCCAAGTCAAACCTTTATCACCAACCTGAACTAGAATATTACACAACCAAGTGTGCAATTTCAAGTACATCCTAATCTATGTGTGTATTCCTAGTCCATTCCCCACCCAAACCAATATACCCCAATAGATATATTTGTCATACCCTAGTCAAAGTGTCCCATATGTGACCTCCCAATCATCTATCCATACTAATATTCTCCCTTAAACCAATATTCCTTCCAGTTTCCTATCCTAAGAATTGTAACAAATGAAGGATGCAATTGATGCTATTAAGGTAGGGAAACAAACTAAAAATTTCAAATTGGATGATGTATGTTCCTATCCATTCAACATAGAGTATTTACAGATACCATTTCCTCTAGGATATGAACCATAGAAATTTGATAAATACAAAGAGAAAGGTGACCCTAAAGATCATTTGACCAAATTCTTTGTTGTATGTCAACCAGTGGTATATAACAACATATACCTTTTTTTATTGTTTCCAAGGAGCTTGGTTAGACCAGCCTTGGAGTGGTTTTTTAAGTTTCCCAAAAATTTAGTAACATATTTTGATGATCTTTATGATAAGTTTGTGCAGCACTTTCCCTATAATCTCAAGCATTAAATTTCATTAGTGGACTTAATGCAAGAAAAGCAAAAAAATGGTGAGAGTTTTTCAAGTTATTTACAGTGATGGAGAGCCCTTGCAAGTTATTTTACCCATAGTTTACTAGATAAATAATTAGCCGTTATGTTTACCAAAAATTTTCATAGTGAGATAGCTTATCATTTAGAAATACAATGTGCACATACTTTCAAGGAAATCATTGATAAAGGTTTATTGATTGAGTGAGCACTCATCAATAAAGGAGTCATCAAGCTTAATTCAACTAACCAAAATCAAGGTACCAATCAAGGAAATGACCAACATCCCATTCAAGCACCAGCATCACAACCATCCCAGGCCAATAACCATGAAAGATTGAAGTAATTCAACCATAATAAGAATGTTATGGGAAATGGAGTAACCAAGTCCTATCATGTCCAAATAGTGAAAACATCATCTACACCACTTTTTCATCCTACTCCTACTCAACTAGTGCCACAAGTGTAACTACCAAAACCTACACAACAAATATAGCGGTTTTTACCATTGCAAACCCTTCCTCCTAGAAGAACTATACCTGCACATCATGTCTTTAGTGAACTAGGAGAACCTATTGAGTCTTTATTTCACAAGCTTGCTACTACTAGTATAATTAGTTGGCTTATACTAAAGCATTATTTGCAAGGCATTCTTTATCCTGATTGGTATTGTGAAAATGAATTTTGTTACTATCATTAGGTCAACTGGCATAATCTATGAAGATGTGTCTAAATCAAAAATTTAATTGAGAATATGTTAGATAATGGGGAGATAACATTGGATAATGGTTCTTCCACTTATAATCAATCTCTTGGGATTTAACAAAACCCCTTACCCCAACATAATAATCAATATCAAAAAAATAATTAGCAACAACAACAATGGCTAGTACAATAGTAAAATCAATAGTATCAAAATCAAAGGCCAAACTAGTAGCATCATCAAAATCACTAGCATAACCCACAATGATAGAATAATGGACAAAACCAAGGTCAAAATAGTAAAAACCAATAAACCTACCATGTAGTTGTGCATAACTACAATAAGGTTGTAGGCCATATTACATGAGGTAGTGTTAATACCATCTCCATTAATCCTAGACCAAGCACTAATCAACCTAGACCATGGCTAAACAACCCCATTTATCCAATTTACATGGATAATCCTTTTTTGACCTAGGAATGCATATAAGCAAACTAGAAAACTAGGACTTCCCCTTTTGGACCTTATATTGACAACTCATTCTTGCCACGTGACCACATGCAAGTGTACCGACAACCAAGACTTGTCATGTTTGGTCCCACACCATTCCCAACATTTGTTAGTAATAATGGTCTAATATTTAATCCTAATTTTGCAATCACAACCTAAAGGTAAAAGATTACTATCTTAGGCCCATAACCATCTGCCACTTTTCTTTTCATCCAACCAACCGTTTAGCCTTAGAATAAACCATTCACTACTGACCAAGACAATAAATTTGATATTGTGGAACAATTGCAAAAGACACCAGCACAAATTTCTATTTTATATTTGTTTTGAACATCAATAATCCATAAAAACATCTTGAATGAGTTTTTCACCCATTCCACTATTTCTTGTGATATATCCCCTGATAAATTTCAAGCTTTGGTTAGACACCTAGCTCCAACCCAACAAGTCATGTTCAACCAAAGCAATATGTCTTCCCTTGGCCCCCTCCATAATAATCCATTATATATACAAGTTTATATAAAGTGAAATAAAGTGAAACATGTCCTTATAGACAATGGATTAGGCCTCAGCATAGTGTCTCTAAATCTCATCAAACTTCTTGGGTACATAATGGTAGATTTCAAACCAGAAATAATAACTATCAAACCCTATTATAATAAGGAAAAAGAATCATAAGGCACCATTAGTTTGCTAGTTATCATTGGGCCTTTAACCCATGATACACTTTTCCATGTGCTTGATCTTGAGTTATCATATAATATGCTTCTAGGAAGGCCTTGGTTATATGAGATTCATGCAATCTCATCAACGTTGCACCAATGTATCAAGTTTTCCCACTCAAGGATGGAAGTGAATATTCCAAGAGATTTACACCCATATGAACATTGCAAGCATCTTGAGGCTAAATTTCAAATTTATAATTATTAGTATGGTATGAATCCAAGTTCCAAGTAGGACAATGGAAAGACTATACTTATCAATCCTTCAATAGATAATTGCATAGATCCTAATACCTTAGATTCCCTTTCCCACATACCACCTCCTAAAGCTTCTAATAATTTCACCATTTCACATAATAGACTGGGAGAGTATATGACCCATGATACATTTCATTTTTCCAATCTTCCTCAAATTCTGAAAACCTTTATGTGACCTAAATTCATCCCACATATGCATTGGCAACAAAAGAACAAAGATAAGGGACCTATCACATTTGTACCAACATCTAGCCTAAGACCCAACCTTATTGAAGGGGATGATTCATGGTTATACAATGACAAACAAACTAATTGTTATAAAAATACAAAGTATCCTATTCCCAATAAGATCATGGAGCATCATAATTATGAAGGAAGAGGCCTCTAACTAAATTAGTTAGGAACCATCAAGCTAATTTATATGACTAAGTATGAAAGACCTTATGGGCTTGAATTTAAACCACCTAGGGGTGACCCCACCTATCTTATTCAAAATCCATCACTAGTGACTAGTGATGATGATGCTGACAGTGAAGTAGAGTCTGATTATAGCCTCACCTTTGATAACCTAGCTAAAACTAACCTATTTGATAACAATGACATTTGTACCCTTACCCTGGCCATTCATTGTAACCCTTTGCCATTTATTATCCCCAACTGATAGATTGGGACCAACAAGAATCCAATCTGTTGATTGATGAGTTCTATAATGATGAGGCATTATGTGACATTTTAGGCCTTAGAGACAACATTTCATTGGGAGATCACAAATCAGGATTCTCAATCACATTGGATCCTGTAGCCTATTTTGGAGAGTGAGTGAATACCCTTATCCAAAAACAAATAAGTAAAACATTGAAGTCCCAAAGTGAAAACCTCTTTGAGGTGATTTTTGACTAGGGAAAAAGTAAAGATAAAGGCCAGTCTAGTGGTGAAAACCTATTTCAAGCACCATTAGATGGGAGTGTTCATTTTTATTTGAATTTAGACTAGGAGACCACCAATAATGAACTTACTTATGGATATGAGTTTAGCTTTAAGAAACAATAAGCATTTGATCAAATTCTCCAAGAATTATTAATAATTTTTGTTACATGGTTATATCTCTGATTAGGGGACTTAGATTCATCATGCCTAGGAGAACTTGAAGAAAAATTTCTAATGGAGGACCCTGACATAATTCAATAGTTCAAGTCATTACCTGCTATTCTAGAAGATGGTTTGACCCTTTTAGTTGAAGCTACAACAAAGGTCAATATTGGAACTCTGTCAGACCTAAAATGGATAAAATTAGGAGCATCCCTCACTGAGGAGGAATGTGACATCTTTATAGCTTTATTGAGAGAATTTGTAGATATCTTTGCATGGGCCTAATCTAGCATGCCGGGTTTAGACCCCATATTGGTTCTGCACCATCTTATGGTTAATCTTGACACCAAATCGGTAAAACAAAAGTTACATAAGATACATCCTCAAATTGTTGTATTGGTAAAGAAAGAGTTGGAAAAACTCTTAGAAGTAGGATGTATCTGATCTATTGACTATCAAAATGGATCTCTAATGTGGTACCTATTAGTAAGAAGATAGAAGGGATCGAAATCTATATTGATTTTTAAGACATCAAAAAATCTTATCCCAAAGATGATTTTCTCTTGCCTAATATCGACATGATCATTGACTCCACAGCTGGTTATGAAATTGTTTCAATCATGGATGGCTTTTCAAGCTACAACCAAATTATAATAGCACTAAAAGACCAACATAAAATAGTGTTCACCACTCCATGGGGAACATTTTTTTATCAGGTAATGCCATTTGGCATTAAGAATGCTATAGATACATAGGAAAGGGCCATGACTATCATATTCCATGATATGGTGCATGATATTGTTGAAGACTATGTTGATGACATATTAAGAAAATCCAAAACTAGGGTCGACCATCCAATAGTGTTGTGTAAGATATTTGAAAGATTATGAGAGTACAAGGTTAGACTCAATCCAAATAAATATATGTTTGGTGTAACTTCAGGCAAAGTACTTGGCTTCATCATGTCTCATAGAGGTATGGAAGTCGATCTGACTAAAGTCCATGCTATCACCGAGATGCTACCACCAACTAATTTAAAGAAACTCTAAAGTTTTCAAGGTAAGATCTAGTCCATCTGATGCTTCATCTCTCAGTTAGTAGATAAGTTCCATCTAATTACTCACCTTTTGAAGAAGGGAGTTGCATTTCACTAGGATGATCATTGCCAAATAGCTTTTCAACAAATCAAAGACTATCTTGTTAATTTTCTTTTTTTATTACCTCCTACACCAGGAAAGCCATTATTTTTATACCTATCAGCTAATGACCACACCCTAGGGGCACTCTTGGCTCAACAATGTAAAGGAGCACACCGTATACTACCTAAGTCATACCTTGGTTACATGTGAACATAACTATGCACCTATTGAAAAAGCTTATCTGGCCATGGTCTTCATAGCTCAAAAACTATGTCATTACATGTTGAATAATAAGACCATGGTCATTTCAAAGGTATATTCACTCAAGTATCTACTATCTAAAACAACTTTTCAAGGTAGAATGGCCAAATGGATCATGATTTTCAATGAGTTTGAAATCGAGTATGTCAATCAAAAGGAAATTAAGGGACAAGCTCTTACAGATCAACTTGTTGAAGCACCTCTCATAGACACATAACCACTCATGTTTCAATTTCTTAATGAATCCATAATGACCATCATTTACACACCCCTTGAGTAGTAGCCCTAAAAATTATATTTTGATGGTTCATTTACTGCACATAGATCAGGGGTAGGCCTATTGTTTATTACACCATAGGGGGATATAATCCCTAAATCATTCAAAATCAACTTTCCTTGTACAAACAACATGGCCAAGTATGAAACTCTTGTTGTAAGACTTTGATAAGTAGTTCATTGGAATATATCTCATCTCTAAGTTTATGGTGATTCTCAGTTAATCATCAATCAGGCCATAGACCATTTTAATACCAAAGATGACAAGTTGGTTCCATATAAAGCTATGATCGACACTCTTAAGCAATAAATTGCCAATATTTAGTTTGAGCACATACCAAGGGCCAATAATAGAACCATAGATGCCATGGCTACTATTGTTTCTCTGATTTGACAAATAGATAAAGCTAGAGAATATCAATTCCACATCAAGAATTTGTCAGCACCAACTCATGAACCTTCAACCGTTGTCATGATTTATTATATTGTTAGTCCTAATTATATTTTGTACTCAAACCTTTAAAACTACCTTCATGACCAAGTTTTTCCACCTAACTTGTCTCAAAAACAAACCAAATCCTTCATTCATCATTCCACTCATTACAATTTACTTGAATCCACCCTTTACAATTATAGTTTTGGTGGAACTCCAATTCATTATTTAACTTTGGTAGAGTCTACACTAGAATTAAGAGAAGTTTATGAAGGAGTATGTGGTGCTCATTCTAGTGCGGTAGTCTTATCCTAAAAGCTTTTGTGTACTAGATATTATTGGCCCGTAATGGATGTAGATGCCACTGTATATGTAAAAAAGTGTGACAAATGTCAATTGACACCATAGTCATTTTTTACATGGAGACTTAACCTCATTGGGAATATTAACCCCACTTCATTTGATGTCCATAAACATATCCTTACCTCCATCGATTATTTCACTAAGTGGGTTGAAGCTATACCCCTCACTTACGTGACTGGAAAGCAAATTTCCAAATTCATTTTCAACCTTTCATTTGTCACTACGGTACCCCCTCTGACATTATATCTGATAATGGAGGATCATTCAAGAACAAGGATGTAGACTAGCTATGTACTGAATATAACATCACATAACATTTTTCTATAGCATATTACCCTGAAGGTAATGGTGAAGCTGAGGCATCTAATAAAACAATTTTTAACATTCTCAAAAATATTGTCAATGATGTTGGTCATGATTGGCACCTCTAGATATTCCCTACCCTTTGGGCATACCGTACCAATCATCATACCCCCATAGGAGCCACTCCATACTCACTTTTTTATGGTACTAAATCCATCCTTCCCATTGAGGTTGAATTACCTTCACTATGCATCTCTTTCAAGCATGTCCTAGATGATCATGACTATTAAGTAGCTCACCTGCAAGAGCTAGATCTACTTGATGAAAAATGCACAGACATGCTCAACAATCTTTAAACATATCATAACTGACTCAAAGGCTACTATAATTGGCAAGTTAAGTATATAAAATTTGAACATGTTGATCTTGTTCTTTAATAAAACCAAAAGAATACAATGACTAAGATGAAGCATAAATGTAAATTCAAACCAAACTAGATAGGGCCTTTCATCATCACTACAGATTATGGATCAGGAGCATATAGGCTTGCCACACTAGATGGTGATGAACTTTCAGAGCTGATGAATATTATTCATCTCAAGCAATACTATGTTTAAGCATTAAGGTGTATTGTCTATAAGGACCATTTCATTTATGCCATTTTATCATTATTCTTCTTTGTATAAATACCATCCTTATCTATCCTCTTCATCGTATCCACTTTCCACTATCGACCTATCAGCCCAGTGTGTTCTAAATCCTAGCCCATTTAACCTTGGTTTTTTCTATTGGTTACATATTTTAAACATTAAGGTATCTGATTAGTTCATTAGTTAGTTCAAGTACTTCAAACAGAGAGCATATTTTGGGATAATGTGACAAAAATTTTGGTAGTTACATCCTTCATTTATTCCTTTCTTACCACTGGTCTTGTTACTAATTATAACTACCTTTGGGAAAATTAGTATTGTCAATCTATGTTATTGTATCCTAGTTATAACTTCCCATGGGCAAGTTAAGGGAAACATTAAGACTTGATGTACCAACTTGCCTCTTCTTGTGTCATACTATGCCTTTTTACCAACTGTGCCTATTTTTTTTGAATTGACTGCTGCACTAGTCAAATTCCTTTGCTATAAGGGTAGAACTACAATGACTTGAGGTCCTACTCTGGGACTATGTAGGCATTACTAGATACTTGTTGAGGTCAACTCAGTCACCTTTTTTACCCATGCTCTCACTTTTTTATGAGCAACCTAAATAAACTCTCACCATTTTATGAGCAACCTAAGTTTGAACACTCTCAGCATTTTGTGAGCAACCTAAGTTTAAACGATCTCACCATTTTGTGAGATTGAACCATTTAGTGTCTCTTAATAATTGATCTAGTTGAGATACTTCAAAAATTCCAAACATTTGTAAAATCATTAGAAAATAAAAAAACATTGACCACTTTTTTGCCTTAAGGATTTTGGGAACCTTTACTAAGTTACAAGCAAATCATTTGTCATTTAGTTTCCCCATCCTTTTGGCCTTTTTTTCTCATGCACTTTCCATTTTTCAAGACCATTCCTCTTCTTCTATCACATCCATTCTATTTTTTGTCCTCAGTTATCACATTCTTCCCATTCCCTGGGAGAACTACATTTGGCCTAAAGTTTTTTATTGGATATTACTTCCATGGAACTATGTAGGCAACGTCCACTTGCCTAGTGCATAAGGAGATAGCTTAGCCACCCAATTTCTTTTATTTTATTCCCCCATTTTTTTCATTTGTTAATTTTTCACCTATTTTCTAAGGATAATGTTCATAGGGTTTTCATTGCTTTGTTTGTTTATTTGTTTATTTGTTTCTACTTATTTTATTTGTTTGTTTACTTTCAGCACTATTGCCTTGATTCATTTTATATGTGTTCATTGGGTAATTCCTTTCCCACACTTATACTCAAATCCATCTATATTCATATGTTTACATTGTCATCATGGTTTCTATCATTGGTACATTATTTTCTATTTGAGTATTGGATTATGGGAGTCAGTCCTCATGCATATTTCAGCCAAGTCCTCATGATGTTATATCATGATGCCTATTGACACATGCTACAATAAACTTATATTTAAGAAGTCTATTAAAAAAAATTCCATCTCTTTTACACCAACATCTTTATTTAATCCCAATCATATCCAAAATAGAGTAATTAACTATGAAATAATTTTAACTTTTATTAATTCAGACGAGCATCTCCCTACTAGTAGGTTATTCCTATTCATCATTACCCTCTGTGTTAATTTATCATCATCATCGGCCAAGTTTATCATGTTTTCCATAATCAAGGTCTAATGATTATAACCACCTATGGGCAAATCATTGTACACTGTCCCACCTATACTTCTCAATGATTATAACCACCTTTGGGAAAATCATTGTGTTGTCACCACTTTATTTTTTCTGCCTATACAAGGGCATATTATTATCTTGTTTGTCTATCCTAATTGGGACAGATCCATCTTCTTAATGATTTTAACCACCTTTGGGTAAATCATTGTGTTATCATACTACATTGCCACTATCGGGGTACAATGTTTATAACTACCTTTGGGAAAATAATTGCACACTATCCCAATTTCATTCTAAATTATTTTGACTACTTTTTTATTCTCATTTTGTTTTTCACCCCATCATCTTCTATTTATTTATTCCCCTCACTTTTCTTCTTTCTTTTCGAGGGACCATTTGCTGGCCTACTTGTGTCAACCATTCCCTTGAGGGGGCATCATACAGTTATTTTATCGTTATTACAGTTGTAGGTATACATGACCTTTTCATTCTTTGATAATAATTTACTATGATTATATCTTGAAACACCTTCCCAAATAGGGGTAAACTATAGACACCTAAATCTAGCCACCAATAACCTCCAATCAGGCTTTTGGCCAATTTACACCCAAAATTAACCATTTGGCCTAAAAACACTAAAACATGATAAATGATGTGAAATTTACATATTCAAGTGCCAATATAGGCTAAATTATCATTAAATGGGGAAATGCATTTTATGGGATAGCTAACTTTAATAAGATCACTCTGAGTCAAAATGCCAATTTTGCACCTAGGTGCTCTAGATTGATCTTTTCTATCAAATATCTTGCACAAGATGTGTGCCTTTGTTATTTTTTTTGGTAACATCCTAAATGGTATAATGGTTCCAATGCATCTGACATGGACTTCCAATTCCAATCTAGTCAAATTTTAGACCAATAACAAGGCATTCTGATCAATTTGAGTAATTTCTGCACAAAGTGATTAATCATGCTTAAGATCTAATTAACCCAAATCAAGGCCTAATCAAAAATTCCATGGAAAATTGTTTAATACTTATTTTTTTAAATGAACATTGAATATCTACATCATCAGGTGACCTCATTTCTTGAGAAGACATCCCTAGGCCATAAATGCCACAAATATCATGATTCATGCTCTCCATGCCTCTTAATTGCCCCTTATTCCAATGTCATGATGAGGATAATTATAAACTTAATTCCAAGAATTGAATTAATATTAAACCACACATCTCAATCTTGAGATGGATGATTCAGGTTGATTTTAGACATTTGTAAAAATTATTAAATAGGAGGCCTCACCACATCATTTTAAAGTCTTGATAATACAAAGTTATAATGTACAAATATCTTCAAGAAGCCATTACAATTAGTGTTACCATGCCAAATTGATATCAAGCCAAGCCAAAGCCACAAAGTACCAAGGAGAAGAGGAGATATCCAAGCCTCCTTTGATAAAGACTTCATGAGCATAAACCAAGCAAGCCACTACAACAAGTATTTTAGAGCATCAAAGGAAGGTAAAAGAAGGTTTCTTTTACATTTTAGTTGTGTGTTTTTTTCATGTTTGTTAACTAAGCTCTCCCTAGTGTCTAGGCCTAGAGATGTTATGCTAGTTAGTGTGTTTCTTTCATTTTATTTTCATTTTGAAAATAACACCATACTAACCATCCTCTCTTGAGTCAAATTCCTAGATCACAATATAATCTGTTGATTAGTTTAGAAGTGGGCAACTACCCTTTCATGCTATATTAATAGCTAGTTCTTGCCTTTTAGTGAAAAACTAATGTGAAATATTTTTAAAGAGTGAATAAAGTGATGTTAAGCAGTATCAAAAGTGTCTTATAGTGTGTCTTGTACAAGCATAAGTGTTCAAACATTGGTGAATCACCTCATTTTTACATGTTTTCATGTAATTAGTGTTTTTTCTCTCCCTTTCCCAAGTCAGAGGTTAGTGTAGGAGATAGATCCAATAGGAATTTAGCCTTCTTTGAAAGCCCAACCTCACCATAGGACACCCACATCCTGAGGTTGTTCCCATTTTGTGTCTTAATTGGAGGGAACTTGAATAACTCCGCCCATGGGTGTAAATTAAGACCACAATAATAACTAAGTAAATTTAACTTGTAGTGGATGAAGCAATGCAACCTATAGCGACAAACCCATAATAACATGCATGTTACCACAACTAACCCCTAGTAACTATTGGATATTTTTTCTATCTTTTAGTATATGTAATAGCATCTTTGGTTATTGATAACCAGTTGAATAATGGGTCTTACGAGTTGAGAACATGAATAACTTATGGTTGGAGATGTTGATAACATTTTTATCCTAATGAACTATATCTATTACCATCATAACCATAGAATAGAACATTTTTTTTTTTGTCTTATTCTCTCAATTAGTTGTTGGTAACATTCTCATAGTTAGGATTCAAAACTACTTTCCTAAAATATGTTTTGTATTCCTAACTTAGATAATTTTCTTGTTGAACAATAAAGGTTCATATCTCTGTATTTAATGCAGTAAGGGTATAAACCAAATGTAATAGGAAAATAGTGATTGAATATCATAGGTTATTGAGTTATCTATAAACTTTATTGTAGAAATATTTAATTGATATAGGATTATAAATGCAAGCAAGTTATTTAAAGTAAAATTATTTTACATCCAAGGGAAAGATTGGAAATCAAATCAAACTGAGGAGGGCCCCCTTGTAAGGAGTTATAGTTAAGATCATGATTCATTATAATATCGATTGATTGGTTTATAAGTGTTTATTCATTTCATTTATATTCTGCATGTGTGAGTTAATTTTTTTTTTGCATATTTGTGATTAAGTGTGATTATTATTAAATATCTTAGAGGAAGCTTCTAACATAGTAATTAAATTAAATTTAGTTATTCAATTATTTAAAGTGTGAATTAATTTTATACACTTTAAATTTATGAAATTTACTCTATACAAAGTGTGTTACCTATCTACAATTGATAAACCTCAATGAGTGAATAAGTGTTGCACATATGGTGTCGACATCTTATCAAGCCTAACACACCCTAGGTTAATAATTAGTGAAGGTAGTGGATATTATAATCTAAGTGGATGTCTTATTTGATTAATAGGATGGTAAACATAGAGTTTAGTCTACATTAGTTTAATTGGTGTTTAAAATTTTACTCCTCATTATAGTGTTATTGTTGGGGAAGGTGTGAAAACATGTGTACCTTCAGTTGATGATTACTTTTCTTTCCTATAATACATTTCCTATTTTTTAGACATAATATTCAATATCTAAAAACTATATTAGTGAATAAAAATGTTCCACTAACATTGTGCAGGGTAGGGCAAGTAAAACACAAAAAATGAGTGGTTGATTTTCATGTAGTGGGAACGAGTCCATTTGGGTAGATTATTGCCAAAGCAGTTAACTATTGATATAATAATAGAGTCTGTAATATTTGTATAGAGGGTAATTTAATGCATATTAGGGGATAGAATAGAGGGAAGTAATAATATAATGAATAGTAGTGAATAATATATTAGAGGAATAATACCACATGCATATAAAGGATGAGTGGGATAGATTAGAAGTAGTATAAATATAGAGGCATAGGATATTTTGATGCATTGAAGAAGAAGAATTACAATTGAGCCTTGCTCAAAAGAGGTATCCCCCTCAAAGTGGCTCGTGATCAAAGTTATTCCTTCCTCAAAATAATTTATGTGTGTGTAATGTGTTATTTAACTAATATATAGTTAATTAGTGTTTTTATTCAGTTATTTTATGAGTGAGGTTCTTAACATTTGGTATCAGAGCTCTTTCCAGGGCCATTTCCATGTATTAAAGTTATTGTTGTAGACATATTTTAGAGATTCATAGAGCAAATCTAAGTTCTCCATTACATCATGGAGATTTTAAAAGTCATATATATATATATATATATATATATATATATATATATATATATATATATATATATATATATATATATATATATAGTCACAACTTTAGAATCTGTGGCCAAAATCTACCATTTACAAGTGCAGATTTTTATTTTTCATCAACAAACATGACTATTATTTTGCAACATGTTATTAGACTATCATAAATTGTGTCAAACCATTTATCGGTTTGATGTACCTCATTCCCATATTTGCATAAAATTTTTAATTTTTGAATTTAATTAAGTATTGTAAAAGTTATCATAGTTTTAGTAACTTATTTTGTTTTTAAAAAAAAAAAAACTTGACTATTATTTTGCATGTTGCTCTTAAACATGTAATAATTATACCAATTAATTTATTAGTTTTATGTACATTAATTTCACCTTTCTATAATGGTTTTAATTTTTAATTTAATTTAGTATTTTAAAAATTATTTTAGTTTTACTAACAACTATTTGTTAAAAAATGATTATGGCAATTTTTCTCACTACTACCTAAAAATATAAATAAGTTTATTACTTTCAAAAGTGGATATTACCTTGCATAAAATAAGTAGTGACATGAATATTAATTTTTATATATTAAATATTCACTCCCATATCATCACACAATATGATGAATAAATTTATGTATGGTTGGATTAGGAGAGTAACTACAACACATGGTATGGGGATTTGTTTCCTATAGTTTAAGAATCCAAGACCAAAATAACTACATCAATGGATTTGAATGATGCTTATAGAGAATGTTATATTTGTCACTTGGAAGAGACTAATTCATTTGGTCTTCTCTCACCAAATCCTCCCTCCACATGACAAAAACTTCCTTCTTTCTACCCTCGAATGATTCTAACAATTTTGTGTTGAGGTTAGCCACTCCAACAAAAATGTGTGTTAAAAACAATGTTGATGGGGATGTCATGTGTATGCATATAAATTTTCTCACCTTCTCCAAATTTTTAATCTCATCACTATTTTCATCTAATTTTTTTTAATTTCATCTTATCATTAATCCCCCATCTTCTTATTCATTTTTCTAACACTCCCATTATTTTATTAAACTTATTCCCATCCTAGAAATCAATTAATCCACCTAAGTACCAATTATCTACTAACTATTGCCACTTATCTGATATATGGGAATTTAAATTTAAATGGGTCACTCTATTGAAAGTTTTCATCTTTCAATGTCCACTTGGCGATCTGCTTCTAGAAACATATCCGATGCATAAATGTTTTTGATCCTTCCTCATCATTCTTCCTTTTCTAGTTAATTGAATCGGGTCCTTGTTTCAATTTGATGCTCTATTCCTTAGTCACTTCCTACTGATTTTGGCCTTAAAGCCTTTGAATGCATTTGGGTCCATAGATTTAAACCTACAAGGATCAATGGCTATTTCATTGTCATAACTTTGACCTATGTGGGCACGTCACTTTCCTCGGCAATTCCTTTAGCTTTGTTAGAGGAGACCTGCCCTTTGAGCCTTGAGAAATGGTCCGCTTTGGGTTGAAAAGAGCCCCCCGCAAGGGTATCTACCCTTTGAGCAGTCTCTAGATGGCTTTTAGGCTTCTTTCTTCTAGCAGGTCACTAAGTTCTTTGGCTCTTCTTTAAGGCTTTTCAAAATCAATGGCTATTTTACGAACCTTGAAATTGATGTTCACGCACCCATCACTACGTTTGAATCTCCAACAACTAGTTCACCACTCTTGACTTTGACATCTTTGAGTGCGTCACCCCTTAGACTTTCTTTGGCTTTCTCTTGATTTGGCATTTTTTGCTACTTGCTTCCTTTAGATTTCTTTTTTTGCATCCTCCTAAAGGGAGGTGACCCTTTAGCTTTGGGATAGTGTCCTTTAATTTGATAGCTGAGAGTCCCCTGCAAGGGTACCTGCCTTTCAGGGTCCTTCGATAGCCTTTTATCTTTGGAGTCCTTCAGAGCTTTTTCACAGACTTTTTCTATGGACATTTTCCCATAGACAAAAAGTCTACAAGAATTTTTTCAGTCACTTTGTCTTTGGCCTTCATAAATTCTTTCAAGCTTTTCTCCCATAGCTTCCCCAAATTTCTTCAAACTTTTTGTCTGAAGGAATTCCTTTAGACAAAAGTCTAAAAGAATTCATTTCTTGCCTTAGTCTTTTTCCTAAAGGAAATCCATTTGTCTTTCAATCTTTTTAATTGGTCCATGTGCCTCCTTCCTGCCCTCCGCAAGGGTATCTGCCCTTCAAAATTTGCCTTAGTCAATTTTATGTGAATCTCAAATTGTGACACATGGTAGTGATGACGTAGGAAATTTCACTCGAGGCAAGGAGGTCAAACTCCTACCTTCTCCTCGCAACATGGAAACTCCCTTCTCACCTGTGGGATTGGCAAAGCTAGAGGGGAGAGTCTCTAGGTAAGGGCTAGCTCCCTTTGATGTATCATGTTTATTCCAGCAAGTGCAAATACGGGCATATGTATATATATAGCTATATAATAAAAAGGGGATGAAAAGGGAAAGGAGAGTGCAGGAAACCAAGCCTACTCTAAGGAGGTGATACACCAAAACAAGATGACCTTCTCACATCCACTCTCAAAATTAGACAAACACATTTATACGCTTCACCCTTGGCAGAAGAAACAGTCTACAAAACTTGACAGGGAGGTTTAAATGAAAAATACAAAAAAAGGAGGTTCACCAAAGGTGCTGTAAGAGGCACTTTGTAGATAATCCCTTCTATTTTTGGCACCCCAAAATAGAACTCTCTTCCTGTCAGTTGTAGATGGCACCTTGTAGATGACTGGTGTGTTTGTGTTGAACCTGTGAGAGCATCAAAAGATAATGACTAAACACAAATCAACACTCAAAACATAAACAGAATATCTATCCAAGAAGAGGTAAAAAAACTATGTTTATTTGATTCAGGTGGAGATTTTAGCAAGGCTGCACCTTGTAAAATTGTGAAAAGATGCTTTTACAAATGACAAGCTTGCCATATATATGGAAAAGCAAGGAGGCTCATTTGACTTTCCTTGTTTTCAAGTGGCCATCGCATCCATTCATTGGGAAGAGGAAAATACTATTGCCGATGTCATCTTTCTAAAAGGGGCCTACTAGAACCATGTTGTTTAATCACTGAATTTGACTTTGGCATTCGAGCATTAAAGTGGAAACACAGACTGTGCCTCTTTTCTGCCAACAAATTGAAATTTGTCCTCCTTTTAAATGCATAGGCCATGCCATTTACTATTTACACCATTTGGGGATTATTAGGCAATAAATCACCTTCACTTCTCTACTTGGACTGCTTCATCCCTTCTTACAACCTGTCATTCTCCTGCTTTTTCATCTAGGATTTTGTCCCTTTTCTATCTTGTCTCTTCTGGCTCCTTAGCCCTTGGGGGCAAACATTCTGGTGGGTCACTACATTGTAGCCCTCCTGGTTTGTCTCTTAATTGAAAACAATGGTTATTTTCTTTTGTCAAACTTGACATCCTTTGGGTCATCGTCAGTCTTTGTTGGCTTCTTATGTGGCTTTGCTTAGTCTTGGCACCTTTCTGCGAGCACTTTCCTACCTTGTATACTTTTTGGCACCTTCCCAAAGGGAAGGTGACCCCTTTTTTCATTTGCAAAGGTCCCTTTTGTTCTTAACTGGTAGTCCCCTGCAAGGGCACCTACCCTTCGGGGTCCTTCAGCAAGTCCTTTGTTTGCCTTAGACTGTCTCCCAGGCTCCCGTAGACTTTGTGTCTACGGACATTTCCCCGAATCAATTTGATTTGTGTTTTTTATGAGCTTTGTCTGTGGACAATTTCCCACAGACAAAAAGTCTACAAAAATTCTCCTGGCCCGGCTTGGCTTTGCTTGAAGCACGCCCGAATTCCTTCAGGCAAAAATTCTGAAGGAATTCAGGACTGAGTCCATTTTCAAACCAAATTGAACCTTAAATGAATTTGAACCTTACCCAATTTTCCTTTACAAATGTTGAAGTCCCTACCCTCTAAAAGGGCATTTTGACCTTGAATACTTCCCCTTCGGCTAAGGGCATACCCTTAAACCAAGCCCGTTGAACCAAAAATGGTTCAACGGTTAAAGGTTCAACTATTGCACGCTGATAGACCAATGAACCAAGGCTGATGAACTCTTGCTTTGAACCACCACATTGAACCTAGCCCATTGAACTAAACCAAACCATTGAACCTTAAGCTTTGAACCTTTCAGTTGAACCCACTAGTGAACCTTTTGTTTAAACCAAGTGATGAACCAAGTTTGTTGAACCAAACACATTGAACCAAACATGGTTCAATGCTTGTTGAATCGAGATGTTGAACTTGGACTTTAAACCAAAGGTTGCTAAACTGCTTAAACCAGGCCATGAATCAAACTCATTAAACACACGCAACCCAAAAATGACTGGCATTGAATAGCAGGGGAAGAAGGTGACCAAAATTTTACCAGTGGGCCAAATTGGGAAATAAATTGGTGACTCACAAGGGAAGCATGCCTGCTATGCTTAGAAGCCTAGTTGCCTTGAAAATCCATTGGGCATAGAGTCAGATGCAGCCATGAAAGAATTAGCGATAGCCCCAAAATATCTGAGAATCAAACACAAAGCTTTACCCCACATGTAAAGGGAAATTCACAAGGCTAAAAACACTACTTGTGCAAATTGCACTTAGGGAAAATAGGAAAAAAAACTAAAAACAAACTATTATATACAGCTAACTAGGTATTCTCACCTCCCTCCTAGATCAAAAGGAAAACTTCTCAAGTCCCCTTTTTGGCAAAAAGACTTATGGTGTCAGGCAAGTAGCTGAATGAAAAGAAGGTTTGGTGACCTGCTCCTCTTGCCCATCACCTGAATTGGCTTGTATCTAAGTGGATCAAAATCAAACATGCTTTTGACATATATGTACTCTACTTGTCCTTGGAAGCCTGTTGAATGCTGGTCCCTTCTATTGGTGCTCTTCACTAATAAATCAATGGTTGTTGGCTCATCACCAAAAGCCCTTTGATCTACACATTCCCTCTGCAATATATAATGGTCTGACTTGTTTCCTCTTACCTCATTGAAAATCCTATCAGACTTGTCCTCTGCTTCCTCTTAGCCTTTTTGAAGAAGGGTGACTGTGGTGATGTCTGGAATGGACTCACAAAATGATTGCTCATCCCACATAACATCACCTCTCTATTTAAAACTCTCTTCTTCAAAGCATTCCTCCAAGAAGAAAGACCTCTCCTTTTCCTCTTTACTGATCAAAATTTCTAGATTTTCAAAAATATCCTTCTAATCCTCCTCTAACTTAGTGTCCTCAGTGTAGTCAACCTCATCATCAAAAAACCAAGGAAGTTCATCAAATAGAGGGAAGAGAGCTCACCATGCTTTTTTTCCTCCTCATATTGCTGGAATATCTGCATATATGCAAGACCTGCATCTTCTCCACCACTGATAAGGTCTTCACAAGGAGCATCAATGATGATTTCTTCTTCATTGTCACTCATGATATCCTTTTGAAGGACTACAGATTGGATCTTTTTCTCCTCATCTGCCTCTTGCAAAATAAGTTCTTCCTTGAGAAGGGGCGAAGTAGAGAAAACATGTGGAAGAGGAGGCAGTCCTTGAGCTAGAATTGAATGATTTTCCTCCTTCCACTTGGTTAGCACTTCATCAATATCAGGTGTGGCCTGATATTTCTCTTAGAAGTGTGTAGATGGGGTGTGTTCAGACATGAAATGTGCCATTGGGTCTAAACCATCCATCACACATTGGTTGAGGAATCTCTCTTTGGATTCCAACTCTATAATTCTCTTAGCTAAATCCTCTTGGAAAAGCTTTTCTTGGAGGTCGTCAGCATTATCATGAGTAGGTGCAGCTTTAGCTTCTTCAAGGTTTTTAAAAAAACCTTGCTTTTCTTCTTCTTTTCTGCCCCATGATTCTACTATTTTCCCTTAGTGCAAGGTCTCTGAATTAGAATTTTGCTCCTATGAAAAGGCAACAGCTTTGTTTTCTCCAAGGTCCTGGGGCTCCTCCACAAGGTTTAGAAATTTTATTTCTTTTTCAAGAAGTAGCCTCATCCTGGCCTCTAAATCTTTAATTTTTTTGGATAGGTTGTCTTGAAAGAGTCTTTCTTGGATGTGACCAACACAATCTTGTTGGGTAGGATTAGCTCTGAGAGAGATGTGTTGGTTCGTGGTATGTCCCCTAATGGAAAATTCACAATCTAAGGAGTTTAGAAGGTTCATCTCCATGGGAGGTTGTTTTGATGCCCTCTGGTGTTGAAAAGCCAAGCGCACTGGATTGGGAGTGGATGCATTTGGTGAGCTAGAGTGAGCAAGTGAAATCTAATAGAAAGGATTTGGTGCAAAAGAAGGGGCTTTTTTTAGAATAAGAGGGGGCGCACAAGGCTGATTGCCTTGAATAGATGGATTTCTCCATTGTGCTTCCTCATCCTCCATGGACTGTATGGCCTGTGTTTGCCTAAACAAACACTCTTCCTTATACATCAGCTCATGCTAATATCTGTACTACTCTTCCAGCTTGTTAATCTCCAATTCTAAGGCTACTTCCCTTATCATTGTAGGGCAACTAGGAGAGTTGATTGAGGCAATTCTCTAAAAATTTTGAGTCTAATCAAAATCATATGAAATAAAATAAGACCCATGATTTGAGAAAAGGAATTATATATAAAATAAATGGTTTCTCATGGCACTAGGCTTCTTAACCAGCAGATTTAACTCAGAGTCACCAAATGCTGAAAACTTCAATTTACTGTAACAGGACCAGCATCAATCCTGAAACCTTACTATGTTGTCAAATTGTGTGTCCCATCAGGCATGCCAAAAATTTTGACATAGGAAATTACACCTTGGGCAAGGAGGTCAAACTCCTACCTTCTCCTTGCAACATGGAAACTCCCCTCTCACCTGTGGGACTAGCGAAGCTAGAGGGGAGAGTCTCTAGGTAAGGGCTAGCTCCCTTTGATGTATCATGTTTATTCTAGCAAGTGCAAATATGAGAATATGTATATATATACAGCTATATAATAAAAAAGGGATGAAAAGGGAAAGGAGAGTGTAGGAAAACAAGCCTACTCTAAGGAGGTGATACACCAAAACAAGATGACCTTCTCAAATCCACTCTCAAAATTAGACAAACACATTTATACGCTTCACCCTTGGTAGAAGAAACAGTCTGCAAAACTTGACAGGGAGGTTTAAATGAAAAATACAAAAAAAGGAGGTTCACCAAAGGTGCTATAAAAGGCACTCTATAGATAATCCCTTCTATTTTCTGCACCCCAAAATAGAACTCTCTTCCTGTCAGCTACAGATGGCACCTTGTAGATGACTAGTGTGTTAGTGTTGAACCTGTTAGAGCATCAAAAGAAAATGACTAAACACAAATCAACACTCAGAACATACACATAATATCTATCCAAAAAGAGGTTAAAAACTACATTTATTTGATTCAGGTGGAGATTTTAGCAAGGCTGGGCCTTGTAAAATTGTGAAAAGATCCTTTTACAAATGACAAGTTCGCCATATATATGGAAAAGCAAGGAGGCTCATTTGAAATTCCTTGTTTACAAGTGGCCATCGCATCCCTTGATTGGGAAGAGTAAAATACTATTGCCGATGTCATCTTTCTAAAAGGGGCCTGCTGAAACCATGTTGTTTAATCATTGAATTTGACTTTGGCGTTCGAGCATTAAAGTGGAAACACAGACTGTGCCTCTTTTCTACCAACAAATTGAAATTTGTCCTCATTTTAAATGCATGGGCCACACCATTTGCTATTTATGCCATTTGGGGATTATCAGGCAATAAATCACCTTCACTTCGCCACTTGGACTACTTCATCCCTTCCTGTAACCTTTCATTCTCCTGCTTTGTCATCTAGGATTTTGTCCCTTTTCTATCTTGTCTCTTCTGGCTCCTTGGCCCTTAGGGGTGAACATTCTAGTGGGTTGCTGCATTTTGGGCCTCCTGGTTGGTGCTCTTAATTGAAAACAATGGTTATTTTCTTTTGTCAAACTTGACGTCCTCTAGGTCATCATCAGTCTTTGCTAGCTTCTTCTGTGGCTTTGCTTAGTCTTGGCACCTTTCTGTGAGCACTTTCCTACCTTGTATATTTTTAGGCACCTTCTCAAAGGGAAGGTGACCCCTTTTTTCCTTTGTAAAGGTCCCTTTTGTTCTTAGCCAGAAGTACCCCACAAGGGCACCTATCCTTCAGGGTCATTCAGCGAGTCCTTTATTTGCCTTGGACTGCCTCTCGGGCTCCCACAGACTTTGTGTCTGCAGATATTTCCCTAGGTCAATTTGCTTTGTGTTTTCCATGGGCTTTGTTCATAGATAATTTCCCATGGAAAAAAGGTCCATGGAAATTCTCCTGGCTCGGCTTGGCTTTGCTTGAAGTGCGCCTGAATTCCTTCAGACTTTTTGTCTAAAGGAATTCCTTCAGGCAAAAAGTCTGAAGGAATTCGAGACTGAGTCCATTTTCAAACCAAATTGAACCTTACCCAATTTTCTTTTGTAAATGTTGAAGTGCCTACCCTCTGAAAGGGCATTTTGACCTTGAAGACTTCCCCTTCGGCTAAGGGCATACCCTTGAACCAAGCCCGTTGAACCAAAAATGGTTCAATGGTTCAAGGTTCAACTATTGTGCACATATAGACCAATGAACCAAGGCCAATTAACTCTTGCTTTAAACCACCACATTTAACCTAGCCTATTGAACTAAACTAAAGTGTTGAACCTTAAGCTTTGAACCTTTCAGTTGAACCTGCTGGTGAACCTTTTCTTTGAACCAAGCGATGAACCAAGTTTATTGAACCAAACATGGTTCAACGGTTCAATCGTTCAACACTTGTTGAATCGAGATGCTGAACTTGGACTTTGAACCAAAGGTTGTTAAACCACTTGAACCAGACCATGAATCAAACTCATTGAACTCACACAACCCAAAAATGACTGGCATTGAACAATAGGGGAAGAAGGTGACCAAAATTTTACCTACAAGCAAAATTGGTCAACAGGTAGCATCCACTGAGTTCTATTAAGTTTTTGCTCTCTAACCTCTACAAGGGTTATAAGCCTTGGTTCACCACCCTCCACAAGGGTATCTAATCCTTTGGCATTGGGGCAACCCCTTGAACCTACTGATTAAACCAACCAATTGAACCAACTTTGGTTTAACGGTTTAATGGTTCATTCCCTTTAACCACTTGAACCAAGATTCTTTGAAACAAGCCTCATTGAACCCATTGAACCTTGAACCTTGATCCCATTGAACCTTTGAACCAAAGTGGTTCAATGGTTCATCAGTTCAATCAGTTCATTCTCTTTGATTTGGCTAAGTCCTTTTGATCCTCATTAAACCAAACGTGTTGAACCATTTGGTCATTGAACCTGTTGAACCTTTGAATCAAAGTGGTTCAATGGTTTAATGATTCAAGCATCAAAAAATTGTTCTTTTAATTGAACTTGCCTATAGAAGCCATTGACCCTGTTGAACCATTAGTCCATTTAACCTGTTGAACTCTTGATGCTGATGTTGAACCTTTGAACTTGTTGAACCAATTGAACCAAAATGGTTCAAGATTCAACATTTCAATCCTTGCGTAGAAGCTTGCCGATGAACTCTTTTGGTTAAGCTTTGTCATTGAACCAACTTTTAAATCACCTAAGTGTTGAGAGCTTACTACTTTCTTGTAGAGCCCATAGAAATCAACTTATGAATTCCATTGAACTTGGCCTGTAGAGTCCGTAGATTTTCTTCCTACAGAGTCCATAGATTCAAGCTTATAGAGTCTGTAGATTTAAGCCTGTAAAGTCTATAGATTCAAGCCTACAGAGTCCATAGATTTTTTAGAAGCTTTAAAAATGAGAAATTTGAATGCTCGAGACAAATTTTGAAAAGGGAAGAGACAATTTTGGTCTATAGGACCAAAATAGTTCAAATGTTGTCCTAAAAATGAGTGATATTTTTGGGGAACAATAGCTGGCTCCAGTTGGGGAACTTCTATCAATTGTAAAAGAGAATTGAAGGGAGTATAATCCATAATCTCTAGTGTCTTCATGTGTACCATTGGGCTATGGAGTCATGTTACCCAAAAATGGAAGGCATAAAAAATTAAACAGATAAAACAAAATAGAATTAAAAACTATACAAATATACATATGTATAGATACAATGATCTGATACTTCAAGAGTTGAAGTGTTTCAGATGTTGCTTCCTGATAGGTAGTTAAAATAGTGCTCTATCATGATAAACTAGCAAGAAGACATTTTGTCCAGAGAAATAGTGACAGGCAAATGGAACTCTCCACCAGGAAACTAATTTTTTGCATCTTCCTCTTGGTTTTTTCTTCTTCTTGCCTAATGGCAGGATGTGGTCTTCAATTTGAAAGCCATAACTCTTTGCTTTATTATAAAAGGGTTTATTTGCTTGATTTTGATTTGCAGTAGCATGGTCCATTACCATAATTGGTTGTTCTTCTGGTTTAGTCTAGCACATGATTGGATTGTCCACATCAAACTCCTAACAAACTATCAGCTTAGCATCTCCTTTGATGTGAAGGAGTTTGATCTCTTCATCTTGAGCAATCTTCAATTTGAGCAATAGAGATTCACATCCAGCTGTGTTGTTGGTGTTGTTGAATTGCAAATTGCATGAAGGAAGAATATCTCTTTGAGGAGATATCAACATAGTCCTAACTCCATTGTTGGTGGAAGAATTACTGCCATTGGATTCTAGGATCCAAGCATCATCATAAGCTAATTTTTATTTAGACTTTCCTTCATTAGAGAGGGAGGGTCCTTCTTCATTTGTATTGTAACCTACTAGTTCTTCTATTATCTTAGTCGAAATGATTTCTGAGTTGACACTTTTAAGAATTTTATCAGGTGTTTCATGCACTTCATTTGTAGATAGAAAGTAGTTACCCATACCTAAGGATTCAAAAATAATTTGAGCTTCAGGAGCTGATGTTTGGGTGACCACATATTTTGCCTCCTTTTTAGGGAGCAACCTCTTCATTATGCCTTTGATAGGGATTCTTGCCTCTGACAGGTCCATGCTTAGTTATCCTCCCACATCCTTGTATAAATTTCATCCAAGCAAAATGCCATTGGATGCTGGGATGTCAGCCACCAAGACAATCATCTTGATTCTCTTATCTAGAAACATTGCAAATGCAAATTGGGCACCTTTGATTTCCCCCAGCAATGGTACTTGCTTGTTTTCCATGGAGAAACATCTCCCAAATGTCTTGGTCAGTGTGAGGCCAAGAGATTCAGCTACTTTAGCAGGCATGACATTGTTAGATGCACCTGAGTCTATAATACAATTACTTAGCTTGTGGCCATTTATTAATAGGGAAACATAGAAAGGTTCTATTTTCCCAGAGGTAGTTGGAAGAGTAATGACAAGATTATTTAGAATGGGCATGTTCTTTGGTGAATCAGGAGTTACATTTTTAGCTTCTTGTCCTACAGGGATGGTTTGATTCTTGACACATTGGACCAACTTATCCAATTGATCAAGATTGGACTACAAATATTCAAATATAGGCATTTATATTTTGGTCTTTTTGACATGATCGATTACGTTAAATGGTTGAATTGAGCTAGGTATAGAGGAAGGTATTTCAAACTTTTGAGTTTTAGGAGGGATGGGAGGAGGGCTGGTTTGTGAAATTGAAGTAGAAGGTGAAGGTGAAATTAATGTACTTGTATTTTCGGTGATCACTAGATCCTTTGACTAGAAAGGCAGAGTGGTTCCACACTTAGCAATTGTAATTATTGGTTGAGGTTGCTCCTCTATCTTCCCTTTATTAGCTTGTTGGACTGATTGGTTCTTAGACCTGGTAAACACTGCATATGATCCATCAAAAGCTTCTCCTTTGCTTATGGGTTCATCCTGGTAGTTTAAGAAACCAATGTGGGAGTCATCAGTTGATTCTTCTTGATTTTCTATAAGGAGATCAGCATCATTTTCTTGATTCAATTCAGGCTGGAAAGAGAACTCTGATTCTACTTCAAGATATCCCATTGTTGAATTGGTTGGAGGAGCTTCCAGGGCAAGTTTCCCTTATGGGGGAGGAAGATAATTTTGTTGCCCTTGATTCCTGGTAGCATTGCTCTGATATGACTAATTTGTAAATGTCCTTCTTGACATATCTCTATATGCAGAGGTAGAAGAAATTCCTTATGCCATTTGCTTTTTGAGAGCAAGTAACTCATTTTCCAACTTCTACACTATTGGATCTGTGGTGCCTGTAGATGAATATTCAGAAGATGATGAAGATCTATTTCTATTTGTATCTCTTCTTATCTTCCCTTCTAAGATGAGATCATCTTCTACCTCAGTGGCCAAATGTTGAGCTATAGCAAGATCTATTTGACCAACACGTCTCAAAAGAAAACTTACTTCAGGTAATTAAGAATTAATTAATAAGCATTTGAGATTCTTAGCTATAGATCGAGAAATTATAGGAATTATGTTCCTCAGTTTGTCAAATTTGGCTATGAAGTCTCTCATTGGTTCATGAGGCTCTTTCTTCATGTATATAAGTTGAGCCATAAGTGCATGTGCATCTTTTGCAAGTTTGAATCTAGCTTCAAACTTATCTTTGAGGGTATTCCAATTAGTTACTAACTGAGCCTGTAGATAATAAAACTAATCTACAACAACACCTTGTAATGTTTCTACAAATATCCTGACTGCTACATCTTCAAATTCTACTAAATTATGCCATAGGCTATACTAAAGGCTGTAATGTGTTCATGAGGATGAACTTTCCCATCACCATAGAATTTGGGGAAATTCTTCTTTGAACTATGTGGAAGCTCATGTAGAGGTGGAATAAGATTGAGAGGACCAAAATAATTACCCCAGGGGCCTTGAACTACCATTATATGACTATGAAAAGCAGGAATAATAAATCTCAGAGGGGTAATTATTGGTAAAGCTTTATCAATAGTAGAAGTGGATACTTCATTTGGCAATGGAGATCTGACTTTAGTAGGAGGAAAGCTCTTGGTTCATTGGAGGTGAGATGGTGAAGGAAATAGATTAAAATTACTTTGTTGTACCAACTCGAATACAGGGTCAAAAATACCCTTAGCCCTTTGGCTTCATGTATACCTTGAATCTGCCAGATTGTGAAACAAAAATGGGAAATAATTGACCTTGCTTTATTCTAAAGCTTGAGGCTTTAAACTACACACTCTTTTCCAACAGCTCTGGTTTTGCAGACCAAATAAAATAATGGAGGTGGAGGAAGATGGTAAGGCTATAAATAGAAAATGGGTAAGACATGAAACAGAGTCCCCAGAGTCTATAATGGATAAGGGTTATAATGATAATGGGTAAGGAACAGGTGATGTTTCAATCTGAAACTTGAGGTTCCAAATTGCACAAAATTATGTATATCCCCAGCAGAGTCGCCAAAAACTATTGGTTGAATATTTTGTTGATCAGCATACTGATAAACAAAATAGGTCTGATCAGCCAAATTAACAAGATTGGTCATCCAAATGTGTAGGTTCACCACATCAAAAGGGGATTAATCTCTCCTCTCATCAAAGGGAGGTTCCCTATAGATATGTTATATATATATATAGAAAATAATACTCAAGGGTAGGATAAACCATCCATCTCTCTTTCTTCAGAGATGATGCATGTAAATCAAAGGAAAAAACTCAAGGGAAATGATAGAAAACACTCCTCTTCTTTTAGAAGTACTATTCAACAAACCACAAGAATACTCCTAGTAGTAATTGCAAAATGTAACCAAGGACGTATTAACCAACAAATTGAGATGTAGCACAAAGTCTCCACCTGAATTTCCCAAGAGTGAGATACGAAGCACAATGAGGGCACAAAGTCATCCCAATGTCCTTTACATAAAAACAAAAAGAAAACACACTAAAGGCAATTATGGGGGCACAAAGTCTCTCCACAGTTGACTTCAGGACACCTTCCTGACTACTTTCACTAATTCTACTTGTTGAATTAAAGGAATAGAAAATATATTAAGGAAAAAGACATAAGAATAGTTTCCGCAACAACAAAGATATCACAACACAAAGTCTAAAAAGTCACTTGCTTTCTTGTTCTAATAACAAAATATGATCAATAATCTGAGCTCAAAGTCTCAGTAATGCCTTCCAAATTTGGGTAGAGTTTCATTTCTGATTATCAGAGAGTCATCCCTTTACAATAACAAGAGATTCCCTTATATATCCTCTTCAAGAAGGACTTGGGAATAGTAACACATCATGTTGCATTGATTTTTGTTAAGAATAAATGCTAGAATTTAGGGGCATTTACCCATTTGCTTTTCTCAATGCAGATAAATGAGTCATGCTATTAAAAGTTTACATCTTTTAATGTCCACCTAGAAATCTACTTATAGAAACATATCCAATATGCAAATGTTTATGATCCTTCCTTGTCATTCCTCCTTTTCTAGTTAATTGAATCAGGTCCTTGATTCAATTTGATGCTCTGTTCCTTAGTTGCTTCATACTGATTTTGACCTTAAAGCCTTTGAATGCATTCAGGTCCATAGATTTAAACGTACAAGGATCAATGGCTATTTCATTGTCACAACTTTGACATCTACAGGCACATCACTTTCCTTAGCAATTCCTTCAGCTTTGTCAGAGGGGACCTGCCCTTCAGGCCTTGAGAAATGGTCCACTTTGGGTCGAGAAGAGCCCCCCGCAAGGGTATCTACCCTTTGAGTGGTCTTCGAATGCCTTTTGGGATTCTTTCTTCCAATGGGTCGCTAAGTTATTTGGCTCTTCTTTAAGACTTTTCAAAATCAATGGCTATTTTATTAACCTTGAAATTGACGTTCACACACCTGTCACTAAGTTTGAATTTCTAATGGCTAGTTCACCATTCTTGACTTTGATGTCTTTGGGCATGTCACCCCTTGGAATTTCTTCAACTTTCTCTTGATTTGGCCTTTTCTGCTACTTGCTTCCTTTGGATTTCTTGTTTTTCATCCTCTCTAAGGGAGGTGACCCTTTGGCTTTGGGGAAGTGTCCTTTAATTAGGTAGCCAAGAGTCCCCTGCAAGGGCACCTGCCTTTCGGGGTCCTTCAGTGACCTTTTGTCTTCAGAGTCATTTAGAGATTTCCCATAGAATTTTTCTACAGACATTTTCTCACAAACAAAAATTTTGCAAGAATTGTTTCGGTCACTTTGTCTTTGGCCTTTAGAAATTCTTTTGGGCTTTTCTCCTGCAGCTTCCCTAAATTTCTTCAAACTTTTTGTCTGAAGCAATTCCTTTAGAAAGAAGTCTGAAATAATTGATTTCTTGCCTTATTATTTTTTCCAAAGGAAATCCCTTTGTCATTCAGTCTTTTCAATTGGTCCATGTGCCTCCTTCCTACCATCCGCAAGGGTATCTGCCCTTCAAAATTTGCCTTAGTCGATTTTATGTGAATCTCAAATTATGACACATGGCAGCATCCACTGAGTTCTATCAGGTTTTTGCTCACTGCCCTCAGCAAGGGTTCTAGTCTTTAGTTCACCACCCTCTGCAAGGGTATCTGATCCTTTGGCATTAGGGCAACCCCTGGAACCTATCGATTGAACCAACTTTGGTTCAATGGTTCAATGGTTCATTCCCTTTGACCACTTGAACCAAGATTCTTTGAAACAAGCCTCGTTAAACCCATTAAACCTTGAACCTTGAACCCATTAAACCTTTGAACCAAATTGGTTCAATGGTTCATTAGTTCAATCAGTTCATTCTCTTTGATTTGGCTAAGTCCTTTTGATCCTTGTTGAACCAAACGCGTTGAACCATTTGGTCATTAAACTTGTTGAACCTTTAAACCAAAGTGGTTCAATGGTTCAACGGTTTAATGATTCAAGTGTCAAAAACTTGTTCTTTTGATGGAACCTACCTATAGAAGCCATTAAACCTGTTGAACCATTAGTCCATTAAACTTGTTGAACTCTTGCTGCTGATGTTGAACCTTTAAACCTATTAAACTAGTTGAACCAAAATGGTTCAAGGTTTAACATTTCAATCCTTGATTAGAACCTTGCCGATGAACTCTTTTGGTTGAGCTTTGTCATTGAACCAACTTTGAAATTGCCTAAGTGTTGAGAGCTTGCTTCTTTCCTATAGAGTCCATAGAAATCAACTTGTGAAGTCTGTTGAACTTGGCCTACAGAGTACATAGATTTTCTTCCTACAGAGTCCATAGATTCAAGCCTGTAGATTTCATAGATTTAAGCCTGCAGAGTCCATAGATTCAAGCCTGTAGAGTCTGTATATTTTTGAGAAGCTTGAAAAATGAGGAATTTGAATGCTCAGGACAAATTTTGAAAAGGGAAGAGACAATTTTGGTCTTTAAGACCAAAATAGTTCAAATTTTGTCCTAAAAATGAGTGATATTTTTGGGGAACAACAAAGTCCACCATCATTTAGTATATCAATCATCATTTGGTTGGATTTCATACTTAATCAGTACCCTATTATCAACTCATCACTTTATTGGTTTTAATCTAACATCCAATCATCTCTAAAATTAGTCATTTTGCCTATTCATAACTAGCACCCATCTAATCATCATCTTACTAGTTTAAATGTCGGCACTAGTCACATCCCTAGTCCTTTTTATAGCTTGAAAACTATACATTGTTGATTAAACATTAACACCTATCATACTATTAGTTTGAAATCTGATCCCAATCTAATATCATAATCCATTTAGTCTATCTCATCCTCATCATCACCTATCCTACTAGCTCAATCATTCAGACTTACTTTATTTGTATACCATCATATTATCCAATCATTAATCTACCTTCACATCAACCCCTCTTTTTTCATTTGTCTCCTTTCATTTATCATCTATTTGTCATTAACCCATATGGATTTGGACCCTATTCTTGTAGAATAATACCTATTGGTCAATAAGGATGAGATCTTTTTGTGGGCCCTAGAAATGGGTGTTTGCCTACCTTTAGACCTTGATCCTATCAATATTGAACCAAATTACCATGTCCTTCCTCATAAACAATCCCCACATGCTATTCCACCATGGTCAAACCCATCATCTATTCATCATAACCATAGTCCTCACATCCCTCCATATACAAGGGATAAGGTCACCCTATTTAATGAGTATATGTTGGCCAATAAGGATGAGTGCCTTTTGTGACTATTAGAGTTGGGTGCCCACCTTTTTGATTATTTTGAGCCCATAAACCTAGGTTCACCTACCAAACAAGTGTGTCACCAACCCTTATCCCTATCTAAGTCTTGTGATAACCAACCCCATCCCAATCACCCATCCACTAGTCCTAGTCCTAGTCATGACCTTCATAGTCCAATGACCACATTGTTTAATAACTATATTGTTGAAAAAAAGGATGTAGTCCTCTTACAACTCTTTTAGATGGGTATCCAAATTCCCAAAGGTCTTAACCATATTCATCTAAATTTACCCTTAGTTCATACCCATCCATAGTAAAATCCTCCATTTACCAATCATAGTCCATAATAAATTCCCCATATTACTATCAAAGGGAATCCTAGATTGTCAACCTCATCTAATTCCCATTCATATCCTAAAAAATCTCACACACCACCATCCACTTAAATCATGAGATTGCCATCACATTATTCCACATCTAACACCAAAAACAATCAATATACCCCTCTCCCAATATCTGTGGAAGCCCTATTTTGGAAACTAAGGTCCATAGGCATGATTGTCCACCCATAAATAAGACCTCTAGATTTATCCAAACATAGGTCCTCATGGTATCAAATATAAAAAATTTATATATACCATAAATTCCTAAGGTATTATATTAATAAATGTTGCCCATTTAGATATTATATCCAAAACTTAATTGATAATGGTGACATTGAAATAGAGGGTGAATCCAATACATCCACACCTAGGAGTGTGAAAAAGGGGGTATGAAAATAAGTAATTCCTAACTATGATTAAGGTTATTCCCTCCTTAACCAAGGTCATGACCTTTATCCTTACCATACCATAATAATCCCTCATAAAAAAAACCTATATATTATCCAACATCAAATCCCCCATATTAAAAAATCTGTTAATCTTAAATCACCCACTCAAAAACACAAGGTAAAGGAGGTACTTGTGGACAATAATATGGATAATATCATATAATCATCTATTGGTAACATCACCTCATCAACATCCTTATCAAATTTATCATCAAAATGGTCAAGATCATGTTTAACATCATCATCAAAATCATAATACACATTAGAAGCATCATCCCTTTTAGATAATGAATGTCATGTTGATACCTATCTCTTTGAGGATGTCTCCAATTCAAATTTTGATCGATGAAAAGGCATGAATCTTGATCCATCTTAGGATGATGAAATCAAAACATAGTTCTTAGATGCTTTATCAGTTTAAGATCATCAAGTTGGGTATGAATCAAATTTACCTGCTAATTCTACAAAGAGTCTTAGTGATCCTTTTTAGATTCTTGTGGACACTTTCTCTGACATTAACACTAGGTATCCTAGTATATATTATGAATACTATGATACCCATTATCCCCTTAATCCAACACTTTCACTAAACATCCTTAATGATCCACCACCTACCAATAACCCATCCATTCCATTCCCTAAATGGGATAAATAAGAACACACATAATTGGGTTCCCTTAGCATGCAATCTCCTATGCCAAATATAAAAGGATCCAAGTCAATAATAAATTAATCAAGCCAAATAATCCATTTATCTATGATCTAAAAATAATCAATCAAAGTCAAGATTAACTTCATAGTCAGCCAAGTCAAAAAGTGTTATCCACTAGTAAAAATATCCTTGAAATGCTATGGGACTATCAAAATTGAAATCATCATCATTTATCGAGTCAAAAATCAAATTCCCTTGGTGAATTCTAGTTACAGGCACTAGGGGGTAATCAAAGTCAAATCCAATCAAAAAATCAAAATAATTTCAAAATTCATGTAGCCGATAATCTTCTTAATATTTGGATCAAAGAGCAAACCAGTCAAAATATGTTGGATCCCTTAATCTCATGGTACAAATTAAAAATGTCCCCTCCACCATATCTAATGATGTATGTAACTATTGAACCCCATTTTTTATCCCTTTCTAGTCACATTGTCCATCATAACCGTATCACTCATTCACATCCTATACCCCACCATAAAAATCAAGACATAACCTCATCCATAGCATACATCAAATCCTTGAGTAGCATCATCTTTTGTAGGGTCTATAAAGACACCTGTTTGAGATATGTAAAGGATGTTAAACAAAGAATCAATAAAGGTCACATGGACATTAGTGAATTTATAACTGAAGGCATGGTCCTAGCATCACACATCTCAAGAATAGGGGTCAGCTAAAAATCACACAAATATTGTTATCCCTACATATCGCACCTATATCCAATAAATAGGTATGCCATCAATAAAACTAAAAAAAACATAAAAATCATTCACCCAATGGTGAAAAACAATATTATGGTGCCTTGGACAAGTACCATTATGAAAAATAGTTTTCTACATCATGGTAAAATAATATATTACCTAAATTTTACCTCAACACTTGGGGGAAAATTAATTTCATCCATCAATCCATCCTTTTTCTATCCCACCCATGTCATATTATCCCTCTATCAATTATTCCTACACATCATTTGCATATTGTATTGTGTCCCTCATTCTTTCTATTCCTAATCTTTGTGTAGGAGAAGAATATGTCCTATTAAATGTTCTTGAATCATCTTGGCATATCCTTCAATGGACACTCAGGAAACTAGATATATGATTCCTTCATTATGTGGTCATTGGAGATCCCTAGTCCATTATTCATTGATCTTCATCCCATTTTCCTCATTTTCATCATCCTTTTATCATCCCTTTCATTCTTCCATCAATCTATATTTTGGTTGTTAAACTTGGTATTCCCTTTGCTAGTAACCCCCTTTGTATAATGTACATACATATCTCAAAAACCCTAAAATTTTGAAATATTCCAAAAATCCCTAAAAATTTATAAAAACCACAAAATCCCAAAACATCTCATTTGTCTTGCCTTTTGTCAGCCTATCATTTATCTTAAGTAACCTTATCATCTTGTCTTGTCTTATGTCTTATCATTTTGTCATCCTATCTTTTCCTATGTCTTAATATTGACATTCAAGTCCTTATCCATAGCCTTATCTTAGTCATAGTCCCTAGTCTAATCCAAGTCCATATCTTATCCAATTTCCTATCATTAATCCAAATTCACATCATGATCATTATGAATAACTTAGCCTAACCCATTACCTATTCAATCATCTCATCAACTCTCATTAAGATAATTAGACTAGACACAATGATAATACATGTAGATTCTTATGTATGTTACTTATATGCTTTGTGTTGTTTGACTTGACTGCATGTCTTTTGTCATGTATATAAATTATTATCTTGTTGATCATTTTTTCATCTATGTTTATTTTTGGTGTGTTGGGAAATGAATGAGGATTCTATGATGATACCTAAAGCTACAATGATGCTTTTGGGCACCCTTGATGATGCAGAGTTAACTAATTTCCCTTTTTGTGCACTTTGGCACAATGTCCTCTTGGTCACACTTATATCATGGGTCATATGGTATAGTTATATATTTACATTAGATTGCTTAGACTATGACTATCCTTATTATAGCAATGATTTATTGATAATGGACTACACTCATTATTTCTCCTATCCTATATCAATTGCCTAATTGTCTAATATTTTTTATCTCATCATTAAGTCAATCATCCTAGTCCACTCATCTAAAATACAGTCATTCTTCTGAGTCATTTTATCATCATGTTTATATCCTCTAACCAATCATCTATCCTCTCTTTAGTTATCAACATCTAACATTTCATCTCCCATCATTTCTCATAATTACCATCTGTATCACATCCTTTATCTAAAAAATACCATGTCTAATAGTCATCATCATCCTAATATATTAATCCACGATCATAATCCTCTAATATAGTCTATAATACATTATCCTAACATCTTTTTATACTATGTAGGTAGTCTTTAGTCACATGTTGTGTATGAGGTTAGCTTAGCCACTCTCTCCTCTTTATCCATCATTCGTCATCACATCTATCTTGTTTTTAATCACCCCCAAGTCTTGCATTGGTTAAGTCCTTGAGATATAACATCAATCATTCATCAATTACTCTATTTGTCAATCACCATCCCCACACTCATCTCCTTCATATTTTTGCCAATCACCCACACCTGTCGATTGGACCTAAAAAATCACAACATTCATATTTTATTCCATCGATCATCTATTATCATTGATTAGTCAATTCATCATTTAATTGATTAGGCCATGACTAATACCATAACTTTATTATCATTTATCACTCCCTTACATGTGTCATTTCTAGGGGCATCATCACTATTAATCACATTATGGCTCATTGATTCAATGCAATGCAGTCTAAATCTCCCCTTCCATCTTTTGGTCACTCAGTTATATCAATTCTTCTCTCTCATATCATTCATCATATCACTTTAATTCAACTTTGAGAAAAAATCATCATTAATCTCATCACCTCAATCTTATCCTATCTTACATCTCTCCCTTACATGTATCCTTGCTTGAGATACATCAAAATATTATGGCCTTTTATCTTATCCTCATCATGTTACAGTTGATTACCCTTGAGATGTGTTGACAACCATGATAGTCATTTTCACTCCCTATGTATATCTATTTTCTAGGGGCATCATTAATTTTTAGCTCACTGGTTAGGTCAAATTCATCTTCTTTATCATCAAACCCATATCTTGCATCCCATCCCCTTGTCAATTCATCCATCCTTCCCCTCATTTTTTATTTTGAGTGGCAGTCTATCTCATTCTTCCCTATATGTCCCCTTGAGGGGGCATCATATCCACTAACATCATTTACTAACATCTATCCATGTAATGGTTTTAATTTGAAAGACCATTACTCCTCCTTCATTCAGTCATAATACCCTTTTGAAGAGGGAAAAAATGTATGAATATAAATTTTCTCACCTTCTCCAACATGCTAATCTCATCACTAATTTTTTTTAATTTCATCTTATCATTAATCCCCCATCTTCTTGGTCATTTTTTCAACACTTCCTTCTATTATTTTATATCATACTAACCTTATTCTCATCCCACCAATCAATTAATCCACCTAAGTCCCCATTATGTACTAACTAATCCCACTTATCTAATATTTGGGAATTTAAAATTCCCATATCCCACTTTCTTGCCTACTCCTAGGCTTTCCTACAAACCTACTCCCCTATTCATGACCTAATCACCTTCTAATCCCACCTACACTCACCTAACCTCCCTCTAATCATCATTAACCCCTTATAATGGATTATAGAATTCTCCAATTCTAGAATGCTCTCTATTCTCACCCTTCCTCTCTAGAACTCTTTAAATTCTAGAGGCTTCCAAGGAATTTTTAATTCCTTATAATTCTCCCTCCTTCCCCTATTTAAATCCAACCACTCCTCCATGAGAATATGACTTGGAAAATCCATTAGCCTTCATTATACTCTCACATTTATCCATCTCAAATAATCCTCATACTCTTTTAAATTAATTCAACTATCTAAGGAAGTTATTATAGTCATTTTGAAGCCACAAGTAAGAAATCCACATTCAATCAATTTTACATTAGAATCAGTTTGAAGATATTGGAAAGAATCCATAAGGGACAAGGTGATGGTAAGATTTCATTATTATTTTTTTATTATTCTTTTATTTACCTCATTTTGATGTTATTGTGTTTTGGATTAAATTTTTTATTTATAGTAATTTAAATTCAATAGCTCAAAGATACAATGATACAATATATATCCTCCATTAGCTCACTAGGATGACTATTTTTAGCAACCTTATTCTTACTTTGATACATTGATAACAATGCTTTAAATTACACTTTAAACTTCAGTTATAGTTCTAATGTTCACTCTATTGATGTGCATGTTCATATCTGAGCACATGTAAAATAAGTGGAAGTGTAAAAGGACACATGAACATGCCTCTATCCGGTCTTCAACCTATTTTTATATGTATGGTCAGGGCTTCACTTAGTCCTCCTATTTCTTATCATGTTTTGAGGGAAAAACATTTTTCAGGAGGATGGAATTTAATATACTCAGTGAGGGTAATATAATGCATATTGGGTGGTAAAATAGATGAAAATAATAGTATAATGAATAGTAGTGAATAATATATTAGAGGAATAATCTCACATACATATAAATCAGGAGTGGAATAGATTAAATGTAGTATAAATAGAGGGGCATAATTTATTGTAATGCATCCAAGAAGAAGAATTTTAATTGAGCCTTTATTAAAGGAGGTAGCCCCCTCAAAATATCTTGTGATCAAAGTTATTCCTTCCTCAAAAGCAATTGTCTATTTGTAATATGTGATTTAACTAATATATAGCAATTAGTGTTCTTATTAAGTTATTATTTGAGTGATGTTTTCAAAAGAGTCACAAACTAAAGTAACTATAAATCACAAGGAAATAACTTTAAATAATCCAATTTGTCATCAAAAGAGCTAAATGAGAAAGTAGAAGAGGATTTATTGGTTAAACTAGTAGAATAGACCAAAAATCAAGTGGAAAATATTTCCATACTCCTAAGAAAAATATATTTCTATATGCATCTAAAATTGCTCACCTCATTAATATCACTAATATTCCTATTAGTTGACACTAATTACGTTAATTCCATTTTATTCTAATTCATCCCACTAATTTATCCCCCTCTCCTAACCATTTATCTAATATCCCCCTTCTATTATCCTACATTCACTAACCTTACTCCATCTCACTCCATTAATTCTTCTTAATCCTTATTATCCTAAACTAATCCTAGTTATCTATTATATGGGATTTTTAAATTCTCATAACCCCACCTACTAACTTACACCCTAGCCTTTCCTAAATCCCTAGTCCTTAATCATCTACCTAATCCCTATCTAACCCCCACCTAATCCTCCATTATCCCTAAGCTAATCAAGAATTCTCTAGAATTGAAGAAGCTCCTCCAAGCCTCTAAAACTCTCTAAACTAGAGACTTATAAATAATTTATTATTCATTATATAATCCATAGCCATTGGATCTCCTCATCCAAATTCAAATATCAACCTTTAATCTTCCCTCCTAAAATTTATATAACCAAGACTCCTCCTTCATGGAAGCCAAGGAAAAAGCTTGTAGGGAATCTATACCAAATTAGTCCTTGAATCAAGCCTTCATCCATCATCAAAATCCTTTTATCATGCCATCACTATGCCAAAAATTTGAGTTTAATATGAAATCAAAAATCCATTAGAACATCCTAGAAGGATGTGATATGAAGCAAATAATTTGGTAAGGTCTATATCATTTTGATTTGTTTCATGAATCCTTCTTGATATCTAGTTTGCATTTTGAGTATGAATTAGCTTGTTTAAATCATATTGTGCTCAAAATCTTACTACATTTTGGTGACCATGGTGGGACTCCCTCCCAAACTAACAATTTTGTTATCCAAGTTGTGTTTTTACTACCATGCAGGTCTAATTGAATTAAAAAAATCTCATTTTTTAAAAAATTTGGCATACACATGTTGTAGTCATGACATCACACTAGTAATCATGGGTACTGGGTAGTCATGATATTATTCCCAAGAATCATGATTTTTATTTAACCATCTACCTAACCACTAATCATATATCCATTCATGTAGGTTTTAGCCCTTTGATAATATTGTAATTCATAATTTGTGTTATTAACTGGATAGTTACAATTTTGTTAATTTGAGTCATGATTTTGTATCTAACCATCCATTTTTATTTTGCAGGCTTTAATTTTTTTTCAATATTTCCATTTTCAAATCACAAATTTTTCAATAGACTTGTGTTATTGTATAAATAAGTCATGATTTTGATTTACATGATGGTTTATGTTTGTAGGCTCCATCTTCGACAAAACTATGACTTAACAAGTCATGGATTTTCCCTATAAGCAATGATTTTGACAATGATATTCATGAATTTATGAATCAAGAACACAAGAGTAGACTAAAATAGGGAAATGACATCAAACTCCAACTAGCAAACTGTAGGCTATCAACACTTGACCCCTTTCCTTTATTCCATGAATTTCATTCTGACCCTTTTCTATTTGTAATAAATTTGAATGGTTTTTATACCTAACCATTTACATATCTATGTATATAATTTTATCTATGCAGGAGAAGGAGGTTGAGACATAATCTACAAAATGTCACTAACTTCAGCCATCTTACTGCTAGTCACGTGATGTTCAAAATATTATCTTGCCCTGCACACTCACAGTATTAAGGTCCAGTGAAAGGACATCAATTTCTATAATATAGTCTATAGCAAGAACAATGCACCATGGACCTTAGACATATTCTATTTTATCTCAAATCCATTAATCATATCATAATCTAAAACATAGATCTACCATGTGCACTTACGACATTAATAGTCTAATCTAACCTTTTTAAATTCCTTTGCTAGTCTTTTGTCTAATATTTTGTTGAAATAGCTATATGTTTTATTATATTTTTTTATATATTATCAAAATATTTTAATTGGTCTATCATAAATATTTTCAAATTTAGATATTTATATTTTTTGATGCTTTGAACAAAACTACCATGTATGTTTTACCCTTAGTAGTGATATTGATCTGCCCAGTAGCAATATTATAGTCTTAGTTATGATTTTGTAATTTTGGGCATATTGATTTTTATATATTTTTGTTGCTTAATCTTTAATCTTATCAAGTAAAGTCATAGATGACATTATCTATGTAAATATAATTTCTACTTATTAAACTTGGTCAAAATTTGGTTGTTTTGATAAAAAAATCTATGTCCATTTCAGAAAATTTTGATATAACACAAACATTAGTCTTTATCTATCATCTATAAATAAGACCTGGTCACATATCATAATATATAAATTTGGTCATTTTTGATAATAACGCACCTATCAAGCTATTTATGGTTACATTTTTATTGTTTTATGTCATAGTTTTGTGGTTTACGATAAAACCACAACTATCGACTTATAGTAAATAGCAATATTATCTATTTTAGTCATGATTGTATGGAGAGTCACAGTTTTAAGAAAATCATTGAAACTACTAATATTTTTTGTTGAAATATCTCTTTCTTGTGTGCCAAATCAAAATACTAACTTGTGTGCTTATATGTCTCCCATCAAAGATTCATTTTGGCACTTTTAAATAATTATCATATCATTTTAATCATTTTTGTCTTTAATAATTTTTTTGTGTAAATCACTCTTTGTATATAATTTATTATGTGTGTGTTCATGTTAACTTGTAAATAATCATTGTATCATGCCCCTCACACATAGATAATTAACTAGTTAATTAATGATATCATGTTTTGCTTGTTTATTATCCCCCTCTAGGATAGCACATGACATGGAATTGATCCCCACACATGGACTTAGTATATAGGGGTTAGTGTCATGTATTTCATCACCATGCACTGACCAAAATCTATATTATAGTAGAGTATAAAAACTAGGGATAACTATCACTCGATTAAGCAGTTCACCCCATACAATTCATTCATGAAGGGGAAGAGTTAACTCTCTAAACCAGTCATTAGATAAAACCCTATATATACTTGGGCCCCATCATATCTTCATGTATATCAAGGATGTCTCTAGAGATCCCATTTAGCCTATCATAAGACCTTTTTTCCATAACAGGTGTACCACTATAGGAGTCAGTATCAACTCTGAAGTAGCAATAAAGTGTAAATGGGATTGAGAGTGTTCAATTGATACCATAATGGGTCATCGGCCTACAGCCTCACCCATGAAGCCATTGGATGGTTCAAGCATAGGGTTACACACCTTTAAGTTTAATAATCATAGGTTGTGTTTTTATTTCTTGGGTGTGTGTTGTGTTACATCCATGTTGTTTGTCTGCATCAGCCTTCACCTAAACCCATACACACATATCTAGGTATTTGCACAACTCACCTTGTACATCCTATCATATTTTATATCCTTGTCATTTTTTCCTTATACATCCTTTTCTTTATCTCATCTCCTATCTTTAGTCTATTCATATCTCACTCATCCCTCTCACATATCCTAGTCACACCTTGTCCTAAAACCACCTCACCTTGATTTTTCCAAACTTAACCTTGTCTTATCCACCTTTTGTTCTACCATAATCCTAATCATTCCCATATTATATAGTCTCAATTTTCTCTCATCATTGACATCATCCTATTGTACATATTATCCTCTTATATCCTTGTCATCATTCTTATCTCATCCCCCATCTTGTCTTCATCCCATGCTAGTCCAACCACAACATTTATCATTGGTCTCATCCCCCATCCCCTCCATTTTTGCAAATCCTTATCATCATCCCTTAGTACCTATTATCTTTGTATATCATTTAAATTATCCTATCCTATCTCCCATCTTATCTAATCCACTCAATATTTATCATACCCCCATCACCTACATCTTATCTTATACATCCTTATCTAATCATTATTTATACCTATCATCTAGTACATCTTTGACATCACACTTTTATGCATATTGGCTTTGTATATCTTTTTATTATCTTATCCTATCCTCCATTATCACTTTGTCTTAATTCCATCTATCCATAATTAGTCATGCCTTCATCACCTACACAACCTAATCCATCTTACATCCTTACCCAAGTCCACATCCTCAATTACTTGCCTTCACATAGTTACCTCATGACTTACTAGTTCAACCATATAAACCTTTCATTGATCACCCCCCATCACTAATATAAATTGATCATCACCTTATATATCCTTGTCATCATCCTCTTGTAGCCTTTTTCATTATCTTATCCCATCCCACATCTTGTCTTAGCCTAACCATAACCACTCATCATTGACCACATCCCCATCACCTATATACTTTATTTATTTTCTACATCCTTCCAGTCATATACCATCTTAGAAGCACCCATCATTAGCCATCCCCCCACCACCTAATCATATCTTGTCATCCACATCCCAATCACATCTTATCATAATTCCATAATTAATCCCTTGTTGTTACCCTACCTTCATCACCCATCTAGTATACCCTCATCCTATCTTATCCTAGTTGGATTTTTAAGTCATAAACAAGTCTACACCATCTCCATCATTCCCCAATCATACACATCCCATCATCACCTATCTATACATATATTTATCTCACCATACTACCACCTTCATCACATAGTAATATCCCATCCCATCTTGAGTAACTTAGTCTTAAGGTTTTGAGATAATCTTGTTATCCTATAATTTTAGTCCATTATCATTCAGTCAGATCTCATGCCTAATGAATATCCTGTTAACATCTTATCAATCTATCAATTTCAATCTAGGATACCCATCATCCATATAATCATCCCTAGTCATCCCTAGTTAAATCATCTTGCCTATTCATGACTAGTACCCATCATATCATCCTCTTACTAGTTTGAATTTAAGCACCCATCAAAATATCTCAATCCTTTCACTAGCTTGAAAACTAGGCATTGGTGATAGGTCATTAGCACCTATTGCACTATCAATTTGAAATCTAATCATAGTCTTTAATCTGTCAAGTCTATCCCATCCTCATCATCATCCATCCTAATATCTCAGTCCTTTAGCCTTACTTTGTTTTAAAAAACCTTGGTCTACCTTCACATCATCATCCATCTTTCCCATGGATTTGGACCTGATTCTTATAGACCAATACATCCTAGCCAACAAGAATGAAGTCATTTTATGAGAACTAGAGTTAGGTGCTCACCTACCCTCAGACCTTGATCTCGTTCACCCCAAATCACCATCTCATAGCCCCAAAAAATAAGTCTCAAACTTTTTTATGTGGTCACCCTAATCAATCAATACATCATAGAGAATAAAGATGAATTCCTTTTATGACTATGGAAGATGGGTACTCTCTTTCCTAATGATGTTAACCCCATAAGCCTAAATTTACCTCCCAAACAAATCCAACATCAATCCTTATCCCATCCCCCTCCACCATCCACTATCCCTATTCAAAACCCCTTGGCCCCAATTTGTACTCATCCATAGTCAAATCTTCCATCTACTAATCATAATCCATCACCACTCCCTTGTCCTTCATCACCCACCACCATGAACCTTGACCCCACTTTCATATACCAATACATAGCTACCAACAAGGATTAAATACTCTTTCAATTCATTATGATATTTGTTCCACTTCCTAGATGTGTTGACCCCATTTAACGTATTTTACCTTAAGCACAAATCCCTTCATGTAAGTCTCCTTCTAATCCCCCATCCACTAGTCATAGCCAATCATCTACCCCTTCCCCTATTAGTAAAGGGAATCTAATCTTGTCCACCCATCTATACACCCAACCACATCAAACACCATCTAATCTAAATTCCAATGCTTCCACATCAAAGTCACAAAGTAAAGCGGGTCCTTATACTCCCCTTATTATATCCTTGGAAGACCTTTTCCAACAACTTGTTTCCACTTACATGATGGTCTATCCACCCATACAACATATTGATCCCACCAAGCCTAATCCCTTTCGGTATAAATAAAATTTATATCATTTATATCATCAAACTTGGGGGCATTCCATTAAATGATGTTAAAACTTTTGATACTTTGTCCAAGACATCATCAATAGTGGTGACATATTAATCAAGGATGAATTAGAGGAATTTAAATCCCTAGGTGAAAAAGAAGAGGAATGCCAAGATTTCATTCCCTATCATGATCAAACCCTTCCAATTCCAAGCCAAGGTCAAGACATCCTATCTATCCTTCATAATCCCTTCATCATTGGTCAATCCATCCTATCTATCCTTCATAATCCCTTCATCATTGGTCAATCCTCTATCAACCATAACTCTATTTCCCATATGCCTATTCCCCCTATGTCTCATGAATCCTTCCATGGATCTCTCTTTATTCATCCCATCATTCATCCATCATCTCCCTCTCACCCATCACATAAAATACCCCATGTTGAGAGGACAATCATAGACACACTTCTCTACCCATAGCATCATGTCTTATGCATCGAAACTAGCATTCATTCCAATAAAAATCCTTTCTACATCAGGATCATATTTTGCACCAGCATCTCAATCAGATTCCTTACTAGAATCATCTTCCCTCGTCAATATTATAGTAGATTATTACTCTGCCTACCCTTTTAAATATACCTCCAATTTGGATGATAATCAATCACCAAGCATATCTCTTGATCCCATTCAGGATGATGAAGTCATAAATAAATTTTTGAATGTCTTATCTATTGAATATTATCAAAATGGATCTGATTCTACTTTGGATATGAATACTACAACTAGTCTTAGTGATCTTTTTGAGATTTTTTAGGATCCTTTCTTTGATGTTGAGGTTGGGGATATTAGTGACATTTATGAGGACTATGTTGCCTATTATCTCCTTCTCCCTCACACAACATTCATCATCCACCTCACCTCCATAATATCTATGTTACACTCCATAAGGGGACTACACAGGAACATGCATTATTAGATTCCCCTATACATTCAACATCCATAAATACAAAAGTCCAAGACCATAATCCAAAATTCATAAAGCAAGATCAAATCATCTTTGATCTTATTAGTCAAAATCAATCAAAATCAAATCATTATCCTAATCAAAAAATGCCTTCCCTTAGTGAAGCCCAAAAGCCATTACTATGGGAATATCAAAGTCAAAATAATAATATATCAAATAAAAAATCCATATCCTTTGGCGAAGCCCAAAATTAGTTACCAGGGGGAAATCAAATTCAAATCCAATCAGTAATTCAAAAGAAATTCAAAAATAATAATTGTAAGGTTGATCATCCTCTTAATGTTTGGATTAAAGAATTAGTAAATTAAATGGTCTTATGTCTCTTAATCTCATGGAATTAATCTAAAAAATCCCCTCCAACATATCCAATGGTGTATGAAACTATTGAAAACCATTTTTGAACCCCATCTCATCATATCATTCATGATCACATCCCTTCTTCCCATCTTATATCCCATCATCACAATCGTGACATCCTTCCATCCATACCATATATCCCATCCCTAGTCAACATTTTCCCTCATAGGGGTTACAAATACACGTGGTCAAAATGTCTAGAGGATGCTAAATCAAGAATCAATAAAGGCCACCAAGACATGATCCTAGCATCAAATATATCCAAAACAAGCATCAGTTAAAGATCAAATTAATGTCAACACCTTACATCTCACCCTTCTCCAATAAATAAATATTCCTAATAAAAATAAAATAAAATAATTAATAAAAAAAATCATTCATTCAATGGTGAAAACTAGTCTTTTGGCACCTTCGGCAAGTACCATGATGAAAACTAGTTCCCAACATCATGGTAGAATAATTAATTATCTACATTGTTCCTCAATACTTGGGGGCAAAATCCATCCATCTCTTGTCTAATACCTATCCATGTCATCTTTTATTCCATCGTTCTTACCCCTCATCCATCATCATATCATGTCCCTCTTGTCTTGACCTTCATAAGGAAGTGGAAGGTGTCTTGTGACATGTTCTCAAACGATCTTGGCATATTCTCCAACGGACACTCAGGAAATTAAACATTTAGTTCCTTCATAATGTGGTCATTATCAATCCCTAGCCCCTTTTCCCTTGGGCCCCATCCCCTTTTTCTACATCACCCTCATCCCTTTTGTCATCTCATCCACCATCCCATCCATCACTCCATCTATCCTCATCCTAGTTACCAAGCTTGGTATTCCCTTTGTTAGCATACCCATTTGTATAGTGTACATACATATCCACAAAGCCCTAAAAAATTAAAATATTTTAAAAACTTTGAAAATCATAAAACTTAAAAAAGATAAAAATAGTCCATTGTATCTTGTCTTATGCCTAATCCCCTAGTCACATCCATATCCATATCATGTGTCTTTCCTTATCCCCTATCTTTGGATACAATGTCTAGTCTTAGCACTAAATTAGAGTGGTCACCCATCTTTCCATCTCTTTATCATATTTGGCTTAGGTATTATTGGCACACATCACTTTGTCAAGAATTTAATCTAGTACCTATCACTTCCCTATCAAGGCTTTTTCATATCTATCAATCATCACATCACTCTTTGATAATATGGAAGGTGCTTGATCCCATCACTTTCCTTATCATTTCCCCATCATACCTAGCACCCATAAAATCACTCTTGATAGTATGAAAGGTATTTTATCCCATCATATCCTAGTCTTCTTGCTAGATTGGACTCTTATAAGGCCTTGTCTGATGGTGATCCATGGTCATCACTTTTATAAACCACCTTATTTGGCCACTTTTTGATTCAATTTCAAGACCAAATCAATATTAAAATACCTTATCACACCCCATCATGTCATCCATCCTTAGGCAAGACATTATGACACTGTGTGTAGATATTTTTGTGTGTTACTTGTATGTTACTTGTCTTATTTACATCATGTATATATCTTGTTTGTAATTGTATTTTGAGTCACATCTCTTTTTGTCTATTGGTAAATGAATGATTATTCTATGAGGATACCAAAAATGCCCTCAAGGATGTAGAGTTCCCTATTTTCCCATGCAATTTTGCACAATGTCCTCTTGGTCATGCTTATATCATGGGGCATCTTGTCAAGTGCTATATTTTATCAAATTTCTTAAACTATGATGAGCCTTATGACATTTATGATGGATTGATTACCTCCATCCTCATCATTATCCTTCTCATCAATAATCCACTCCTCTCGACTCATCCAACTAACATCCCATATCTTATCATTATTATCTTCATCTAAATAATATCCTTTAATCACTAGCAAGTCTAATCATCATCTTCATCATATCACTTAAATTTAGCTTTAATCTATACCCACCATTATTAAATCATCATATTATCTTATTTTATATCTCTCCCTTTCATGTGTCCTTACTTGGGATACATCAAAATTTTGTGACCTTTTGATCTTATCATCATCATGTTATGATTTATTCCCCCTTGGGATGTGTTGATAACCATGACACCCATCATCTCTACTCCCTACACATGAATCATCATCAATTTTTATCTCATTATTCAACATTAATCTCATCTTTTTCATCTTCTATTTCACACTTGACATCCCATCCCCTCATTTATCCATCACATCCCACCCCTCATTTATTATTTTTAGTGGCCATCCATCTCATTATTCCATAAATGTCCTCTTGAGGGGGCATCATATCCCCTAACATCACCTACTAACATTCATCCATGAAATGATTTTTATTTGAAATACCATTACTCCTTTCACTTCATTCCACTTGTAATTCCCTTTCAAAGAGGGGAAAAATGCATGCATCTAAATTTTTTTGCCTCATTAACGTCACTAATATTCCTATTAGTCAATGCTAATTATGTTAATCCTATTTTATTCTAATTCATCCAACTAATGTATCCCCCTTTCATAACCATTTATATTATATCCCCTTCTATTATCCTTCATTCACTAACCTTATCCCATCCCACTCAATTGATTTTTTAATCCCTATTATCTTAAACTAATCTTAGTTATCTATTATATGGGAATTTTAAATTCCCATAACCCCACCTACCCACCTACTAACCTAAATCCTAGCCTTTCATTCATCCCTAGTCCATAATCACCTACTTAATCCCTATCCTCTAACCCCCACCTAATTATCTATTATCCCTAAGCTAATCAAGAAGTCTCTAGAATTGGAAAAGCTCCTCCAAGCCTCTAGAAGTCTCTAAACTAGAGACTTATAAATAATTTAATATTAATTGAATAATCCATAGCCATTGGATCTCCTCATCCAACTTCAAATATCAACCCTTGATCTTCTCTCTTAAAATATATATAACCAAGGATCCTCCTTCATGGAAGCCAAGGAAAAAGCTTGTAGGGAATCCATGCCAAAATAGTCTTTGAATCAATCCTTCATCCATCATCAAAATTCTTTTATCATGCCATCACTATGCCAATCTGAGTCTAATATGACATCACAAATATATTAAAATATCTTGGAAAGAGGTGATATGAAATAAGGAATTTGTTAAAGTCTATATCATTCTAATTTGTTTCATGGTTCCTTCCTAATAGGTAGTTTGAATTTTGAGATTGAATTAGCTTTTTTAAATCATAGTGTGCTCAAAATCCTACTACAATTCCCACCATTTCAGAGGGTCCCTATTTGTCCACTCCATACTCAAGAGTCTGGCAATCAGCGTCCTCCACCCTCACCCAAACTTCTTTCCAAAATATCATTTAAAGTGCTTATATCCCCCCAAAAGAAATATAAAACCTTTTAAACCTATTAAATCTTTTGAATAAGATAACCTCTTTGTTGAAATTCCAAGATCATTTTCAATAAACTTCACTCTCTCACCTCCATCTAAGAGAACTTTCTTCCCTAAAAAATCCCAAATTTTCCATTTATCATTCATTGGGGATTATAGAGATTGACAAATAATTTGAAGAGTGGGTGATATAAGTTGTTGGTCTATGAATAGTCAAAACATTTATGGAATACCATCAAAAGGTAAATATTATAAATGAATATATAAATTTCAATTTTCCCATCAATACCTTAGGGGGAATTCACCTATGAAAAATATACCTCATTTTTTCCTACCTAATTTCATTTTGATGTCTTATGTCTTAGCTATGACTACATTCAAGATGCTCAAAATTTGAATTTATTTATATAAACATCAAATATGCAACCCTAAGATATTTTATGGGTCAAGGGAAGGATATAGTATACACTTGGAGGGATATGAGAGAAAAATTTATTTTCAAATATCAAGACTGCTATCGAGGAAGAAACTATAGGAGAGATGACATTTTATGAACGTCACAAGAAGATGATGAACCACTAAAAGATTACATGGAATGGAAACCTATAAAAATATAAGTAGACCACACTAAATCTAGCTTCTAATAAAATGATATTTTTAATGGAGTTAAAGAAGACAGCTTGGAAACATTGGACTTATTGAGTAGAAAAAATGTTTCAAAATTACCATTTGATGAGATCACCCTTCTATACAAGAATTGTTCAAGGTCAACAATGAAAAAAACCCAAAATAATAAGGTACTTCCTTCATCAGCTACAAATAGACTCTCATGAATAAAGGTAAGTAATTAGTTATAGGATATGAAGAAAGATATTATCAGTCACATGTCTAAACAAATGGATACACTACACAAGGAATATGTAAGAAAAAATAGAGTAAGATTTGATGGTTTATTTCCTAGATTATTATAAGAAGAAATTAGATGGTAAATTCTATGCCATTTGATTAAAATTGGCCAGCATAATGGAGGAAGATCCTAAAATAGTGGAATTACATGTGGTTGGTGGATATAGAGATCAGATTTTATAAATGGCTCAGTGAAGATAATAACCACAAAGGCCACCCAATCAATATATGCCATAAAAATTTTAAATTTTCAAATTGTCAATTTCTAGATGTTCCTATTTTGTATGGATATAATTCTTGGATACCAATGCCACCCTAAAACTAGAATTAGACACCAAAAAATGCCCAACCTTTAGAACAATTGATAGCCACCATAAAACTAGACTTGGATGCATCAAAATTGGAAACAACAGAATACCCAAGCACCAAACAATTGGTATCCATCCCAAAAATAATCTTAAAAACCTCATACTCAAAAGCAAAAATGTATATATTATTCCAATAAATGATAAAAACCATGGATATATAACTAACCCTAGGTTAACCCAAATGTTGGTTTTCCACAATAACCATAGTATCCATAATAATAAGCCTTGATGCCTAATACCCAACCAACTCCTAAGCAATCATAATTTCCCATACAACATATATCAAACCCAACCAATAAGTTGGTTTAACTAACACAATCCACCAAAATAATTCTATATCTAACTTACACATTGGACATCAATGAAGTCCATCATTGTTAAGGATGTATTCTTCCACCAGCCACCTCACCCATCATAATGAAACCTCTTGAAAAGATTGCCAACACCTATACTAATCCATAACCACTTGATTACACCACTAATATTGAATAAATATCCATACAACACAATAAGGGCCTTCTAACCATCCTTTTCTAAAGAGATTGAAACTCTCACATCATCAAGAATATGAATATTAAAATATATTTGTGTCGATATTTCACTATTTCAAGATATAAAATATGTGTCCATATAGATTAAATTTATTTTTGAACTATGATTTAATAAGTCTATCTTAAAGAGGAGGGATCCCAATATCATCAAAGTAGTTGGACAACTTACAAACAACATGCCAGGAAATATAGTTGCACCTAAGTATTTTGATCCAGGAAGCCCTTTAGTTAATTTTAACATTCATGGCAAGCTTATACATAATACCTTAATTGAATTAGGTTAGATATTAATGTCATAACTATAGAAACAATGCATAAAATTAGATTTAAATAACTTAACCCAACACCTACCATTCTGTAAATAACATATAAATTTATGGTAAACCAAAAGGGATTATAGAAGAATTAGACATAGCCATAGACTTATGGGAATACCAAGCTGATTTTATCTATCTTACAAACTAAATCCAACTTAGGAAGGTAACCCCTTATCCTATAAATACCATGGATATCTGTAGCCAATGATTACATTAGTTTTAGATCAAGGAACATTCTAATTTTAAATGGAAATGACACTGATAAAGTAGTGTTATACCCACCAACCAAGCCTTCCTATGAAATGAAGTAAAATTATTGGGTAGAATATGAAGCTTAAGAATAAGTTTCTTTGGACACTTTATTCACTATTGGTCGTATCATATCCCTGAAAGATCAAAAATAATCCATAATCCTTTATAATATCCTATAAAACAACTATCATATGGATTCATAAAAGAATAATCTCTTGTAATGTATACTATGTCCCTTTACAAATAATTATTCTTGAAGAAGGTTCTTCCAATTTTTTAGGAGATTAGAACCTTCCATACACTAATACCACACCATTATATCCATAACTAGTTTTTTGGTAATGTATAATCCATGTTGTCCTCATCCAAATAAGTATAAATCTTTCTAAGATAACCCCTTGATATTAATAATAAATTGGAACCTTAGAAAAAAATTAAACTAGTCACCATGCTCCAAAGACATAAAATAGCCTTTGTTTGGGACTGTCATGACATGAGTATTATCCACCCAAATCTATGTAATCACCACATTTACATCAAGGATGAATGAAAACCTATTCATTAATAATTATGTAGGATGAACCTTGTTAAAGATATAGTTAAAACCGAGTTGCAAAAACTCTTGGATGTAGGGTTTATCTATCTTATTTATGATAATCAGTGGATTTAACCTCTTTTTATTGTACCTAAAAATGGGGGAAATGGTGTATGTGTCAACTATATGGAGTTAAATAAAACTATGAGAAAATATCACTTTCCTCTTCCTTTCACTGATCAAGTACTTGACACATTGGTAGGAAAGAAATATTTCTCCTTCCTTGATGATTTTAGTGGCTATAATTAGATTATAATATCTCTTGAAGACTAGGATAAAACTATCTTCACATATATTTTCAGTACATATACATACATTATACTACCATTTAGTTTATGCAATATTCCCACTACTTTTCAAATGGATATTTTAAGAATAATTTTTGATATGTCCCATGATAGTGCTAAAATATACACACATGACTTCATAGTCCATGAGGAAACATATGGTGAAGCCCTCCAAAACTTAGATAAAGTCATTCAATGTTGTCAATACAACCAGTTATCCCTAAGTCATGAAAAATACCACATGTTGATGAATGAATGCATCATTTTAAGAAACCACATCTTGCCTGTAGGAATTAAATTAGATCCTACCAAAATGAACATAATCAAGAACTTATAAATTCCATAAAAATAAAAATACACTCAAATTTCCTTAAGACATGTTGGATACTATCATAGATTAATTAAAGACATCATTAAAATTACAATGCCTCTATTTTTTTTAGATTGATGCATGTTAAATAATGTTCCAATAACTTAAATATAAATTAGTAACAACTCCAGTATTAAGAGGCCTTAATCAAACATTACCTTTTCAATCCACATAGATGTCTTTGATACTACACTAGGATTCATCCTTGGTTAAAAGGAGAAATTCTTGAGATATGCCATATATTTTATTATGAAAAATTTCCAAGGGGTTGAGCTCTATGCCATCAACAAATTCAATGATAGGTTATCCATTTTGCATCCATACTGATTATGTAGCAATTAGGTATTTAATGAATAATCCAATAGTCACTACAAAAAAAATTAGATGGTTGCTTCTACTACAAGATTTTGATATTACTTTTGTAGATAGGTAAGGTAAAAATAATATTGTTTCAAACTTTTTATCATGTTTAACATTCTATAAACAAAGTCTAGTAGTAGATGATTATTTACCTAATGAACATCTTTTTTTATTGTCCACTAACACTCCTTGGTATGCAAACATTACTAATTACTTAGATGTAGGAACACTTCAAAAACATTCTCTCCAAAATAGAAGCATAATTTGGTAGATAAAATCAACCTGTACTCATGGATCTTTGGGTACCCTTTTATCACTGGGTTTGATTCAGTCATGCATCAGTGTATAAGATAGGATGAGGTTGTTGACATCCATAGATCATGTCATGATGAATCTTATGGGATTTATTTTGATGCAAAGATGACTACCATCAAGATCTTAGCTATATGATATTATCAGCCTACCTTACATAGAGATGCAATTGTATATACCAACTAGTGTGATCAATGTCAATGTATGGAGAAACTCACTCATTCTGATGAGATTCACTTCAAATTCAAATGGTTTTAGCACCATATTCTAAATGGGGAATTGATTTTTTTGGATCAATAGATCCTAAATCATACAATGAGGAGTACATATTGGTTTACATAGATTATGTGACTAAGTGGGTTAAGGTGAAAGCCTTAACACATGCACAAGATAAAAAAATATGTAGAATTTTTATAAGGAAATCTTCACTGGATGTGGATGTCTATAGAAGTTTATTACAGATAAAGGGTATTAATTCAAATTTGATCTAATATCATCCTTTATTTTATAATATAAAATCATGTATAAGAATTCCACTCCATATCATCCTCGATCAAATGAATAGGTAGAGGCTACAAGTAGAGAATTAGAGAACATTCTCACAAAAACAATAAATATGCACTATAAATATTGGGTAGTGTGTCTTCTTGAAATAGTATAGGCATATCAAATCACGTGGAAAACTAAAACTAGATTAACCTATATGAAATAGTATATGGGAAGAAACCTATTTCCCCATTGAAGTTGAGCATAAAACCTTGAAGATAGCATTGGAACTTGCCCTAAAACTTTTCACATGCATAAAAAGACATAATCATACAGCCAAATGTTTTGTACTAACTATAAATTGAAGCAATACATTATAAAAATTTGGTATAATAGCAAAAGATTAGATGGCATGAAAAGTACATTAAGACCATACAATTCTAGCTTGGAGATTGGGCCCTACATTTTTATTCCAAGTATAAAGATCACAAGGAGAAGTTGAGAACTAAATGTATTGGCCTTATGAAATAGAGGAAGTATTTGATAATAGAGTTGTCAAGTTACACACAATTGAGCCCATACACTTTTTCATATTATTCAATGGTCATCAATTGAAATTATACAAGAAACCACTTTTCAAAGAGAGCTTCACATGACAACTTCTGGATGAGCAAACCTTTCCTTTAACTTAGTTTGTAAGAGACCTCATTCACACATCAGAAGGATATTACAGCCTACCCTTCCTCTCCATAGATAAATGATAAGGATTTTATCATAGCCTAGTCTAGCCACACATATTTTTTGTTGGATACATGTTGATTAAACACTCTACCTGATCAGTTGATCAATCAGGATTAAAAAAATACAAGAGAGAGAGAGAGAGAGGAGAGAGAGAGAGAGAGAGAGAGAGAGAGAGAGAGAGAGAGAGAGAGAGAGAGAGAGAGAGAGAGAGAGAGAGAGAGAGAGTTTAACATTAAAAACCTTTGGACATTATTGAAATATTTTGGTTAGAAAATTAATCACTAGTTGACCAATTTATGTATAAAAAGTCTTTATAGAAAATCAGTTTACCGACCATCTAAGGAGAGAGAGAGAGAGAGAGAGAGAGAGAGAGAGAGAGAGAGAGAGAGAGAGAGAGAGAGAGAGAGAGAGAGAGAGAGAGAGAGAGAGAGTTTAACATTAAAAACCTTTGGACATTATTGAAAGATTTTGGTTAGAAAAGTAATCACTAGTTGACCAATTTATTTATAAAAAGTCTTTATAGAAAATCAGTTTACCGACCATCTAAGGAGAAATAAATAAATAAATAGAAAAATAAAAGAATAAATAAAATGTACTTTCAATTTTTCTCTTTTCTCACCTTTTCTTAAGGCTTGAGTAGTTGCTACAGCCCCCTTCAAATCTACAAATTAAAATTAGTTGATACAGTTTGGGTAGTAAATGTTATATAATTAGTAGTAGGTGCTACAAGAAGTGAGGACAAGGATGAAAATAGGTGGAAACTATCACAAAATGCCTAAACGATCTTATAATATGGGAAGTATACAAGATTAAAATAGTAGAATATGTTATATGATGATACTATATACATACAATATTTTTAAACTTTATCATTACTAATACTTTCACTCTTATAATAACTTATCAAATCTCAATATTTAGGTGCACCAGGAAAGGGGTTGTTAGATAATTATTGTATTTTAAGATTGTTGGCCCCTATACCGTTAGCTAAAACCAATACAAGTTACTCTTATGTGATTCTCTAAGCATTAAAAACCTATTATACACTCCCCTAAATAATTCACTATCCAAAATAGTTCCTACCTAAGCAAAAACTCCTTTTTCCCACTTTTCTACTACGTCAAATGAGTTGACCTTGTCAGGAATTTAGTGCATGTTATGGAACTCCATCATCCATATCCAATGTATTTCGATATGTAACGGATCTATTTTCCACCTAACAAAGTCAACTAACTGAACTTATATGCTTAATTTCTAAAAATGTTTAGGGTCAATCCTTGGCTATAAATACCGTTTTAAATTCATTTTCAAAGGGAGGATATTGAAGAATTAACCTAAATTTGGGTTTTTATTATAGATTTATAAACTTATCTAATTCTTATGTGTGTGCATTTATTGTATTTATAAATTCACTTTATTCTAAAAATTTTATGTATCACTCACCTCTCTAGTCCACTTGTTGGATTTTGAGTTACTTGCATGTAATCCCTCTCCCCCACATGTCTCACACATATTTTTCACTTTTAAGAGGATTAGGGACACATGGCACACATGTTTAAGTTTTCCCTTATAATTCTCTTTCTCTCTTAGATCTATATAAAGAGATTTCCTCTTTATTTCTTCTATATTTGTTGTAACACTCGCACAACACTCCTATTGATCTAACCTTGATATTGCATTTTTATTTCTCTCTTAGCCTAAGGTCATTCCTCTCATACTTTATTTATGTTATTGTAATTGGATATTCTTGTTACAATCTTTCAATAAGTATATGGTTTTTCTCCGCATGACAATTTCTCCACTTGTCATAATTACCTCAACTTTATGGTGTGTGCTCACTTCAAGATAACTTTATTCTTTAAGTTTTATCTCCTATTCAATGTTTATTTATATAATTGGAAATATTTATATCATGGTATCAGAGTTATGATATTTTTAACGTTGATCTCAAGTGTTATGCATGGTTTTCTTAGAAGAATCTCATATTTTTTTCAATATCCATCTCCTTTTTCAACTTTATATTTTAACCAAGTTTTAAATACATTTGTATACATAAGTAATTTTGAATTAAGAGTATCATTTAATTCTAAATTTCAACCTTATTTTTGTTCATTCAAGGTTTAATTTTTTCCCTCCTAACATTTTTGTTTACAAGATTATCAAGGAGTTTTATGAGTTGTTTTTTGTTTTTTGAACCATTTTTTTACTAAAAAGTCATTTATAAAAAGGTTATATATTTTGCTTGGAAATAATAATATCTAAAAAAATATATGTTTTTTTAATCTAACATCTAAAATTTCACTATTAGAATTTCAGAAAAAAAATCAAATCATCACTGTTTAAAAATCATAAAACAGTTTATATTGATTTTTTTTTTAAATGTGGTTAATTTTTTTTTTTAATTTTTGGCACTTTATTTTAATTATTTTTAAAATCATTCAAAAAAAATTTAAATCGACAAAATATTTATGTGGAATTATCACAACCAAATTTTTAAAAAAAACTAATAGCCTTTTATGAATTTTGATAAATTAATTTTAATGATTTCTAAATTCTATCCAAATGTGTTTTTAGATCCAAATTTATTTTTTTTTACTTTTAAAAAAACAAAATCAAAAGAAACTTTAAAAAAAAAGGTTATTATTTTTAATGATTTGTCTTTTTTTTAAATATTCAAATCTTTAAAAGAATCTTTAATTCTTATGAAGTGGGATTAGCCTTTGGTATAATTTCATAATAAATACTTTTTTATCTTTAATTAAAAAAAATTAAAAAATTAGCAAAATTTTTTTTAATGTAAAAATAATTAAAGTATTTAAGTCTCTCTAATTCTTGAAACAATTGAAGTATTTTTATTTTTATTTTTCATATTGGTTTATGAAAATTTAGTGATTTAAATCAAAATTGTTTCAAATCAAAATTAAATTGTCAAAGGGGCATTTAAAGTCATTTAAGTTTACAGTTTTGCTATGAATTTACATTTACAAGGTAATTGATTTAATTCATTTGATCTTTGTTTTAATTCTAATATTTTTCAAGTAAAGTAACTTCATTCAAAAACTTGTTATTCACATTTTTTATCGTGAGTATTTTTTTAAAAATTGGTTAAGATGAATATTTTTAAATGTTCTTTGAATCAATTAATATTTCTAATAATTAATTGTTTTCAATGATAACTAAATTTGTATCTTTTTCTCTCATGATTTCTAAATAGACTATTTTTTTAGTTTTTAAGAAAATTATACCAACCATTTTTTTTTAAAATGATGAAATAATTTCTCTTAAACAAAAAATTGCATATTAAAATGATACAATTTATATTGTGTATAAGTCAATTATTACACTTAAAAATACTTTTTGTTATTGTGGGGTATTTATTTCCTTTTATTAGGTTTATTCATATACTCATGTGTTGTTCTTATACTTGAGTTAGATTACTTAGGTGTACTTATGTCATAGGAGTTACGAGTCTATTCTAGGCCTTTTTTGGAGGAGTTACTTACCTTATATCCTATTTTTACATATCTTTGTGAGATATTTTATAAGGAGTGTTGGACATTAACTAGGAAGCTCATTTAATGCATTCATACTTTTTGTTTTATAATTATGGCTCTCATCTACTACTAGGGTTTCATGCATTTATGGCTTGTCAGAGATCTTAGATGACTCTAACATGGTACCAAAGCTTTTCTAACAACTATTTCTACCATTTCAAATCCTTGGTGAGTCTATTTTATTTCATGCATTGTTGATTTTTGTTCTTCATTGGCCATCCATTAGTTTGTGGGGTGGTTGTACATATTAGGTGTTTTTTTAGGTTTTCACTATAGATTTCTACACACTTGGAGTATTGGGTATGGTTCTTTGCTGCAACATCCTACTCTTTCCACAATTTAGCCTACACATTTTTTTAATGAGTGGTATTCAAAACCACCTTTTAGTGGCCTGCATATACCTCTAATGTGGTTTACCATTCATGTGATATGCCATCATCCTGCATCTACTTCCAACATGGCTCAAGCCTTCCTATGGCTCATCCTAGTTGATCCTCTGCGTGGCCTCCATATTTGGTATTATACTTTACAACTAAAAAGTAGGTTGAAAGGGTGGTGAGTGTTTAGATCCAACTCTACTCACAACTTTGCCTTCATTTACCAAATGGATTCCATCTAATATCTTTCACTTGGATGTTAGATAACCCACTCAACCAATAAATATACCATCTTTCCTTACAATACCTATAATTTTATAAACATGTTGACATGGTCTTCCAAACTCAAAAAATTTGTGGTTTTCCAAAAGCACACTTGCCTAGTCAAAAACTACCAACTAGTAATCTTACCATCTGTCCAATCTACCTCCACATGGATAAATGATGATTTGGATTATTCATCATCATAGGTTTCCCTCACCACCCACTGTTCATGCAAAATTCATGTTTTTTTATCTTTCCTTACAAAAGGTAAGTGGGCATTTTTTTTAAAATTAGTTTTTAATCAAAACTTTTAATAATGGCTTACTTTCACTATTAAGTTTTTAAAAATAAAAAAAATGGTATGCATTTAGTTTAGTGAAGGATTTATTAAAAGAGAGGGAATTACCTTATGATGTTAGATTTATAAAGGTGGGTACATCACTTTTGGTGGAGTTGATTTAAACTGGTGGGGCACATTTTATTTGCCTTGTTTTTGTATAATACATTATAAAGTGGGGGACACCCATTTTATTTGGTGAATATTTTTTATTGTTTTTAACATTAAAACAATATTTTTTATTTGGGAGACATAAGGAGATATTATAAAAGTTGATTTACTTGGTCATATACCTTTTTTCTACTTATCAAAGACATAATGTGAGGCCTAGTTTGGTAGGTGGACAAACCCCCTCTTAAGTAACTTAAACTTTCTTCTCCTTCTCTCTTTGCTTTCTCACTATTTTTTACTTTTACTCCTCTTGAATGCATTTTTTGTGGTAACCAACGTCCATTCTAGGGGGCATTTTTTGAAAAAATAGTGAATTTTGGGCAATTCCAAGGGCCACATAAGCTCCAAATTACATTTGGCATCAAAGGCATTGCCCCTTGACCCTGTCGTATACCATGATAGGGAACACACTTGGGGATCTACCCCTAGACCCCATAAAGGGTTCTACCTCTTGACCCCATTGGGGGATACACCCCTAGACCCCTATATTATGGCCCCTTATCTAATACTTCTAGTGTACTTTCTTCCACCAAAGGGTGAGGTCCAATTTGATAGGTAGTTATATCCCCTCAAAATAATATTTAATATGTCTTTTTTATATTTTTACATGAATTTAATATCAACATCTTATGGCAACCTCATGTTTCACCTATTTACATTTTCACATGTACTATTTTGGTGTCAATTACATTGATTTCTCACATTTGGATACATTTTTAACTACATTTGATATTCATTTCTTGAGACATGCATTATCACATATGAATTGTTTACTCTTACATGTACAGACCCATTTTCAATTGAGTTTGATGTTCATACCCAGATCATACACCATTGGTACTCATCTCAATAGCATAGATTGCTCTCACATTTATAGATGCATTATCAGTTGAACCTGATGTCCATTCACTTGAATATGATTTGCTATTTAAATCATATGGGGGTCATTATTGATTTTATTGGGGGGTTATATGGCCCCTAATTTATCTCTTATACATGTACTTATTTTTTATGATTTGTGTGCCACTTTGGTAACCATTGCACTAATTACTCTCTCATTAATGGATGAATTATCAATTGATCTTGACATCTATTCACTGAGCATGCATTGTCACTTGTGTTTTGTTTTTCCCATTTGAATTTTTGGTGCCTTATCTTAGTCATGTCAACTCTAATTGAGATATACCATCTAATGAGGAGAGTTTATTCTACACAAATGGTTCTTCTTTGGAAGACCAAATATGCTTCTTGTATGTTTCCATGAAACACTTGCTCAAAATCAAGATTCATGTTCCATTTATATATGGATAGATTCTTGTTCCCATTGATCATGCTCAATAAAATAAGTGGGATAACACTTGTGATAGGGTTTTTGGTACCTTACTATTGCATGTTTCCATCGATCTTCATTATCATGTAGAACATACACAATATCCATACATTATTTAGAGCATTCTTCAGTCTCTTTTTAGAGATATTACTAAGATTTATGTCAATCCTCCTATTTCTATCATCTCTTCAAAAAAAAATTCACTCCCTCCTCCTACTCCTATTTCTTATGCTGGCATATTCATGATGGACTATGTTCTTTCTTCTATCTAACCACCACTATAGGATAAGATTTTTCCCCAACCTCAACTATCCTATTATAGATTCTACTTCCATAACTATTTATGATGTTGATCTTCTAGATCCTTCACACTCTTGTAATTTGGATGAATATATTGTTTCTAGTGTGAGTATATCCATTAAGAGTTTTGATGACTGATATGTTCCTATGGATATTCATATTGCATGTATGTGTGCTTTATTTATAGTATCTTATTCATTTTTTATGATTATTGAGCTAAGATATCCTATTTACATGGACATTATTCTAGAAAATGTTCCATGTCTTTCTTTTGATAGGTTCACTTTAGTGGTATTACACCCAATTATTATACATGATCTTATCAAACCTATGTCACACCTTATTTTTGGACCTCTTTTAGATATCTTCATACTACCACCTTCATCCTCCATTATGGAATGGATAGAATTTCAATACACACATCATGTTCTTCCTTTGGTAAAGGTAAGAAACATTATTCAATGTAGATAGAGCTTCTATAGTCTTTAGGCACAGGATTTTTTTATCAACATTGGTCATCTTACAAGTTGTACTTGAAGTGTGGATGAGTTCAACATCATCTTTAGTGGGGATTTTAGCCCTCACTTCTTCTTTTATCTCTTATGGGAAGGGATAGCTTTTCCTATGGATTTTATCCTTTTATTTACTTTATGAGAGTTACTTTGTACATGGGTACCTCATCAAACCTTGATGTTAGAGCCATTTCTTCTACCCACCTATGTTATGTTTACGAGAGGGTGTTAGTGTAGGGTATTTATTTTCCTTTTATTATATTTATTCCTACACTCATGTGTTATTTCTACAATTGAATTAGTTTTCTTAGGTGTACTTACATCATAGGTGTTACATGCCTATTATAGGCACTTTTTAGAAGAGTTATTTACCTTCTCTCCTATTTTTGCATATCTTTGTGAGCTATTCTATATGGAGTGTTAGACATTAATTGGGAGAATCATTTAATGCATTCATGTTTTTTACTTTATAATTATAGATCTCATCTACTCCTAGGGTTTTGTGTATTTATGTATTGTTAAAGATATTGGATTCTTCCAACACTTTTCATCACAAGTAAACAAATATGTAATCATCTTTAGATGCTCTAAATGATAAATTTGTGTCTTTTGCACATAACAGTATCTTTTACAATGGGGAAACCTCTTTTACTTCTCAAACCAATAAAACTTATTTAAATACTTCTTATACCAACCCTAGATTAAAAATCATATGCAATATGGGCTATTCAGGTGGTGTGCTTCGTAAGTGTGAAGATAGTATTCTAGAACCTATTTTGGTTATTTCTAATGTAAATTGTAAAGGTCTCAATTTTGATGATTCTACTAATTCTAATGTAAATTTGACATCTTATTATCCTCTGCATCAAAGGACTTATAATATAACTTTTTTTATTATACTATTTTTAATGCTCATTCTATGGTTAAAAATGTTAAAGTTTATGCACATTTTGGAAAACATGATATCATATATCTAAATGTTACCCATGTAAATATTGTGGTAAATATGCACATAACACTTTGCATTATTGGAAAATAACTAAATCTCTTACCTTTAAGGTTAAAAATATTTAAATTCACAAAAATGATGGATCTTCTAAGGAATTTGATATGTCTTCTTATGATAATTCTTCTAATACTTTGTGTAAAATATATTTTACAAGTGACACATCTTCTTTGTCTACATTTTGATTAAATCAATATGTTATGTATTACTCTCTTTTTTTTCAAAGGAAATGTGTTTTGAATATGTTTACTAACTTCTTTTCAAGTAGGTTCTTACACTTTATGATAGAAGTTATCTTTAACTAAAAATTTCCTACTTATACATAAAATCTTATTACATTATGTATGTATATTGTACTTTTGGGATATTTTTGACTTAACTTAAAAGATTTGTGTTAGCTTGTTTGTCTTGCAAGTTTTATGGATCACTACTCCTTCTTGTTGGTCTTTGTTCCATTACAGATTGATCATATTGTCCAAAGAGGATTTTTGGAGATTCTTTGTGATAATAATTTCATCCTTGTGACTTTTGGCTACACTTTCTCTTCTTTATTTCTCAAAATATTGTAGTTCCTCTTGAAGAAAATTTATATTAAGGGGGAGTATTATGTAATTTCAACTCCATTCTTTGTTTATATAAAATTTTCTCTACTTTTGTAATCTTAAATTTAAGATTAAATGAGAGTAGTAGAGAATTAACCTTAATTTGGATTATTTCTATAGATTTATAGACTTATCCTAACTTTTTATATGTGTGCTCATTTATTTTATTTATAAATGAACTTTATTTTAGCCTTTTGAGGTGTCACTCACCTATCTAATCTACTTATTTAACTTACAGTTATTTTCATATAAACATTATCCCCCACATGGCACATACATCCTCCCCACTAATGGAAGCACAATTACTAGGGGTGAATCATTCTTCAAATCTTTTACAACTTTACTTTAAAATTCATGAACTATCAAAATAATATAGTGAACTAGCAACACATTAAGATCCATGAGCATGAGAAAAGAGCATACACTTATTTGAGTGGGAAACACTTAATCACAATAAAACCTAATGATGATGAAAATGGACTGCATTCCTATAATAAAAACATCAATATTTAGTGAAGTACCAACTTCACTTAGAGCACCAACCCCAACTAGCTAAGTACCTACTCAGCTAAGCTTTAGTAAGCACCTACTTGCAAGGAGGAACCAACCCCCTAAGTGAATAAGTACCAACTAAGCCACTTGAAATAATTGATCACCTTTAGAAAACTTTGTTTCTCATACAATATATGATATATTTCTTCATCTCTTCTCTCTCTTATATCCTTCTAAAATTGTCCTCTAGACTTATTCACTCAACTAGTCCTCTTCTTGATAGATTAGGTCATTTAACCTTAATAATAATCTATATTAACCCTATTAAATACTCATTATGGTTTATCTACCTCCTTATCATGTTCTAAAATACCTCCTTCATCTCTTCAAATTTCTATCTTATTTGCTTCAACTCCTTCAATCTCTAACTAGACAATTAGGCCTATTAGGCCTTATTCTTATACTAGGCTCTTGCTCATACACCTATTGGTCATCCATACATAGTTAAAAACTTATTTTTTAAATAAAATTATCCTTATTTAATTAAAAAAACATGAACCAAACATTACAATAGTTCGGTCATATCATATAGGACCAAAAACCTCTTTTAGGCCTTAAGGAGACCTAATTCAATTAGGCCTTCATTAACACATGTTACTCTTTGGAAAAATTTAAAAATTATAAAAATATAATAACATATAATATGTCATTAAAATTTACCCCTAAAAATCTCATATTATGTACATGACACTTTTTAGCTCCAAACACCACTTGAAGTATGCCATTAACACTATTCACAATTAGGCATGTGCATACCTAGAAAGTCTATATTGAAAAACTGAAGCAAAAACAAAATTTTGTCAAAAAAAATGGATAAAAATAATATTAATAAAACCTTAAATACCTTAAAAACTTTAACAAGTTAATTATACTTCATTACATAGGGCAAAAGGACTCAAACCCTTCTTTACGAGTAGCCCACTCAGAATTACCAACTAGCCTCAAAACATAGTCATGGGAATAATGACCTAAAATGCCTATAAAACCTTTAAAAGGATTAAAATTCATGTAAATTATCTTATGAGGTAATTATAAAATTATTATATAGATAGATAATATGGTCAAATGGCAATATTGGTCTTGTAAATCAATCCCATAGTCTTGTACCTCACTGTCTCATTTGAACTAGATAGGTCAACTTATCAACAATGTTTTTATCATATCCACTAAAATCCAAAAAAAAATATCCAAAATTAAAATTTATTAAAGTTATTTAAAAAATCCTTCATGTATTTGGATTCATCCCTAATCAATTTCTCACTTATGCTTGGGTTTCTCACTATTTGCATCATTAGGTATGTTAGTGACTTGTTAACTTGTAAGACTAGTTTAGCATACCTAAGGGATATAACATACTCAAAAAAAACTATGAACATCAAAAACAAGTCTTAATATTTGTCTTCTATCTATTTATCAACTTTGACTTGGTCAATTCTAACTACTATAGTAAATCTCTGAGAAATAAGACCTTTCATGTAGGGTTCACTCACTCACCTACAAAATTAATCACATTTGGAGTTTCCTAAGAGAGCTTAATAAAACATAAAATCCCTTAAATATCCATTCCAATCCATTGTTAACACTTTAGAACAAGATCTTTCATATCAAGTCACTATTAGGGATCTTTGAGCATTTAAACCATCTTCCAGTCTTAACAAACATTTATAAATCTTAGCCCCTTATTCCAAAAACCAATGCCTAAAAATTTGATCTAGGACCCTTCCCCATTTACCATTAATATATTATGTTCTAATTTATAGGTTAAACATGCCAATAAACACTTGAAAGTCCTTCTTAGGTTGATAACCCTTTATTTTGTACACACGAGAGACCTCAAACCACTTTTCTTGCCCTAACCTTAAAATTTTGATATAAAAATTGGTAAAAATACTTTAAAAAATATAAAATACCTCTAAAAACACTCACATATCCATACATGCCTTGGAAATAGAACCTCATAACCCATTAGGCCATGCTCTCTCTTTTTTCTCTCTAGGCTTTGACCTACAAGTCACATTAGGCTTTAAAACTGAACTCCAAGCCTCTTTCTATGCACTCTCAACCTCACTCACATGATCAAGAAACCTATCACATGATCAAACACTATTTTTCATCTTTCATAAGCCTTGAAAACACCTCATGGCACCTCATTAGGTTAGGCAGAGTCTAGAACTAGTATAGTTGCATGTTAGGTCTATAGGTCCTACCCCTATAGGATCACTCTAAGACTCTCATGAGTGATCCAATGCCTCATATGAATGATAAATAACCTCATATATCCTCTTGTTCCTATATGCATCCATCTCACTAAGACACCAATATCATACCTTCTCATAAGGTCTCTTCATGCAATGACCAATGTCATGACTAGGCTTCTCAAGCTCTTAAAACTTGACAACTGACCTTGAAACACTTTTTGATGCTCTTATACCTTGATCACATGTCTTAAATACTCCTCATACAATGTCATACCTCTTAATGATGATATCAATCAATAAAATTCTTTAATGACCTTGTGAATATTTACTTAATAACTTTTGACCTCAATGCCAAATTTCAATAATAGGAACAATGCTCAATAATCTCCCCCATTATCATTGATAGAAAAACTATTAATCATTATTATCTCACTATTTTGGTCTTTCTCCACATTTGACATAAATGACAAATTTATGTCTATATATCTTTGGATCACACTCCTTATAACCAAAATATTCAACACATAGGACTTATTAATTTATGAGACATAATACAAACATGCTCCCCCTATCTCCATGCATACATTTTTTGAATAACTCACCTGTTCTTAGAGCTAATGAGCATGATTATCTCCCCCTAAGTACTAGAATTTTTCAATGATTTCTAAGGGAAGGAATTACACCTAATTTATGTCTTAGGTGTTCAAAATATACCTTTAGAAGTGGTTTGGTCAAGATGTATGCAATATGATTCTATGTAGAAACATATTCAAGTTTAACACTTTGTTCACTTATTCGATCTCTTATAAAATGATACCTGATGAGAATGTGTTTGGTCATTTAGTGCATAAAAAGTTTATTTGAGATGCTTATAGCACTTTTATTATCATAATAGATATGGATAGGACCATCATACTCCACCTTGTAGTCTTTTAGGGTCTGTCTCATCCATAGGTACTGAGTGTAGCATGAATCTATTGCAATGTACTCAGCCTCACAAGTAAATAAAGTTACTGATGGTTGATTCTTTCTTATCCATGAAACTAGGCACCCACATAGGAATAAAAATCCTCCACTGCTACTTTTCCTATCATCTATACTTCTTACCCAATTTGCATCTATGTACGTTTTCAAATTGAACTCCTTGCATCTTGGATACCACAATCCATACTCCATAGTCCCATTGAGATACCTGAGTATATTTTTGACAACTTATACATATAAAACCTTATCAGGTAGACAACTCTTCATTTTTTGTACTCATGAAACCTTGAAATACTTTCAATCCTTTTCTGTGCAAACCTTGATCTGAAACTTTATGCACATACTTAAAACAACTTCACTCACCTCCATCAATGTTCATCTATTCACTCATATTTTCTTTGGAGATTCAATAGAAATTATTTGGAGCTATTTATATATCTTTGTATCTTGACTTTAGTATCTTCATATCTATGAATATAGATCTTAGGAGTACTCAAATATTTAGAGCTAACCTTCTACTTATATGCAAGGTCTTCAATACCTTGGATACAACCTTAGACAATCTCTCTCATGTTCACATACTGTTAGGTATTCTTTGGAGCATTCTCTTTGGATAATTCTCATCTTCATAGCTCATTCAGAGAATCTTCATAACTACTCACACATAACTTTAGATCACACTGCTTCATATTTGGAGCTCACTTATTTTAGCTTTCCATCTGTAAATAGTATCTCACAAGGTCTAGACAAATTATTTCAAGATGTTTTATCAATATTAGATTGACATCAATGAGAGAATCATGCATCTAAAATAGAAAATTTAATATCAATGATAAATTTAAATATCAAATCTCAACATTAAAAGACAAATCTCAATAATCTCCCCCTTATCATTGATGGCAAACATACTCTAAAAACACTAGCAACCATTTCTTGATGGAAATCATTGCTTAGACCTAGTTCTTATGATCTAGGAATTTGACTCAAGAGAGGATGGTTAGTATGGTTTTAGTTCCAAAACAAAAAAAAATTAAATAAACACACTAATAGCATAACATCTCTAGGCCTAGACACTAGGGAGAGCTTAGTTAACAAAAAAAATGATAAACACAACTAAAAATCAAGGAATGAAAACACAATACTTCATTCACCTTCTTTGGATGATCTAAATACCTTTGTAGTGGTGGCTTACTCAGCTTGTGCTCATGAAGTCCTTGGTAATAGAAGCTTGGCTACCTCCATCTCTCATTGGCAGTATTAGCTTATGACTTAGCTTGGATTGGAATCAATATGACATGGTAACACTAGTTTCTTGAAGCTTTTGGAATCATTTATGCATTATAACTTTTCATAATCAAGACTTAGAAATGATGTGGTGAGGCCTATTATTTATAGCTTTTTGAGATTGATCAGAATTAACCTGAACCATCCATCTCAAGATTAAGATGTGTGGTTGAGGATTAATTCAAGTTTTGGAATTAAGTTTGTAATTATCCTTAGCATGAAATTAGAAGAAGGGTAAATTAAGAGGCATGGAGGGTATCATGGAAGGCATTGATGAGGCATGGAGGGCATGAATCCTGATATTTATGGCATTTATGGCCTAGGGATGCCTTCTTAAGAAATGAAGTCACCTAATGATATAGATACTCAATATTCATTTCTGAAAATAAGTATTCAACAAGTTTCCATGAAATTATTAATTAGGCCTTGATTTGGGTTAATTAGATCTTAGCATGATTAAGCACTTTATGCACAAATCACTTGAATTGATTAGAATGTCTTGTTACTGGTCCAAAATTTGACTAGATTGGAATTGGAAGAAATTTTCAAATGTGTTCAAACCATATTCTCATTTAGGATGTTACCAACAATAAATAATAAAGGCACACATCTTGTGTAGAATATTTGATAAGAAAGAGCAATCCAGAGCACCTAGGTACAAAATTAGCATTTTGACTCAAAATGATCTAATCAAAGTTAGTTGGCCCATAAATTTCATTACCCCATTTAGGGATACCCTAGCTAAAATCAGCACTTGAATATGTCAGTTTCACATCTTTTATCATGTTTTAGTGCTTTTAGGCCAAATTGTGCATTTTGGGTGGAAATTGGTCAAAAGCCTGATTGGAGGTTATAAATGGCCAGATTTAGGTGTATATAGTTTTCCCCTATTTGGGAAGGTGTTACAGGATATAAGAACAATAATGTCTTTTCAAAGAATGAAAATGTCCTATATTCCTACAACTGCAATGATGATAAACTAATTGTATGATGCCCCCTCGAGGCAATGGTTAGCACAAGTAGGTCGGCAAACAATCCCTCAAAATGAAAGAAGTGAAACAAGGGGACCAAAGAAAGGAAAGATGATGGGGTGAAAACACAATGATATTGAAAAATTATTCAAAATCATTGAGAATGCAAGTGAGATGGTGTATAATGGTTTTCCTAAAGGTGGTTATAAGCATTGTACCTCAATAATGGAAATGTGGTATGATAACACAATGATTTGCCCAAAGGTGGTTATAACCATTGAGAAGATAGAACTACCTCAGTTAGGATAGACAAACAACAAAACAACATGCCCTTGTATAGGCAAAAAAATTAAAGTGGTGAAAACATAATGATTTTCCTAAAGGTGGTTATAATCATTGAGAAATACAGGTGGGATGGTGTGTAATGATTTTCCCATATGCAGTTATAATCATTAAACCCTAATTATGGAAAACATGATAAAATTGGTTGAGTATGATGATAACTTAACATAGAGGGTAATGATGAATTAGAACAACCTATTAGTAAGGATATGTTCATCTAAACTAATAAAGATTAAAATTCTTTCATGGTTAATTACTATGTTTCGGATATGATTGGAATTGAATCAAGATGTTGATGTTGAAGAGATGATGCCATTACTGAATAGGCTTCTTGAAGCTGAGTGTTTTTGTATCACGTATTGGTAGGGATCATGGTATAACATCATGATGACTTGGTTGAAATATGCATAAGGATTGACTCTTGCAATCCAATACTCAATAGAAAATAATACACTAATGATAAAATCCATGATGATAATGTAAACATATGAATATGGATGGATTCAAGTATAATTATGGGCAAGGGATCACCTAATAAACACACATAAACTAAATCAAGGCAATAGTTTGAAAGTAAATAAATAGGTAGATAAACAAATAAAAATAAGTAGAAATAAACAAAAAAACAAACAATGCAATAGAAACCTCATGAACATTGCCCCTAGAAAATAGGTGACAACTTAAACAAAGAACAAAATGGGGGAAACAAAAGAAAAGGAAGGAGGTGATTGAGCTAGCTCCATATGCACTAGGCAAGTAGACACTGCCTACATAGTTCCATGGATTTAATATCCAATAAAAAACTTTAGGCCAAATGTAGTTATCCTAGGGAATGGGAAGAATGTGATTAGTAATGAAAAAAATAGAATGGATGTGATACAAGAATAGGAATGGTCTTGAAAAATGGAAATTGTGTGATAGAAAAGGCCAAAAAAGATGTGGAAACAAAATGACAAGTTTTTTGCTTGTAACTTAGTAAGGGTTCCTAGAATCCTTAAGGCAAAGAAGTGGTCAATGTTTTTATCCTTTTATAATGATTTTTCAGATGTTTTTGGAATTTTTTGAAGTATCTTAACTCGATCAAGAATGACAAGACACTTAAATAGTTCAAGCTCATAAAATGGTGAGATAATTGCTTAGGTTACTCATAAAATGGTGAGAGTATGGCTTAGGTTACTCACAAAATGGTGAGAGCATGGCTTAAGTTGCTTGGAAAATAGTGAGAGTGTGGCTTAGGGTGACTGAGCTGACCTTAACAAGTATTGAGCACTACCTACATAATCCTAGAATTATACCTCAAGTCACTATAGTTCCAACCTTATAGTGGAGGAATTTGATTAGTATAGTAGTCAATTCAAATAAGACACACACAGTTGGTAAAAAGGCATAGTACAACATACGAAGTGGCAAGTTGGTATGTCAAGGCTTAATGTTGCCCCTAGTTTTCCCATAGGTAGTTATACCTAGGAAACAATATCATAGATAAATGGTACTAATTTTCCCAAAATGTGGTTATAATTATTAGTAAGACTAGTGGTAAGAAAGGAATAAAAAAGAAAGGATGCAACTACCAAAACTTATGTCACACTCCCAAAATACAATCTATGTCTAAAGTACTTAAACCAACTGATGAACTGATCAAATACCTTGATGTTAAAAATGGGTAACAAATGACAAAAACTAAAGTCAAATGGGCTAGGATTTAGAACACACTGGGTCGATAGATCAGAAGTAAAAAGTGGATATGACAAAGAGGATGGATAAGGATGGTATTTTTATAAAGAATAATAGTGATAAAATTGCATAACTGAAATGGTCCTTATAGAAAATACACCTTAGTGTTCAAGCATATTATTGCTTAAGATAAAAAATATTCATTAGCTCTAGAAGTTCATTTCCATCTGGTGTGGCAAGCCTATATGATCTTGATCCATAATTTGTAGTGATCATGAAAGGCCCTATCTAGTTTGGTTTGAATTTCCCTTTATGCTTCTTCTTAGCCATGGCATTATTTTGGCTTTCTTTAAGAATAAGATCACTAAGTTTAAATGTTCTATAATTAACACATCAATTATAGTAGCCTTTGAGTCAGTTCTGATATGCTTGAAGATTGTTGAGCATGGCTATGTGTTCTTCATCAAGTAGGTCTAGCTCTTGCAGGTGAGCTACTCGATAGTCATGATCATCTAAGACATGCTTGAAAGAGATGCATACTGAAAGCAATTTTACCTTAATGAGAAAGATGGCTTTAGTATCGTAAATAAGTGAGTATGGAGTGGCTTCTATGGGATTGCAATGATTAGTATGGTATGCCCAAAGGGTAGGGAATATCTGCAAGTGCCAATCATGACCGGTATCATTAACAATCTTTTTGAGATTGTTGACAATTATTTTATTGGATGCCTCGGTTTGGCCATTACCTTGAGGGTAATATATTGTAAAAAAATGTTGTGTGATGTTATATTCAGTACATAGTTGGTCTATATCCTTTTTCTTAAATGATCCTCCATTATTAGATATAATGTTAGAGGGGATATCATAGCAGCAAATGAGATGGTTGAAAATGAATTTAGAAATTTGCTTTCCAATCACATGAGGGGTATAGCTTCAACCCACTTATTGAAATACTCAGTGGTGATAAGGATATGTTTATGTCCATTAGATGAAGTGGATTTAATCTTCCCAATGAGATAAATTCCCCATGTACAAAATGACCATGGCATCAACATCAGTTTTAGAGTTGTTGCCAGGGCATGAATCAGATTAGCATGTCATTGACATTTGTCACACTTTTTTACATATGCAGTGCATATACTTTCATTGTAAGCCAATAATAACTAGTACATAAAATATTTTTGGATAAGACTTCCCCATTAGCATGAAATCCACATACTCCTTCATGAACTTCTCTTAATGCTAGCATAGACTCTTCCAAAGTTAAACAACGAAGTAGAGTTCCATCAAAACTATGATGGTAAAGGGTGGATCCAAGTAAAGTATAATGAGTGTAATATGAATAAAATCTTTGGTTTGTTTTTGAGATAGGTTAGGTGGTAGAACATGGTCATGAAGATAGTTGTAAAGGTCTGAGTACTAGATAGAATTAAGACCAACAATATCATAAATAATGGCAGCGATTGAAGGTTCATGAGCTAGTGATAATAAATTCTTGATGAGGAACTGATATTCTCTAGCTTTATCTATTTTTCAAATTAGAGAACCAAAAGTAACCATGGCATCTGTAGTTCTGTTACTAGCCCTTAGTATGTGCTCAAACTGGATGTTGTTATTTTGTTGTTTAAGAGTGTCGATTATGGCTTTATATGGAACTAGCTTGCCATCTTTGGTCTAAAAATGATATGTGACCTAATTGATGATTAATTGAGAATCACCATAAACTTGTAGATGAGATATATTCCAATTCACTACTTGTCAAAGTCCTGTACCAAGTGCTTCATACTTGACCATGTTGTTTGTACAAGGAAATCTGATTCTAAATGATTTAGGGATTATATCTCCTTATGGTGTAATAAACAATAGGCCCACCCCCAATCCATGTGTAGTAAATGAACCATCAAAATATAGCTTTTAGGGATGTTCCTCAAGGGGTATATCAATGACGATCATTATGGATTCATCAATAAATTGAAATGTGAGTGGTTGTGTGTCTGTGAGAGGTGCTTTAGCAATTGATCTATAATAACTTGTCCCTTGATTACCTTTTGATTGACATACTCTATGTCAAACTCATTGAGAAGCATGATCCATTTAGCCATTCTACCTTACAAAGTTGTTTTAGATAGTCGATACTTGAGCGGATCTAATTTTGAAATGACCATGGTTTTATTATTCAGCATGTAATGGCACAATTTTTGAGCTATAAAAGCCATGGCCAGATAAGCTTTTTTAATATGTGTGTAGTTATGTTCATATGTAAACAAGGTATGGCTTAGGTAGTATACATCATGATCCTTTCCATTATCATCATGTTGAGTTAAGATTGCTCCTAGAGCATGGTCAGTAGATGATAGGTATAACAAGAATGCCTTTCCTAGTATAGGAGGTAATGAAATAGGTAGATTAACAAGATAGTCTTTGAGTTGTTGAAAAGCTATTTAATAGTGATCGTCCTAGTGAAATACAACTCACTTCTTCAAAAGGTGTGTAAATGGATGGTAATTATCTACTAACTAAGAGATGAAGCATCAGATTGACTAGATCTTACCCTATAAACTACCAAGTTATTTTAAATTGGTTGGTGGTGGCATCTCAGTTATAGCATGGATTTTAGCCTGATCAACTTCAATGCCTCTATGAGACATGATGAAGCCAAGTAGTTTACCTAAATTTACATAAAACACACATTTCTTTGGATTGAGTCTGACTTTATACTCCTATAATCCTTCAAATATCTATGTAGCACTATTGGATGGTCAGCCCTAGTTTTTGATTTTCCTAATATGTCATTGGTATGGCCTTCAATAATATCATGCATCATATCATGGAATATGATAGTCATGGCTCTTTGATATGTAGCTCCAATATTATTAAGGACAAATGGCATTACCTAATAATAAAATGTTCCCCATGGAGTGGTGAACATTGTTTTATGTTGGTCTTCTGGTGCTATTCTAATATGATTATATCCTAAAAATCCATCCATGAGTGAAAGCATTGCATAACTTACCATGGATTTAATGATCATGTTAATATTAGGCAAGGTAAAATCATCTTAAGATAAGCTTTGTTGATGTCTCAAAAATCAGTACAAATTTTGATCCCTTCAGGCTTTTTACTAATAGGTACCACATTAGATATCTATTTTGAGTAGTTAATGGATTGGATACATCCTGCTTCTAAGAATTTTTCCAACTCTTTTATTACTAATACAACAATGTGAGGATACATCTTATGTAGCTTTTATTTTATCGGTTTAACATCAATATTAACCATAAGATGGTGCAAAACCAAGGTAGGGTCTAAACCTGGCATGTTAAAATAGGCCCGTGCAAAGATATCTACAAATTCTCTCAATAGAGTTGTAAAGATGTCACATTCCTCCTCAATGAGGGATGTGCCTAATTTTATCCATTTTAGGTCTAACGGAGTCTCATTATTTACCTCTAATGTAGCTTTGACAGAAAGGGTCGAACCATGTTCTAGGATAGTAGGCAATGACTTAAACTATTGACTTATGTCAAGGTCCTCCATTAGGACTTACTCTTCAAATTTTCTTAGGCATGATGAATTTGAGTCCCCCTATGGGATATTTGGCCATGTAAAAAAAATAGTCAGAAATTCTTAGAGAATTTGATCAAATACTTGTTGTTTCTCAAAGCTAAACTTAGATCTATAGGTAAATTCATCATTGGTGGTCTCCTGGTCTAAATTCAAAGAAGAATGAACACCCCCATCTAATGGCACCTAAAATAGGTTTTCACCACTAAAATGGCATTTATTTTTACTTTTTCCCTAGTTCAAAAGTGCCTCAAAGAGGTTTTCACTTTAGGACCTCAATGTTTTACTTTTTTTTTTGGCTAAGGGTGTTCACTTCCTCTCCAAAATAGGTTACAGGATCCAGTGTGATTGACAATCTTGATTTGTGATCTCCCAATAGAACGTTATCTCTAAGGCCTAAAAAGTCATAGAATGCCTCATCATTCTAGAACTCATCAATCAACAGACTATATTCTTGTTGGTCCCAATCTATCATTTGGGGATAATATAATGGTAAATGGTTGTGATGAATGACCAGAGTAAGGGTAAAAATTGCATTGTTATCAAACAAGTTGGTTTTAGCTAGGTTATTAAAGGTGAGGCTATGATTAGACTCTACTTCACTATCGGTATTATCATCACTAGTTGTTGGTGATGGAGTTTGAATAAGATATGTGGGGTCACCCCCAAATGATTTAAATCTAAGTCCATAAGGTCTTTCATACTTAGTCATGGAAATTGGCTCGATGGTTCCTTGTTGATTCAATTTGAGGCCTCTTCCTTCATAATTGTGATGCTCCATGATCCTATTGGGAATAGGATACTTTGTATTTTTATAGAAATCAGCTTAGTTTTCATTGTATAACCATGATTCATCCCCTCCAAGAGGGTTGAGTTCTAGGCCAGATGCTAGTACAAATGTGACAAGTCCCTTATCTTTGTTCTTTTGTTTCCAATGCATATGTGAGGTGACTTTAGGTCACCCAAAGGTTTTTGGATTCTAAGGAAGATTGGAAATATGAAATTTATCATGGGTCACATAATCTCCCAATCTATTATCTAAAATTTCGAAATGTTTAGAATCTTTAGGACGTGACATGTGGGAAAGGGAATCCAAGGTATTAGGATCTATGCAATTATCCAGTGAGGGATCAATGAGTATAGTTTTTCCTTTATTTTACTTAGAACTTGGATTCATGTCATACTAATAATTATAACTTTGAAATTTGGCCTCAAGATGATTGTAGTGTTCATATGGATGTAAAACTCTTGAAATATTCACTTCCATTCCTGAGTGGGAAAACTTGATACATTGGTACATCATTGAAGGGATTACATGAATCTCATGTAACCAAGGCCTACCTAGAAGCATATTATATTATAACTCAAGATCAAGTACATGACAAAGTGGATCATGGGTCAAAGGCCTAATGATAACTAGAAAACTAATGGTGCCTTGTGATTCTCTTTCCTGATTATCATAGGCTTTGATAGTTATTGTTTTTGGCTATAGATCTACCATTGTGTACCCAAGAAGATTGATGAGCTTTAGAGACACTATGTTGAGGCTGAATTCATTATATATAAGGACATGTTTCACTTTATCCCATCTTATATAAACCTTTATGTATAATGGATTATTATAGAGTGGGCCAAGGGAGGACATATCTCTTTGGTTGAATGTGACTTGTTGGGCTAAAGCTACGTGTCTAGCCAAAGCTTGAAATTTATCAAGGGATATGCCACTAACAATAGTGGATTGGGTCAAAAACTCATTCAAGATGTTATTATGGAGTATTAACATTCATAGAAAATCCAAAATAGAAATTTGTGCTAGTGTTTTTTGCAATTGTTCCACAATATCAAATTTCTTGTCTTTATCAGTAGTGAATGGTTTACTTCAAGGCTGTACGATTGGTTAGATGATAGGAAAAGTGGTAGATGGTTGTGGTCCTAAGATAGTAATCTTTAACCTCTGATTTTTGATTACATAATCAAGATTAAATATTAGACCATTATTACTAATGAATGTTGGGAATAGTGTGGGACTAGATAGGACCGATGCACTTTCATGTGGTCACATGGTAAGAATGAGTTATCAATATAAGGTCCAAAAGGGGAAGTCCTAGTTTTTTGGTTTTCTTGTATGCACTCCTAGGTCAAAAAATGATTATCCATGTAATTTGGCTGAATATTATTGTTTAGCAATGGTCTAGGCTGAATAATACTTGGTCTAGGATTAATAAAGATGGTATTAACGCTACCCCCTATAATATGACTTACAACTCTATTGTATTCATGTGTAACTGCATGGTAGGTTTATTGGTGGTTACCATTTTGACCTTTATTTTGTCCATTATTCTATCATTGTGGGTTCTATTGTTGATTTTGTTGATTCTACTAGTTCAGCCTTTGATGTTGATTTTGCTATTGCACTAGCCGTTGTTGTTACTAATGATTGTTCTACTACTGTTGATTATTTTACTATTATTGATTGTTATGTCAAAGAAAGGGGTTTTAATAGATCCTAAGAGTTTGATTCTAATTGGAAATGATATTATCCAATGTTACCTCCCCATTCTCCAACATATTCTCAATTAAATTTTTGATTTGGACACATCTTTGTAGATTATGCCCGTTAACCCGATGATAGTCACATAATTTATTTTCATGGTACCAATCAGGATAAGGAATGCCTTACAGATAATGCTTTGGTGTAGGCCAACTAATCAGATTAACAATATAAATATTTTGAAATACAAACTCAATAGGTTCTCCTAGGTCACTAAAGAAATGATGTGCAAGCACAGTTCTCCTAGGAGGAAGGGTTTATAATGGTAATAGCTGGTGTATTTATTGTGCAAGTCTTGGTTGTTGTGCTTACGGCATTGGTTGGAGAATTTTTTGGGTAGGAGTAAGCTTAAAAGGTGGTGCAAATGATTTTTTCACCATTTTGACATGATGGGATTCAATTACTCCATTTTCCACAACATTCCTATTACGGTTGAATTGCTTTGGTCTTTCTTGGTTATTGGCATGTGTCAGTTGTGATGTTGCTGCTTGAATGGGATGTTGATGTTGGTCATTTCCCTGATTGGTACCTTTATTTTGATTTTTTGAACTAATCTTGATGACTCCTTTATTAATGAGTGCATGTTTGATCAACAAGCCTTTATCAATGATCTTTTTGAATGTATGTACACATTTTAGTTCCAAATGATAAGCTATCTCACTGTGCAAATTTTTGGTAAACATAGTGGCTAATTGTTTATCTAGTAAAATATGGATAAAATGGCTTGTAAGGGCTCTCCATTACTATAAATAACTTGTAAAACTCTCACTAACTTTTTGCTTTGCTTGTGTTAAGTCCACTAATGAAATCTCATGCTCGAGATTATAGGAAAAGTGTTCCACAAACTTATCAGAAAGATCATCAAAATTAGTTGCTGAATTTTTGGGCAAGCTTTAAAACCACTCTAAGGCTTGTCTAACCAAGCTCCTTAGAAACAACAGCAAAAGGTATATGTCACTATATGCCACTGGTTGATATGAGACAAATAATTTGGTCAAATGAGCCTTAGGGTCACCTTTTCCTTTGTATTTATCGAATTTCAATGGTTCACATCCTAGAGGAAATGGTATCTAAAAATACTCCATGTTGAATGGATAGGAACATACATCATCCAATTTTAACATTTTAGTTTGTTTACCACCTTGAATGGCAGCAATTTCATCTTTCATCTGTTGTAATTCTTGGGATAATAAACTGGAAGGAATATTGGTTTGTGGGAGAATAATGGTTTGGATGGATGGTTAGGAGGTCACAAGTGTGACACTTTGACCAAGGTATGATGGAGATACCTATTGGGGTAAATTATTTTGGTTAGATAATGGACTAGGAATACGCATACGTAGATTAGGATGTACTAGAAATTGCACACTTGGTTGTGTGATATTTTGGTTCGAGTTAGTAATAAAGGTTTGACTTGGAGGATTTTATGGTTGGGATGGAGGGATATAACTATATTGTGCCTATTTTGGTTGAAAAAGGACATTTTTTTGACTAATCAAACCTTGTTATTGAGTGGGAACTTGTGGACCAAGACCCTATCTCTAGATTTGTGGCATATTTTGAACCAATGATTGTCTAGTAGGTACTTGAGAAACATGGGGACCTCCTTGCTTCACGAATCCTTGTAAGGAAGTGAATGTAAGTTATAGATTTGACATCTATCATTTACCAATATTTGCATATTGTTGACTATTCATTGCATGGTTTTGTATTGGCATATTAGTCTATGACTGAAGAGGTATGTTCATCATTACCTAATGAGGTAGAACATTTGTTACCCCTAATTGAGGTGGTAATGTATTTGTCCTTTATTGCATTGATACACTAGATTGGGCCTATTATTGTGCAATACTACTCATTACCTATTGAGGAGGGGTAGGGTTCATCACATTCTATCATTGAGTTATGACATTAGTCATTCTTTGATTACCTAATCCCATAAGTTGTACACTTGAAGAATCATCTGGTTAAGGTTGGGGTGCAAAAACTCCTATTCCCTAGTATGAGGACATATTCATAGGATTAACTATAGGCACATGTTGGCTAATTATTTGCATGTTAATACCACTTTGATTAGGATTGGTTGTTGTTTGCACATTATCTACTGCATTTGGCTCACTATTTAGTATAGAGGTTGAAGATACTTCTTCAATAATGGGTATATGTGTTAGGTTGTGGAGCTAAAAGCTTCACTGATGCAGACATGGAGAAGGCCATTGGAGGGGTTGCTAAAGGTTGCTGAGCGTCAGAGCAACCGGCATCGGTCTGATCAGCCGACGTCGGCAGGATAGTGAAGAGAAGCAACTGACGTCGGTCAGGGATCGATCGGCGTCGGTCACCTCCAGGCAGACAGGGACCGACGTCGGTCGCCTGTGTGGTTCGACTGTGAGCTTATTACAGGCAATTAGCTAACGAACCAAGTGTTTGCATGTTTAGATCTATTTTTAGACTGAGAGCTGCAAATCTAATTATGGTAATTAGATGTCTAATCATTGTTTGGATGAGATCTATATAATAGACTCATGGTTGCATTGGAAAAGTGTTCTAGTTTGAGTTGAGCAAAGTTTGTTCCTTCTGTGTGTGAGGTGAGCAAGGGTGTTCCTCCTAGTTCCACAGTACCAGGTGTAGGTGCTGGATTGGAGAATTAGCAGGGTTCTTCATGTATGTAGTATCTTGGTCACAGGGGTATGGCCTATATAGGAGATCTACATGGTAAGTAAGATCATTGATTTGCAGGTGTATGTGTGTGCAAGGTCAAGGTTCACAGGTGAGCAGAACTGGGTTTGATTTGCAGGTGTGCAGGATCATATAGACAGCAACACAACAGGGAGCAGTATCAGGAAGGATCTATGTACTCAGATAGAGCAAAGAGGAAGGCAAGGGAGTTCCTTCCGTAAGTATGGTCTGTTGAATTACAGGTTGTTACATGTTCATGGGAGATCTACTTGAAGTACCTTGAGTACTTGTGGAGTACGTGGAGTACTTGTGGAGTGCGTGGAGCACTTGTGGTGTGCGTGGAGCATAGGAGGTGAACACCAACTCTGTATTTGAGTTGGGTGTTGGGACCTGAGAGGGAGAGCTTTGGGGAGAAGATTTACTGTTCACTTGAGGCATGGGAAACCTCTATAAGGTGGTGGAGAAGAAGTGGGATCTTCTTTATTGTATTCTTTTCTGTATAAAGTGTTAATATAATTTTTGTATTGTCTCTCATATCATGTGTTATTCTGAATTCTAGTTACTTGGTGAATCTGGTTTATTTCCGCATATTAAGTTGCTTGGTTTGGTAATCATATTGTGCTCTTTTGGTGGAGCAAGATCCTGACAAGTGGTATCAGAGCTTTTGGTTGGGATACTAACAGATTGGTTTAGATCTGGGTAGTGTGTTTTGATTATAGGTCACTCTCAGGTGTTTCTGATTGAGTGGGAGTAGAGCAATGGCAGATGAAAGTAAGCTAAGAATGGAAGAGTTGAAAAGCACAGATGGTCACTCACGGTCCTATGGAAAGAAAGAGCAGGTAAAAGATTATTGTTGGTTGGTAGCAGATCAGCATGAAGAAATTGAAGAAGCAGATGTAGCAGGTGTTGTTGCACAGGATGCTCTGGGAGGTTTCTTGGATAAAGTTGAATCTTGGGTAAAAGATTCGGTTGCCTCTTTCCATGCAGCCCTAGGTAGAGGAGCTGGTGAGCCTTGCCAAAGAATTGGCAAAGGGGAAGTGAAGCTGAAATTGCAGGCAGCCAACACACAGGTGTTGATGAAGGTCATGCAGGTCCCAGGTTTGAAGATATGGCTAATTTCTTCAGAAAGATTGGGTGATGAGAGATGCACAAGAACTCTCACAGTGGATGCACTTGAATTAGCTGGTGGTAAGAAAATAGGTACACTTTATCTACTTGTTTATATTACTGATTCTTCTTTTGTTGCAGAGACGTGGCTTCGTAGGCTTGGTCACATGAGCAGGAAGGAGATGCATGTTCTTAAGTGGAAGACAGATATATTTGATAGGCTTAAGAACTGGAAAGCCTTGGTGTACTTGGAAGAGATGGCAGACAGAAACTAGTGGATGGTGCTGGATACTTCTGAGTAGGGCAATTTGGACATGGGTTTTGATTCAAAGGAGCTCGCGGGTAAAAAGTCATCACTCATAGGTGAACACAGGTATCGGCATCGGTCAGGAGGAATCAGTGTCGAATAGACAGGTGCCGATGTCGGTCATGTGCAGACCGAAGCCGGCGATGTCAGGCAAGGTAAGATCGACGTCGATCATGGGACCGACATCGGCAGTATGTAAGACTGATGTCGGTCAGAAGGACTGGCATCGACAGTAGGGACACCGAGATCTGTAGGGTCGGTAGTCAGGGACAGACGCATGGAACCGACGTCAATCGGATGCATACTGTGGAGTGACCGAGGTCGGTCACTGTAACGGATTTTGGGTGGACAGCACGCTGTCAAGGAGTCTCAAACACCCATACGGAGGATTGAAGACATAAGTAGGCCCTCAAATTCATTATTCCTCTTCTTTATACCTGTTGCTGATTGTAGAGCAGGAAGGATTTAGGAAACAGGGGTGAGCTTGGCATGGATGAGGATGTGATTCCTTGGAGGAGAACCAAATAGGTGTTTTTGGTAGGGTTGTTAGCTGGTATGAAAGCATAGAGACGAATGGATACCTTAGTTGAAGAATAGAGTGAACGGATACGTGAGACGAAAGACCAGGTCATATGGTCTTGAGGAGCTGCAGGACAGTGGTACAGGTTTTGACAGGTGGAGGATGAAGCATGGCTTCAGTCAATGTCAAGGTAACTACTGTGGTTTGACTTACCAGGGGGATGGTGATTGCAACATCATTCTGTTGTTGTATGTGGATGGTACGCTAGCTAGCTGGTTTTGTACATATAGGGTTTTGCTGAGCTAAGGGTAAGATTAGTTCAGTGGCATGTCATGAGGAGTTTGGAGCAGCAAAATTCTTTGACATGGGAGACATGGAGATCACAGGTTGATTTTGTCTCGAGTGGGAGCTGATGTGAATCAGGTGTTGGCGAGGTTCAGGATGCAGAGCCGGAGCACACTAAGGGCTGGACAGGTACAGTGTCTGAAATCACATGAGGTCTGGTATAGACCTGAGTATTCCCATGCAGTGGGAGCTGTCAGAGAGTTAGGAGCCAATTCAGGGAAGTGGGTTCTCAGGTATTTGAGAGGGACCAGCAGCAGGGATTCATGCTATGCAGAGTCAGGACTTCACTACATGTGTTTGTAGGTTCGGATGTGGTAGGGTACTCGGATGACAGGAGGTACACCACAGGATGTGTGGTGGGTTGTCTTCAGGATTGATCTTGAAGAGGAATACAAACCAAGAAATAGATTAGACGGAGTACAAGTACAGGTACAGTGCAGCTGTTTATCTCCAAGTGGGATATTGTTAGGTTGTGGAGCTAAAAGCTTCACTGATGCAGACATGGAGAAGGCCATTGGAGGGGTTGCTGAAGGTTGCTGAGCGTCAGAGTAACTGGCATTGGTCTGATCATTCGACGTTGGTAGGATAGTGAAGAGAAGCAACCAACGTCGGTCAGGGATCGGTCGGCGTCGGTCACCTCCAGGCAGATAGGGACCGACGTCGGTCGCCTGTGTGGTTTGACTGTGAGCTTATTACGGGCAGTTAGCTAATGAACCAAGTGTTTGCATGTTTAGATCTATTTTTAGACTGAGAGCTGTGGATCTAATTATGGTAATTAGATGTTTAATCATTGTTTGGATGAGATCTATATAATAGACTCATGGTTGTATTGGAAAAGTGTTCTAGTTTGAGTTGAGCAAAGTTTGTTCCTTCTGTGTGTGAGGTGAGCAAGGGTGTTCCTCCTAGTTCCACAGTACCAGGTGTAGGTGCTGGATTGGAGAATCAGCAGGGTTCTTCATGTATGTAGGATCTTGGTCACAGGGGTATGGCCTATATAGGAGATCTACATGGTAAGTAAGATCGTTGATTTGTAGGTGTATGTGTGTGCAAGGTCAAGGTTCACAGGTGAGCAGAACCGGGTTTGATTTGCAGGTGTGCAGGATCATATAAATAGCAACACAACAGGGAGCAGTATCAGGAAGGATCTACTTGGAGTACAGGTGTGTACTCGGATAGAGCAAAGAGGAAGGCAAGGGAGTTCCTTCCATAAGTATGGTCTGTTGAATTGCAGGTTGTTGCAGGTTCATGGGAGATCTACTTGAAGTACCTTGAGTACTTGTGGAGTACGTGGAGTACTTGTGGAGTGCGTGGAGCACTTGTGGTGTGCATGGAGCACAGGAGGTGAACACCAACTCTGTATTTGAGTTGGGTGTTGGGACCTGAGAGGGAGAGCTTTGGGGAGAAGATTTACTGTTCACTTGAGGCGTGGGAAACCTCTATAAGGTGGTGGAGAAGAAGTGGGATCTTCTTTATTGTATTCTTTTCTGTATAAAGTGTTAATACAATTTGTGTATTGTCTCTCATATCATGTGTTATTCTGAATTCTAGTTACTTGGTGAATCTAGTTTATTTCCACATATTAAATTGCTTGGTTTGGTAATCATATTGTGCTCTTTTGGTGGAGCAAGATCCTGACAATATGCATAAAGTTATCTATCAAAGCAATTTATACGGATGGGTTAGGATTCAAATGCTCTTGTCTAATTAACTCTATCAACACTCCTATTGAAGGAACTAGGTCAATAAGAGTCTTACTTACCATGTTCATCTAATTGAAATCACTTGCTAGATTTAGGTAGGTTTGATATGTTATCTGCATTTGATTAAATTGATCTTCCATGATGTTTTTATCTTGATTAGATATACTAGGCTCTTGGTACGTTGTTTGGACTAGAGCCATAGGATTAATAGAAGGAGCATGTTGATCGTAAATGATATTGTGGGGCACTCTTACTAGACATGGTAAATTTTCATGGGGGAAGTTTTCTAGAAACTTGGCCCCTACCTCTATGGCTCTAACCAAAATCTCATCTTTTTTCTCTAAAAAATGTTTCTCAAACAAAAATGGATCATATTTGGAAGTTGTATTAGTAGAATATGACTGTTGAAGTACTAGCTCATCTACTACAGGTATTGTAGCAAGATATTACACGGTTTATTCTTGGTCTTGTTTTGAATAAGGTGGCATGTTAACCAAATAGTTAGCCAATGAATCTTGGCTTTATGCCCCTAATTGAGTATTATAAGAGGGATAATAATCCATCTCATAAGCAATATTATCTGCATAGGGGTCTTACACCATTTCTTCCTACAATGCCACATTACTAACCCTCAAATTGTACATGAGTCTACTACGAGTGTAGGAATACATTTTGGGATCCATAGTAAATGTTTTTGTGATAAAAGGTCAATGAGTTATACAAACTCTAAAAAGGACAGTGTCTAAAATAGATGATGTTCCAACTTGGTCTAGATTTGTCAAAAGGATCAAAAGGTTTTATGCAAATATTTGTGAGGAAAAAAGTTAGCGTGAAGTATCTAATGTTTCACTATTTACACAAAGATAAGCAAGTAAATAGACCTAAAATCAATATGTTGAACTCTAAGGTCAAAGTGTTTCAAATCAGTCTAATCTAGGAATTTAAAATTTGCTAGGTCTTTTGGCCAAACATGGCATCAAAAGCTAGGCTCAAACAAGGCATGTGCTAAGACTCTTAGCCAAATGGCATCAAAAGCTAGACTCTGAAAATAGATGAAATTTTTAATCTAACGGATTTGAAACACTTCTAACAAACACTAGGCATTTGATTCTTGAACATGAACTCGATCAACTAGGTATAAGGTATGAAACAAAAGGCATTTTAGCAATACTTTATTTTATCATAAATAATGGTATAAAACTTAGTTATTTTGACAAATGAACTAGACAAAAGTGAGCATTATAACTATGTCTTAGATAAAGGATCACAAAAGTATACTCAAATTAGTCTGAAAATGTAGGAACAAATTTTGTAATTCTATGTAAAAGGGTCTATGAAACAATATTTGAATTTTTTTGGGGAGCATAATGACAGTAGACTACCCAAAAGGTGTGACAAAAAAGTTTGTTTCAAAAAAACTCTCTAAGACATTTTTTTCATAATTTTGATAGCATAATACTACTTTTCTTGACTCAAAATGTTGTGGTGCATAGACTCAAAGTGTAATGTTTAGCACAAAATGGATTAATTCTATCAAGTGATGATAATGATTATTAGTCTTAAACAATCTTCAAACCAAATTAGAAATTAAACCTAAGTTCCCTCAAGTTTAGTGCAAATGGCGAACCCACTTAACACATCAACCCTATGAACTTATAAAGGTGAAATTTTGAATTTAGATTATAAGTGAAGGACTTAAAAAACTTTGGTAAAGGTCTAGACTCAACTGGGCAGCATAACTACACCAAAGTGGATGATATCACTCTCAAGATTTTGATGAACTTTTGAATAAGGCAAATTGATGATCTCACACAGGTAGCATAATCATGTGAGCAGTATAATGCCTCTTTATTCAAAGGAAAATTTGGGGTATGTGTTTGGTTTGGATTATTTGTTTACACCAATTTTTGAATCCAAACAAGACTTTAAACTAGGACAAGACCAACTAATTAATCATTCTTAGATCTTAAACTAACAAGGTTGCTTGGTATTGTTGGAATCCATCAATATACATCATTTAAGAGGATTTTAAGTGTTCATCCAAAAGTAAATGCACATTATATAGTAGGTTTTTTACACCCCCCTTTTCTCAAATGACAATACTATGACATGGACCTTGAGGCACACCTTACACCAACAATACCACTGTGGTAAGTGGGGATTTATCTAAGATCTTACAAGTTTTCAAATGATCGAGGGGAATCAATTGTACAATGACTTTCATGCCAAATAATTCAAAATAAAATTATGGATTTTGGGTCTGTATCACTTGGCACGTTGCAAAAGGGTCTAGTCCTTTTTACTACCACTACATCCTACAATTCGCTCAGTGTAGTGTGATGTCCAAAGTGCCACTACATCTCATGTGTAACTCCAAAAGATACAAATGAAGTCAATTATAGGAGATGAAACCCCAGGTCAAAGCTTCCCTAAATAACTTGTGTAAGGTGATGAAGTCCCCCTCACAAGCCAAGTTTGCATAAAAATAAAGAAAGGATCAAATAGAAAGACATTAGGGTCATTTTCAAGGTCATCCAAATTTTGATGAGTTCTTGGGGAGTGCTTTAGATGAATTTATTTTTAATACTTGGACTAGGCTACTTATAATAGGAATGGAACTTTTGATTCCAAGGGTTCCCTATAGGGGACAAATGGAAGAGCATACACAAAACATCCTTATTTTTTCCAAACAAAAATTTTATTAAATAACTATTGCAAATAAGAATTGACAAGTGTGTTCAATTTTAAGCCCAAAATGAAAGATTTGGTGGTGTTCATTTGGCCCCTTGGTCTTAGTTGCAAAATTTGAAAACATTCACCAAAAACATCTAAATTCTTTGTTAAACACCAAAACAAGGTTCCTAATTGATTTTTAAGCATGCAAAGGTGATTTAAACATGTTTTGAGCAAATATCAAGCTTGGTCCTGTAGCAAAAATTTTAGCATGTATTTTAGCTTTGAAGCTCTTTTTAGCTTGAAACAATAAACTTTGGAAAAATATCTCTCAGGTCTATGTTTTTGGAAAAAAACAATGGCCGATGTTAGTTATTACAATTGATGATGGTTACTTTTGCTAACCTATGTTGGTTACCCAATCGACATTGATTAAGATATGTAACTGATGTCGGTATTACCATCAACATTAGTTACTATGTAAAACTGTGGTAAACAAAAATGGTAAAATAAAGTTAGAAAATCAATTTGCAAGAGTTTTAAAGGTCTAAATAAATATTTTAGAGTTGTAAAATGATCTTATTCAGTTATGAGATGCGTCTAGTCCCACCGGGTGTGCCATTATGTGATATAGGATTTTGACTCATGAGAGGATGGTTAGTATGGTGTTAGTTTCAAAATGAAAACAAAATGAAATAAACACACTAATAACATAACATCTCTAGGCCTAGACACTAGGGATAGCTTAGTTAACAAAATCAAATGACAAACACAACTAAAAATCAAGGAATGAAAACACAATAATTCCTTCACCTTCCTTAGATGCTCCAAATACCTTTGTAGTGGTGGCTTGCTTGGCTTGTGCTCATGAAGTCCTTGGCAATGGAAGCTTGGCTACCTCCATCTCTCCTTAGAACCTTTGGATTATGGCTTGGCTTAGCTTGGAATTAATTTGGAATGGTAACACTAGTTTATTGAAGCTTTTGGAACCATTTGTGCATTATAACTTTGCATAATCAAGACTTAGAAATGATGTGGTGAGGCCTCTTATTTATAGATTTTTGAGATTGATCAAAATTAACCTGAACCATCCATCTCAAGATTGAGATGTGTGGTTGAGGATTCATTCAATTTTTGGAATTATTTTTTGAATTATCCTCATCATGACATTCGAAGAAGGGGTAATTAAAAGACATGGAGGGAATCATGGAAGGCATTGATGAGGCATGGAGGGTATGAATCTTGATATTTGTGGCATTTATGGCCTAGGGATGCCTTCCCAAGAAATGAGGTCACTTGATGATGTATAAATTTAATATTTATTTCCAAAAATAAGTATTAAACAAATTTTCATGGAATTCTTAATCAGGCCTTGATTTGGGTTAATCAGTTCTTAAGCATGATTAAGCACTTTATGCACAAATCACTCAAATTGATCAGAATGCCTTGTTATTGGTCCAAAATTTGACTACATTGGAATTAGAAGGCATTGTCAGATGCATTGGAATTGTATTCTCATTTAGTATGTTACCAATAGAAAATAATAAAGGTATGCATCTTGTGCAGAATATTTGATAGGAAAGAGCAATCCAAAGCACCCAAGTGCAAAATTGGCTTTTTGACTCGAAATGATTTGTTTAAATTTAGCTATCACATAAATTGCATTGCCCATTTAGGGATACCCTAGCAAAAATCAGCACTTAAATATGTCAGTTTCACATCTTGTAGAGTGTTTTAGTGTTTTTAGGCCAAATTGTGCATTTTGGGTGAAAATTGGTCAAAACCCTGATTAGAGGTTATCAGTGGCCAGATTTAGCTATCTACAGTTATTACCATTTATTTATCCATTTTTGATATTTTTCCCCCTTTTACATTAATGACAAAGAAATACCTACAACAAATCTCAATAAACAAAGATCATATCAACAAGCTCCCCTATTTCAATGAAAACCTCAAACATATTCTTCTTGTTCAATTGATATGACTCCCCCTTTGACCTCATAGCCTGTGCACTTATTTCATACTCTTGGAGATAAAGCACTTCATTTTAAGATCCATTTAAGAACTCAAATTGCTTAGTTAATACTAGGAATAGGAATCACATCTAATTCTTGTCTAAGATGTTCAAAAGTAGCTTTTAGAAGTGGTTTGGTCAGGATGTCTACAATTTAATCTTGTGTAGAAACGTATTCAAGCTTGACACATTGTTCACTTACTTGTTTTCTTATAAAATGATATGTGATGGGAATATGTTTGGTTATTGATTGCATGACAATGTTATTTGAGACACTTATAACACTTGTATTGTCACAGTATATGGGGCTTGGTTATTCATACTCCACCTTATATTCATTTAAAGTATGTCTCATCCATAGGACCTATGTGCAACATGAATTTGTTGTAATGTACTCAACTTCACAATTAGACAAATCTATTGATGGTTGTTTCTTACTTATCCATGATACTAGACATCTTCCTAGGAAGAAAGATCCTCCACTAGTACTCTTCCTATCATCTATACTTCTTGCCTAATCTACATCTATGTAGGCTATCAGAATGAACTTATTGCCTTTTGGATACCACAATCCATAATCCATATCCCCATTAAGATACCTAGGTATCCTTTTGACTGTTCATAGATGTTTATCCTTTGGATCTACTTGAAACATTCCCATAAGACCTACTACTTGCATGAGTCAAGTCTATAGGTAGTGGTATACAACAAAATTCCAATCATTGACCTATATAATGTATGATTGACCTTTGAAGACTCATCTTTATTACTCAAATTACATCTTGATCATGGGTTTACTAACTACCTTGAAATATTTCATCTCAAACTTCTTCAACATCTCTCTTATGTACTTGGCTTGTGATATGAATATATCTTTTTTAGATCGAGTGATTTTTAACCCAAAAAATAATGATATTTCTCCTAGCATGGACATATAAAACTCTTTCTTCATCACCTCTACAAAGGCCAGTCATGTTTTCATTATTTTCACCAAAGGTGATGTCACCCACATAGATAACTACTATCAACTAATGGTCATTTTCTATCTTGATGTACAAATTACTATTTGTAACTCCTTTTTTGAACCCTTGATCTAACAGATACTTGTCCAACCTAGCATACCTAGCTCTAAGAACTTAATTTATACCATAGAGAGCCTTTTTCAATTAGAAAACATAGTCTTTATCATCTGATAGTGAGAACCCTTTGGTTTGCTCAATGTACACCTCTTCCAAATTCCCTTTCAAAAAGACATATTTGACATCTATCTGGTATACCTTGAATCCTTTGAATCCTGTATATGCTAAAAATAATATTTTGGCCTCCAATCTTGATACTAGTGCAAAGGTCTCCTCAAAATCTACCCCTTTAAATTGTGCATATCTTTTTCATACCAATCTATCATTATTCCTAGTGACTTCTCAATCTTCATTCAACTTATTTCTAAACACCCATTCTGTGCCAATGGCATTCTTGTCTTTAGGCTTAGGAACTAGTTCCCAATGCTTATTCTTCTGTATTTGGTATAACTCCTCATTCATAGTACCTATCCAAAATTTGTATTTTTTTGCTTTTATAAGACTCTTAAATTAAATCTTGGATAATAAAGAAACATTATCTTGATGTAGATTACTTACCAGTCTTGTCCTTGTTTACATGACTATAATTTTGTTGCTAATGATTTGAGATTCAGGGTGATCTCTTCGAATCTATCTTGAGGGTCCTTTTGAGTCATGCCTCTCTTAAACTTATTATTATTCCTCATCAACCTCTATAGTCTCTTCTTCATTCTTGAATTCCATATTCTTTAAATTTTTCTTTGACTATGAGTGAGATTTTCTTGTCTCATCAATCTTCACATTGGTGCTTTCCACTATCTTTTATAGTCTATTGTTATAACATCTATAGGTTGAGCTCATTGATGAGTATCCTAATAATATACCTTCATCATATCTAGAATCAAACTTTCCTAAGTCTTCATCATCTCTTTTGATAAAACATTTGTTCCCAAACACGCTAAAGTGTTCCATAGTGGTAGGTCTACCCTTCCATAGTTCATAAGGAGTCTTTTTTATCATTAGTCCTTACCTATCCTCTATTCAGAATGTAGAGAGAAGTGTTTAATTCCTCTCTCCAATATCAATCAAATAATATGGACTCATTTAACATAGTTCTATCCATCTCTTAAACTATATTTTTCTTCCTTTACACTACCCCATTCTTTTGAGGTGTCTTAGCTGTTGAGAAGTGTCTTCTTATTTCATGAACCTCACAAAAGTCATCAAACTCATTGGACCAAACTCTCCTCCTCTATCGAATGTTAGGAACTTGATATTTCCATTCTTCTCATTCTCAACAAGATCATTTAATGCCTTGAATTTCTCAAGAGATTATAATTTTTCTTTCAAGAATGCATCCCAAGTCATTCTTGTGTAATCATCAATGAGTAACATAAAGTAGTTATCTCCTTGAATGCTTTGAATTCTTGTAGGCCCATAGACATCAGTGTGTATTAACTCCAAGGGTATTGTAGTAGAGTACTCATTGGAATTAAAGCTTCTTCTAGTCTAATTACCATGTTGACATGCCTTGCAAAGTATGTTTGTAGGTTTGGTGATCTTAGGCATATTCTTCATAGACTTCTTAGTGATAATCTTGACTAAGTTGTCAAAGTTTAAGTGACCTAGTATTTTATGTCATAGCCAACCTTCATCTATATTACTCATGAAGTATTTATTCTTATTTATCTCACTAAAATCATATAGGTTATTCTTTGTCCTATTTTAATTGGGAATTAGCCTTCCTAATTTGGCTCTCCTTATCTCACACCCTTTGTTATGAAAGGTTAGTATCTGTCCTTGTTTCACATTTAACTTACACTAAGTAGGTTATGTTTCAAACTTTCCATATATAACACATTTTGTGTCTAAGTCTTTCCATTATCCAAACTCAAGACACCCTTTCCAACTATATTGGTAGTTGTGTTGTCTCCAAACCTTGTTGAGGTATGTTCCTATTATTGGTGTTATGGCATTGATGTTGTTGTTGATGTCAAAAGTTTGTGAGTATCATTGATGTCTTAGAGATGATATTATGAAGATGTATGGTATGTGACAAGGAAAACAAGTGACAAAGTGACAAGAGATAATTTTAAGGCTACCTAGTAATTATTCTAAGGTTGATGACATGTCAAGGTTAAGATCAAGACACAAGGTAAGCATATTTTTTAGCACTAATTTTAAGAAGCATTGTCATATCATGAGCATGTATATGAAGATGGTGGTATAGTAATATGGATACACAAAATTATGAGTTTATGTTTAATAATGACCAAAAATTCATATGAAGTGTTGAAAAACTTAGTAAAGTTTCAAAGTAAACATTCAAGGGTATGGTCTTAAGCCTAAGCAAGCAATCAGACTAGTCCTATAATCTACCTGACCTAATGAGGAGTCTTGAGGTGTTATTATGAATGAAAATAATTGGTAGAGCATGTGAAATATATTTTATAATATTTAAATATGTATATAAGGTATGTATGCTTTTAGATGAGGGTTTTAGGTCAATTATTGGCTTAGTCTTTGTATAAAGCGACCTAGTGAGAAGGCACAAGCTTGATAGCATGATGAGGTGAGTAGTATGAGGATTGTGAGAGGAAATATTGGTAGTGTGTGAGAATTTTATAATCTTTTATGACATGAGGATGAGTTATTGAGATCATTTAAATAGGTTTCAAGGTGTGCTTAAGGTGAAAGTATGACTGGCAGTCTAAAGCCTAATGTGCAAAGAGACCTAGTGTGGCCTAATGAGCAGTTAAGTTCAGTTCCCAAGGTGACAAAGCTCATAATATCAATTTCATAGGTGTGATATTTTTTTAAAGTTTTTTTTACCAAGTTTTAGGTCTAATTATAAAGGAAAAATCAAGAAAATTGGTGTCCAGGTTTTTCTATGCACAGAATGATGTATAACATACCCGAGAATAATTTTCTTAAGTTCATTAGCATGTGAAACCTGTACATGAGATAAAAATAAGTTTATGTAAGTTTTCAAATTTTAGTATCTCAAATTTCATATATTTTTTTTTGGATTTTATGAGAAATCCTTTATGAATGATTGCTACGAATGGAAGGTAGTCTACACCCTTTAAAACCCCTCATTATGACTCGATATGAAAGATATTATTGTAAGGTTTTTAAAATGGTTTGGTTGACCTAGTATGATGATTTTATTTTGTATTAAAATATTCTAGGTACCTCTATGTATAATTTTTCTATCAAAAGAGTGAGTGGAAGCTATAGGAAAACCCCCATTTCTCATATTTTTGATGTAGCATACAGGGTTGACCAGGTCAAAGCAAGAAAATGATTAGAGGATAATGTGTGAGAATTTTATTTTGTTCCCATGTAATTTTATTATCAGGTTTAAGATATTAAATATTCTAAACTGGTCATTAAAGTTGACCTATCGCTAAAAAGGCCTAATGAAGAAGATAGTGAAAAAACTAAGCAGAAGTGAGAATGGGATTAGGGATGGGTCGAACTCGATTAGGGATGGATCCAAATGCATGGGATTATTTTTAAATAAATATATAATATTTTAACTTTGAATATAAAATTTGGAGTTTATTATATACAAACTAAATGTTACTCTCAAAGTGACCTATCTAACACAGTGAGGTTTGTGTAGGGTGAAGACATGAGATTGGTCTGTATGACCAATATTGATATTAAACCATGTAATATATCTATTTAAATATTTTATAATTATGATTAATGATCATATAAAACCATTTTAATTTAATAAAAGTGTTCACATAGGTGTTCTAAATCTTGGATTCCATGACTGTATTTTTGGAGCTACATGTAGTTTTCTATATATGAGTGAGATTGATGTCCTTAAGTCAATGTGTCTAGAATTGAATAATCCAATACACATTAATTTGTTATATAGGTATCATAGGTTAATTTTAATAAATTTTTATTTATTATAAATTCCTATGAAGGTGTGAAAATTCAAAGGTTCTTGATTGGGTTCTTGAATCCTGTTTGCAGTTCCGAGTGAGCATATGAAAATGGTTTGTTTGAGGTATTTTGACCTATTTGGTGAAATAAAATGAACATGATGATGACCCTAAGTTCATTTAGGTTATATTAATATTATTTTTTTATATGTTTATGTGTCATATTTGAGTATACACTTTATTTATTCAAGGCATACTTTTTGGCAGTGAGAAGGGCTAATTACGAGTAGACCTAATAGAGTGGTTCAAGGAGTGAAATGAGATAAATGGTGTTGGAGACATAAGGTGAGATTATAATGGGTATAATTTAATTTTTTATTAAGTTTCATCCATTTTTTAAAGCTTAATTTGTTCTAAGGTGGCCAAGGTGAAATGTGTGCTTTGAGAAGGCCTAATTGCATTAGGTCTCTATTAGGCCTAATGGTGGTTTTGGTCCTTATGGGTAATGATCAACCTATGTAATAGTTTTTTAAATTTTGAAATATATTTTTTGATCAATTATAATGGTGATCCAATTATGGTGAGGTTTATGGTCGACCAAGGTGGGTGAGAGCAAGAGTCAAGTATAAAAAGAAGGTCTAATAGGCCTACTTTGACTAGTTAGAAAATTGAGGTAATGAAAATTGGAAACTAGGTAGAGGATTTTAAGACCATCAAATATATGTATGTAATATTTAATTAGGTCCTAAAATTTATTCTATAGGTGATAATCAGGGTCATATGACCCAATTCTACCAAGGAGAGGGCTAGTTGAGCGAAGAGGCCTAATAGGCTATTTGAGAGAGATAGAAGAGTGTGAAGAGAAAAAGGAGGTAATCATCATTATTTAGGTAAGAAATATGTTTTTAAAAGTGATCATATATTTTATGTAATTGAATTGGTGCCAATTTACCTAGGTGTTTGGTGCCTTCTTACAATTTGGTACTCCTTGTGGGGTTGGTGCCTCACTAAATTTTGATTCATTACTTATAAGACTATAGTGTAGGTTCTGTTTTACTTTATTTCATACTCCATTAGGGTTTCCAAAATATATATTTTGTTCTTATGTTATATTTTTTTGTATATGTGTGTTTATGCATTGGTTAACATATGTATATGAACGAATGCTTCCTGGATGGTAAGGGAAATTGAATGAATATTTTAAGGGAATTGATTAACCTCCACATCTTATTATCTTTGATTCCAAAATTTGGTATCATATTGTGTCTTTTTAATGAGGCCTAATATCCTAAAGCAGATTCTAAGCAAGTGAAGATGGATAGTCAAACACAAGGTGGTTTTTCTACTAGTAAGGCTTCATTGTTTAATGGATATAATTATGTTTTTTAGAGTGTTAGGATGAGAATTTATTTAATGTCTCAAGGTAATGATGTTTGGAAATCAATCTTAGATGGATAAATACACCCCCTATTCCTCTTTAAAATGCAATGGGTAATAATGCTAGTCACAATAATTCAAAAATAATGAATGGTATTATGTGTGGCCTATCAGAGGCAGAACTTATGAAGGTGATGCACTGTATGTCTGCTAAATAAATATGGGAAATTTTGAATACTATCCATTAGGGAAACTCCAAGGTCAAGTTGTACAAGTTAAAAACCCATAGAAGACAATTTGAAATCCTAAGGATGAATGAAAATGAGACCATTTCAGCCTAATTTGTAAGGGTTGATGAAATGGTCAACATCATAAGAGGCCTAGGTGAAAATTGAAATAATCTTTTGTTGTTCAACATATTTTGAGATTTCTAACTCCAAAGTTTGATTTTAAAGTATTTGATATTGAAGAGATGCAAGATCTAGACAAGATAGAGATGGATGGACTTCATGGCACCCTAACAGCCTACTAGATGAGGACAAGTGAAGGAACATATACAAAGAAGGAAGCTACATTCAAGGTGTCAAAGAATTAAAAAGATAAGAAGACACAAGGTAAGAAATTTAAATAAAATGATTAATATTATATTGATGATGATGATTTGATAGCTATATTTGTAATAAAATTAAAAATAGGTTCAGGTAAATATAAGGGTAAGTTACCCTTCAAGTGCTTTAACTATGGATAAATTAGACACTTTTATAACAAGTGCCTTCATAAGCATAATGCAAAGGATGATGAATAACATAATGAATATCATGATGATGATAAGAAATATTATAGGTCTGATAAAAGAAAGAAAAGCTTCAAAAATTATGATGATAAGAAGAAGTTCGTCAAGAACAAAAGAAGCTTTTACACTAAGGAAGACTATAACTCATCTGATGAGAGTGAGAGAAGTGATTCTAAGAGTGACCATGAAGGTTATGGTCATGATATAAATGAATTTCTCTTCATGGGTGAGGAATCAAGATACTCAAATCAAGAACATTCCATGTTGTTTGGAAGTGCAGTTGGTGATTCAAATGAAGAAGAAGATGAGGTGAACTTTGAGGCTAAGTTGATGAATACTCAAAATGAACTAAAGATGGTGAAAAATAAGATTAATATGATGAGGCATTTTATCAAATACTATGAGGATAAAATTAATTTGTTTGAAGATAAACTGAGCAAAAACTCCAATGAACAAGAAGAAATAGTCAAACATGTGGAGACTCAAATTGAGATTGTGACTGCAAGCCTAAATGCTAAAGAAGAATAATGTGTAAGGTATGTAGCTAAAATAGATTATTTTAAAGATGAGTTAAATCAAGAATCAAATAAGGTCAGGTACTTTGTGAATTTTTAAATAAGTACCAATGATCTAAACAACATTTTGAGTAGTCAAAAGATTGTTAATGACAAAATGGGTCTTGATTTCAATGGAGACAAAAAGAAGAGTGTTAATGCGATCAAGGAGAATCAGACCTTAAAGGTCAATGGAAAATCAAGGAATGATGGTGTTAGTATAATGAAGACTAATCCTATTAGTAAACCTAATAAAATAAGGTATGTTAATCCTTTCAATGGTTATTAGTGTTCATGTAACCAATTTGGTCATAGATCAAGGCATTGTAGAAGTCCCTCCAAGAATGAATATTATTGGAACTATGAGGAGAGTCATCAGTCAAGAGATATTGGTCATGATGTGTTTCCATCAAAAAAAAAGTTTGTTTTAATTATCAAAAGGTTGGTCATATTGCAAAGTTTTGAAATCATGGATTCTCAAGTCAAAACAATAAAGGTGAGGCTCTTAGAGTGCAAGAAAAAAGATAAGATAATGAGTGGAAACCAAAGGTAGCTAAGGTGAATGATGACTTATCTACAAGTCCAAATAGAATATTTTCCATGGTGGATCATAGTTTAGATGTAAAATATTGCTAATAATTCTCCTTATCAGCTCAGATTATGGATGAAAATGTCAAGACAAATATACCAAGGCAAATTATTGTTCAAAAGGAGATTGAAGAATTTAAGCCTACGAGGAGCATGAAGAAAGCTCAGTCTAGAGAGGACATGGATATCTGGGAATCTCCTAAGTTTATGTTATTTTAGTACCTAAGAGAGAAGAGGTGACTAATTAGGCCTCATGAAGGCACTTAGATATTAAGTAGAATTATGAAGGATGTTTGGTCTTAGGGGGAGCTTTGTACTCTTTCATTCAAGATCCAAAGTTCAGTCAATAGTCTGATTGGAGGTGTGATTATACGAGATGAGTTAAAAATCAATTATATGATGACTTGATCAAACAAAGACACATTCATGATAGTGTCTAAAAACCTCATAGAGATAAAGGGATCTAATCATGCCCTAAGAGAAAGTGTGTTTGTTAAGAAGATCTATAGCAATTGATTGTGAGCCTGATCTATGTTGAGCTATTGATAGAGAGAGAGAATGATCTTGTTTAAAGAGAAAAAGGTGTGTTGTTTTAGGTCCAAGGATTAATTAGTTGTCAAGAGTTGACCCTTTGTCATTAATGTCAAAGGGGGAGAAAGTTATAGTTTGGGAGAAAGGTGAGTTGGAAGAAATCCAGCTTGGGGAGATGAAAATAATTAGCTTTTTTTTAGTTTTTACAATCAATGACAAAGGGGAATATTGTTGAGGTATGTTCCTATTTTTGGTGTTATGGAATTGATGTTTTCATTGATGTCAAAGGTTTGTTAGTATCATTGATGTCCTACAGATGTTCTTGTGAAGATGCATGGTATGCGACAAGGAAACCAAGTGACAAAGTGACAAGAGAAAATTTGAAGGCTAGTTGGTAATTATTCTAAGGTTGATGACATGTCAAGGTAAAGATCAATAGATAAGGTAAACATACTTTAGAACTAGTATTAAGAAGCATTGTCATATCATGTACATTTGTATGAAGATAGTGGTCTGGTAAGATGGATACACACATGTATAAGTGGTTGTTCAAAAATTCCCAAGTGTTCATATGAAGTGTTGAAACACTTACTAAAGTTTCAAAGTAAACATTCAAGGGTATGGTCTTAATCCTAAGGAAGTAATCAGACTAGTCCTAGAATCTACCTGACCTAATAAGGAGTCTTCAAGTGTTATCATAAATGAAAATAATTGTTATATCATGTAAAAATATGTTTAACACTATATAAATATGTGTATAAGGTATATAATATTTTAGAGGAGGTTTTTAGGTTAGTTTTTGGCTTAGTCTTTTCATGAAGAGACTTAGTGAGAAGGCACATGCTTGATAGCATGATGAGGTGACTAATATGAGGATTGTGAGAAGAAATAATGGTAGTGTGTGAACCTGGTATAAGGTTTTATTACATGAATATGAGGTATTAATATCAATGAAAGAGGTTTCAAGGTGTTCTCAAGATGAAAGTATGACTGGTGGTTTAAGGCCTAATGTGCAAAGAGACCTAACGTGGCCTAATGAGGGGTCAATTTTAGTCCCCAAGGTACCAAAGCTCATACGATCATTTTAAAATGTGTGATATGTTGTGTCAAGTTTTTTTACCAAGTCTAAGGTCAAACTTTAAAAGATAAAGAATGAAAATTGGTGTTGATTTTTTATGTGTGCACATAATGAGGTATAGTAGACCCAAGAAGAATTTTCTTATGTTTTTTGGCATGTGTAACCTTTTAATGAGATATTAATAAGTTAATGTAATTTGGGGGATGTTCCTATCTCATATTTCCTATCATTTTTTTTGGATTTAAGGGGCAATACTTTATGAATGATTGCTAAGAATCGAAGGCAGTCTAAACCCTCCTTAAACCCTCATTATCACCTTATATGGAAGACCTTATTATAAAGTTCATTAAATGGTTTGTTTGACCTAGTATGATGATTATAATTTGTATTCAACTCTCTCAGGTACCTCTAGGTGGCATTGGTCTATTAGAAGAGTGAGTGGAAGCTACAAAAAACTACTTATTTCTTAGATTTTTGATGTAACATGTAAGGTTGACTTGGTCAAAGAATACAAATGATTAGAGGATGATGTGTAAGAATTTTGTTTTATGCCCATGTAATTTTTTTAGAATGTTACAAACCTTAAATATTCTAAAATGGTCATCTAAGTTGACCTACTTATAAATAGGCCTAATGAGGAAGACAATGAGAAAACTAGGCAAAAATGAGAATGAGATTAGGGAAGGTTGCAATAGATTAGGGATGGATAAAAATTCATGTGTTTATTTTTAAATAAATATATCACATTTCCACCTTAAATATAATATTTATAGTTGCTTATATATAATCAAAAATTTTCTCTCAAAGTGACTTGTCTAACACAGTGAGGTTTGTGTAGGGTGAAGACATGAGATTAGTTTGTAAGACCCATATTGATATTTAACCATGTAATATATATATATATATATATAAATATTTTATAATAATGTTTAAGGATAATCTAAACCCATTTTTATTTCATAAAACTATTCACATAGGTATTCTAAATCTTTGTTTCTATGATTGTATTTTTGGAGCGATAGGCATTTTTCTATGTATGAGTGAGATTGATGTTCCTGAATTAGTGTGTCAAAAATTGAAGAATACAACACACATTAAGTTGTTATAAGTGTATCATATGTTAATTTTAATACATTTTTCTTCATTATAAATTCCTATAAAGGTGTGAAAAGTCAGAGGTTCTTGATTGGGTTCTTGAAGCCTATTTACAATTCTAAGTGAGCATATAAAAATGGTTTGTTTGAGGTCTTTTGCCCTATTTGGTAAGATATAATGAACATTATGATTACCATAAGTTCATGGAGGTTATATTAATATTATTTTTTGATATGTTTATGTTTCAAATTTGAGTGTACACTTCAGTTATTTAAGGTAAACTTTATGGTAATAAGAAGTGCTAATTGTGAGTAGATCTAATGGAGTGATTTAAGGAGTGAAATGAGATAACTGGTGTTGGGGACCTAAGGTGAGATTTTTATTGTTATAATTTAATCATGAATGAATTTTTACATCCATTTTTTTATGCTCAATTTTTTCCAAGGTGGCCAAGGTAAAACGTGTGCTTTGAGAATCCCTAATTGCATTAGGTCTCTATTAGGCCTAATGGTGGTTTTGGTCCTTATGGGTAATGAAAAAGCTATGTAATGGTTGTTTCACTTTTGAAAAAAAAAATTGACCTATTACAAGGGTTATCCAATTATTTTTAGGTTTATGTCTGACCAATTTGGGTGAGAGTAAGAGTCAAGTATAAAAAAAGGTCTAATAGACCTAATTTGACTAGTTAAAAAATTAAGGGAATGAACAAATGACATAGAGATTTAGAAACTAGGTAGAGGGTTTGAATACCATTATAGAAGTTATTTGAATATGTCATGAGTTTATAATATTGATTATATATGTGATAATCAAGGTCATATGACCTAATTCTCCCAAGGAAAGGGCTAGTTGAGTGAAGAGGTTGTTGTTTGAGAGAGATAGAAGAGTGTGAAAAGAAAAAGAAGGAAATAATCATAAGTTGGGTAAGTAATAGGTGTTCAAAGGTGATAAAATATTCCAAGTATATAATTTGTTTTTGAGTTACATAGGGGGTTGGTTCCTCCTTACATGTTGGTGCTTGCTAAAGGACTAGTTGAGTTAGTGATTGACTAGTGAGGGGTTGGTTATCCTTATTGGGTTGGTGCCTCACTAAACCTCAATTAATTTCTTATAGGATTTTATTCTAAGATATGTTTTAGTGGGTTTTATTCCCCATAATTTTTTCCCATATATCTCTTTTGTTCCTTTTTTGTATGCTTTTGTAGATGTTTGTTTATGTATTGGTTAATACATGTATGTGAATGAATGCTTCGTGGATGATGAGTGAAATTGAATGAATGTTTTAATGGAACTAATTAACTCCACCCCTCTTAGTATATGTACTTCCAACAAACCTCCATATTCATGTAACATTCTTATTTAATGAGATGAACTTATTTCTATCTCCTATCATGTGGCTTGAGCAACCACTGTCTATATACCATTTCATGCCTTCATCTTAAATGGTAAAGGTAGTCTAAGATAGAATAAAATCCTTTATAGTCTTATTTTCCTCCTTATAAAATAGTCCATCTTGCCTCTTGAGCTCAATATGATCTATCATAACTTTCTTTGGTTTATATACCAATGTTTGATCCTTATTATGAATTCTAGGAGCTTCAAATGTCTTGTTGAATCTTGTGGGCCTTCTAACTCTATTAGACCAAAATATTGATATGTGTCATATATTGTAACAAATGTACAAAACATTTCTATACTTACCAAGGTTCCATGATGAATTATTCTTTATAGCATTGGCCTACCTAATTGGTCTTTTCATGTTAGTACTCTTGACTTGTTTTGACTTTTAACTCTCTCTCTTAACCTTGCTCATTTTTTTAATGAGTTTCTCATGCTCAACCTTCAAGTAATCTAGCTATGTCTTCAACTAGACATACTCAACTTCCTTTGACATAAACCTTGTATTGACCCCTTATAAATGACTCCTGAGATCCTTGATAGTCTTCTTTTGATGTTTAAAATCATAAAAGTCACTTACAAGCTTAGCTTCAAGATCTACTTTAGTTTCTCCTTCTTTATTTTCATAGTAGACTTCTTCATCATACATGTTATCTTCTTCCTGTTGATCAGAAGACATTCTTGTACTTCTTAAGATCACCTTCAAGCTATTAGAATTGCCTTAAAGGACCAATATTTGATACCAATTATTGGAAGCATAATTACTAAGAGCGGGGTCAATCAGTCTTCAAATATTTTACAACTTTACTTTATCATTCATGAACTATCAAAATAATATAGTGAACTAGCAACACATTAAGAGCCATGAACATGAGACAAGAACATATAACATAGAATAATTATTTGAGTGGGAAACCCTTAAGGGGAAGAAAACCCACTAATGATGAAAATGGACTAAATTCCTATAAGAAAAACATCAATATTTAGTGAATCACCAACTTCAATTGGAGAACCAACCCCAACTAGCTAAACACCTACTCAGCTAGGCTTTAGTAAGCACCTACTTGAAAGGAGTCACCAACCCCCTAGATGACTCAACACCAAATAATCCAACTAAAACCCTTGATCAAAGTTAGAGAACTTTTTTCTGATAAAATATATTAGTATCTCATTCTTTATATCTTTTCTCTCTTCTATCCTTCTCAAACTGCCTTCTAGACTTCTTCGCTTAACTAGTCCTCTTCTTGATAGATTAAGTTATTTGACCTTGATAATCATCTATAGTAACCTTATTATATCTTCACGATGGTTTATATGCCCCCTTATGATGGCATACAATAACTCCTTCATTTATTCAGAGTTATATCTTATTCTCTTCAACTCCTTCAATCTCTAGCTAGATAATTAGGCATATTAGGCCTTGTTCTTATACTAGGCTCTTGCTCATACATCTCTTTGTCAAACATACACACTTGACCACTTATTTTTTAAATACAATAGGACTAAAGGCATGAAAAATTCATGAACCAAACATTAAAATAGTTCATTCATAGAATATAGGACTAAAACCATATTTTAGGCCTTAAGAAGACCTAATTCAATTAGGCCTTCATTAGCACACGTTACTCTTTTAACTCTTTGGAACATTTTAAAACTCATCACATAGAAATAACATATCATATTTCACTAAAAAATACCCATACCAAGATCATGTTATGTCCATGACACTTTTTATCTCCAACCACCACTTAAATCACGCCATTATCACTATTCACAATTAGGCCTGTGCATACCCAAAAAGTCTGTCTTGAATAACTGAAGCAAAAACACAATTTTGTAACACAAACATGGAAAAAAATAATATTAATAAAACCTTAAATACATTAAAAAAAAAAACTTCACAAATTTAATTATACTTTATTACATAGGGAAAAATGACTCAAACCCTTCTCTGCACATAGCCCACTCAGAACTACCAACTAGCCTCAAAACATAGTCATGGAAATAATGACCTAAAACACCTGTAGAACCACTTTCAGATAATTCCAATGAATTTAGATGATCCTATGAGGCAATTATTATTTTTGTTGTTGTTGTTTTTGTTGTTGTTGTTGTTGTTATTATTATTATTATATGGCTAAATGTTAATATTGGTCTTATAGGCCAATCTCATAGTCTTGTACCTCACTATCTCATCTGAACTAGACAAGTCAACTTATGAGCAATATTTTCATCATATCCACTAACCTCCAAAACTTGTATCCAACATGAAAATGTATTAAATGTCTTTAACAAATCCTCCATGCATTTGGATTCATCCCTAATCCATGATAACACATCCCTAATCAACTTCTCACTTCTACATGGGTTTCTCACTGTTTGCATCATTAGGCCTGTTAGAGACTGGCCAGCTTGTAAGACTAGTTTATCATACCTAAGGGATATAACCTACTCAAAAACCACCATGGACATAAAAAAAAAGTCTCAATATTTGTCCTTCATCTATTTATCAACTTTGACTTGGTCATTTCTAACTGCTATAGCAAATCTCTGAGAATCAAAGCCTTTCCTATAGGGTCCACTCACTCACCTGATAAACTAATCACACATGGAGGTTCTTATGAGATTTTAATAAAACCTCCAATCACTTAAATATCCATTCCAATCTATTCTAAGAAATTTAGAATAAGATCTTTCACATTGGGTCAATATTAAGGTTCTTTGAGGGTTTAAACTATCTTCTACTATTAAAGAACATTCATAAAGCTTAACCCCTCATTCCAAAAAAAAATGCTTGAAACTTTGATCTATGACCCTTACCCATATACCATTAATATCTTGGGTTCTCATATAGAGGTTACACATGCTTCTTAGGTTGAGAACCCTTCATTTTGTACATTAGAAAGACTTCAAAACACTTTTTCTTGCCTTACCCTTCAAACTTTGATCTTAAAATTGGTTAACATACTTGAAATAACATAAAATACCTATGAAAACACTCACCTATCCATACATTCATTATAAATGGAAATCATACCCCATTAGGCCATGTTCTCTCTCTTTGCTCTCTAGGATTTGACCTGCAAGTCACATTAGGCCTTAAAACTAACCTCCAATCCTCTTTCCATATACTCTCCACATCACTCTCATGATAAATCAACCTATCACATGCTCAAACACTACTTTTCATCCTTCATAATATTTGATAATGCCTCATGGAACCTCATTAGGTTAGGCAAAGTCTAGAACTAGTTTAGTTGTATGTTAGGTCTATAGGTGATACCCCTATAGGCTCACTCTAACACTCTCATGAGTGATCAAATGACTTATATGCATTCTCAAAAAACCTCATACATCCTCTTATACCTCTATGCATCCATATCACTAGGACACCAAGCTTATACCTTCTCATAAGGTCTCTTCATGCAATGACCAATGTCATGACTAGGCTTCTCAAGCTCTTGAAACTTGATAACTGACCTTGAAACACTTCTTTATGATCTTATATCTTGATCATATGTATTAAATAATATTAATAAAATGTTATAATAATTAATGATGCAATCAATCAATAACATTATTCAGTGGCCTCATGAATACTTTTCTTAAGAACTTTTGACATAAATGACAACATCAATGCCAAACTTAATTATAACTAAAGCACCTGAGGTGGAACCTGGTCAGACACGTGGCAGCAGTGTATCGATATCCCTGAGAAGGGATGTATGGATCATATCTCTATATAAATATCTCTCCTCTCTCTCATTTCTACACTTACTACAACACTCTCATAACAATTTTGTTGATCTAGTTTTACTCTTACATTCTTATTGCTCTCTTGGGCTAAGGCCATTCTTCTCCTAGCTTCTTCATGTTATCATAATTAGAGATTCTTGTTGAAAACATTCAATACAGATGTGGGTTTTTTCTTCGTATTATGGTTTCCCCACTTTTCACAATTGCCTCAACTTTGTGGTTTGTGCTCACTTTAAGGTAACTTTATTCCTTAATTTTTATTTCTTATTCAATGTTTATTTTGATATTTGGAAACATTTTTATCATTACATTTTTTATCATTACTACTCATAAATATGACTATATAATCAATAGCATATTTTATTGCTTAATTTTTTGCCTTTGATAAGTAGTACTTATCTTGTGGAGGTCTTGGATGCATAGGAGAAGTATGGTATCCTAGAGATGATCTATCCTTGAAATTTTTACAAGCCATAACAACCTCTTTCAAAGAATCATTGGACAAGGGAGATTTTGAGGCATAATGGGTTCACTTCAATAAGGTAATTATACTACTAAACCTTCATATTTTGATAAGTATATATTACAAAACTAATGGATTGAATTGTATCTCTCTTTGTTTAGATCATTTCTATGTTATATTAGATAAAATTATCTTTGTGTGTTTATTATCTTCCCCATTGTGGCACAATATTTGGTTATCACTAAATTAGCTTGCATATTCATTGAATATATTAGATTGCATGTTTATTTAGTATAGTACCTTGCTTACTATTATTACAATCAAGAGACCTAGCTAGGTTTATCACAAAATCACATTTGACTAGAGGCCTTAGAAAACTCTCTGTGATTGTGTGATAAGATATCCCTTAATGTAGGTTTAGTGGATCCATTATTGGTCAAGACCTCAATATAAAAAATTATTGTTAATCAAATTATTAGTTGATTATCTTATTTTATATTGAATATTACTAAGTAGGATAAGTTATAAATCAATGTTATTTCACTTGCATAAATTCTAGTGAACCCGACATGAATCTAACCCTTACATATTTTTTATATTTATTTATAGAAAACTAAATCAACCCTACCAAACTATTTTAACATTATATTCAGAGGTTTCCATACTTTTTCAAGCTTATCGACCTAGTTCAGTTATGCGTGCATGTTTTTATAGCTTCATTGACCTTGTCAACCTAGTTCAATTATGTATGTAGGTCATTATAACTTTATTGGCCCTATCAACCTAGTTCAACTTTCTAAATGAAAAATTTCTAATTTTAAAAAACTAAATTGATCTGATTGACATAGTTTCTTTTTTCCCCTTTGAATTTAATCAAATCAACCTGATCGATTCTTTCATTTTATGATTTTTTTATTTTATAACTATATCAATCTGATAGATAGTTTTATTTTCTATTAAATTACCAATTTTATTTATACTAGGTAGACTGATTTGACTTTGTTTAATATTTTTATGTTCTACCCTTACAAGTTCAAACTTTCACCTAGATGAGCCAGTTCAAAACAACAACTCAACATCTTCAAAAAAATACTGCATCAACCTTGTCAAATCTATCTTATTTACCACATTCATTATAACTAGATCAATATTTTCATTTTTTTTCTAGTAAACTTATTTTTCTATCTTTTTCAAAATTTAAATTTTATTACTATTTTTACAAATTTTTAAATTTTATAAAAACTTTACCTATACAATCAATTAGGTCGACTAGCTCGACCTAGTTTTATATCTACTTCCTACCCAAAAAAATAATTTTGCATACTTGAATGCATTATTTGAGCCTATCTTTGCAATAGAATGAGTCAATCTACTTGATTATGTTTTGTTCTATTTGTTTAACTTGGTTAGCCATCACAACTTTGTTATATTTATTTTTATTACTCATTCAATCAAAGAGAATAAACCTACATTAATAATAATAAAACTCACTTTAATTTCTAGTTGGCCACCTATTTATTTACTTTCTAAAAATTACAATTAAAAACTTTTGAATAATTGATTTTCACTTCTTTTTTTTTTTTTTGTTTGGCTTTCCCTAAAAATTGTGTACCAACAGTTTTAAAACTACTTAGCCACTATCATGAATGGCTACTCAATACTTTTTTTATGGTCCTTGTCCATCATTTACAAATATCATGGTGTAAGGGTCTTTCCCCAATACTCATAAACATAATAAATATTTAAACAAGGTCTTTAGTTTCTACATACCTTATGGTATTTTAGGAATGCCTAGGATTTCCTTTTTTATTGAACCTTAAGAATCCAACTATCCATTTTTTGTATGTTGAATTAGATAATGGTTAGCGCAAAGACATTATTTTCATCTTAATTTTCAAACCAAATTTGGTGGGATATGGGAATGTTACTTCCTCCATAGTTAATCCTTTGAAAAATTAGGCTAACATTATCCAATGGACAAAAAATTATCTTTGCAAGCTTAAACTTTCAATCAAAACCTTTAGCACAAATTCATGATCTTCTTTTCAAGAAATTAATTATATTATAAATTATATTATTGATATTTTTTATTTTTTACTCTATGTTGTATTATATACTTGTATTAGGCAGTGTTGAAACAAGATTTGTTGTGTGTTATAACTAGATCGACTGACTTGACCTAGTTGCTTGTGTTTAGATTTATTTTTTATAACTAGAATTAAATCATCTAGATTCAGACCATTTTAATTTTTTCTTAGATTACCAAACTTCATCAACTAACTCAACCCAATCCATTTCAAACTATTTTGGTTTTCTTCCTATCATAACTTTATCAACGAGATTGACCCCATCTATTTCAGACTATTCTTCTTATCTAACTTAGTTGGCTAGCTCGACTTCATCTTATTTCATATTTTTATATCACCTTGCTAATCTAACCAAATCAATAGGCTTGATTTTATTTATTTTCAACCTATAAGTTTATCATTTTCATAGTAAGTGTTTAAATCAACTTTTTCATCACGAAACATCTATTTGATAATGGTAGTATAGAGAAAAATTAAACTAACATGTTGAGATTCATTAATCCTAATAAACTCTCTAAGATACACTTTTCGGTAACTAACATATATACAGAAATATATATGTTACCACTAAAATTACCAACTATGGGACTCCTCCCTATTCCACTTTAATTAACATTGTTCATAAAAATGGTAGAAGATGAAATTCGCCTTGAGTATATGGCTAAAATGATCATCTTCATCAAAAAAAATACTCAACATAGAGGTAATGATTCCATAGTAATTTATAACCTCATGATGGGACCTCATATTGGACAACCTCATTCACCTTCACCTATATTTTCTATAGGATTTGGAACAAGTCATTTTATGACTTCTACTACATCCTTTTCCTTTCTCATCTTCCCTCTAATAGTAGGACAGCATCTTCTATGCCTCTTTCACCTCCATGCCAAGTACAAACATGGTAGGTGTGACATTTAGTGGGTCTACTCAAATCACCCACACTAATAACCAATTTCATACAACTACTAATACATCTAATGTTATCAGTTCTTCCCATTCCACTAGTGCATCTTATGCTAATAGTGCATCTCAAACTCTTAATGCTTTGCCTAATAATAACACATCGAATGCTTCTTCTACTATTCAAAATACCATTCAAAATAATTGATTACTATTACAATCTCTCAATAAAATGGCTACTTTTCAAACTAATAGTTCTAACCAAATTATGCAAATGTAAAACCAGTTAATGCATATCTAAAACCAGCATCAACCTACTTAATTAGGAGAATAAAATTATAATGCCCCACAACCCCCACATCATATATGTGCATGGTAACCTTATACCATAACCCCCACTTATTAAGTAAAACTATTAAATGCTTAGAAAACAAACCTCTTATTCATTAAATTACAAACATTGACATAGGTGAAATAATTCCCACTATTACTTATAATGGATCCATTGATCCAACTTGGCATATGAAGACTTTTGTAAATATATATAAATATTGGATTAAATTTAACACCTTTTCTACCACTAAACTCTTAGATAATACTCTTTAAGGTGATTCTTTATATTGGTATAATCAATTTAAACTCATTATATGACTAGCTTGGAAGAATTAATCAATGTTTAGGTTCAATAATTCTGAACTAGTGATTTTCCCTAAAATAACTTCACTCAATTTATAAATTATAAATAATTAGAATCTGAAATGGCAAAATTTTTCATCAAACAATGGAAATATTTTTATAACAAAGCCTAGCATAATATATCAAATGATAATCTCTTCCACTTTTTCACTAATGCTCTTTGTTCCAAATTATAATATCACGTATGGACTCTTTCTCTAAAATTCTTAGAAGAATCCCTTGACCAAGATAAATGTAAATATTTACTTATTCAACAATTTGAGCCTTCATACCCTATATTAGGGACTTCAATGCACATGAAAGATAAAAACTGACATGCAAATAATGATGGTGTTATGGATACCTATGATTCCATACACACCATTCAAGTAATTGCTCCGAGTAACTCTATGGATCCTAATCCTTAAATATAAAACTTAATAAATTCTCATCCTAGTTCCACATTTTCTCAAGTGCATAACACAAATTTCCATAAACTACTTTCCTTAGCATAAATTCAAAATCATCTTCCATGAGCTTCCCCATGAGATCTTGATCCTACAAGCCCTACAAAACATTGGTATGATCCCCATAAATTTTGTTGGTTTCATGTAAATTAGGGACATTCTCATTAAATTTTTTTCTAATTAATAAACTTTTCTATGTACTATATTCTTGGACCTAAATTTGATCATGATACACTCATACATATATATCAACAAGCCTACAAAATAGCAGCTAAGGCTCATGAAACTAAAACTAAAAATGAAGCCTTAAACCAACCAATTATTACTTACCCATTTACAATTATCCCCTTACTAAACATCAAGATAACACTAACCAACCTCCTATTACCAACAATTTCAAAATTTCTATGGATCCTAACTTAAATCATGAGAATATTATCAAAATGAATAACATGAAGAGAGTAGTTTCCTATATCAACCATTATCTAGCCTCCAACCATAATAATCTTCCAAAACTCTACATTATTAATGAATTTACCCATCCCATCTCATGGAATTAGGGCATATAGAACCAATAAACCAACAATTATAAACTCCAATAATGCAAATAGATAATACCTCACATACTATTGATATAAGTTATACTTTTGTAACTAATATTTCTTGCATAGAAACCCCAAACATTTCCATTAGTATTTATTATAATCAAATTAAATAAATGATAAATAATACAACCATGTCACCTAAGATAACACAACTACCTAAAACCAATCACCCCACATTAACCAAACCTAAATAGAAATACCTTAACAACATCAATTTCAATGTACTTCTGCTACATCCTCAAAATATTTACTACAACACTATGCACCTTTATCCAATAAAAATTTAATGATTTATTATAAATGGGACACTATATCCAAATTTTCACATCTCCCATCTGATGCAAAGGATAATAGAACAATCTCACAATTTACTCTTGTTTCAATGCAAGTCTTTGACAAAGGTTCATTGGTTTGTACATTCATTCATTGGTTCAAAGTATAACTATTTGATTTAATGTTTATATTCACCTTTACCATGATATTTATGGTCTCATTATACCTCTTGTTCCATTTTAAAAAATCTTCTTCACTTCTTTATTAGCCTTTGCAACTTCTTACCTTTCATCAGACAATCCTAGTAGCCTTTTTAAGTCCTCTTCTACTATTACAATTTCATAGAGGTTAGTTTTACTAAAATTTACCCTCTATTCTTACCCACCTCTATATGAATTTTCATAACCAAATTTCACCTATAAGTCACTTTTTTAGCCTCTTTTAGGTCATTGTTAGGCCTAATTAGGCCTTTCTTGCACATAAACACATACAGTCCCCTACACCTATACGTACACATAAGAAACCCAATAAAAACCTAAAAAATACTTAAAAATACATGGATACCTATAAAAATACAAAATTTTAAGTAATTTCATGAGTTAAAACATTTGTAAATGGCATTTGATTATTAAAACCCTCGTTCAGGGTTGTTTGTCACTGTAGGTGCTCGAGAGGAGAAATTTCGTTTTATAACCCATTAAATTCACTTTCATGAAAATTTAAAAAAATTATTATGTATTTATAACTTACATATAAATTTTCCAAGCATTGGGTCACTAGGTGTGTCTATGAACACCTCTATTTCACTAAATACTCGAAATCTTGTCCAATTATGTGTGCAGACATAGTCTGTAGAGCCCGAGAGGGTTTGGTTTGAGGATTTATAAAGTAAAAGGATTCCCAAAGTTATATAAACTTTAATTAGGAATTATAAAAACCAAATACACCTATTTAAATCATTTGGTGTGTCCTTAAACATGTCTGTAAAAAATTTCATCAAGCTTTGTATGTTGATTGTCTAAATGTGTATCATTACACAGGTCTATATAGTTATCTAAACAAAGTAACATGAAAATAATCACATGAACTTATAAAAACATTCAAAAAATAATAACAAACTTACCAAGTCCATTTTAAATCATGAAAATCACATATATGTTGGATTTTCATTCTTTGAGCATTGCAAATACATTCCTTCTCCATAACACACATAGGAATACTTAGTTGCAGACGCTTATTTTTAAAATTTAGCGAATTCATCCATAATTTATTGAATCATGGACCTTATCTTTCAAATTAATCATTAAAAATAATTAAAAAATCCAAAAACATACGAATTTTATATCAACTATAACTACCTTAACCAACTTTTGACCTTACAATGGTTACTAACTAGCAAGTTTGGTAACTTTAAAATAATTACCAAGGTGATGTCCATAAAAAAATGGTTTAAGACACATTGTGTATTATATAATTATCCCCCAATCATTTTCCACCCTAATTATTCCTTAACATCCTCCTACAATACCCATTCTAGGCTAAATTATTCAAAAATTCAAATTAGGCAAAATGGTGGGAAAATGCCAATTTAAATTTTTAGCCTATCCTAACACTCATAAAAACTTAGAAAACATTAAAATTATATTTAAAGACTCATAACACCCTTATTTTGACTCTAAACATACTAATTTACCATGAAATATTTGTTCAAATGAAAATTTCTTAAATGAAATCAAAATGAGTCAGCTAATAAGGATGCTCTTACATCATACTACTCAGGTGTGAAAAAAACTTTCCATGAAAGTTTGTCAACTTCTTTTTACCTTTTCCTCAACATATCTCTTTCATGTTCACTCCATATATTCAATACCACACCCTCCTAGATCCAATTGTCTATGAGTGACACATAGACCTTGTACTTTGATCAATGCCACCTTTCTTTCTCCTTTGAGGTTACCTTCTTGCACATTGATCTCAAACTTCATCATCTTCAGCACTTGTTTATTCTCTTGAAACCAACCTACACGTGAAACACACAATAAAAACAACCTCTTTTTTGTCTTATTGGAAAATAAATTCTTGCTTCTTGCATGCTTATCTTGTCTATACTTGGGTCTGTTATTTTTGGGAGTACTATTTATTATTTCCTCTTCTTTCCTAAAAGATTCCCAACCTCTGTAACCTCATTATCCTCCTCTTGCTATTTTTTACTCTTTAATTTATAATTTACTTCTCTTTACATATCCAACTCTCTCAGCATGCTAACCTTCTCAACAAAATCTTCTAGAGACTCTTTGTTTTACATGAAGGACAAGTGATGGGATAAGTTTGCAAACAACCCTTTTATGTGTTCTTTAGACAAAAACTCACCTTTCTAGTTTGAGTGTAACAGTTCCTTATTGCTTTATATCAACTCCTCAAAATTTCCTTCAATTTTTTCACTCTCTTCTTCCTTTATCTTGGTAACTCGAATTATAGTCTCTTCCCTTTGGCTCTTGCTTCCAACTGTCATGTTTTTGTCCTCCTTACTACAACTAATTTCCTTGGGTAAGTACTCCTTCTCTCCAAACATCATGACACTACCTGGAGTCTCCTCCCATGCATTATCTTTTAATGGGTTTAATGTGTACTTGAAACCATCCTTCTCAAATGTATAAGTGTTATCTCTCTCATCATGAAAATATCTCATGTCAAACTACCATGGTGTCTCAAGAATGATGTGTAAAACATCAATGGTAATGACATCACACAATTTTTTACCCTTATATCCACCTATCTGCAAGTCTACATAACATTATTCACTCACTAATATTTGGTGACTATTTTGAATCCAAGAGACCTTGTATGAACTTGGAGGCTTTCTTATTTCTAAGTCTAGTTTAAACATGATCAATGAAGACACTAGATTATCTGTACTACCATTATCAACCATAACTTTTCATCACTTACCTTTGCTCTTGTACATAGTCTTGAAAAACATTTTCCTTTGTGGTGGTTCTCTCTCCTCTTGGTTGGTCTTCAAAATGACTCTCTTCATCAGTAAGATCTCCCATGTTTCAAGTTATTTTACATAGTTCGGAAATGCATATACACTCTCCTCTTCTTACTGAACCACTTGGTTTATACTCTCACTCCAAGAGATACCACTTTTAATATCTTCTAGAAACTCATATGACCTATGTCCTAAAAAAAAATTTCACTTAAAGCACTTGCTTGCAAACCAACTATTGCCTCTTCCTCTACCATATGGTCTACCACCTTTATATCCATAACCACCTCTAATAGATTGGTTTGAACTCTTTGAACTATTTCTAACCTCCTTGTTCTGACTTTTCCATTGATTCTTCTTACCTAGCTATCCTCTTCCTTCTTGTTGTATCTTTTTCCCTCAATACAGCTTGATAGGCCTCCTCAACTATTATGGGTGTCATTATGCTTATCTCATCTTGATTTACAAACTTTAAGCCATTCATGTACTGAGAAACCTTCTCCTCGTCCTATTCTATGTGTCTTGCTTAAATGGTCAACTTATAAAATTCATTTATTTACTCTTTCACTATCATATATTTTTTCCTCAAGTTTTATAGCCTCCTAAACATTTGGGTCTAATAGTCCTTAGGCATGAACTTGCCTTTCATCTTGGCCACCATTCTATCCCATAACCTTATCTTATATTTTCCTCTTCTTCTCTCTTCATGTATGCCATCCCACCATAAGGATGAATGACCCTTTAGCCTTGTAACTAAAAAATTGTATTTCTTTGTCTCATTCACCTCTTTGTAATTGGTGTACTTGTCTATGGTTGTGATTCAATCAACCAATTCTTCCACATTAAGAATGCCCTCATACATGGGTACCTCCATCTTAGGTTTTAAAGTCACTTCAAGAAATAATCTAATGAAACTTTCTTCAAATATACCTTCATATCCTTTCTCTTATTATTATTCATGAGGAATCTCATATTCTCCCTCACTAACATCACCTTTATTCATCTCTTTCCTTTGAACCAACTTCATGGCTTGCAACCTTGCCTGCAAGTTTCTCACTTTCACTACCAATGCATCCATTGCTTGAAACCCCATTTGGGATGTTGTTTTTCCTCATAATATTCATACCATGTGTCTTTCCTACCTTCCAAATATATAATAATCTATAATACCAAATGATCTATAGGATAACAAAATAATCTCACACTTTACTATTATTTCAATGCAAGTCTTTGTCAAAGGTTTATTGGTTTGTATGTTCATTCATTGGTTCTAAGTCTCACTATTTGATTTAATGGTTATATTCACCTTTACCATATTATTTATGATCTAATTATACCTCTTTTTCCATTATCAAAACTCTTCTTCACTTCTTTGTTATCATTTGCAACTTCTTACCGTTCATTAGATAGTCCTAGTAGCCTTTTTTAAGGCCTCTTCTACTGGTACGGTTCCATATAGGTTAGTTTTTTAAAAATTTAGGTATTTTATACTAAAATATATTCTTATCCACATCTTTATGAATTTTCATAACCCAACTCCACATGAAAGTCACTTTTTTGTGCCTCTTTTAGGTCACTATTAAGCCTAATGAGGCCTTTATTGCACATAAGCACACATAGTCCCCTACACCTATACATACACGTACGAAACCCAATCAAAACCTAAAAAATACTTTAACATGCATGGATAAAAATAAAACTAAATTTTTTGAAGTAATTTCATTAGTAAAATGTCTACAAATGGAATTTGGTTATTGAAACCCTAGTTCAGGGTTATCTATCACTATAGTTTACCGAGAGGAGAAATTTGGTTTTATCACCCATTAATTTAAATTTCATGAAACCTTAATGATTTTAATATGTATATCTCAATTCCACATAACTTATCTAAGCTTTGGTGTGTCTATGAACACCTTTGTTTCACTAAATACTTAAAATATTATCCAATTTTGTGTGCAGACATAGTTTACAAAGCCCAAGAGGGTTTGGTTTAAGGCTTTATAAAGTACAAGGGTTCTCAAAGTTATCTAAACATTCCTTAGGCCTTATCAAAACCCCAAACATGTATTTAAATAATTTGGTGTGCCCTTTGACACGTTTTTAAACCTTTTCAATAAGCTTTATATGTTGATTGTTTAAATATGCATCATTACACAGGTCTGTATAGTTCTCTAAACAAAGCAACATGAAAAAAAGAACATGAATTTCTCAAACACATTAAAAAAAAAAAAAACTTACTAGGTCCATTTTCAATCACCAAAAGCACATAAATATTGGATTTTCATTCTTTGATCATTCCAAATACAATCCTTCTCCATAAACACACACATGAATACATAGTTACAAACTCTTCTTTTTAAAATTTAGAGAATTCATCCATAATTTATCAGATAATGGACCTTATATTTTTAATACATCATTAAAATTTATTATAAAATCCAAAAACATATGAATTTTGTATCAATTATAACTACCTTAACCAACTTTTGACCTTCCAACGGTTACTAACTAGCAAGTTTAGTTCCTTTAAAATAATTACCAAGGTGATGTCCATAAAAACATAGTTTAATACCCATGTTATACACATGGTGTATTTTATAAGTCTCTCCAAATAATTATCCACCCTAATGATTCCTTAACATCTTCCTACAACACCCATTCTAGGCTTAATTATTTTAAAATTCAAATTACGCAAAGTGGCAAGAAAATGCCAATTTGAATTCATAGCCTATCATAACACTCTTAAACACTTAGAAAAAATTAAAAGATATATTTAAAGCCTCATAACACCCTTATACTAACTATAAACATATTAATTGACCATGAAATACTTATTCAAACAAAAATTTCTTAAACAACATCAAAATGAGTCATCCAATAAGGATGCTCCTGCATCACCATTTCAAATCCCTTTCTTGGAAATTATGAGAACTTATCCTCATCATCATAATATTTTAATGTAAATCATTTTATAAATTAATATCCCTCATCCCACACCTATGGGGAAAGAAGCTACCTTGTCAAAATTTGAAGATAACATCCTTTAATAGTGTAAATAAATGTCTATTCATGTTGATGAAATGGAAGATGTATACACATAATATTTTCAAACTTTTATCACTTACTAACACTTCATATCTTGAAATAACCTGTCAAGTCTCAATATCTATAAGCCCATGATTTAAGGGGTACACTATGAAATGGGTGGGCAAACCATTGATGCTTCATAAGATTGTTATTCCTTTTGCCACTTGCCACCCACACACTAGCCTCTTGAAACCATTAAACCCAAGCTTATTCTTCTTAGTTCTACCTATATCTATCACTTGTTATTTTTTATCCTTCATTTATTACCTTAGCACCCTTTTAATCTATCATTTTTTCCATGTTGACCAGATCAACCTAGCATAGTTTAGGGACTTTTTCTCTCTTTTGGTTTGTTAACCTCTCGGTCAACCTAGCACAAACCTAGAAGTTATCCCAAAAACATGCTAGGTCAACTGAGTTGACCTAGCACAGCCGACATTATTGAATGATTTTAGGATAAGATACTAATATATATACAAGTTCACTTCCAACCATTTTTAATAGTAAAGAATTAAGTGATGAATTACAAATGAACATCTACCTATTGACCATTCTACTTGGGGATTAAATATTTAGGGTTTAATACTTTCTTTGAATCTCTGATCTCATATTGTGGATAAGTTTTTTGGGTGATTGGATAGGTTATGTAGCCTAAATATGATTTATCTTAGTTATCCTTACATACCATAACAATCTCTTACGAAGCACCTTGGCCAAGGGGGAGATTGAGGCTCGGTGGGTTCATCTTCAAAAGTAAGTATTCCTAACTTTATTCCTCCTTTGTAAGAGTAGATAGATAGTGCATTTTTATTATTCTCTTCTATGTATTAGTATTATGTATACATTGATGTGAGTATATGTATTCTAATACATTTTTATTTTATTTGTTTATTTATTTTATTTCTAACCCCCATTTTGTGTCACAAGCTTTGATGTGCACTAGATTAGATTTACTTTTCTTATTATTAGAATAGTGAAATATTAAATTAGAGAACTCTTTCAGGGTTGTTATGAGATTATGTTAGGTAGTAGGCTATCAAAACCTACCTCACATGATGTGTTATTATAAGTGATCCCCTAATCAAGTTTAGTAGATCCTCGCATTCATCATGCTCCCACTTACCAATTATATGCCCCCAATCAGAAGTGTAGGTGTGCTCTATCCCATCTAATCCAGGATTGATTTATGAACAAGATGCATTTCTTATTACGTAAATTTTGGTAAACCTAATGTGAAAATAACCCTTTTAATATTTCTTTCACTTTCTTTCATTTTCTTTTGATCATCATTTTTATCATATATTTTGACATACAAGATCGATTATGTTGACCTAGTTCTTTTTTTGTATGCATAGGTTTTTAGGAACAGGCAATTGGATCGACCAACTTGACCTAGTATAGGTTTCAATTTTCCAAACTTCTAGATTAGCCTACTAGATTCACTAGCTAAACCTAGTGCATTTTAAGACTTCCAGTTCAACCAATTAGGTTGACTAGGTTGACCTAGTGAATTTTTAGCACTTTTTTAGTAGGTTCTTGTATAGCTTGATCAACCACCTTGACCCAGTTTTCAATTTTTGCTAGTTTTCTCCAAGGTTCTTGATCAATAATCTTATTCATTTTTCATCTTTGATCTACCAAATTCAATTTCTATTTCTTTATATCTTTCTTTTTATGTATTTCCTTTCACAATTTGTAGTCTTTAAAACTGCCCTAAGACATTCAACTAGGTCAACCCTGTGGACCTAGTTTTGTGTTGTATGTGTTGTCTAAATAATTAGGTCAACCTAGTTGACCTCATTTATTTTTAGACCTTTATTCTATAGTATAGGCTTAACCCTATTCTATATTTTGTGCATATAGTGTCTACACTATACCTTTTTTCAAAGTTATAATTAACCTTTATATGTTAGTAATTAGTCTCACACTTTCTTTTTATTTGCTTGCATGCTTAGAATAACTAACATAGTCTAATTAGGTGATTTTCAATTAATCACTTAGTTTCACTATTTCTATTTAATGCAAACATGGTCAAATCACATAACATCAATAATCATTTTAACATTTGACTACCCAGACCAACCTACTTGGATTTCATCACCACGGGGGAAGTCAACTTGATGCTCTGGTCAAGTGTAAAACATGGTTAATGGTATATTTTGTCTAAGAACCTATTACCCTTATTTTTTTGGTGTGTGAATTGAGGGGATAGGATCTAATACCAAGCTTATATCATTACCACTATAGTTCCTTTCAACCCAAACTACATGAAACCATCCTTTGATTGTTATCTAGTTCCTTGCTTACAGCCAAATTTCATCACATTTAAAATCATTCTTAATAATCTAATCAAACATTATATGTTGACCAAGTAGATATTTATTTAATTTTAAAGTTTATTACTTGCTCTTTGATTAATTGTGTGTGCAAAAACTTACATTAGACAGTGTTAATGTAAGTTTTAGCTTTGTGTGCATCCATTAGTTTGGGCAACATAAATTCCATTGACTATTTGTTTCCATTTAGTACTTAATAGTTTTCATTATTTGAAAATTTTCTTGTTTCAATTCATAACTTGATATCAACTTTATCATCTTCCCTATATCATCACAAATCCAATGCATTTTATGATTTGCAAAATGGATGAGTAGAACCAAAGATATAAGTAAAATAAGGAACTTGTCTACTATACTAGGTTGACCTTGTCGACCAAATATCTTTTTCAACCTTTGTCCACTATAATAGGTTGACCTGGTCGACCCTGTATTATCTTAAAATCTTTTAACTTTTTTTCTAGTCTTTTTACACTGTACTGAATCGACCTGATCAAACCTGTACAGTTTTACATTCCATGTTTCTATGCTAGGTCGACCCTGTACTAATTTATATCACTTTTTATTCTCTTTGTGTGGTTCCCTAGCCTTGTTTCATCATGATGACATATTTTTATCCTTCAAATTAGTCATTAATATTGCATTATTAAGGACTTGGATAGTAACCTCACTTATTTCATTACCTCTGATGAAACTATCCAATTTCTTCCTTCCCCTTCTCCTAAGCCTAAACCACTCACTACACAATGCAATGTGGTTAATATCCTTCATCCTAATCCTCTTCCTAATACCAATGTTGGGACTCCTTCACCAAATCATACCAATCAAAGTGATAATCTAGATGGTTCCCAATTATTCAAAAACCTTGATGATAATACTATTTACACTCCTCATAAGAATGGTGGCTTGACTAAGATTCATTTTCCTTCAACCACACTTAAGACAATTAACACTCACCAACACTAACAATCATCTTCCTATCAACACTAATATCCCACCTTCAAACCCACTTATTGACACAACTCAACTTCTTACCTAAGTCATACAACACATGAACATCATGCAAACAACCAATCAATCTCAAATGATGAACATGTAACAAAATTTATGCAACATGATTAGTCAAACACCTTGAGTCATCATGTCTCAACTAAATCAAAATGTTTTCCCTTCTCCTCTTAGAGTTTCCAATGGGAATATAATCCCTTAACCTCCAATGAATAACAAAATCCTTCAACATCTTCAAAATGAAACTTTAGCCCCATTCATTACATCCATAGATTTTGGAAACAAATCTACAACTATCACATATAATGGGACTAAGGACACTACTATATTTCTTAATTATTTTGGTAATATTTATAAGGAATGGATCCAAACTAACACCTTTGATACCACCAAGATCTTAGCCAAAACCTTTGTTGGTGATGAACTTGAATGCTATAACCAACTTCTTAGACATTCCATCTCACAACTAGAGGATTTAGTCAATGCTCTAGTGAAGGAATTTCAACATGATGACCTTATTGAAAATTACCTTAGCTATTTCATCAATGTCAAACAACTTCCTAATGAATCTACTCATACTTTCATCAAACTATGGAAGTCTTTAGATCATAATGTGGACCATAACATGAATGATGATACTCTTTTAAAACTATTTGTCACTACTCTTAAGGCTCTCCTTCAATACAAAGTTTGAATCTTTTCACCTCAAACTTTAGAAGAAGCCTTAGACCAAGCAAAAAGACAAGACTTTTTTATGACTCAAATTTAAAAACCTTAAACAAATACTAAAGCATATTTCCAATCTTCTTCTCATACCATTGATTCATCCAAGCCTCCCCAACCTCAAAGTGGAGCATCCAATTCAACCAATTCTAACCCAACCCATCCTCTCTTGAGTCTAAAACAACTTATGATGAAATTTCCACCCTATAAACCCATGAGCTTTGATCCTTCCAAACCTACTCCAAAATGGTACAATCATGATAAGTTTTGTTGGTGGCATGCTACTATAGGTCATTCTCATGAATCTTGTCATGATCTTCACCAATTTCTTATTTATTCCTTTCTTGGTCCACATTTTAATCTTGATACTCTCACTAAAGACCGTTATCAATATTATCTTCAATCTTCTTAAATTGAATCTCAAGAACATCAATCACATCAACATCAACTACCTAATGATAAAAAACAATCATCCCATACCTATACATCATCTGTTAATTTTTTTCAAACAACAATTGATCCTTCTTCCTACACTAATAAGGATAGCTCATATGAACAACTTTTAAAATATTGTTGTATCCATTGATCTTCAACCTCTTACATAACATGAGCCAAAAGAGTACATATTTCAAATACCTACTCCAAAGCATATTAGACATGGTCCTCCTTTATCTCCTCATACCTCTCATACAAATCATATGTCACATTCAACATCCTTAAAATCTAACAACCCAACATACTTGCCTATATCCAAATGCACCTCCCAACCCAATGCAAAGCATTCTAATGGTTCAATATCACCTCACTCTAACTCACATTTTGGGGCATCTTGTGATTCCCATCCACATGTCCCTTTATACTTTGGGGCATTTTGTGATGCCCATTCACATATCCATTCAAAATTTGGGGTATCTTGTGATGCCCATCCTTACATCCACTTACCCACTAGGGCATCTTGTGATGTCTGCTTTTGTTCTACAATGCAGAATAAGAAATAAATCTAGCTTCAAGAAACCTTCTAAGACTTATAGACTTATCTTTCACATGTTCATCTTTGATATAGACATTAGCATATATTTTACTTGTTTCTTTTTGTCTCATATTTCTTTGTTTTTGTGCATTTTTATTCTTTTAGTTTCACTTTCCTAAGCATCATCATTTTACTTTATGTTATTTTGTCTTTCTTACACATAAAATTTGGCATTTGTTCTCATTTTTGTCCTTATATATCTCTTTTATTCTGTATATTTTTATACCATTCTTTACCTTAGTAGCTTTATGATCATTTTTACCCCTTTTTTTAGCATTTACTTCTTGTTGTACCATAGTCTTCTTTATATTTTGACATTTCTTTTTTGGCACCCTCGTGGGTTTCTCTTTTATGAGTTGCTTTATAAGACCATGGATAGGACCCAACACCTCTCACAAAATAACCATATTTTACTTATGTTTTTCTCACTTTTGATACTTGTCAATGATGTTTTGGTACCCATTGGGTTTCTCTTTTGTGATTTGCTTTGTAGTACTATGGATAGGACCTGACACTCCTCACAAAACCACCATCTTATTTCTTTCTCTTTTCCTTATCTTTTAGCACCCTCATGGTTCTATCTCTTTTATGAAGTTGCAAGATAAGACCATGGATAGGACCTGACCCTCCTCATAAAATTACCATTATTTTCATATTCTTTGTGATCCTTATTCTTAGACTTTAGCTTTTGCTTCTTTTGCTCGATGGAATCTACACAACAAACTATGTTATCATGTTTTAATCAATTCCCCTCTTTTTTATGATAAGGAATCACACTTTTACTATTATTGTATTTTTTTCCCCTTTGTCACATTTTTTATAGTTTGAAGCAATTCAAATTATTCCATATATGTCTCCTCTTGATTTCCCCCTTTCTTTCTTATCTGCAATGGATAAAACAAGGTCAAATTTAAGATAGCACTTTTATTTCACCTAGATTTACAGGAATATTATATCCCATGCTCTTTGAAGTTTCTCTCTTAGAAACCTTATCCCAAGTTTTCAAATGAAAGTCATCTTTAGCACCCATGTTAGGTCTTCCAAATCTGTATGGAGGAGGAATAGAAAAATCCATCAAGAAAGTTAAAATCTAAATCATTTGAAATAAAATGCAATGATATTTAAAAGGCAAAATACAAATCTTAAAAGCCAAATTCACATCAAAAGATGTGATTACAAGCACATCTCTTATCTCCAATCGAAGCTCAAACTCCACAGTCAGCTTCACATAGAGCCAAAGTCCTTTGAGGTATGGTAGGCTAGTAGATTGGAATAGGATATTTCTAAAAACTCTATGGTGATACCTACTTTCTCACACATGTACCCAATCTTTGAAGTAAACCAACAGATATATAAGGGGTCCTAAAGAATAGGGAATATGTCATGGGGAGGTAGGTCCATTTTACTTTTCATGCATATAGCCTTCATGAGATGATCTATATACTCCATTTGTTTACCTAAGACTTCTGTAACTAAGATAAGTTTTTCATGGTTCTTAAGGTCATAAGTCCTCTTATTTTGGCAAACTTAATTTGAGTGTGTTGACTTTGATAAAGAGTTCCTCTACCTTATTTTTCCTTCATTCTCCCCTCCACCCATTTCATTTCCCCCCTTAACATGAAAATTGTGATTATAAATATGTTTTTCCTCTTCTTTATTTCCTTCTTCTTCACCTCTTAAAAACATTCTATCACTAATTTGTTTCAATTTTATCTATCCTTAGATTGAAATAACATGTTTGCGTAACTATGGATCACTTTTTTCATTCATTTGTCATTATTTTACAACCCTTCTATTGTGAACAGTTGAGTTTGCACCCTTTTACCATTATTACATGTTTCTCTTCATATATGCCATCTTTATGTTTATCTTCCATCTTCAATTACATTTCATTTTCTATCCTTCGTGTTTTTATTTTTGCCTATCTTACATAAGATTACTTTTCCCTTTCTTCCCTATCTTTGTTCAAAGCTATCTTACATTTATATTTTATTTTTCATTCATGTGTTAAATGTTTCCCAAAATGATTTAGTATGTTATACATTCCTTTTTATCATTCATATTTTACTTATCATTTGCCCATTTCTTTCCAATATCATTTCTCATTTATTTCATATTAGTTGTCATTTATTTCCAATCATTTGTCATTTATTTATCATCATTTGTCATTTATTTTCCCATATTTTGTCATTCATTTGCCATCCTTTTGTCATTTATTTGCCTTAAATATTTTAAGTATTGCCTTAACAATCCTAATTTTCCAAATTTTCCTAAAATCTCAATCTAACCACTATATGTCTACACAATTCATTTTTTGGCTCTCTATTTTTTCACTAACTTCTACCTTGGACACCTTCACATATTTTATAGTATACTTCTTTATCTACGGCACTAAGGTAAGATAAAGGTATGTTTTTTTTCAATTCTATCCTTTCATTTATCTTATTTTCTCCTTATTGCACTTTACTTAGCATCAACATTGTATGTTATCATGTTCTTTTCTCAAAGCACCATCCCATATTGTACTTATGTGACACATGATGGGATTCAGCTAGGGCATATGTATACACATAATATTTTCAAACCTTTATCACTTACTGACACTTTGTATCTTGTAGGAACCCATCAAGTCTTAATCTCTCTGAGTTCATCCCTTAAGGGGTGAACTAGGAAAGGGGTGGGTAGACCATAAATGCTTTGTAAGATTGTTGTTATTTTTTCCACTTACCACCTACACATTAGTCTCCTAAAACCATTGAACCCAAGCTTATTCTTATTAGTTCTACCTATTCTTATCACTTGCTATGTTTTATCTTTCATTTCCTTCCTTATCACCCTTTTGACATGTTGGTTTTGCTAGGTCAACCAAGTCAACCTAGCATAGTTTAGGAACTTTTTCTCTCTTTTTATTTGTTATCCTCTTGGCCAACCTAACACAGACCTAGTGAGTTAGCCCAAAAATGTGCTAGGTCAACTAGGTTAACCTAACACAGTCAATGTTCTTGAATTATTTTAAGGTAAGATACTAATATATATACAATTTCATTTCCAACCATTTTTAAGAGTGAAGAATTAAGTGAAGAAGTGAGAATAAACATCTATTTATTGACCATTCTACTTGGGGAATAAAGATTTAGGGTTCAATAATTTCTTTAGAGCTCTGATCTCATCTTGTGGAAAGGTATTTTGGATACTTGGATAGGTTGTGTAGCCTAGAGCTAATTTATCTTATTTATCCTTACATACCATGATAATCTCTTACAAAGTACCTTGGCCAAGTGGGAGATTGAGGCTCCGTGGGTTCATCTTCAAAGGTAAGTATTCCTAACTTTATTCATCCTTTGTAAGAGTAGATAGATACTGTATTTGTATTCTTCTCTTCCATATATTAGGATTATATATACATTGACATGATTATATGTCTTCTAATACATTTTAAGTTTAGTTTAGTTTTTTTCTTTTATTTTTTTTTTCTTTTTTTTTCTTTTTTTCTAACCCTCACTTTATGCCACAAGTTTTGGTGTGCACTAGATTAGATTTGATTTTCTTGTTATTAGATTAGTAAAATATTAAATCATAGGAGTCTTTTAGGGTTTTTATGTGATTATGTTAGACTTTAGGCTTTGGAACCTTGCCTCACATGGTGTGTTGTGACAAGTAATCCCCTAATCAGGTCTAGTAAATCCTCATATTGGTCATGCTCTCACTTAAAAATTGTATGCCCTAATCAGAAGTGTAAGTGTGCTCTATCCCATCCAATATAAGATTTATTTATGGACATGATGCATTTCTAATTGCATATAGTAGACACCTCTCTTTAAATAAAATTCCCTATATCATCCATGATTCTTGATGAGATATTACTTTGTGTAAATAACCCTCCATTATTCAATAATATACAAATAGGAGATATCCAAGTCAAACATGATTTAATCGATAAAGGTTCAGTCATTTGTGTGGATTCTCTTCATTTTATTAAGACACTTGGATACTCTAAATTCAATCTTAAATCCACTCAAAGTACATTTCAGGGATATGATAGAAGATAAATTTCTCCTTTAGCTTGTGTATGGCTTCCTATCATAGTTTCCCCTGTCACGATACATTTGAAAGTCATGATATTCAACTTTCCACTTTCTTATCACATTTTACTCATTCAAAATTAGACACATTTCATGAGATTAGTTACCTCATCAGCATGCTAATGTGCTAAATTTCCCTATAATGATGTTATATATAGGATTCAAGGAGACACCAATCGTTGGAATTTTAAACAATTCCAAGAATGAAGTGTTTTTAAAATACCTACCCTCAAACCTGTTGAGGTTAACATCTCCCATTTCTAAAAAATGAGGACCCTTATTAAAATTTTGCAAATTATGATATAAATTAACCATTTATCTTTATTAGAGTACATTATTGAGTATCATGTGTTGATTTAGCTTACATTAACATGCTAACATATAAGCTTTATTTGATCTTATCTAATATTGCTAACATTTGGCTCATGTGTTTCAATCTTTCAGGATCAATTGATCTTCATTAGAATCAATAAATGTTCATGGGTTTATATTTTAATGTTAATTTGACCCTTAGTTGGTTAATTAATATTATCCCATTTGAATTATTATGTTAACATTTGGTCCTTGATTAATTTAATCCAGGTTAAAATGATGTGCAAAACCTTAGTCTAAATTACTTTAGCCTAAGTGCTTATTAAAATCAATTCATATCTTCAATGGGTCACTTTAATCCATCATAGCCTTAGTTTAATTTTATCCTAAGTTTGGATCAAGTTTATTAATTCATTAAAACTTTAATCTAAGATTTATGCTAAGTCTTTATATGTCCCAAGCACTTATTCTTTGATTTTATTATTTATAGGTATGAATTAAATGTAGGATTGATAAGTGTCAAAGCCTTGCTCAATTGAATTTAAGATCAATAGCATGTAGGTGATTGCTTGAAGTCAATAAGCCTAAGTCCTCAGATCAAAGATCAATGGTGCATATTCTTATGTACAAATTTTGATTGATGATCTGTATTGAAGATTGGGGTCAATAAGTCAAGATAGATATATGGCATGTGTTCAATCATGCAAATGGAGATCTAACGATGAGCACAAAGTCAATATGTCAAAAAATATTAAGATTAAACATAATGGTAAAAAGTGTCATAATCACGATGAATGTTCAACAAATCAATTACCTACATTTGATCATGTATTTAGCAGATCAATGGCATGTATTTTATTATGCACATCAACTATCAATGGTACACATTCAACCATGTAGATGGAGATAGACAGTTTAAATGGAGTTAAGAATTCAATAAGCTTAGATTGCACATAAGTCTACCACATGGCATAAGAGTATTAATCAGATGGAGACTATCAATAGTGTATATAAAAAGAATGTAGGGATACCAAGTGTCATAATTTTAGAATCCCAAATCAAAGATCAATGGTTGCATTGAAATTCAAGGCTAGGAGACTCCTGAGGAGATAAATGGATTAAATTTGATTAAATTTCTAGGAGGCAAAAGATGAAGACATGTATACAAAGTGACAATGGTCATGTTTTAAAATTAAATAAATAACATGGTAAAAGGGATGCCATATAAGCAGCATGTCAGATCAAAATATTTTATGGACCCAAGCATGCAAATGTATAAATATGAGATCAAAATATGATCTAGGTTACTAAAACAAATACTTGAAACTCTTATGCCACCATTAAAGCTCAGTTAAACCCTCTAAAATCCCTCAAACATATGAAAAAGCCCTAAAAATATTCATGTATTCATTGTGTCAAACTAGAAGAGAGAGCTTGATAATCAAAGCTATTCAAATAGTTTAACCATATAGCCAAAAGGTTGAATTGTCATTTACAAGAGGATAATTTAATTATAACTAGAATATGGCAACCTATGAATCTACTTCAAAGAAATAAGTTGAATTATACTTGTCATCTGATGTAGAGGGTAGAATATTAAAGGATACAAAGTTCATAGATTCTTCATTAAACACAAGAGACAATAATTACTGTTAGGAGACCCCTTATCCAACGGAAGCACAATTGATTACTTTCTTATAAGCAATTAAACACGGAATTATACCAGAATGATAAAGTAACTAGAAACTTGAGATAGCAAAGAATTTGAGAGACAATACACACTCTTGTATTAGATATTACTAGAAGAAAATACAATAAGGAAGATGCCACTTCTTCCTCCACCTCAAAGGCTTGCCACACCTCAAGACCTTCTTCCCTCTCTCTCTTGCTCAACACAACAACTTTATAGCCTGAGTTATTATCCCTCCTTGAATGCTTTAGCTGATCTCCTTGACCTTACACCTGTAGATCTCCTTGACCTTGCTTGCTTCAATGCTTTTACTTGCCTTCTTGATAATTACAATACATGCCTCATGGGTCTTTAAATAGAATCCCATGGTTACAAAAATAGAAATCTAACTATAATAATTAGACACGCAGCTCGTGACTATAATTAGTCATTTGACATGCAAACACTCGCTTCACTTAACTGATTGTTCGTCAACATCAGTTCTAGAATGCACAGGCGACCGACGCCGGTCCCTGCTTGCCTGGTGCTGCCAACGTCGGCCGACTCCCTACCATCGCCGGTTTCTTTCTGCATTGTCTGTGACCGACGTCGGTTATACTACTGACACCAGTTCTTCTGGTTCTTCAGCATCCTCTTCTTTGTGTCTGTAAACAGTTGAAGCTTTTAGCTCCATACCCTAACAATCTCCCACTTGGAGATAAATAGCTGCTAATGTACATGTACCTATACACCATCTATCTTGTTCCTTTGGCTCTGTATCCCTCTTCAAAGTCACTCTTGAAGACCAACCACCATGCAAACCTATGATGCTATACCTGTCACTTATGCTACAAGAATTTTGCTGCTCCCAAATTCTTCATGACATACTTTTGAACCAAATCTACCCTTAGCTCAGAAAACTCCTTGTTTATGAAACCCTGCAACAAGTAACACAATACAGTAACAAGATAATGTAGCTAATATTATCCAACCTAGTAAATATAAAATACAATGGTCAAACCTCCATTGTTCTGCAGCTAACTCAAGACCATATACCCTAGCCTTCTGTCTCACGTGTCCATCCACTCTCTTCTCTAAAATGGGAATCCATCTCTCTATCCAGTGCTTCCTTCCAGCTGACAACTCTACCAACAAATACCTATTTGGTTCTTCTCCAAGGACTCACACTCCTCATCCATGTCAAGCTCCCACTGTTTCTAGATTCTACCTGCATTGCTTCTTCTATCTTCCTAGTTCTTGACTATCAATAAGCAATATAAAGAAGGTGAAAAATGAATATGAGGTTCACATACATTTTCTGACCTCTATATGGGTGTTTGAGACTCCTTGACAGCTAACTGTCCACCCATCATCCGTTCTAGTGACCGATCTCAGCCATCTCCTAGTCTGCTCCCGACTGATGTCAGTTCCCTGCACTGACCCTGACTGCTGATGTCGTTACCCCTGGCCGACGCTGGTGTCCCCCCTGCCGACTTCGGTCTTGATGACCGACGTCAGACTTCTCCTGCCCGACCTACCGACCTTGCTGGTCTGCACATGACTGATGCCAGTATCTGGATGACCGACGTTGGTCCCAAGTGACTGACATCAGCGTCTGTGTGTTCCTGTAAGTGATGAAATCTTTATCCGCAAGCTCATCTTGGATCAAACCCCTGTCCATACTACACTGCTCAGATTTATTCAGCCCCTGTGACTGATCTCTGTCCTTCATCTCCTCCATAAACACCAAGGCTTCTTTGTTCCTGTCAAAAGCATCAAATTTCCTTTTTCTACAATGAACTCTATTTATGCTTTCTGAATCTGAACACATACATTTTGAATCAAGAACTTCCATTTCCTTCCTATTCATGTGACCAAGCCTATTAGACCACATCTTCGAATCTACACCAGAAGTAGAATCAGTAATACAAGTAGATAGATAAAGAGTATCTACTTTCTTACCTCTTGCTAAAACAAGTGCTCCCTTGGTAACCTTCCAAGAATATGCTGTGAGGGTTATTGTGCATCCCTCATCACCCAACCTTCCTACAGAAATCAAACTCTGCTTCAGAATTGGAACATGCATGACCTCTTTCAACATCCATGTGTTGTCAATCTACAATCTCAGCTACACTTTTCCTTTGCCAACTATCTGACAAGGCATACCATCCCCTAAATAGAGCACTCCAAAGTCTCCCTATTCATACTCATGAAACAAATCTCTGTTTGGGGATGCATGAAAAGATGAACCAGAATCTAAAATCCATGATCCTCCCTGACTATCCAAAGAAAGTATGAGAGTGTCCTGTACCACAATATTTGCATCCTTTGCTTCTTCAATACCTGCATGTTGATTCTCTTTATCTCTCAACCAACACTCCTTCTTTGTATGTCCTTTCTTTCCACAAAACTAGCAGGTAATACCTTTGGACTCAGATCTCCTTCCCAACCTTGATTTCCCTTGCTCAATCTTCTCCCTTTGCCTTCCCCTACTTTCTGCACTTAGAGCATTCCCTGATGATTCACCTGTGCTTCTCCTGCGTATTTCCTCATTCAAGATCACACTCACAACATCATCAACTTTTAAGATTTTAGAAGCAGATGCAGAATTACTTACTGCCATAACCAAATTGTCCCAACTTTCAGGCAAAGAACATAAAATTAAGAGAGCCTTTACCTCATCATCAAAAACAATATTGACTGAAGCTAATTGGTTTACCAAACCATGGAAATCACTGAGATGAGTATGTATCGATCCACCTTCCTGCATTTGAAAAGTAAATAGCTGCTTCATAAGATATACCTTATTAGAAGCCGAGGGATTTTTGTATAAATTTGCCAAGGACTTTATCAACTCTTCCGTTGTCTTGCACTGTGATAAGCTGGAAATCATAGATGATGCAAGGCTTAACCTTATGGAACCGAGAGCCTTTCGATCAAGAACACTCCATTCTTCATCCTTCATATCTGTGGGCTTGCATGTAACCCCACCCAACGGTAAGTACAAATCCTTCTGATACAGATAGTCCTCAATCTGCATCCTCCAATGATGATAATTCTTGCCATTAAACTTCTCCATTCGTAGCTTACTTTCTTCTGCCATTGCTGAACTCCCACTCAATCAGAAAACCCTGTGAATGACCTGTAATCAAGAACAATACCCTGCTTCCTGCAAACTGTAGCTTTGATACCAACTGTTAGGAGACCCCTTATCCAATGGAAGCACAATTGATTACTTTCTTATAAGCAATTAAACATGGAATTATACTAGAATGATAAAGTAACTAGAAACTTGAGACAGCAAAGAATTTGAGAGACAATACACACTCTTGTATTAGATATTACTAGAAGAAAATACAATAAGGAAGATGCCACTTCTTCCTCCACCTCAAAGGCTTGCCACACCTCAAGACCTTCTTCCCTCTCTCTCTTGCTCAACACAACAACTCTATAGCCTGAGTTATTATCCCTCCTTGAATGCTTCAGCTGATCTCCTTGACCTTACACCTGTAGATCTCCTTGACCTTGCTTGCTTCAATGCTTTTACTTGCCTTCTTGATAATTACAATACATGCCTCATGGGTCTTTAAATAGAATCCCATGGTTAAAAAAATAGAAATCTAACTACAATAATTAGACACGCAGCTCGTGACTATAATTAGTCATTTGACATGCAAACACTCGCTTCACTTAACTGACTATTCGTCAATAGCAGTTTTGGAACGCACAAGCGATCGACGTCGGTCCCTGCTTGCTTGGTGCTGCCAATGTTGGCCGACTCCCTACCATCACCATTTTCCTTTTGCACTGTCTGTGACCGACGTTGGTTATACTGCTGACACCGGTTCTTCTGGTTCTTCAGCATCCTCTTCTTTGTGTCTGCAAACAGTTGAAGCTTTTAGCTCCACACCCTAACAATTACTTGAGCTTGTTCTAGACCATAGAAAAGCAAGGAATTTTGACCAAGGAAGAGGAGAATTTGTTGCTAGTAAAGATATTATATGATGACATTTTGATAATTTAGCTCACAAAACTCTATTATGTTATCACCAAACCAGAGGTATTACACTATATCAATGTCCTGAGTCCTATTTTCAAATATGCTAAAGTTGACAAGGGTATGCTTATTCATGAACCTAGTTTGATAAAAATATCATATATATATCTCATATTTCCTTTGAATCCTACTATAAACTACCTAGGCGCTGAATAGACCTCACCTCCATTAATGCATGGGCCTAGAAACATACCATGATGGATATCCTAGTGAAATGGTTGGAAGCTAGTAACAAGGTCATTGTAAATCCTAATAATAAAATCCATGTGAACCAATTAAAACCAAGAGTCATAATGGTTATGACCATGTTAAACAAGTTATATGGATTTGCATATACTACACATGTGGAACCAATATGGGTTCTTGTGGTACATTTCATTATTGAGGAAGTGGTAGTACCTCCTTTAGGTGAAATCATTATCATTTCCCTAAGCAGACAGATCTATGGAATTAAAACAAAGAAGAGGACTGAGTTCCTCATGATGTTATATTTGTTATATTCCTTATGTGCCACTACTAAAATCCCCAACCAAAGAGAGTGGTCTCCAAATAACACCCAAACTATTTCTCAATATTATTCAAAATTACATATTTATAAATATAGGGACCATATCCAACTCATTTGTGATTGTGTATATCCTAATTTGAGCCAAGCCATTAATGGTGTATTCATGATGACGGTAACTCCTTTAATCAAGAATTCCATTAAGACAATGGGAAATATCTGGGTATACATGATTACATAGTTATCATAATATAAGAAACCCAAAGTGCCCCCTTAAACTGCCAATACATATGATAGATAAGTTCGTATAATAATAAGTTACATGCCAATTATTCAATGGAATATATGGGATCTACAAAACCAAGAGGAAAGGAATTATCCAAGGTTTTCCCATGATAATTTTTAGAACCATTTTTAGGCAATGGGACCAAATTTAAGTTGCTTTAAAACATAGGCTTTTTTTCAATTTATAAATAGATGACCATAGATAGTAGTATCCATATGGTAGAGTAAAACAGAACTTGAAGAGTAAAGTCATTCTATTTATCCTTATGTGTACACTAAGGTATCAACTTATCATGAAGTTGGTATAAGACTAAAGGAATAGAACATGAAGCCTAAATCCAAATTGTTAAGAGATCAAAAGAAGGAAGATAAAAGGCATCTTGGTCCTAAACAATACCATCTGGTAGATGTTGTCTCTTCTAGGCTTCCCCCATATGACATAAAAATAGAGCATATGCTTGAAGAAAGAATAACAGGAGAAGTTGCATCAAGCTCCTCAGTCCCTGAGTTCTTTAGAATAGTATAACAAGATTTACCTCAACAAGAGGATGTTTACTTGATATTTTTAGATCCATAGGAATCTATTGAAGATGCATTGATAATGCTCTCCATGACTTAAGAAATATATACAGATGTAGAAGAAGAAAATGTTGAGGAAGCCAAGTAGGAAAAGGGAAAAGATAATTCATTGGACTTAATGATCATTGATCCTCCCAAGAGGAAGGTTGAGACTGAAATTGTCTCAAAGGCAAAGAAAGCAAAAATGGCTATCACTCCCCCTTTGAAGGACATCAACTTATTTAGTGAATAAAATCTAATCTATGGACCAACAATACTTGAATGGTTCATATATGAACCAAGGATGGATAAACTTTCTACTACTTATCACCCATGGGCTCGAGTAAAGACTACATACATCTCTCTGTAACAAGAGTTTAATCCTTAGATCATAGCATTACAAGATGAAGAAGAAAAGAGACTTGTTAATATAGCTTAGTCAGTAGACCAATTATAATTAGAGGTGCCAATTAGGCATATGGGCTAGTATTCAGTGGGGGTTAGGTATGATTTATCTACTATTGGCCTACAAAGAGTGACTGAGATAGTTGTCATGGAAGAAGGTTAGGAGGTTGTACATCAAAGGGTTGAGCCTTTGGTTCACTTGACTTAGAATAAGGGATAGTTACTAGGTGAATTCCTTATGTTTGAAGAAGATGTTCTAGAGCTAGCCCAATCCTAGTTAGAAATGCTATAGGCTACCATCAAAGGGTTAAAACAAGAGAAGAAAAATCTAGAGGAATAATCTATTTTATTAACACCAATGGACATTATTAATAACATTGAAGCAACTATATTTGATACATTCAATTATTTAAAGGAAATAAGGTCCAAATTGGACATATTCAATAAACAAAAATAATGGCTCTAAACCAAGTAAATCATTGGAAAAATATCAGAAAATAAAATAAAGGTGTTGATCATGATAATAATGGAAAACTAGATCCATGAGCTTAAAATAATTAGCCCATCACATTTAAACATGGCTATGATAATCTTGATGGATAAAATCAGGGATATAAATAAATTGTCAAAAGGCATTGAAGGTATCTCAAATGACATAAAACAACTAGAGGGATGGATAGTACAAATACTAAGAGGTTTGATAAAAGATCTAACCATCCCCAATCAAATAAGCCTAATAGCTGATGAAGAATTCTAGTAGAGATTTGTTGAGTTCATCTAGGAGGTCAAGAGTAGAATCAAGGGAACCATAGGGGATGATAACCAACATATCTTGAACTTGATCTTGATAGAAAATGAAAATATTAGTAATGTCAAGAACATCAAAGAAGCTATGGATAGAATGGATGAAATCTTCAAATATTTAACAGGGTAGACATAAGAGATTTTCATATAACCAATCATCAATCTCAAGTCAATTGATGAACAATATGACAAATTATGAAGATTTTTGAGCAAAATCAAAAGGATATAGTTGCAAGGTCATCTCAAAGTCAATAAGGTTGACTTAGAATATTATTTTATATAAAAAACATGTAAATCACTTGAAAAGAATATACTATTTTGTAAAAGCATGTGTAATGTGTAACGCACATGGATTATACATTAGTCATATTGGAAAAGTGTCATTGGAATGAGAATATTTTTTAAATGACACATGTCCTTGACACTTATCTAATTCCAATTTGATAATGACTAACCAACATACCTCATAGGTTGCTCTTCCAATCTATAAAAGGGGGTATTATTATTGGAATAAGGAAGAATTTTTGAAGAGAAAAAATATTTTATAAATTTTGGAGCAAGTAATACAAGAAAGAGAATTATGTGAATAAGGTCTCATTCTATTTTTTTTATTATTATTATCATGGTTGCTTCCTCAAGATAATATTATGATGTTTAGATTTGAATTGCTTTTATGAATTCTAGGCATGCATGTATTAATGTAAAGTTGTTAATTTGAGATTTACACTAGGTTGACTAAAATTTGTTAGATCCATTTCAATACCATTGCTTTTTTGGAAGATGTTCAAATGCAATTTTCTTGTTTAAGTAAATCTTTAAAGTGAATATGATTTCTAATTTGCATGTTTCAAATATCCTTAGACATTTTCTTGGTATATGATACGATATGTACTATTTGGTAATTTAATGTCATATGTTAGTTTGAAGATGCATATCTTTGATGAAATTAAAGCTTTGTCAAGATATCTGAACTAAAAAACAAAAACATCTTTCTTTCTGCCTTACCCTACCTATTTTCTCATTTTTTGATCAAGTCACTATAGTTTACTTTCTCATAGTTAGTATTCATGTTAGATTAGATTTTTAGACTTTACATTCTGATCATTATTCATTAGATTTAGCTAAAATAACTTTCATAATTCATAAAGCTTTAAGACTATGCTTTTTCCCAAAAATCACTTGCATAATAATTGTTTGAAACAGTCAAATAGCTTGGCCATGACTCCACCACAGATCTTAGGAAGATCACATCCAATAACTCATGAAAAATATTCTTTGAATATTTAAATGAGAAGTGTTTTCAATACTATGATAACCCTATGATACATTTACATCAGCAGGCATTTGAAATTAGTGTTATAAGGAGGGCCATCTAGCTTGAGCTAAAAAAGTGTGAATTTGAAGTATTTTGAGCTGATTTTGGTGAATTTTGTTCAAAGATCAGCTAATTCTTTATAGATTTGTGTTTTTATTAGCTTAAATTTGGAAAGATCACTGATATTTATGTTTTTAGACTAGTCTTTAGGATTATTGAGCTAAAAATAGTTATTATTTGAAGATTTATGTGAAATTGTTGCAAAGGTTGCTTAAACTTTGTGAATTTGATATTTTTGAGGTTAGTGATAGTAGTTGTGTTCAAATATAATTTATATTCACAAGTTTGGATGCATATTTAAGCTAATACAGTTAAATTATAGTTCTACTTTGAAATATTTGTATGAATTTGTGCAAAGTTTGTTTGAACTTAAAAATCTAAATGTGTAAATCTACTTATTGGTAAAAATTGAACTGAAGATCATTTGTATTTACAAAGATAAAGTTTTATAATTTTATTTTGAAAAAAATTTGGATTTTACAAGTTAGAACTACCATGAATAAGAACTAGGTAAGTTTTGAGACAGGGCTACCTTTTCTTTCCTTGTAAATTCACAAGAAAACAAGAGTGGACATAGGTAAACGTGGAATTAATAAATCTCAACCATCTTCACCTATTTTTGCTACTGTATTCAATCCTCATTAAGGTGTGGCTTAGTTAGCTAGATCTTATATCAATGTGTTTAGTTAGGTATATCACTCACCAAGAAATCTACAAAAATATTTACCTTCATTTATTCCTACAGGTATTGTTACTACTAAAGAACACATCAAGTCTTTTAAGGCTACCTTAAGATTGTTAAATGTTGTTCATGAAGATGTTGCATGATGATTTTTTCCTTTTACCTTTAGAGATGTAGTATACATTTAGTTTATTAATCTTCTTGAAGATTACATCATCAACTAGAATGATTTCAATAAGTATTTCATTGATCAATCTGGAAGGATCATCAGTCCTTATTTTCTATATCAATAGTTCACTATAGTGAAGAGAGATTCAAATGAAATCATTAGAGATTTTAATGCTAGATTTAAAAATATATTTAGTATAATTATGGCTTCTTATAAGCTGGATGAATCTTTGGCTTTAGATATTTATAAGTATGCTTTAGATTCAATGACTTTTGTATTTATGAAGAGAGTTGTTGGGGTCTTAAATACATTAGCTTTGGCTTATTTTGAAGCTATGAAAATTAGTGATCAAATACAACCCCAAGGTCAATAAGCATATGTTATGCCTAATATCAATCCTAATTTACGTCTATTGAATATTGTAGAGTAAAATAATCTACATTTTATTTTGAGTTTCAGTTGTGCACTCCAATTTTTGTCCCTACGTGTTTCGGTTTCAAGGCAGTAAAGTTTTTGACACAGAGCGCGGGTGCGAGTTTCATTTTTGCCTAATTTTTGTCTAAGTATCAAAGTCATGTAGAAGCTACCAAGTGTCATCAATCGGGACACATTTTATAATTTCTATAAGCTATGTGAAACATGCCATGTGTCTCGTTATTACCCAACAGAACATGACAAGTGTCAGCATCCATGTTTCAATTTTCTTATGAGTTTCAAAAACTCCTTTTGATAAGCTTTTCTCAGTATGCGCAGAGGGCACCGAGTGAAAACTGCAGAAGGTTTCAATATGTTTTTATAAAAGTAGTGAAAGCTGCCACGTGTCCCTAGCTAAAGCCTAGCGGAAGTCACCATGTGTCCCTAGCTAAAACTCAGCAGGAGCCGCCAAGTGTCAACATCTACAATTTCTTCATTTTGTTTCATTATTGAGTAAAGACTATGGTGGGCCTTGGGTTTTATTTCTAAAGTAAGTGAAAGTTACCAAGTGTCATCTTCTATGTGAATATAAAATGAATCCCAAATGTTTCTATAGTATAGCCAGAGCCTCACAGAGACTGCCACGTGTCACCTTCTATAGGATTCTCAAAAAAGCATCTAAAGTTTTATAGACAAGCAGAAGCTACCACATGTCATTTACTAAAGATCAGTGGAAAGTGCCACCTATCCCCATTCCCCTTTTAAAGCTACTCAGACAAGAAGTGTTGTGGGTCCCATTTTCTATAAGTTGATAAAGTTACAAAGTAGCAGACTATGACAGATGTCAAAGATGGAGCACTCCCGATACAAAGACACAATAAAGAGTATAAGTAAAGCAAAAAGTGTTGTGTGTCTTCTGTAAGTGTCGTGGAAGCTGCCAAGTGTCATTTTTTGGTGCCTCCTAAATAATGAGATGGTTTTCAAGTGAAACAAGTAGATGTTACCAAGTGTCCTTGCCTGTTTCATAGTGGGGAGTGTCATGTGTATCTAATTTAGCCAATGATTGTGAGAGGAGACTAAACATTTTAGATCCAAGAAATATCTTTTTTTAAACACTTCCAGTTTAGTTCCAATTTTGTTAGGCCATTGGGATTTGATTGTGTAAGAGACGAAAGTTTCAAATCTAAAGAATATCTTTTATTGAACACTTCCAGTTTAGTTAGAGTTTAGTTAGATCGTTGGTTTGGGAATGTGCGGGAAATCTAGATCTAGTCCTATGCTATAGATATTGGTGCAGACCACAAGGAGAGAGGATAGATTCATCAGAAGAGAGAGAGAATTCTCTACAAGAGATTGTTATCAAAAAGTTTTAGACTTTCTTGCTGTGGCCAGTAATATCATTTGCCTTTGTTCTATTTTCTTAATTTAGAAAGTTTGTATAATTGTGTATGTTTCTATGCCTTTTATGTGACTAGAAAATTAATAAGAAGACTGAGTTTTGTGCCTTTGTTGATATTTTCTATGTTACTGCAAGAATCATCTAAGTTGTGAGCCTTTGATTGTTGTGGCCAGTAATGTCATTTGCCTTTGTTTTATTTTCTTGATTTAGAAAGTTTGTAAACTGTGCATGTTTATGTGCCTTTTATGTGATTGGAAAATTAATAAGAAGACTAAGTTATGTGCCTTTGTTGATATTTTCTATGTTACTGCAAGAATCATCTAAGTTGTGAGCCTTTAATTCTATTCATTTTCATCTTTTACATTGATCATGCATTGTTTGCTCTTTAATGTAACTGAATCCTAAAGATAGCTTCACTGTGCTTAGTATTAAGGATCGAATTAAACTCAGGTGCATCACCATAGTTAAGTTTTATTTTATTGCATTGATGTTTCCATTTAATTTCTATCCCTTTTCTCACAACAATTTTTGAGATAAAGAAGAGCTAGCTTCTTTAAAATTTGGAAGTCGTTTCAGGTCGCAAGTCCCATATTCTTGAAACTTCCCATTGTTGGTATTGGAAAAAGTGCAATTCTAAGCATCAATAGTTTTTTGGCATGCCCAGTGGGATGAATTCTAAGCAAAGAGTTGAATAATTTTTGGTGTGTTCTTTGGCCAACCAACCTTTGTATTTTTTATTTTATCAACACCAATGGTGACTCTGAGTTAAATCAGTTGGTTAAGCAGTCTCGGTGCCATCAAGAAATCACCATTTGGTATGTATAATTTTGTTACTCAGAACCATGGGTCTTATGCTCCTTCATATTATTAGATTAAACATAACACAGAGAGAAAATGAGATTGAGAATAGCAGAGCACTTATTCAATGTATTCAACCAAGCATGAATGCTTATTAACTAGGCAAACAAATGAAATACTCGTGAAGCATGAGATAGGTATAAGAAAACTAACCTACATCGGCTTGCATGAAATAGAAAAGACCGAATAAACAACTAACCTCTTAACCAAAGTGGTTAAGGCAACTAACCAACATAAATTACCTTAGTAAATAACCTAAGGTAAATACAATAATATGCTAACACCCTCCCTTAATGACTAAACTAGAAATAAGACCAAGTTTATCTCTAAATTTTATGAACTTCTCTGTACCAAGTGGTTTGATCATTATATAAGCTGGCTACTCTACAGTGGGGCAGTAGAAGAGACTGATGTCTTCATTTGTAACCAACTGTCAGATGTAATGATGGTGAATTTCAATGTGTTTGGTCCTGGCATGAAATACTAGATTCTTCACCATCTTCAAAACACTTTGGTTGTCACAAAAAATTGGAGTAGGCTTTGATGACTCAAACTGAAGATCCTCCAAAATTTTCTTTATCTACATGGTTTCACAACCTGCACTGACCACAAATTTATACTCTACTTCTATTGAAGATAATGCTACTGTAGTTTTTAGTTTGCTCTGCCATGAGAAAAATCCTGAACCAAAAGTGAAAACATACCCTGTTGTAGATTTTCTTGAATCAACTAAACCTGCCCAATCAGAATCAAAATATCCTGAAAGTTCAAAATCTATAGACTTCTTATACAAAATTCCAAAGTCAAGAGTACCTTTGACATATCTTAATACTCATTTTGTAGCTAACCAATGGACTTCATGTGGTTTAGACATGAAGCAATATAGAAAACTCACTACAAAACAAATATTCAGTCTGGTGGTAGTGAGGTAAATGAGACTACCCACTAGCTGCTGATACATTGTTTCATTGACCAGAGGTGAATCAGTGTCTGTTGAAATTTTAGCTCCTACTTCCATAGGTGTGTGAGTTGGATTACAATCCATCAATATGAACCTTTCTATCAATGAATTGGCATACTTATTCTGTGACATGAATATAGTATTACCACTTTGCCAAAACTCAACACCTAAATAGTATTTTAGTAGTCCTAAGTCTGTCATGTCAAAAGTACAACAAACATCAGCTTTCATTTGTTGAATGAGACTAGTACTACTCCCAGTGATGGCTATATCATCAACATATATAGTGAGAATCAAGATATCATCACCAGACACCTTTACATAGAGAGTTGGTTCTAAGTTACACCTTTTGAAACCTGACTCCCTAAGATGAGTCTATTTTTGTATACCAGGCTCGAGGAGCCTGCTTAAGTCCAAACAAGGACTTGATCAACCTGCAAACAAGATGTTCCTTACCAGGAAATTGAAAACCCTGTGGCTGAACCATGTAGACTTCCTCCTCTAGATCTCCATTCAAGAAATCACTCTTTACATCCATTTGGTGCACCTGCCATCCAAACTGAGCAGCAATAGCAATAATCAAATGAAAATTTACCATCTTAGTGGTTGGAGCAAAAGTCTCCTCATAATCAACCCCTTCCTCTTGTGCATAACCTTTTGTAACAAGTCTAGCTTTGTGTTTGTCCAAGGAACTATCTGCTTTGTATTTTACCTTATAAATCCACTTACAACTAATGGATTTTTTTCTTGGAGGTAGTTCCATTAACTTCCAAGTCTTATTTTTCATCAAGGAATCATATTCTAATTGCATAGTTTATTCCCACTTAGACTTCCCTTTGGCCTCTGAAAAAGAAGTAGGCTCAAATACTTGTGACATAGTAGTTGTTAGAGCAATATTGACATGCTCACCTTTATTACCAAATTGCTTTCCCGATCTCAGTCTTCTACCTTCCACACTTTGTGGCAAGTCTCCTTTTAGTGCTTCAATTGTGGTAGTATACCACTTTGGCTTCTTTGGTTATTCTACTAGAACCTCACAATGACCTGTATCAATTCCCTCCCTGGAATGTGATTCCACTGATGAACAAGAATCTTACTCACTTTTCACATTATAACTAATAATTGAATCATTAGATAACAATGACTCAATATCTAAAACTTGACCAGTTGCTGTGAAGTATGGCATTTGTTCATGTACTATGACATCTCTATTTACCACAACTTTGTTATTAGAAACATCAAGTAATTTGTAGGCCTTTGACTGATCACTGTATCTAACAAACATGTATGTTTTGCTTTTTGCATCCAATTTTTTTCTCTTTTGACTAGGAATAACTGCAAAAGCTACACAACCAAAAATTTTGAAATCACTTACATCTAGAATTCAACCTGACCTGACCAAGGCTCCTCTAGAGTCATATTCTCCAAAGCTTTTGTAGGACTTCTATTGAGGATGTATACTATTGTATTCACTGCTTCTGTCCAATACCTATATGGGAAATTTTTGCTTTGGACCATATAGCAAGCCATGTCCATCACCGTCCTATTACGCCTTTCCACAACCCCATTTTGTTGTGGAGTGTAAGGTGTAGTGTATTGTCTATGTATGCCTTCAGTGGCACAAAACTCCTTGAACTATTTTGAGATGAACTCACCCCCATTATCTATTTTAAGAGATTTCACTAGCTGTCCTGCCTATTTTTCAACCATAGCTTTCCAAGTAAGAAAGTTAGAAAAATAATCAGATTTCTTCACTAGAAAGTATACCCACTTTTTCCTAGAGAAATCATCAACTAGTAATAAGAAATAATGGTCACCAAAAGGGGTAGGTGTCTACATTAGACCATGCAAATTTGTGTGTACCAGATCTAATACTCCCTTTTCTCTAAAAGCTTTACCAACATCAAATGAATGTCTAACTTGCTTCCCCAACTGACATCTAGTACATACATGATGACTATGTCGAATAGAAAGAATCCCCTTAACCATCTTAGTCTTACTCAATGTAGTCAAATATTGAAAATTCAAATGCCCATACCTTTCATGCCATAGTGAACTTGTGATATCAACTGCTGCAAGTGCACTTTCCTTTGCTTTAATTGGATATGCAAGCTTATACAAGCCTTTCTCACCAATCCCAATAGCAATAATCTTTTTACCTTTAGTGGTGACTAAACATTGTTGTTCTTGAAATTTTATAACAAAATTAGATTTTGAGGTGATCTCACTGATTGAAAGAAGATTTTTGTTCATTTTCGGTACATACCTAACATTATTGAATGTATAATTTACTGTACCATCAAAACTTATATGAACATTACCAAATCCTTTCAGAAAATATGTTGTACCATCTCCCAGAGATATAGATTCATTACTACTGTTATCTTCAACAAAATCCACATACCAGTCCTTATGGCATGTATAATGGTGAGATGCCCCTAAATCAAAGTACCAAGCTCGATCCACCACAGAATTACCACTGGAAGCCATGCAAGCAAAATCTGGTGATTCCTCACCTTCACCTTCAGCTACATTCACATGATGAGATTTCTTTCTGGGGTTAGCCATATCCTATTGTCTTTTCCTGCAATCTTTCTTAAGGTGACCAGGTTTCTTATAGTAAAAACATTTCCATTTAGATCTCTTATTACCACTTACTTGTGAAATAACAGTTGTTAGATCAAGATTGACATGCTCACCTTTATTACCATATTAGATTAAACAAAACATAGAGAGAAAATGAGATTGATAATAGCAAAGCACTTATTCAATGTATTCAACCAAGCATGAAGGCCTATTAAATAGGCAAACAAATGAAATACCCGTGAAGCATGAGATGGGTATAAGAAAATTAACCTACGTCGGCTTGCATGAAATAGCAAAGACCAAATAAACAACTAACCTCTTAACCAAAGTGGTTAAGGTAACTAACGAACATAAATTACCTTAGTAAATAACCTAAGGTAAATACAATAATATGCTAACACATATATGTTTTATCAAGCTCAGGTTGTTCATGGAATCACCTCAAGCAACAAGGATTCATACCATTATGAGTTTTTCCCTTCATAGGTCCAATATGACCAGTCTTAGCCCAATCATGAGCTATATCAGTCTTATACCCAGTCTTCCCAATATGTCACATCTCATACTCAACCGAATCTCTTTGCCAATCAACCCATTTCCACCTTCAAACAAGCACTGCTGGGATATGAAAAGTATGTAATAGAGCTTGACACCAAAAGGGGATGCAACCAAGAAATCCATGATCATGTTGTCCATCAAGTGAGAAATGCACTATATTTGGTTAAGAGTGAATGGAATCCCATTGAAAGAGCCAATTGGCAAAGGCTTACAAATGAGATGTTGGATGTGAGTGGCTTGATTGCATCTTTGGAAGAGAAGCTGAGTATTCATGAGAGGTAGCCTTACCAAGTCTATCAACCTGCATATCTACTACACCAAGTTTCATATCAGACATACACAGCCCCTACTCATGAGCCAAGTCAAGCCTATCAAGGTCATTTCCCCAATCATGTTGAGGAAAGTTCTAAAATAGTAAATCTAGTGCTTAAGGCCAATCTTGATAAACAAATTAAATTGAAAAATATTCAAATGTAGTAGTCTATGTTGGCAGTACGGGAAGTGGAATCCAAATCCTCACTCCCCCCTCACCTTGCAGCCCCATCCCCCCAAAAGGAGATTTCCATTCCTAATATCATGAGTTGGAGTAAAGGCGTTGGGTCATGGAATAGCAGGGAAGAGAAAAACATTGTCCAAGAGTGTGAGGTATAAGATAAGGCTAGTCCCTTTCAAGTCCCTCCCACCCTTTCTCAAGAAGCTTCTTATTTTTCATGGCATCCTTCATGCACTCCCCACTTCTATGATGATTCCTATGAGTTTCAAGAAAGACTCTTTCAATAAAATCTAGCTAAGCAAATTGAGGAATTAGAGGTAAAGGTGAGATTGCTTAGTGAAAGAGAGATAGAGCTTTCAGACCTTAGAGAGGAGCCTATGACAAAAGATACCTCTTCTACCAATCCTTAGGTCTCTCAACATGATGTCCAGATTCTGAGTTGGAAGAGGGAAAATCATGAACTAGCTTAGGACCTTGAAGAAGATAAAATTGTTGCCTCTTTCCAAGGGAAAAGTTCTAATTCCAAGGTCATGAGTTGGAAACAAACAATGGAATCATGGGGCAGAAAGGAGGAAGAGAAAATTTTTACTCAAAGCCTTGAAGAAGTTGAGGCTGCTCTTACTCATGGTCATCATCAAGCAGAAGATCCTAAATTTGAACATACCCCATCTACACCCCTCTAAGAGAGCTATCAAGCCACATCTGATATAGATGAAGTGATGGCCAAATGGAAAGAGGAGAATCATTCGATTCTAGCTCAAGGATTGCATTCTCTCCCACATATGTATAACCATCAGCCTTCCACTTCATCCCTTCTCAAAGAGGAACCTTTTTTAGAGGAAGCAAGTAAGGAAGAATGTGCTCATTTCATGGCTGGTCAGGGAGATTTCATGAGTGTAGATGAGAAGGAGATCACCATAGGTACACCCTTTGATGAACAAGAGGAAAAGTCACAAGATTTTTCCTCTATCTTTGATGAGGAAGAGATAATTTTTGACATTTTTCTCACTTTGCAAGACGTCATGGAGGAGCATGGACACTTCCTTGATCATGTTTTGAATGACTTGTTTGAAGTCATTGGGGTAGGTTACACTATTGTTCAAGGAGGCTGTGAGCTGGCTATGGGTGGAGAAGGCAGCATTGAGACTCAAATAAATATGTAAAATTGTTTCAAGATTTTAGGCTTATCCTTTCAAGAGGTTGGCGAATCTAAAGATGATATTTTTGAAGTCATCAAGGAGGATGATCATGTAATGGAACTTGAGCATGAGGTAGAAGGAGATAGAAAATCAATGATGTATATCAAATGGCTTATGGTAATGAGCCAATAGCCATCGATTTCTTGATGAGACATGCCAACATGAAGAACCAACATTCAACAAGCTTTCAAGAACAAGAAGAGTACGTATATGTTGGAAGCATGTTTGACTCTGATCCACTCAGATGCAGGCCAATCAAGGTGGCAAGAAAGAAGAGCAAGTCACCAGAGCTCCATCCCATTCAGCCACCTGTCTGGCACCATAAGTCTCCTTGCCATAAAGGAGACTTCAAAAAAATTTCCTTTGATCCAGGAGGGAGGCAAATATACCTGGTTAGCTATATTATAGCTAGATAGTTTCCCTTTTCTTGTTGCTCTATTTTCCCATTTTTCTTTCCCGCTCTTTCTTTTAATAAGTGTTTTATTTAACATGTGGCCATAGCTTAGAGTCTTTTCAAATTTTTGAAAACTCATGCATTCATTAAATCTCTCTCAAATTCCAACATTCCCCAAGGTACCCTTACACAGCCACTTCTATTACGTGTCTAGCTCACTGTCCCACGTAGATTCAATAAGATTTACTAACGGTTATCCAATGTTAATGCCATTTTTGAGACTTGATGGGTCATTAAATACCCCATAACAAGAGTTAAAGCTTAACAGTGTCTCAAACATTCCTGGGTCTGCTAGAAAATCCCTGTTACCTACATATTTAGTTCATAGCAAAACCTACTTAGTGAAAGTGCCTTCCCTATTACAAAGCTCCATACCTATTACATAAGTTCATGGATTACTAGTATAGACATAGATATGGAGGAGGCATAGTCTTCACAATAGGGGTCTAGGATTTACGAATCCATAAATAAGCTTCTCACAAGCAAATCATATGCTTTGGTCCCTACACAACACTTAAAGACCTATCCACAGACTAGAGTCCCTAAAGTTGGTTATGCAAACGACCCAACAAAGGTGAAAGATTTTGCAGACGGAATCATGGACCCAATCCTTCAAAATTTTGGTAAAGCTCTAGGAGAATGGGCACATCAAAGATGTATTCAAAGGGCCAAGGCTAGATAATATGAAACATTCGCAATGAGGATATGGACTTCCCAACTGGCATAATTCACTATCCTAGGTGTACATCCGTGCCTTTACTTGGCTGAAATATGTGCCAAATTATTTGATGCACCCTCAAATACCATACAATAGGGTCCATTCATGGTACAAATTACACCCAAGGTCATCAGGGACATGTTGGCCCTGTATCATGACAAGACAACCACGTTTCCCACCATTGCCAAAATATAGAAAATGTGGACAAACGTCAATAATCAATTAAGGTTTTTGAAATTAGAATTGCAATTAGGGGATGATGATACCACTATGCCAGTATTACCAATAGGAAGAGCATAATTTGCACAGGCCAATCAAGAGGCACTATCTATGATGGGATTCATTTTTGGAATGAAAGAGGATATAACTGTCTATGAAGAACAAATGGCCATTCTCTTCAGATTGAAAACTGTTGACAAGTCTTAGGAGTATCGGCTAGACTTCTTTAAGCATATTGCATATTCAATGGTTGACCAACTCACCCATTTCAAGTCTAAATGGGTTTTCAGGTATTCTTCTTATCTATTTCACTTCATGTTGTATCAAAACTTCAGCATATTTTTGCAATTCATGCATCTGAATATGTATGACCCAAGCTTCGGTCATAATAGGACCATTCATGTGTCTGCATGGACACATATCTTGTCCAAAACAAGTGACCCATATGAATTTTGAGAATTTTTTGTTGCCCTTGCCTTTTGTCACTTAAGCCCAAAGCCAATTGAAAATAGATTGACTCCAAGTGTCTCAAGCCTTATGACAAATTGCACTATTCCTTGTGATTACTTTTTTGGATCCCATCATACTATTATTAGAGTCCATGGTTTTAATGGAGAACCAGTGTTGCTACCTAAGATTTTGACCCTTAGGTTAGCATTCTTAGAAGTCACCCAGCAAGTGTCTGTGGTGGATAATGAATATGGCACTGGGAAGAAGAAGAAAAAAATATATGATATTCCATGGGTAATGAACAACATGGCCCTAGAAGTCAGAGATGTTGAGCATGTGTTTCTAAGAAATCTAGCTTTCCTAGGTTTATTTTTTATTGAAGATAAATGGGGATATGACCCAAGCAGTTTCATAACCTCATGGTTCAAGAATAACAAGGTTGCCGCTATAATTGTGCATGAGGGCCATCCTTTTTGGGAAAATAGAAGAAACCCTAAAGAAGATATTCTTGATTTATATGTAGAATTGATAGATTTGCCCCTTCAGGAGGCCAGGCCATGGGAGACTTTTTATGTTAAGCAAAAGGATTTTGATCCTAAAATTAGAATGACTTCTAGTTTAATAAGGGCATTGAAGAACAAAGACTGGAAATCTAAGAAAATAGAAGCCTATTGGAAGTATAGGCAGGAGATTTGTGAGACAACTCACTCTTTTGGAAATATAAATTTAGATGAGAAATGGGAGGAAATATAGGATGAATGTCATCTGTCTCCTATCTCTAACCCTGATACAAGCAAACTATAGACATAGGGTGAAGATTCAAAAGCTAGAGCAGAATCTACTCATATGGTACAGGCCCTAGGACAAACCTCATCTACAGTCACTATAACTGTCTGGCCCCAATCTCTCAATGCCATTGAAAAACAAAAGAGTGTGGTATCCTCACCACCCAAAGCTTATCCATCAGTGTCAGCGTTTGGAGTTCCAAAATTTGTACAATCACCACTAGCAGTAGTGGTAAATGTTGAAGAGAAGGAAGCACATCCAGAAGAAGAAATGCCAAGGAAACATAAGAGGCTGAAGCTTCAGCTTGATTCAAAGGAGGAGGTAGAACCCTCACAGCACCAACCACGGAGTACATCAATTGCTCCTTATGTATGTGTTATTTCTCCTTCCTCTTCTCAGTCTCTCTCTTCTTTTATAGGGGTGACAATCCCATTTGGCCAAATAATATCCCATATCACCTCTGTTGTGCCCATTTCTCATTTTTTCCCACCTATTAATACTCAGGCCACATCATTGCCTCAACTTTCCCCCTCTATCCCAAAGAGAGTACCCCCTCAAATTCCCCCTAGCCAACATTTGGCTATTCCCTATGGCTTGCCACAGGGTTATCCTTTTGTAGATGGGCATATTGCCTCTCCCTCTACCTTCCAAACTCAAGCAAATACTGCTAAGAAGGCTAGAGAAGCCTAGATGGAGAAAAAGAGGATGAAAGATAATAAAGCTTTGGCTACACCATATATGAGGTCACTATTTGACCTAGTCCAGCAGCAACTAACTGTGACCCATTTGTCACCTAATGTGGTCAAGCCAAATGAGTAGATGTAGCCTAAAGATTATACAATGAATGTAGTGGCTATGGATATGTCACTTTTCAAACCACAATGTAGGGTTGAGCTACTAAATGAATCCACTTCTGTGATAGCTACTGATTATTTTAAAGTATCAAAGAAGCTATAGAAGATGGAGGCTGATTTAGCTCAAGAAAAAGCAAACTGTAGCCATCTGATTACAGAAATCAAAACCAAGAATATTGAAATAGAGTCTCAACAAATAGTTGCAAGATATTGTTTCTTTTCAGACTCACCAAGGTATTCAGACCCAAAATGCTTCTTTAAAATAAGAGCTGACACAGGAGAAAGCTGCAATGATAGCCCTAAGGTGGGAAAAGGTAACATTATAGGAAAAATGTGAAGAAAAATTGCAACAGGTTGCTCATTTCCAACAGAAGCTGTTGAATGAGTAGAACAATATCATTGCCATACAAGCCCAACTTCAAGCTAAGCAATAAATAACATAACAATTGACACTTGATTTGGCTAATAGGCCAAAGAATGCAAGAGTTTTGAATCTAGTCAAGGAACTTTATGTATCAATATGGAAAAGAATCTCTAAGGATATTACTCAGCTCAGACCCTCTCTAACCTTTCTACTAAATGCACAGAAATTGTACGAAAAGGTGGAGACTTCAATTGAAGCCACTCTATCCACTGTCTCTTTGAGAGTGTTTGATTCTCAAATGCTACTACAAAATATATATGATGCAATGGATGGAACGTTATTAGTAGCAGGTATTAGTGATAGAATGATTGCTACAAAAAGACTGAATGAAGTTCTCAATTGCAACTTCATAGAAATTAATTGCAAAGAGCTTCTAGATGTGGTGAAAGATGGAATCAAAGACATGAAGCAACATATTGAAGATTTGGTGTAATTGGGTCTTCCCTCCCCTTTTCTTGATAGCAAAATTGTGTTGATGGTTGATGAGATTAAACCTTTTTTGTTAGCCATGCAAAATGATCAATCAATTTTCTAAGGTTTAACATATGATTCATCAGTGCCAGAAGTGGACGCTATCTTGATTCCCATGTCCCAGCTTGAATTTCAATTGAAGACTACAGTTCATATTTTGTAGATTTTTTTGCACAAGGACATCATCAACCTTGATTTAGCCTTCCACAAATTGCAAAATAAGCAGGGATTATCTGATGCTGAGTGGTTTATTTATCAGATGACCTTACTAAAGTTGTGATTTTTGCCACATTTGATCATGTGGGAGATTGTGGATTCTTTTTTGAGTAGGTTCAAAAGTCCTCAGGGTCGCCAAGAACTATAGAGTAAAATACTCTACATTTTATTTTGAGTTTCAATTGTGTGCTCCAAGTTTTGTCCCTATGTGTTTCAGTTTTGAGGCAGTGAAGTTTTTGACACAGAGCGCGAGCACGAGTTTCATTTTTGCCTAATTTTTGTCTAAGTATCAAAGTCACGTGGAAGCTTCCAAGTGTCATTAGCCAAGACACATTTTATAATTTATATAAGTTGCACAGAATGTGCCACATGTCCCGTTATAACCCAATGGAACACAAGTGTCAACATCCATGTTTCAAATTTCTTATGAGTCTCAAAAACTCCTTTTGATAAGCTTTTCTTAGTACACATAGAGGGCACCAAGTGGAAACTATGGAAGGTTTCAATATATTTTTCTAAAAGTAGTAGAAGTTGCCATGTGTCCCTAGCTAAAGCTCAGTAGAAGCCACCACGTGTCCCTAGCTAAAACTCAGCAGGAGCTGCTAAGTGTCAACATTCATACTTTCTTCATTTTGTTTTATTGTTGAGTAAAGACTATGGTGGGCTCTGAGTTTTATTTCTAAAGTAAGCAGAATCTACCAAGTATCATCTTTTGTGTGAATCTAAAATGAGTCCCAGATGTTTTTATAGTATAGCCAGAGCCCCATGGATACTGCCACGTGTCACCTTCCGTAGGATTCTCAAAAAAGTATCTAAAGTTTTATAGACAAGCGGAATCTACCACGTGTCATCTATTAAAGATCAGTAGAAATTACCACCTGTCCCCATTCCCCTTTTGAAGCTGCCCAAGAAAGAAGTGTTGTGGGTCCCATTTTTTGTAAGTTGATAAAGTTACAAAGCAGCGGACTATGATAGATTTCAAAGACGGAGCACTCCCAATACAAAGACACAGTAAAGAGTATAACTAATGTGAAAAGTGTCGTGTGCCTTCTGTAAGTGCCATGGAAGCTGCCAAGTGTCATTTTTTGGTGCCTCTTGAATAATGAGACAATTTTAAAGTGAAATAAGTAGATGCTACCAAGTGTCCTCACCCATTTCATAGTGGGGAGCGTCACGTGTATCTGATTCAACCAATGATCATGTGAGGAGACTAAAAGTTTTAGATCTAAGAAATATCTTCTATTAAACACTTCTAGTTAAGTTCCAATTCAGTTAGGCCCTTGGGATTTGATTGTGCAGGAGACTAAACATTTTAGATCCAAAGAATATCTTTTGTTAAACACTTCCAGTTTAGTTTGAGTTCAGTTAGACCATTGGTTTGGGAATGTGCGGGCAATCTAGAGCCAATCCTATGCTATAAATATGGGTGTAGACTGCAAGGAGAGATGAGATATTCATCAAAAGAGAGAGAGAATTCTCTACAAGAGATTTTTATCAAGAAGTTTTAGACTTTCTTGCTGTGGCCAGTAATATCATTTGCCTTTGTTCTATTTTCTTGATTTAGAAATTTTGTATAACTATGCATGTTTCTATGCCTTTTATGTGACTGTAAAATTAATAAGACTGAGTTATGTGCCTTTGTTGATATTTTCTATGTTACTACAAGAATTGTCTAAGTTGTGAGCCTTTTATTGTTGTGGCCAGTAATGTCATTTACCTTTGTTCTATTTTCTTGATTTAGAAAGTTTGTATAACTGTGCATGTTTCTGTGCCTTTTATGTGACTATAAAATTAATAAGAAGACTGAGTTTTATGCCTTTGTTGATATTTTTTGTGTTACTACAAGAATCATCTCAGTTTTGAGCCTTTGATTCTATTCATTTTCATCTTTTACATTGATCATGCATTGTTTTCTCTTTAATGTAACTGAATCCTATAGATAGCTTCATTGTGCTTAGTATTAAGGATCAAATTAAACTCAGGTGCATCACCATAGTTAAGTTTTATTTCATTGCATTGATGTTTCCATTTAATTTCTATCCCTTTTCTCACAATACTTTTTGAGATAAAGAAGAGCCAGCTTCTTTAAAATCTAGAGGTCATTTCAGGTTGCAAGTCCCACATTCTTGAAACTTCCCATTGTTGTATTGGAAACAATGCAATTCTAAGCATCAACAAATATCATCTCAAATGCTAATCATAACATGCCTACTTTGAATCAAATTCTAGTTTTAAAATAGTTGCCTTTGAGTCATGCTCATCCTAGTTAGAACCTAGGTTGTTAAATAACTATAAAAGTGAATCCCATCCACAAGATCAATGAGCTATGGTATTAATATCTAGTAATATTACTCAAGTACACAATTTAGAGGTACCTAAGAATGAAAATGACTCCATATTAAAAATGGTTCAAAAATTGAGCACTTGTTTTCTTCATTTGAAAAGATAGGTAGGTAATACTGGGGATAATTCCAACATAAAATATTCTTATTAAAATTTTAATATACCTATGAATAGGTTTCACAATATCAACAACAACAATAATAATGATCCATTTGTAACTAATAATATGCTTGAAATAAACATTTATGTTGTAGCTTTAACTAATTATTATAGGGTTCATACACTAAATAACATGGTGAATTAGAATGTATAGAATTTTTTAATGCTTTTGAAGTATTTCAAGATGAATTACATATGTTTGAAGTTGTGAATAACAAAGATAATGCTATAGGGACATCTAGCTCTTCAAAGACATCAAAATCTTCTGCAACAACTCTTATGGTGGAAACCTTTGATTTATCATTTCAAGATGAGAATGAACCTAAAGATACTCCAAAGGAGATTCATGTTTTTCAATAGTATCTGAAGAAGACTTTTCTATTGAGGAATAGATAACAAAATCAAGCAATGACAAGTTTTACTCCACCAAACAACATTGATACTCCTCTTGGTCCCAAAATAGATAACAATCTAAAACCTCCAAAGGGAAGTAACACTAGAAATAATATTGATGTATATAGTTCTTCTACCAGGAGTGGGTATAACATAGTAGAGGATATGAATAAAATTAAAGATAATATCACATTACATGAATTGACTCAAATAACTGAATAAAGAGACTTGTTGCTAGAATCTTTAACTAAAAAACCTAGTAAATCAAAGAAACTTGAAAATGCAAATGTAGTAATGTTTATGTATAAAATGTTGTAGATTTTTCAATGATTTCATGGTAATGTCATGGAGGTGTCTAGGTGAGTGGATGAAGTGCCTTGATAGTCTAAGTGATAATGACAAAGTGTGTAATGTGTTTGTCCTAGTATGCTTGAAGTAGGCTTTGTTGATCTTCTATTTTTTCATGGTTAGGGATGAATATGATATTTTGAGGATGTGAAACAGGTCTCATATGAGGTCTTATATTATTTTATTTATTATGTGCATGATATTAATTCATTTGGTGGTCCATAGATTTCATCTAGACCTTATGGGTCTAGTGGTAGAGAAATCTAAGAGAGCAGATTGATGATCTTAAAATTTGCATGTGTGGATGATTCAAGGGGAGTTGGTCATATGGTTGTGATCACATTAGTCTCAAGTTGTTATGTTTAAATTTTTAGGTCATGCAACCAATCACAACCAAAGATATGTGGGTGTAAATTTGGCTTCTCAGACAGAATTCACTAAGCTTCCATACTTGGCCAAATTTGCCAAGGAGCTCAAGCAAAGCTGAGTAAACATATTGATGTAGTCATATTTCACACATGTAGAAGTTTCATAAGGAATTGATCATATGGTTCTATCCAATTTTTTTCCCAATTTTTATGCACTAAATTTTAGGTCATGTAATGAAGCGCAACAAAAGATATGCAAATGAAAATTTAACCTTCCAAGTAATTTGACTATGTTTTCTAATTTAAAAAAGAGTCGAACAATTAGTTTGATGATGTTATATTTCACAAACATGAAGGTTTCAAGATGAAATGGTCACATGGGTTTATTTATTTTTGTGCCTAGTTATTATGCACTAAATTTTAGGTCATACGATGAAGTGCATCAAAATATATGCATGTGCAAAGTTGGCCTTCTAGGCATTTCTAGGCATAGTTGGCTCTGTGGCATAAAATTTGAGTAAGCATATTAATGGAATTATATATCATACATATGAAGGTTTTAGGATCAAATTGATATATGGTTAGATTATTGTATGAAAGGTGATATTATGGTTAAAATTTTAGATCATGCATCTAAGTGAAGCAAAATTTATTGACGTTCAAATTTAGCTTCTTAGATAAATTACAATGGTCCCCATAATTAGTCATTTTTTCATGATGTTAAAGATTAGGACTAGATGAAAATATAATGGTTCATAGGAGTTCATACATCTAGATCTATGGTGTGTATTAATTCAAATGGGTAAAAGTGTTTGATGCTTAAACTATTTAAAGGCTAAGATCCTTCTAAAAAGATCAATGGAGCGTGTTTGTTCCAATGTGCCAAGAAGAAGTGAGATGAGGACAAGTGTTCAAGGCTTAACACTAAGCAAAGGTAAAGGATAAGGATCTAACAATTCATATTTAATCATGCAATTGAGATTGATAGCACAAGTGGAGTCAAAATGGTCAACTTGTTCAAAGTTGAACATCATTAAAGTATGAGATCCTTATAATAAGATTGATGGTGCATGATTGATCTAAGAAGCGAGGACATGAGATGATGTAAATTTGTTCGAGGTTTAACTGTGATCATTGGCATTTGAATTTTGTAAAGGTAAAAACTACTGCTTTATATTTTAGATATAACATTTGATCTAGGACGAATTTGATGGTGTTGTAAAAAGAAAAATTGTAGACGACTCCATGGTGCATCTACTGAACCCAGTTAGATGGTATGATTTTTTGTATATTCAAATATATTATGCTCTAAATTTTACTATGTGTTTTACCATGGACTGTAAGTGACCTAAAAAGGATAATTGGGCTTGTGTTGATGTTATGTTGATGTTTCATGATGACTTAGTTATTAGATAGTGTTGTAGACTCCATGAGGATCATCTATATAGATTATGGAGGTATGATAAATCTATCTTGAGTATGAAAAATGCTTAAAAAGTTAAATATGTGTTCATTCATGGTATCCTTATGAAAAAGGCTAATGTTTGAGTTGATTAAGATTGTATAGAAGAGTGCAATGATGAGTGTAAGTATTTAATAATGTCAAAGGGGTCATGTGGAGTGGACCTATGCATTTGAAAGTGGTCTTATGTTTTTATTTTTTTTCAATGAAGTGCTAAATGGGTGAATAGGTCTCTATGAGACCTATAAGGGCTACAAGAGCCTAATTAAAGGTGTAGCTACTTAAAGGTGACCCATAGGTGCTATGGCTGACCTATATGGATGGTATGGATTTTTGTCTTGATGTGATATATTCCTTAAGGGTTAAGGCATGCCTATTGGACAACCAAGATGGTGATGATCATGAATTCTCTATAAATAGTGAAAAAATGTGATGGTTTATAGACTTGTGAGATGCTTTGGTGAGTATAGATAGCATTGGTGCCAAGGAAAGGGTGTGTGCCCATTGGATGGCTTAATCAGTATATCAGTTTGAGAACTATGTGTATGACCTATAGGTCATGTTTCTGATGTTATAATAGTGCTCTTGCATGTTGAGGATGAGTGAAGATGTCTAGGGTGATTCAAAAGATTGTTTTGGATGCTTTGAGTGTCAAAAAATGATAGATGTTATTTGTGTGAGCTTGGTGGTTAATTTGAGAGATAGATCAAAGTGTGGACTATGTGTATAACCATTTTTCCATGTTATTAATGTGGTGATAGATTTGTTACTAAGGAGTGAAAAGTGATCCAAAAGGTGGCTTTGGATGCATTGAACATGCAAAGTTGAAGAGATTTGATATACTTTGTATCTCCATTAGATTGGAAAGCAATCAGTGTTAAAGAGATGTTATATTCATAAGTTTTGTTGTGTCTTCTCAACATCTAGGGGTTGTAACCTCTTTGTCATGTGAAACTTGTTAAAATTCTAGTTGTTGTGGTTGCTCAGCTAGATAGCTATTGTAGCACCTTGTGGGATTGTAGTCTCACTAAATAAGGGATAATATTTCTTTGATAAATTATAGTTGGTCTAAATTGGTTCTTTTTATTATAGGATATTAGTCCAATTGTAGGTTCTAGTAGGTTTTCTCCCCCAAGAGGGTTTCCCACATATGTCATGTGTTATGTGCTTGATCTTGCATTGTCTCTTTTATTCATTGTTATGAATGATATGTAAGCTTTATTAAATGCTTGGGTTAATTGATTAAGAGTTTTAAAGTATTGAAATTGAAGTTGGATTAGTTGGGATCAATGATTCACCCCCTAGTGATTATACATCTAACAATTGGTATTAGATCAGGTCCTTTGGAGGAAGCATAACAACTTGAAGGAGATCCTAAGTGGTACAAAGATGGCTAAATAGTTGAGGAAATAAAATATTGAGTTGACATCAATGGTAAAAATTCTTAAAGAATAGATTAGTCATATTTAATACCAAGCATTTATAATGAAGGATGACATGGTTAAAGAAGCTAAGAGGGATAATAAGACTATTCAAGTTCTTAGAATTTAGATAGAGCCTGCATGTTCAAGAATGAGAGCTAAAGAAGTTGAATATGTTCGATTGAAGACTAATCTTGTTTCCCTAAAATATGAGTATGAAAAGGTCATAATCAAGATAGATAAGTTGAACAAGCTAGAAAAGAAGCATAAGAAGCTTTGGTATGTCAAGGAGAATGCAAGTTTTGAAAGCAATGCAAGAAGGTCTAATAGACAACCAAATGATTCAAGGTATGTTAGTTTATTCCATGGTCATTTTTATACATGTAATAAGTTAGCCAACTATGGGAATTCATGGAGCTATGATAGAAGGAGTTTTTAGCCAAAGATTTATCACAGTTCAAATCTATCAAAGGAGCTATGATGTTATTTGTTTTAATTGTCATAAGAGTGGTCCTATGGAAAGTTTATACCCAAGTGGATCAATAGGTCCTCAAGGTATCTCAAAGGATATGAAGCTTTCATTGTGCATAAGAAAGTTCATTTTTGGTTATGGTGACCAAAGATTATCATTGCTAATCAAACTAGTCAAAAGGTTGATACGAAAGTTTCTCTAGATGAAAGTGTTGTAGATCAATTTAAGCTCAAAAGTCAAGAAATTAAAATGACTACAGAGAAGAAGAAAATTGGTAAGCAAAAAGATGATAAATATTCTAAGAGAAATCAGATTGAGTCAAAAAATGGTTTATTTTCCATGATAGACATGAAGGAAAGACAAGAGTTTTTGTTGATTGCATTTGTTAACAAGTCTAAAGAATGAAGAGACCAAGCTCAAGGAGAGGACCAAGGTATTGGTTGAGGCTAGTTCTAAGGTGAGTATGGATCAAAGAAAATATCCTATTATTTTTTAGTAAGTTTCATATAAATAACATCAGTTTTCAGTGCCTAGTGATGAGGTTTGAAACTGCAAAGAAGATTATTTAGATGAAAAGGTATGTCATGAATCTTGTTGTCTCTATATATTGTCAATTAAATCTTAGAAGATAAGGAGAACATTGTAGTGGTTGATCATGTTGTTTATCTTAAACCTAAGAAGAAGAAGAACTAAAAGTATTATATGACCAAAGAGGATAAGGAATATGATGAGTTGTGGGAAACTCCTAGTTTTACACTATTCTAGGACATTGTGAAGTAGGATGTCTCTATCTATGATTGTTAAGATACTCATTTTAGTGGAGAAGAAAGTGTTGTGTGTGTAGTGTCTGCATGGTCAAAATGGGTGTTTCCAAGTAGCCTAATGAGATTGATGAAATTTCAAGAATATTTTGATGCTTATAAAGGTTTGTGCACTTCTTTGTGATGTGTTCCAGGTATTTTTATGTCTTGATGATCCTATTTGTGCCAATTGAAGATTTTGGAGTGCTCTTAGTTTTCTCAGTTTTGGCTTAAGGCAAAGAAGGTCTAAAATGGTTTAAAGTAAGTAAAATTTCCAAAATCTATGGAGGCACAAATTTTTTTCTATAAGTGTGTGATCATTGTCTCTAGGTATGCAATAAGTTTCAAATGAGGGTGTTTACCAGAAAGAGGTTTATTGACCTTGTTTGTTTTGAGATTTTAGGCTTTTGGGATCTACTATAAAAGTGGTTTACCTTATGATTTGAGATATTAGGATTCTTAATATGTTTAATGGGCTAAATGGGTTATCAAATCAAGCTTCACAAAGATCTGAAGGTTTGTGGATTTCAAGTTATTCAAGTTTTTTTCAAGATGGAGTCCTAATTGGTTAGTAGGTTTGAGAAGGAAGTACATTATAGATGATGATATAGGTAATATAATTTTTTTCTTGAATTATAATATTATATTTCTCCATATATTAAGTTTCAAGTCTTGAAGGTGCATCTATTGAAATTTGTGGGCTTTACAAGTTCCAAGTAGGGCTACAAGGAGTCTAGATAGGCCTAGTAATGAAGATGTGATGTTTTTTCTTAGTTTATAAAAAATATAAAGGCATGAGTGTTTTAATTAAATTTATCAAGTTTTTTGAGATAATTTTTCCTATTTGGTGAGTGGCATGAAGTTCTATTGGTGGTCCCTGAGGTGGCTTGAGAGAAGCGGCTAGTAAGCCTATGTGGTGACTCTTCATGGTGTATGGAGATATAAAGATGATCAATATGTGAAATGTCTCAAAAATATTATGGAGAATCCCTCTCAAATGTTTCTTAGTGGTTTCCATCATATTTTAATCTTTTATGTGTTCTTTCCTGGTTACAATGCTTGGTTGAAGAAGTGTGTTGGCATGTAGCAAAAGGAAGTTATCAAAGACAAGAAGAGGTAGGCTCAAGGTAAGGGGGAGTTTATACTTTCTTTATAAGATGGTATTATCCTATTCATAGTATTTTTAGGTCCTTAATATCAGTTGGTTCCCACTTTGTCATTATGTCAAAGGGGGACAAACTTCATATTATGAGAGTGCTTGAAGAGAGAGAAGAAAGGTAAGTTGTATATTGTTTTATGATGGGTGTTGACATAAATGATAAAGGGGGAGAGTTTTTGAGAGTTTTATATTATGTCATGGTGATTTCATGTATTTTTATAGGTGAGTGGATGAAGTTCCTTGATAGTTTAAGTGACAATTTCAAAGTGTGCAATGTGTTTGTCCTAGTATGCTTGCAGTAAGCTTGGTTGATTTTTTTTTTGGCATGGTTAGGGATGATTAAAAATGAATATGATGTTTATAAGATGTGAAATAGGTCCCATATGAGGTATTATATTCTTTTATTACTTGTGTTCATGAGTGGAATTCATCTGGTAGTCCATAGCTTTCATATAGACCTTTTGGGTCCAGTGGTAGAGAAATCTAAGTGAGAAGATTGATGATGTTATAATTCACACATGTGGATGAGTTAGGGGGAGTTTGTCATATGGTTATGATAAAATTATTCCCAAGTTTTTATGTTTAAATTTTTAGGTCATGCAATGAAGCGCAACTAAATATATGTGGGTTCAAAGTTGGCTTCTTGGACAAAATTCATTAAGCTTCCATACTTAGCCAAATTTACAAAGAAGCTCAAGCAAAGCTAAGTAATCATATTAATGTATTAATATTTTGATTTTTTATCATTTTAAAAAGGATTTAATCATATGGGTCTATTTATTTTTGTGCCTAGTTTCTATGCACTAAAATTTAGGTCATCTAATGAAGCGCAACAAAAGATATGCAAGTGCAAAGCTGACCTCCTAGGTAGTTTGAATGTGTTTTCTAAGTTCAAATATCACTAATTAAGTAGTTTGATGATGTTATATTTCACATACATGAAGGTTTTAGCAGTAAATGGTCATATGGGTTTGTTCAATTTTGTGTCTAGTTACTATGTGCTAAATTTTAGGTCATGTAATGAAGTACATCAAAAGATATGCATGTGTAAAGTTGGCCTTCCAAGTATTTCTAGGCATAGTTGGATCTATGATAGAAAATATGAGTATTCATATTAATGGAATTATATATCACATGTATGAATTTTTCAAGATCATCTTGATATATGGTTCGATTCCTCTATGAAAGGTGATCTTATGGTTCAAATCTCAAATCATGCATCTAGGCATAGAAAACATTATTGAGGTTCAAAGTTGGCTTCCCAGATAGACTGCAATGGTCCCCATACTTAATGATTTTTTAATGATGTTAAATATTAGGACCAAATGGATATAAAATGATTCATGGGAGTTTATACATCTAGATCTATGGTGCATAGTAAGTCAAAAGGTTCAAAGTGTTTGATGCTTAAACTGGGTAAAGGTTGAGCTCCTTACAAAAAGATCAATGAATCATGTTTGTTCGAAGGTGTCAAAAAGTAGCGAGATGAGGATAAGTGTTCAATTTTTAATGTTAATCAAAGGTAAAGGATAAGGATCTAATGATTTACATTTAATCATGTGATTGAGATCAACGGTGTGAGTGGATTCAAAGTGGTTAACCTATTCAAAGTTTAACATTGTTAAAGACTGAGCTCCTTATAATAAGCTCGACAGTGCATGATTAATCTAAGTAGTAAGGACATGAGATGATGGAAATGTGTTTGAGGTTTAATTATTACCATTGGAATTTTAATTTTTCAAAGGGAAAAACCAGTGCTCTATATTTTGGCTATAAATTTTGATCCAAGATATTTTTGATGGTGATATAAAAATAAAAAAATTAGAGGACTCCATGGTGCATCTAGTGAACATAGTTAAATGGTATTATTATTTTTACAATAAAATATATTGTGATCTAAATTTGAATATGTTTTTGACCATGGACTGTAAGTGATCTAAGAAGGATAATTAAGATTATGTTGGTGTTGCTTTGATGTTTCATGATTACATAAATATTGGAGAGTATTGTAGACTCCATGAAGATCATCTATATAAATTTTGGAGGTGTGAACAATCTATCTTGAGTATGAAAAATTATTCATATTTTGATTGTGTATTTATTCATTGTGTCCTTATGAATAAGGCTAATGTTTGAGTTGATTGATCTTACACATAAGAGTGTAATGATAACTGTAAGCATTTGATAATGTCAAAGGGGTCATGTGGAGTGGACCTATGCATTTAAAAGTGGTCTTGTATTTTTTTTTTTGGTTTGATGAAGTTATAAATGGGTGAATAGGTCTCTATGAGACCTATAAGGGCTACAAGAGCCTAATTGAAAGGTGTAAATACATAAGGGTGACCCATGGGTGCATTGGCCAACCTATGTGGATGGTATTGAGTTGTGTATCGATGTGATAGATCCCTTAAAGGTTAATATATGCCTATTGTCTGACCAAGATGGCAATGATCATGAATTCTTTATAAATAGTGAAACCAAATGTGATGGTTTATAGACTTGTGAGAGGATTTACTGTGTATAGATAGTGTTGGTGTGGAGGAAAGAAGAGAGGGTGTGTGCCTAGTAGATGTCTTAATAATAAGATCAATTTAAGGATTATGTGTATGGCCTATAGGTCATGTTTATGATGTCATAATATTGCTTTTTTAAGTTTAGGATGAGCAAAGAGGTATAGGGTGATCCAAACGGATGTTTTGGATGCTTTAAGTGTGATCAAAGGATAGATGATGTCTATGTGAGCTTGGTGGCTGATTTGATAAATCAATCAGAGTGTGGACTATGTGTATGACCATTTAGCCATGTTATTGATGTGGTGATAGATTTTTTGCTAAGGAGTGAAAATTGATTCAAAAGGTGGCTTTGGATGTATTGAGTGTATAGAGTTGAGAGCTGATATACTTTGTATCTCCATCAGATTGGTAAGAAATTAGTATTCAAGAGATGTTATATTCATAGGTGTTTTTATGTATTCTCAACATCTACAAGGTTGTAGCCTCCTTGAAAGATGAAACTTTCTAAAGGTCTAGTTGTTATGGTTACTCAGCTAGACAAGTGTTGTAGTACCTTAAGGGATTGTAGTCTCACTAAATAAGGGATAGTAGTTCCTTTATCAGTTGTAGTTGGTCTAAATTAGTTCTTGTTATTATAACATAGTAGTATAATTTTAGGTTCCACTAGGTTTTATCTATCAAGAGGGTTTCCCACATATGTCATGTGTTATGTGATTGATATTGCATTGTCTCTCTTGTTCATTGCTATGAATGATAGGTATGCTTCATGAAATGCTTGTGTTAATTGATTAAGAGTTTGAAAGGATTGAAATTGAAGTTGGATTATTTGGTATCACTAATTTACACCCCCACAAATGATTATACCTCTAACATAAAATATAGGTTCCACCTTTTTAACTAACAATTAGAGTTTTTGGTAAAAACTTACATAACTATCTATTAGATTTAGCTGCTTCTGAAAATATTATGCCAGAAAGTATTTGTGAAAATCTTGGTTTAAATACTATTAAATATGATTGATTAGTGACTCAATTAGACAAATATATAGTTAAAGTTATTAGTGAATTTTTAAATGTGCATATGCAACTTGCTTCAGAACCAAGAGTGCAATAATTTATTTATATTCAAGTTATGGACATTCCATATGCTTATAGGATTTTGCTTAGCAAAGATTAGATCAAAGCTTTGAATGGATACATGTCAACTAATTTCTCTCACATGCGGCTACCATATAGGGGAGTTCCTAATAAAATTTAGATTGAAAGGGAACCAAATATGAAGCACATGATCACTAAATATAATGCAACCAATGAAAGGGTCAATATGGTTCATTCTAATTTAAGGGTTTACACCCTTAACACTCCTTAGGTATGTAATTATAAAGACTCTCATGCTATGCCTATACTTTATAAATTATATGTTGATGGTGCTAGGTGCAAATTTGGGTCTGGAGTAGGAATAGTTTTAATCAATCCCATTGGGAAAGAATATAATGCTTCTTACAAACTTTAGTTTCCTTGCACCAATAATTTGGCAAAGTATGAAGCATTTATTTTAGGATTAATATTTTACATTAAACACAAGTTTAAATAACTACTAGTATATGGTGATTCTGAACAAGTACTCAATTAGGTTAGAAGCAAGTATTAATGCAAATTTTCTTATTTGAAGAAACACAAGTTTAGAGTATGGGACTTGATTGAGTATTTTGATTATTTCAATACTATTTCAGTCCCTAGAGAAGGAAAAAAATTTATTGATGAACTAGCTTTAGCTACAACTAACCTAATTCCAAATCAAGATTCCTAAAGGCTTAACATTGAATTGGTCCCATGTCACTCTATAACTAATAATGTTAATCATCTACAAGTGTTTAGTGATGGCCAATAAATCATTGAATTAATGAACAAATCAGGAGTGTTTAAGTCTCATATTATTGATGAGATCAATGATAATTCTCTTGATAATAATAGAATTGATGATAATATAGGATAATTGAATGATAACAAGATTCCCAAAGGCATCATTGCCTTGGAAAGACTATTTGACAAAAATAAGCTAGTTGAAACTAGTAAAGTTCTCAAATTAAATGGGAAGGAGTTTAATGTAATTGACCTATGAATTTGAGGTCAACCTTAGTTAGTAAACATTCATACAACATGCACAAATATAGAGTCTAAAAATGTTAGAGACCTACTGACCATATACAAGGATGTTATTTCATGGTATTATGAAGACTTGAAGATCTTTGATCCTCAAATTATCACCCATACCATTCCTTTAAAAGAATCTTGTAAACCCTTCAATCAAAAGTAAAGATCAGTTAATCCTATTTTGAAACCATTTATTTATACAGAGGTCAAGAAATTAGTAGATGCAAAAATATTTTTTCCAATTGGACATTCTACCTGGGTAGCTAATATAGTAACTTCAGAAATAAAAATGGAGAGATTAGATTATGCATATATTTTAAAAACTTGAATAAATCTTCTAAAAAGAATAATTATCCTTTTCAATCCCTTGACCAAGTGATTCAAATTGTTAGTGGTTCTACCATGATGTCTTTCCTAGATGGTTGTTTAGGTTATGATCAAGTACTTGTTAGAAAGATAGAATGAAAACTACATTCATAACAAAATTGGGCACTTTGCTTACAAGAGGATGCCCTTTAGACTCATCAATGTAGGAGCTAATTTTCAAAGAGCTATGGACCATGCCTTTTAAGGTCTCATAGGTAAATGTATCATTATATATATGGATGATCTAGCTATGTTTTCCAATAATAGGGAAGATCACTTGATGAATTTACAATAAATATTTGAACATTGTCGAAGGTATGAAAGTTCCCTTAACCCTAAGAAAAACATGTTTTGTGTAACTTAAGGGAAATTTCTAAGACATGTGATAACTAGAGATGGGATTTCTATAGATCTAGATATATTCAATGTTATAGCTAAAATAGAATCCCCAAATAGTATAAAAGAGCCAAAGTATTTCTTTGGGAAGATCAATTTTATAAGGAAATTCAATTTTGGTTTTACATAGATTTTGAAACCACTCAATGATATGCCAAATAAGGTTACAAAGGTTGAATGGAATGAAGAAATTAAGAAATGAAGAAAGCATTCAAGGATATCAAGGAAGCAATAGGATAGGCACCTATGTTGATAAGTTCTGACTTAAAAAAATATTTTTATCTTTATTCTTTTGCTTCTGAACATAGTATAGTAGGTACATTAACTAATAAAATTGATAAATGTGATCATCCAATTATATTTATGAGTACTAACATCAAAAATTATAAGTTAAATTATTCCTTAATTGATAAATAAGAAATTTCTTTGGTTAAGGCAGTCAAAACTTTTAGACACTATATTCTTAGGAATAAAGTGTATGTTAAATTGCCAAACCCTGATACCAAAATCATGTTGAGTCAATGTAAATTAGGAGAAAGAAGAGAAAATTGGATGCCCATACTCCAATAATATGATCTTTAAATGAAAACTACTAAATTGGTGAGGTGTCAAGGATTAATTTAATTCATTGTTAACACTAATCCTAGATTGAGCATCATGTAGGTTGACTAATAGTAGTTTCAACCAAAGGACTGGTATGATGAAATCATTCATTTATTGATCAATTGTTCTTATCCTATAGGACTGAGTAGAGAAAAAATAATATATTTAACTCACTTCTTGATCAAGGATGGCATACAGTACAGGAAGAATTATGGAGTGTATTTGAGATGCATTTTAAAAGAATAATTGGCTGAAATCTTGAGTACCTTTCATGAAAAACTTGGGAGTGGACACCCCTCTTGGAAAACAATAGCTTGAAAAATCACAAGGGTAGGATATTATTGTCCAAACATATTCAAATATGCTCACAATCATGTCATGGAATGTCATCAATGCCAAATCTTTAATACAAAGGAACCTAAAGCAGTTATGCCCTTGAGGCTTGTTTTATTGAAAAACCATTTGATCAATGGGGTTTGGACTTTGTAGGGGTTATCAACCCTAATTATTCATTTGGGAAAAAGTATGTTCTTACTTCTATATATTATTGTACAAGATGCATAGAAACAATAAAAACAAAATAGTATAGGACTATAGATGTTATCAAGTTCTTAGAATATAAAATTTACACCAGGTTTAGGACACCAGAATCATTTGTCTATGATAAGGGATAAATGTTTACTTCTATATAGATGACTGAGTGGGCCTATGACACTAAAAAAACTCTTAATTTTTCATCTAATCATTACCCTCGGGCAAATGGAGTTTCAAATTCTATAAACAAGAATATGATGAAAGCTATTAAGAAATTTATAGCTCAATAACTAGGAACATGGCATAAATTGTTGAAGTATGCTTCATGGGTAGAAAGAACCAAAGTGAAACAATCTCTAATATTATCACCATTTTTATTGGTGTATGGATAAGAACCAATCTTTCAAGTTACTCTCAAATTTATAACTTACAAGTTTATATAGGATTTTATGGAAGGAGATCAAGAATATGCCAAGTTTAGGTTGCTTGATATCATCCAAATGAAGGATGTTAGAGAAAAAGCATTTGCTAATTTTAGGAGACATCAAACCAATATCAAAATATGGTTTTACAAATGTTCAAAGATCAAGGTGTTCAGACAATGAGACCTAGTTTTCCTATGGGACAAAACATCTACGCCAAAAGGAAAACATGGGAAATTTACTCCTTTATGGATTGGCCCTTACCAAACTATTGAGACATTAGAATAAAACACCTTTAAGCTCAAATACTTGTAGGGAGTAGAGTTCACTTTGCCAACTAATGAGTAGTATCTCAAGCATTACTTCTATGTTGTTCCACCTCAAGTCTTTATGGAGTAATTTCTAAGATTAGTTAGAGTTAGTTTAGGTAGGTTTATATTAGTTTCATTCTTATCCCTTATTTGTAAATACTATTTGTGAATATTTATTTGCTTATTGTGTGTTTGTTTTCTTTTCTTTGTTTTTTGGCTTCGAATAAGTCTTTTCCAAGATAGGTCTTCAAGCTCTAAATCCATCTAAATTCTCAAAATAACTTCATAAAATAAGAATGTGGATATGACTCTTAAACACTAGTTGATCATGGATTTTGTAAATTCTAAGCTTAATGTTATGTTTTTGAGAATTTGATGAAGATTAATATCTAGACTAATTATTCATTAAAATTATTAAACCTTATTTTGATCTAAGTTAGATTTCAATAAGGATTGCATGTGTTTGAGTGAAAGTTTGAATTATTATAACAAAGTAATGTTAGCACTTAAAGAACAATATTACCTAGGATGAAGTCTATGACCAAGGATGATTGTCTTGAAAATCAAACATTTGATAAAAATCCTAAACACCTAGCTAATTTTGGTTCCTAACCTTTGTTGTAAAACTAAATAAAATTGATAAATACAAAAATAAAATCTTTATCAAAAATCTAAAAAAATTTCAAGCAAAGGTGATTTTGGTAACCTCCACTAAGGTTATGGATGTCAGATTGGTAGTGGAGCAAGGCCTACAGTGGAACTAAAAGTATCTACATCAGGTATATAGATGCCTAGATGGCAAAAAATCAATGCCTAATGCTTCCCCTTTTATAAAGCATGATGCATATTGAATATCTAAATATGTTACAAGACTATGTTAATGATTAAGGTCATGAAATCTAGAATTTGTTCTCTAAATCCCAATGGTAATCAATAAATGAATCAAATCACACACATAACTTGATTGAGTTTTTATATTTGACCTTAATTCTACATTTGTAAGACTTATTTCAATTATGAATTGATCTTAATAATGGTACTTGATCATATGGAATGATTAGTCTAGTTATTATTTTAAACCAAGAGTATCTGAATTCTAACATTCTATAATGTTTCCCCAAGAAATCACCATTTGTTGAGGTCAACATCCCTCATTTCTAAAAAATGAGTACCTTTGTTAAAATTTTGCAAATTATGCTATAAATTAGCCATTCAACTTGATCAAAATGTATTATTGAGTATCATGTGTTGATTTAGATTACACTGACATGCTATCATATAAACTTTATTTGATCTTATCTAATGTTGCTAACATTTGGCTCATGTGTTTCCATCTTACAAGATCAATGGATCTTCATTAAAATAAATAAATATTCATTTGTTTATACTTCAACACTAATTTGACCCTTAATTGGTTAACTAATATTATCCCATTCAAATTATTATGTTAACATTTGGTCCTTAATTGATTAATTGAATCCAAGTTTAAATGACGTTCAAAACCTTAGTCTAAATTACTTTAGCCTAAGTTCGTATTAAAATTGATTCATATCTTCGATGGGTCATTTTAATCCATCATAGCCTTAGTTTAATTTTATCCTAAGTTTTGATCAATTTTATTAGTCGATTAAAACTTTAGTCTAAGATTTATGCTAAGTCTTTATATGTCCCAAGCACTTATTCTTTGATTTTATTATTCATAAGCACAAATTAAATGCAATATTTCCAAGTGTTGAAGCCTCACTCGATGGATTTAAGATCAATGACATGTGGGAGATATCCCAAAGTCAATAAGTTAAAGCCTAGGTCAAAGATTGACAATGTGTTTTCTTATGTACAAATTTTGATCGATGATCTATGTTGAAGATTAAGGTCAATAAGTCAAGATAGATCTACGACATGAATTAAATCATGTAAATAGAGATCTAATAGTGAGCATGAAGTCAATATGTCAAAGGATCTTGAGATTAAACTCAATGGTGACAAGTGTCATAATCATGGTGAACATTCAACATATCAGCAGCTTGTGTTTGATCATGTGTTTAATGGATCAATGGTGCATATTTGATCATTTAGATCAAAGATCAATAGCATGAATTCAATCATGTGGATGAAGATTGATGGTGTGAATGGATTTGACAAGTTAATAAGCCTATATTTCATGCAAGCATATCATGTGGTGTAAGATTATTAATCGGATGGATATTGTCAGTAGGGTACATAGAAAGCACGTGAGGCTGCCAAGTATCACAATTTTAGAATCCCAAGTCAAAGATCAATGGCCACATTAAATTTCAAGTAAAAGATACTCCTAAGGAGATAAATAGATTAAACTTGATAAAATTTCTAGGAGGTATGAGATAAATACATGTGTCTGAAGTGACAATGGTCATGTTTTAAAATTAAATAAATAATGTGGCAAAATGGATACCACATAAGCAAACATATCAGATCAAAATATTTTTTAGACCCAAGCATGTGAATCTATAAATAATAGATCAAAATATGATCTAGGTCACCAAATCAAATACTTCAAACTTGTATCCCACCATTAAATCTTATTTAACCCCTCCAAAATCCCTTAGATTTATGAAAAATCCCTAAAATTTCTCATGTATTCACTATTTTGAACCAGAAGAGAGAGCATGATAATAAAAGTTGTTTAAAGAGTTTAACTATATAATTAAAAGGTTGAATTATCATTTACAATAATATAATTTAATTAGAACCATAATAATGACAACCTATGGACCTACTTCAAAGAAAGTGCTTGAATCATATTTGTCATCTGACATAGAGGGGAGAATATTCAAGGATACAGAGTTCATGGCTTCTTCATTAAACATAGGAGACAATAATTGCTCGAGCTTATTTTAGAACATAGAAAACCAAATAATTTTGACCAAGGAAGAGGATAAGTTATTAGTGATTAACATATTATACGATGACATCATGGTAATTCAACTCACAAGATTTAATTATGGTATTTCCAAATCAGAGGTATTACACTGTAACGATGCCCTGAGTCCTACTTTCAAATATGCTAAAATTGACAAGGGTATGCTTATTCATGAACCTAGTTTGAGAAAAATAGCATATATATCCCTTGTTTCCTTTAAATCTTATTATAAACTACCTAGGCCCTGAATAGACCTCACTTCCATTAACGCATGGGCCCAAAAACATACCATGATGGATACCCTAGCAAAATAGTTAGAAGCTGGTCACAAGATCATTGTAGATCTTAAAAAGAAAATCCATGTGAACTGATTCAGACCAAAAGCTAGAATGGTTATGACCATGTTGAATAATTTATATGGATTTTCACATACTACACATGTGGAACCAATATGGGTGCTAGTGGCATATTTCATTATTGAGGAAGAGGTAATACCCCTTTAGGTGAAATCATTAGCATTTCCCTAAGCAAATAGATCTATGGGATTAAAATAAATAAGACTAAGTTATTCATGATTTCATATTTGTTAGATGCCCTTTTTGTAACTACTAAAATCCCCAACCAAGAGAGTAGTCTCCAAATGGTACCCAAACTATGTCCCAATATTATTCAAAATTACATATTTATAAATATAGGGACCATATCCAGTTCAGTTGTGATTGTGTATATTTTCCTTTGATCCAAGACATCAATGGTGTCCCCATGATGAGGGTAACTCCTTTAATCAATAAGTCTATTGAGATAATGGGAGATATTTGGATATACCCTAATTGCATAGTTATCAAAATAGAGGGAACTCAAAGTGCCCCCCTTAAACTGCCAGTACATGTGCTAGATAAGTTGGTAGAACAAGAAGTTACATACTAATTATTTAAAGGAATAGATGGCATCTATAAAACAAAGAGTAAATGACATCTCCATGGTTTTTCCATGACAATTGGTAGAACCATTTTATGGCAATGGGACCAAATTGAAGTTGCTTCAAAACATAGGATTTCTTTCAATTTCCAAAGAGATGACAATAGATAGTGGGATCCCTATGGTAAAGTAAAAGAGCACTTGAAGAGCAAAGACATTCTATTTGTACCTTATAAACATGAACCTAGTGCATTTGACTTTGTGTACACTAAGGTATCCACATAACATGAAGTTGTTAGAAGACTAAAGGAATATAACGTGAAGCCTAAATCTATATTTTTAAGAGATCAAAAGATGGAAGACAGATGAAAGCTTGGTCCTAGATAATATCATCTAGTATATTTTGGCTCTTCTAGGCTTCCCCCATTTGACATACAAATAGAGCATAGGCTTGAAGAAATAAGACCAGGAGAAGTTGCATCAAGATCCTCAATCCCTAAGTCCTCTAGAATAGTAGAGCAAGATTTTCCTCAATAGGAGGAGGTTCACATGATATATTTGGATCCACATGAATCTATTCAAGATGCATTAAGGATGTTCCCCATGACTTATGAAAGAGATGTAGAAGCAAAAGAAGAAAATGTTGAGTAAGCTAAGTAGGAAAAGGAAAAAGAAAAGTCAATGGACTTAACGATCATTGATCCTCCTAAGAGAAAGGCTAACATTACAATTGTCTCAAAGGCAAAGAAAGCAAAAATGGATATCATTCCCCCTTTTAAGGACATAAACTTATTTAGTGAAGAGAATCCATTATATGGACCAGCTATACCTAAGTGGTTCATATATGAACAAAGGATGGAGAAAATTCCTATTACTTATCACTGATGGGCTCTAGAAAATACTAAAGACATCCCTCTACAACATGATTTAAAGCCTTGGATCATAGCATTACAAGATGAAGAAGAAAAGAGACTTACTACTATAGCTTAGTTAGCAGACCAATTATAAGAAGAGGTAACAATTAGTCATATGATCCTATCTTTAGTGGGATTTAGGTATGATTCAGCTACTAATGGCCTACAAAGAGTGATTGAGATAGTTGTCATGGAAGAAGGTCAGGAGGTTATACATTAAAGGGTTTAGCCTTTATTTCACTTGACTTAGAATAAGGGACAAATACCATGGGAAGCCCCTATGTTTGAACAATACATTGTATAGCTAGCCCAATCCCAGTCAGAAATGTTACAAGATACCATCAAAGCATTAAAACAAGAGAAGAAAAATCTAGAGGAACAATCTATTTTATCAGCAACAATGGACATTGTTAATAAATTTGAATCAACTATATTTGAGACATTTAATTATTTTAAGGCAATAAGTTCCAAATTAGACATATTGAATAAACAACATGTCATGGCTATAAATCAAGTCAATAAATGGCAAAGCTTAGACAAGAAAATAAAGGTATTGATCAAGTTAATAATGGAAAACTAGATCCTTAAGCTTAAAATAGTCAGCCCATCACAATTAAACATGGCCATGATAATCTTGATCGAGAAATTTAGGGATATAAATAAATGGTCAAAAGGCATTGAAGGTATATCAAATGACTTTAAACAACTAGAGGGTAGGATAGTAAAAATACTAGGAGGTTTCATCAAGGATCGAACCATCCCCAATAAAACAGGCCTAATAGCTAATGAACTCTAGTAGAGAGCTATTGAGTTCATCCATGAGGTTAAGAGTAGAATCAATGGAATCATAAGGGTTGACAACTAGCATATCTTGAACTTGGTCTTGATATAAAATGAAAATATTGGTAATGCCAGGAGCATCAAATATCTATGGATAAAACTGATGAAATCTTCAAAGATTTAATAGGGTAGATAGAGGAGCTTTTCATATAACCAATCATCAATCTCAAGTTGATTGATAAACAATATGACAAATTCATGAAGATTTTAGAGTAAAAATAAAAGGCTTCAGCTACAGGGGCATCTCAAAGTCATTAGGGTTGACTTAGAATATTCTTTTGTATAGAAAATTTGTAAATCACTTGAAAAGAATATACTATTTTGTAAAAGCATGTGCAATGTGTAATGTACATGGATTATAGGTTAGAAATATTTTAAAAGTGTCATTGGTATGAGAATATTTGTAAAATGACACATGTCCTTGACACTTGTCTGATTCTCATTTAATAATGACTGACCGACATACCTCATAGGTTGCTCTTCCAATCTATAAAGGGGGTATTATCATTGGAACAAGGAGGAAGTTTTGAAGAGAAAAATTATTTTTTAAATTTTGGAGCAAGTAATATAAGTAAGATAATTATGTGAAGATGGTATTATTATGTTTGTTTTGTTTGTTATCATGGTTGTTTCCTCAAGTTATTATTCTAATGTTTAGATTTGAATTGCTTTTATGAATTTTAGGTGTGCATGTATTAACGTAGATTTGTTAGTTTGAGCTTTACGCTAGGTTGATTGAAATTTTTTAAGTTCATTTCTATATCATTACTTTTATTTAATATGTACAAATGCAATTTTATTGTTGAATTAAATCTTTAAAGTGAATCTGATTTCTAATTCACATGTTTCATATATCCTTATACATTTTCTTAGTATATGATAGGATCTATACTATTTGGTAATTTCATGTCATTTGAAAATGCATATCTTTGATGAAATTAAATATTTGTCAAGATGTCTAGACTAAAGAACATAAACATATTTCTTTCTTCCTTACCCTACCTATTTTCTCATTTTTTGATCAAACTATTTTAGTTTACTTTCTCATTATTAATATTCATGCTAGATTATATTTTTAGACTTTAGATTCTGATCATTATTCATTAGATTACACTAAAATAAATTTCATATTTCACAAAACTTTATGACAACAGTTTCTCCTAACAACCACTTGCATAATCATTTTGTGTAACAGTCAAATAACTTGGCCACTATTCCACCATAAATCTCAAGAAGATCATAATAAGTAACTCATGCAAATATTATTTGAAACATGAAATGAAAAGTGTTTTAAACACTATGATAACCCTATGATACATTTACATGCATCAATAGAACCTTTACCTAACATCCCATTTCATGAAGCATGATGTTTTAATTATCCCATCAACTCTATTAGAGGTTATAATGGTCATCTTGAATTAATAAAAGACATACCACCTAATATTATAGATTTAGTTGATGATGAACCACACGAGATCAGTTTAAAAATAAAAACTTTTAATCTCTTTCCTAGCATAATTACTCAATTACCTCCTTCTATACGACCTTGATCTCATCAACAAAAATTACACAAAATTCTAATTACTCTAACAAAAAATTAAAATACCATTCAACATACCTCTTAAATTGATAAAATCATCGATGCATATACTATTGACCTTTATACTCCTAATTATGATGATGAATATTCTTTAGATCATCCCTTTTTATTTATGTTTGTTCAAATTAAAAATACATAGATTCTTAGATATCATTTTTCTTTACAATATTCTCTTAATATAGTTCAACCTCTTACTATAATACCTGATATCAGTTCTTCATCTAATGTTCATGGGTCTCATGTGGATCACACACACATTACTCCTCTAGTCACTGTTGAACCTTCTTGGAGTATGCTTATGGACCATGTCATGACATGACCTTACCGATTCACCAAATTCCATGATCCTTTTAGCTTCCTTCCTCCTAAGATGTTAGCTACATTATGCCATCCCATTATAAGCTCATCTATTGATGCATTCTAGCCTACTATTGATGATATTCTAATTTCTCCTCCTATTGGTGATGGAATATTAAATTTGCCTAAGCGTGATCCTCTACCCACATGATGGGCAAATGATCCTTATTATAAGATCCATAGAGTTTTCGATCATTGGGCAAGGGATTTTAGTGCATATTACTAGTAAAAAGCCTTAGGTACTTCTAATACATGTATCCAAACTTCATTGTATATACTATATGTACTTATTGATTTCATGGTACACGTAATCATTCTTCGACCCATTATCGACAGCTTTGATAGTACATTAATACATTATGTTTAAAGAAAGAACAATCTAAAAATAAGAGCCTACCACCTCCTAAGATAGTTTTAGAATACATCCTTAAATATGCAGTGTTAGAGGTAAAATCACTGGGGGTGAATCAATATATTTCAAAACTTCAATCTAAATCCTTCAAACCCTTAGTTATACACCATAAGCAATCAAGAAGCAAATAATCCACTTAATTAAATGAACATGAAAGATAAACAAGATAACATAATATCAATGTGGAAAACCCTCTTGAGGGATAAAACCCACTCTCAATCCCATAAAAATATTGAATAATTGTCATACAAGATGATTACAAACATGATACTTTAGTGAAGTACCCACTTCATAAGAGCACCAACCCTTAAAGATGAGAAGCACCAACTTGCCTAAGATGTTGAGCACCAAAACAACATATATGAAATTAAAAACTCCATAACTATGATTTATTCTCAATCTAATGGATAAACCCTATAAAATAACCTCCTTCAATCCTCTTCACTCATTCAAACCTTCACACACAAGCAAGGCATCCAAAACCACCTTTTGTATCAATATACACACCTTCACTTGTTCTTATGCATCAGTCCTATAAATTCAATATTATAATTATGATTATAAGTTCATACATGCAATTTTTATTATGATCAACCTCTCAAGACATCCACATGGCTCTCATATCCTTTACAAATCTTTTTCTCATCATACACTTGCTCAACCTCTCAAACCACCCAAATATGCCTTGTACTTATACCACTTTCTTGGTCTAACCCATCTTGTTCAGCTAAGATGCTTACCATACTTGTATTACATTTTAAATAGGTCTCCACACATGTTACATGGGTGAAACACCCCACTCCATAGGTTAGTCATAGTCCTTATGACTCAAATCCTCAATTAAGCCTTAATGAGACCCAAAATAATTAGGCCTTCACATCCACACGTTACTCTTATAACCTCTTGGACCACCTTCAGATTATACCAATTACTATAACACATCAAACCTATCTAAAATATCCCCTTGATCACTCCCTCATGGGTTCATGTCACATACAACACAAAATCAATACTTGAACCTACCAATTAGGTCTCCTTACTCTTCAGGCATTCAAACATAGAAAACATAGTCTCAAAATTTTAAAGAAAAAACTCAAATATTTCACATATCCATATGATTATATCACATGGGTGACACCTTTAATACCTCTGAAATACTTCCATTTACCTTAGACATTCAGACACAGGCTCTAAGCACTCAAATCAACTCTCTCGAAATGACCACTCAGACTAGTCATATACAATCAAAGATATTTTGACTTTCCATAATTGAATATGGGAGACATAATATATAATACCTTCTTATGAACCTTTGAGAATTTTTGGCATCTTCATATTCATTTTATTCCTCAAATTTTCTCAATACACCTTCAACTTACCTCTACAAGATGATCACTCAAATTGCCAGTGTATTCAATAAACACAGTCAACTTTTAAGACTTTGTTCATATTGAATATGGATTGGTCAAACCTCAATAATCCACACAAATTATCCTCATATATTATATAAAACTCTTAAATATTTATCTCATCTTGAAACAACAAAATACCATCAAGAAATCTTCAATTATCCTTCTTTGTTCATTTACAGAATATGGTCAAACCTTTAGTCAACTTTAGAGCTCAATAACTTTAACTGTACAAATAGTCAAACCTTATAACTAGATTATATATATGTAACTTGAATTCCTCTTCAAATTTTATTTTTACACCATCAATAAATTCATCCTATATTAAAATATATAAGTAAAATATTGAGCACTGGTTTTTCCTTTGTTAATTTGAGTATTCAAATTCCAACGATCACCATTCAAAGCAAAACATTTGACACTTATCATCATCTCATGCACCCTAGAAACTTAGTCAAAGGTGATCCATATATCTCCTTTATATTATCTTTTTCTTTACCTTGCATCACTCATCATTGATCTTAGATCTTTGTTTTCAAGATCAAGCCACTTGGCAACCCCACATGCCCTCTATGTACCCTACAGTTAGTCTCCAATGAAATTCTACCACTTCATAGACCTATGTGATTTTTGAGAATCATTTGACATATTAAATTAATAAACACTATTTTATCACTATTTGATAATATCATGCACTCCATTAGATCCTTATCTAACCAAATAAAATGTTCACCATAAATATATTGCTCAAACTCTGTGATTGTGACACATATCATCAACGTGTTCATTATCAGGTTATTTTGACTTATTGACCTTCACACACACCATTTATCTCTATATAAATGATCATAAACTCATATTTGGATCTCATTCTATCATATTATATGCTCATCATATATATTCATTTCCTGATTAAATGCTCACCCTAGATCTTTGATAATGCAAATTTGGCTAAGTATGGGAACCACTGCAATCTTCCTAGAAGGCCAACTTTGCACCTTAATAAAATTTTATACACTCAACCTCATGATTTTAAAATCAATCCACATGATCAAATTTCATATTTAAATCCATCCATGTATCAAACTACTCTTGAAACCTTCACATGAGTGAAATATGATGTCATCAAACTACTTACTCAGCGTTGTCTACCAAGATGACTACTTAAACCTAGGCACTCATATGAATACTATGATGAATTAATTTCACTTCCATAATCACTATAAGAAATAATAACACCCCATATGTTATATTAAACTTGGCCATACCATCAATATCATCCATCATCTACCTATCTAACTCAAACACTAAAGAACTATGCAAGTACATTGAAGCACACTTTGTCATTGTCATTCTAGCACACATTACATCTCATCAACATCCTTAGTCACCTTCGAGACATAATTTACAAACCTCCAATAATATCCCCCTTTGTCATTGATGTTAAACACTAATACAAATCTTATGCTTAGACTCCGTCTCTCTCTTCAATTACTTTTTCCCCCTTTGACACAATGACAAGTGGGCTCATCTTCTGATCCTGAGGACCTAAAAATATTTCAAGAAATAAAAACAATAAAGCACCACTTATGAGAGATGATACATACTCCCATTAACATCATGCATACCTCTTCTTACATTGAGCTTCTCAAACATGTTCCTTGACTACACTCTTCTTTGATCAAACATAGCTTCTATGAAGACAAAACATACATGAACATCATAAGCTACATGAAAGTACCTTGAAAACATGAAGAGGGGCTTCCCCCTAAGTCACCTAAGCTTAGGCACCCTTTTGGGCATCTTCAAATCATTTCCAATAATGATGAATCAATATAATTGCCTTTATACCTTCTCTCTCCAAATCTACTACATGGTCCTCTAATTCTAGGACCTAACCATTCAAAAATCTCCCCTTTTGTTTATGCATGAGGATTTAATACATTGTCAAAAACACATGACTTGGTTTGATCAAGTCATCATAAAAATATGCTTGAAATCACAATTGTAGTAGACATATTCATATCTCCACCATGACTAAGGAATCTCACATATGCTCCCCCTCACATCATACACATATCTCCAAGCCTTTCAAACTAACTGAGTTATCCCCCCTAACTCTAGTCTCCACCTAGATCATGATATCTTCAAAAAGACTTCTTAATGAACTAGATCTACTAGCAACTCTTCAAAATTATCCACATTATGTCAATGTCCTTATGCAACCACCAATAAATCTCATATCTTCATTATATCAACTTGAACAACTAAAGTAGACATGAATAACTCTCATATGGATCTCAAAACAATTTCCCTTTATCCTCTACAATCCATCATGGTTTAGAACCTTTTCAAATCACTCTCATGGAAATATCTCATCTTCAGAACACTACAAACTCCATGATAGACATAACTTATCATATACATAATTTTAAGACCTTCTTCATGATATTAAATATATGATAACACATTCTCCTTATCCTCTATATCAACCTTTTCTTTAGTATTTTAACATTTGATCAATCAATTTAAGCAACATAAATTGACAATTTCTTATCTTCAAGACCAAAAACCCTAACACACCTTGATCATAATAGAATAGGATCAACATACCTTTATATGAAAATATAACATTTTTATAACTCACCATCCTTGATTAGACACTTAGAGACCTCCATTCCCTACTTGTAGACCTTGCATACATAGTTTCATACATCACCATATTGACCAATTGGACCATCCATCAAAGATTGACCAAAACTTTAACTTTAAGATCACTGTCCCTAAATATATTTTCTAAATCATTTCATCACAACACTTTGGAGAAGTTACATAAAACTAATTTCTCCCCCATAACCAAAAATATCTTCTCATGACCTTTCTTATCATGTAATATTGACCAAAACTCAATTGTCATCCATTATGTTTCATTTTTATAAAAAGTGTCTCCTTGAAGCCTAGAGAGAGACACCTCCAACCCACAATGTCCTAGAACAATGTGAAACCAAGAGTTTCCCACAACTCCTCATATTCTCTCTCCTTCTTGGATAACTTTAATTGATTATTCTTCTTCTTCTTCATTTTCTTGACTGAATCAAATTATTTATCTTCTTTATCACTTTCCTTTTCTTCTAGGATGGTATTGACAATACATGGAGAAAATAAAGATTCTTGGCACACCTTTTCACTTGAAGTATCAATATCACATTTCAAATAATAAACACTTGACATTGTCAACTGATATTATTTATAGGAAACTTTCTCAATAGCATTAGGATGTTCACTTGTATCCACTTCATTCCCAAAATGAGCAAACAATGAGATCTCCTGATTCTCTTTAACGTTTGTAGCATTCTCTACCATTAGACTTGCAGACTGATCATGGCACATACTTTCCACTTTTGTTTCCATATTTTAACTTGCCTTCTTCCTTGCACTCTATGAGTCTAATTGAACTTATTTTGACTTGATGGCCTTTGCTTGTAGAACCTAGTAATGTGACCAATCTTCTCATAGTTGTAGCAAACCATTCTTCTTGAAGTGAACTCATCTTGCCTTACCTAATTTTAAAAAAATCTTGCAATGTGTCATATGTCATAACAATTGAAACACTCAACTTTACTCATTCTAGTTGATTTATGATTCCATTCATTCTCAGTATGTCTTATACACTCTCTTACCCTATGACCAAATTGATTACAAGTATGGTAGTAACCATTGAAATTTACATACCTCATGGCATTTGGTTGTCTAATATAATTTTTCATAATTCTACCAACACCTTCATTCCTTGATTGATGATTGATTTTCAAGGTCTGATTGTCCGTATTCACATTGGTCTTTATCTTCTCTTGAGTTACATTATTTTTTCTTCTTTGTAACCAAGTCCAGTTCTATCACTAGCATGCTTTTGACTATTCAGAATGTTATCTAGATCACTTAAGCTCTTTTCAAACATCACATATGACTTGATCTTACTAGATGTCTTTTCTAACTCAGCATTTAATGACTCATTTTCAGTCACATACTTTGAACACTCATCTTTTTTTGCCTTCAAATTTGCATTCACAGTCTCTAACTGATCATTAATAAGCTTTATTGAATTTTTATACTCTTTGAAGTCTTCATCTAATTTTTCCTTAAACACACTAAATTTCACCTCATAATCCTTTATTTGAGACTTCAACTTCTTATTTTTCTTCTTCTCAATCTTCATATCTTCAAGGGAATTCATCAACTTAGTATCATAGTTTGCCTTGTCTTCTTTATCAGTTGTATCACCTAAACCACCTCCAAACCATGTAGATTCTTCTTGATATGAGCAGCTACCTTTTTTAGCAATGAAGAGAGATTCATCTTTAGCAATACCATCATCTTCATGATCATTCTTAGAATCACTTCCATCATTCTCATTAGATGGGTTATAATATCCCTTGGTGTAGAGACTCTTCTTGTCCTTGTAAAACTTCTTCTAGCCATTATTCCTTTTGAAACTATTCTTGCTCTTATCAGACCTAAATTTCTTCTTGTCATTATCTTGATCTTGTTCATTTTCTTCATTAGAATTTCTCTTATGCTAATGAGGACACTTGTTATCAAAGTGACCTATCTCTCCACAATTGAAACATTTGAAGGGAAGTTTACCTTTAAACTTGCCTAAACCTATTTTCAGTTTTCTTATTAATAGAGCTATTAGTTCAACATCATCAATATCAAAAATCTCATCATCCTTGACCTTCTTACCTTGGAAATTATTCTTTATCTTCTTTTTCTACATTGAAAGCTACTTCTTTCTTTGGTGGTTTGTCCTCATTAACTCTAATCTCATAGGCAAAAATAATGTCATGCAATTCATCCATCTTCATTGTGGTGAGATCATGACTTTCTTCTATAGCAGAAACTTTTGAATCAAATTTAAAAGTGAGAGACCTTAATACCTTTTGTACTAAACTGCCTTATTTAATAACCTCTCCCATGCCTTTGATCATTTCCACTACCTCATCAACTCTTAGAAGATAGGAAGCCACATTATCCTCTTCCTTCATTTTGAGACTTTCAAATTGCCTTCAATAGGTTTTTAGTTTGGCCAATTTGACTTTTGAATCTCCTTGTATATTAATATGTGTACTTGTTGATTTCATAGTACACATAATCATTCTTATACTCATTATTGATAGATTAAATAGTACATTAATACATTATGTCTAGAGAAGGCACAATTTAAAAATAGGAGCCTACCATCTCCTAAGATAGTTCTAGAATACATCCTTAAATATTGGGTGTTAGAGGTAAAATCACTAAGAGGGGGGTGAATCAGTGAATCAAGATATTTCAAAAATTCAATCTAAATCCTTCAAACCCTTAGTCATACACCATAAGCAATCAAGAAGCAAATAAACCACTCAAATCAATGAACATGAAAGATAATCAAGATAGCACAAGATCAATGTAGGAAACCCTCTTGGGGGATAAAACCCACTCTCAATCCTACAAACACATAGACTACTTTTCCTATAAGATGATTACAAAGATGAGACTTTATTAAAGCATCCACTTCACAAAGAGCACCAACCCCTAAAGATGACAAGCACCAACATAACATCTATGAAATGAACAACTCTATAACTATGATTGATTCTCAATCTAATGGAAAAAACTTTAAAAATAACCTCTTTCAATCCTATTCAATCATTTAAACCTTCACACACAAGCAAGGCATATAAAACCACATTTTGGATCAATCTACACACCTTCGCTTGTTCTTAATGCTTTAAACCTATAAGTTTAACATTATAATTATGACTACAAGCTCATAAATGCAATCCACATATCTCTCACATCCTTCACATATATTTTTCTCATCACACACTTTCTCAACCTTTCAAACAACCCAAATATGCCTTATACTTACCACTTTCTTGGTCTAACCCATCTTATTCAGCTAATATGCTTACCATACTTGTCTTACATTTGAAATAGGTCTCCACAAACATTACATGGGTGAAACACTTCACTCCATATGTTGGATATATTCCTTAAGACTCAAATCCTCCATTAGGCCTTAATTAGACCTAAAACAATTAGGCCTTCACATCCACATGTTAATCTTACAACCTCTTAGACCTCCTTTAGCTTCCACCAATGATTAGAACACATCAAACTTATCTCTAATATACCTTTTGCTCACTCCTTGAAGGGTACATGTCATTTGGAACACCAACTCAATACTTTAACCTACCAATTAGTTTTCTTTTCTCTTTAGGCCTTCAAACATAGAAAACACAATCTCAAACTTTTGAAGCAACAACTAAAATCTTTCACATAGCCATATGATTAGATCACATGGTAAAACCTTTAAGACCTATGTGATGTAGGGGCATCCTATGATGAACCCAAAAAGGATCTATTTTTATCTTTTTATAGTCTATTAGGTGTCATATAGTTGATAGAGGTCCTAAATAGTCTATTTGATGCGTCTAGTTGGTCTAAAGGTTATTAAAAATTTGAATTATGCTTTTCCCACCAAAAGTATATTTGAATCTTGTAAGCCTTCTTCTAAGGAATTTTGTGAATTAGTGAATATGGAAAGATGTTTCTATCATGTGTAAATTTTTAGGTAATGTATAAGGTCCAAAAAGATGTTCATTACTCTATGGTTATGATTCTCTATAGTCATGTTGTGTAAATCATGAAAATCCAATGTAATTGAAAGAGACTTCCACATAAGTGACCAAGAATCAGTTATGCCCCCTCTTTAGACATTTAAGAGACCATTTTTTTTAGTTAGTGTGTGATTCCATTAAATTTTATAAGAATGGATAATGTATTAACAATATAGAATGAAGAAAATTATGAAATTTTGTAGTCTCTATTATGTTTTTGTAACAAAGGGAAGATAGACCCTGTTGGAGGTCTTTGTTAAAAATTGTAAGTGTTGTGATTGAAGAAATAATGGAGATTGAATATGTTTCCTAGTGTATGTATATAATAACACATGTTTGATGTAAATAATTCTTTGAAGGATTGCAAGGAAGAAAGACCCTGTCCAAGAAATTACATAACAAACCCTGTTATGAGGCCTTTTGTTGTTGTTGCTGACTATGTGTGATTTGTTGATGAATGAATGAAATTTAAAATTGTTTCTGAGTGTTATTAGATAATAATTAATGATTTATTTATGAAGGTTTCTTTAAAATAACATCAAAAAGGAAATCTTGTTTAGAGAATGTATAAATATAATTCTACTATGTAGTATTCAATTTGTCAAATTGACTATGAGTCATAATGAATTACATAAAGTGGGGTTGAAAATTATTTACAAAAATATATAGAGATTATTATTTTTGTGAGAGTCTATAATAATCAATAAATAGTGATTTAAACTTTTGATGTTTAGACAGATGCCCTACAAACCCCTATTCCCTATATAAAGCAACATTAGGTAGATTGAATGACTATTCCCAGAAAGAAGAAGTTATACATTCATTTGTAAAATGATTGGATAAGTCTTAGGTAAGTATTTTTAATGTGATTTAATATTTTTATAAAATTTACCTTTTTTAGCATCAAGTTTTTTTTATACTTACATAAACATAGACCTATAAACTATGACAGTATTCATAGTTAGTTTGAATGTGTCCTAGAAAACTAGAACAGAGGTGATGTATAGAGGAATTAAAGATTGGATGAGGTGTCTACATGTAATACAAACATAAAATATTCCTCATAATACCTTTAGAGTGTTTAAAACCTTTTTAAATGAATTTATACCCTTCTCAAGCAGAGACAGAGCTATTTAAACCCTGTCTAGGGTTTCTATATTAAAATGTGCATAGTAAGAGATTGAACCATCAAAAAGTGATAAAACTTAGTGTAAAGTTGTATCTTGAATTTTTTTAATAGATTTTAGGAATTTTGGAGGCATTGATTATGTATCCATATGTTATCAAGAAATTAAGTGCATAAGGAACTATAAGACACCTAAGAGGGGTAAACAGTGGCTTAAAGAGGGTCTAAAAAGTGGTAAAAGACATGAGTTGAAGTTTAAGAATTGATAAAGGAATATAACACATAAAATGGTATCTATAAATTCTTATGGTTTCTTTTGAATCATTTTAATTTTTTCATATAATAGAATAAATAGGAAAAATAGGGCTAGTAGGGTTGAGAGAAGAGTTTGGAAGGTTGAATAAGGGATGAGTTGAGGATTGGACAAGCGTGTAGAGTGAATAAAGATTGATATGTGATAGTCATGAACCTATTTTAGGTGTTTCCAAATAGGTATTGAATTCATTAATCCCTATACACAATTCAACCTATGAGCTATGGTCAAGAATTGAAACAAGAACAAGATAGAAGAGTTGAAAGTTGAATAGTGTTAGAGAGTTGATGAAAGGGTAGAGAGGGTAATGAAACCCATGATAAATAATATCAAAGCATATAAGATAATTAGTTGTAACTCATCACCATTACATGAAATGTCAACTAAGAACCATAATCCAAAAAAGTGAGTTAAGAAACAAGGTTAAGTGAGTAAACTTAGTATATGTTCTGCATCATTTTGGTATTAGAGAAAGTGAAAGATTTTTGTAGATTGTGTAAGATTTCACATGTGTTCTGAATTGAAGTTTAGGATTGGTAATCAAGGATATTGCTTCATGGAGAGACATAGAAAGTAAGATTAATATTTGTTTAAGATAATGACCCAATTGATTACTCCATTAGTAATGAAGATGGAGGCTATTGAGGAAGCTCTTAGGGAGAGAAAACAAAAAATAAATGATAGAGAGAGAAGGTGATGATAGATAGTAAGTTAGTTAGTACCTTTGAAATCAAGGATGGAAGAGAGAGAGAGAGAGAGAGAGAGAGAGAGAGAGAGAGAGAGAGAGAGAGAGAGAGAGAGAGAGAGAGAGAGAGAGAGAGAGAGAGAGAGAGGTGGTTTAAAGGAGACCACAAGAGCATGGAATAGCATGTCAAGAAGGCATGGGACAACACCATGTAAGAGAGATCAAACCATTTATAGATGGAAGAATGAGAAGAGATGAAGGTCCAATGTAGAATGGACCAAGACAAATATTTTAGGGGTAATGTTGGAATTGACATAGAGAGGGACATAGGGTAGCAGAGTTTCTAAGTAATATGAGCAGAAGTATGTAGCAATAGAGAGAAGAGAATGAGAAGAGAAGAAAAAAAAGGAATGAGTCATTACTCATGAGAAGAATCCTATTGTAATAGAAGCAAGTCAAGGAACCAACCTAAAGGAGAAGTTTATTCAAAATTAGATGCAAGATAAGAGGTAAGGTATGTAATTTGGTAATTGATGGAGGTAGTACTAAAAAAAATTATTTCTTTCAAGATGGTACAGAAGTTGGGCTTGAAGAGGATGCCACATCCTCAACCATACAAGGTTTTATGGGTTTAGAAAGGTCATCAAATACTAGTAAGTGAACAAATTTGGGTTGAATTCAAGATGGGTGGATATAAATATGAAGTGTTATGTGACATTATGCCTATAGATGTGTGTCATTTACTTTTAGGGAGAGCATGGTAGTTTGATAGGCATGTTATACATGATGGTAAAGAAAACACATATACCATTAATCAACATGGTAAGGTATATATGTTAGTTCCATTGAAAGGTGAAGAAGAAAGGAGGGATGAAAGGATAATGATATGCAGTGTTGGATTAAAGAAAAGGAAAGTTTGGGTTTTTTCAAAGCACCCAACAAAAGAAGAAGAGGTAAGATGTCTTGAGTTAGTTGATATGCAACATTGTGAGTCCAAAAATATAGAAATGAAAAAGATTGCACTAGAGTGTAAATTGGCATCAAGTAGTTGTCAAATGAAGGAAGGTATAGCACCTAAGAGAGTGATCAAAGAAGAAGTTAGTCAAGGCAAACATGGCAGCCAAGTCTATAAGAGAAAAGACAACATGATAGTGTTTGACATTGTAGCTAAATTAGAAAGGAAGTGGCTTGGGATTGACACCAAGTAATGAAGAGGTTGGAAGTTGAATTGTCCAAGAATGAGGAAGCTCATGAGAGAGCCATGAACGATCCAAATTGTATTGCTAATGAGATGTTTTATGATGAAAATGTAGGTAAAGATCAATTCAAAGACAAACAAGAGAAGCATGTATAGCCTAACATGATTGAGGTAGCTAGGGAAAGACTAGTTGGTAGTCTTGAACAAGAAGTAATTATTAATGAGATGGACCATATGTAGTATTTGGTAGAGAGTAACTATAATAAAGGTACATTGATGGGTGTCATCAATACCCTTCATTTAATATTGTCAATCTAGGGCTAGTGTCCAAACGATGTATGCAATAGGAGAAAGAGACCTTTGGTAAATGGTTCCTTCTATCACACCCCACACTTGCAAGAATTAAAAATTACAATTGTTAGAATTAAAAGTCACACTTGTAGAAATCAAAATATAATTGCATGAAATTAAATCACACTTGCAAAAAGTAAATTACTGAATTAGAAATAAATGACAACCACGTAAAATACTTCCAAGTTTACAATAAGTTGCATAAAGGAAATGTTTATAGTAATAAATAAATAAAATAAAAATTTACAACAAAATGATAATTATAGAATAAAGAAATAAAATAAAAATACATGGATCCATCTTCCTTAGAATGAGTGGCCAGTTCATTCCTTGGAAGAGGATTTTAATCAGAACACATGTTTTAGAATGGACTAATCAGAATAATAGAAATAAAATTTTACATTCCTTTCATTTGGGTGTGGAAGGTTACATTTATAATTCCATGCTTCCAACCAACACCTTATTTGGGAGTAAAAACTAAGATACCCTATCTTATCTCAATCTCCACAAAATATGGAGAGAGATATTTATTCTAATAATGAAATCTATGACAACATAATCTTGATCTCCACCAAATATCGAGAGAGTTCTTATTCGAAATGAAATTACATTAACCTATACTTGAATATAATCTAGAAATGAAAATTCTATACATAGAAAGGCTTTAAATGGACAATGTTCTTTGTGATATCTATAATAGACCAACCAATCATTAGAATACATTTAGAAATACTTTCCAAACAATTCTATATCATTTTTATTGAAGTCTATAGCAGTTTTATTGAAATCCATAGCAACCTGCTAAAATCTATAGTAAGCTTGGTGAAATCCATAGTAAGCCTGGTGAAATCCATAGCAAGCTTGGTGAAATCTATAGCAATCCTAGTGAAATCCATAGCTGATCTGATGAAATATGTAGCTAGTCTGATGTAATTTGTAGCTGATGTAGCAAGCTTATTGTAATCTGTAGCTATTGTAGCAAGCCTATAGGAGTCTATAGTAGGGATGTAACTTGACCAGAATACTAGATCTTATTATAGAAGATTCTGATACTACTCCAAAATTATTATTAAATGGTTACTCTTCATACTTTGAATTATTCTTATTTTACTATGGACTATGTATACACTTATTGACATCTATTTCCCCAATAATCATTAGTAATATCTAAAAAATAGATAATAAGGAATTCTAAAGACATAACCATGATATATACTTACTATTTCATTCTAAATAAACTATAAGTTCATAAACTATATTTAGATCCACTTCTTATGAAATAAAAAGGATGTTATTTTATGGATATAATGAGTTAATTTATGGACTCATCATGTACAACAATAAAGTGAAAGTCTATACAAGCATGAGGCAAGTAAGGGTCAAGAAGATGTTGAATGTGAAATGAAATGGGTAGTACAAGGAGAATTTTTGAAGGAGGAAGAGTTCATACTTGTATTAGTGTTTGAAGATGGAGAGAATGAGAAGGTGGATCATATTGAAGAAGAGCAAGATTGTTCTACACCATCAAGGCAGAATGAAGATGGTAGCAGCTATATTTTACTTAACATTATTGTTTCATGTGTAGGTATGAAGATGAAGAAAAGAAGGCCTAAATTTGGGTCCCAAGAGTATTTTTACCTCTATTAGAGGAAATTGGAAGTGGATACATTATTTGGGCAGATTCATTGCATACAGGCAGCAACATATACTAAATGGATCACTCAAACACCTATGGTAAAGATTTCTTAGCTTGGTACTATGATGCAAGGGAATCCTATGAGGACCAAAAAATGGATATATTTTTGTCTTTTGATAGTCTATTAGGTGCCATATAGCTGATAGAGGTCCTAAATATTCCATTTGAGGAGTCTAGTTGGTCTAAAGGTTTGTTTAATTTGAATTGTGCTTTTCCTGCCAAAAGTATATTCGAATCTTGTAAGCCTTCTTTTAAGGACTTTTATGCATTAGTAAAGATGGAAAAATGTGTCTAGCATGTATAAAGGTTTAGGTAGTGTATGAGGACCAAAAATATGTTCATTACCCTATGGTTATGATTCTCTTAGTCATGTTGTGTAAATCATGAAAATCTAATGTAATTGAAAGAGACCTCCATGTAAGCAAGTGGCCAAGAATCAGTTATGTCCCCTCTTTAAAAATTTAAGAGAGAGTTTTGTTTAGTTAGTATGTTATTCCATTTGAGTGTATGGGAATTTATAATGTATTAACAACATGGAATGAATAAAATTTTGAAAGTTTGTAGTCTATGTTGTGTTTTTGAAACAAAGGGAAGATAGACCCTATTGGGGGTCTTTATTACAAATTACAAGTGATATGATTGAAGAAATAATGGAGATTGGATATTTTTCATAGTGTATTTGTATACTAATGCATGTTTGATGGAGATAATTCTTTGAATGAATTCAAGGAAGAGAGACCTTGTCCAAGAAATTGTATAACAGACCTTGTTATGAGGTCTTTTGTTGTTGTTGATTGTGTGTGATTTTTTTATGAATGAATGAAATGGAAACTTTTTTTTCATGTGTGCTTGGATAATAATGAATTATTTATTTGTGAATGTTTGTTTCAATAGCATCAAAAAGGAAATCTTGTTTAGATAATGTAAAAATAGAATTCTATTCTTTAGTATTCAATTTGTCAAATTGACTGTGAGTCATAATGAAGTGCATAAAGTGGGATTGAAAATTGTTTCCAAACATCTCTAGAGCTTATTTTTATTGTGAGAGTATATAATAATCAATAAATAGTGAAGAAAACTTTTTATGTTTAGACAGATGCCCTCCAAACCCTTGTTCCTAGTATAAAACAACATTGGGTGGACTGAATGACTATTCCCAGAAAGAAAAAGTTATAGATTCAATTGGAAAATTCTTAGAAAAGGATTTGGTAAGTGTTTTAAATGTTATTTAATATTTTTATAAACTTTACCTTGTTTATCATCAAGTTTTGTTTATACTTACATAAACACAGACCTATAGACTGTGATTGTATTCACAATTAATTTGAATATGTCCTAGAAAACTAGAATAGAGGTGATGTCTGGAGGAACTAAAGATTGGATGAGGTTTATACGTGTAATAAAAACCTAAACTATTACTAAAAATACCTTGAGAGTGTTTAAAACCTTTAAAAATGAATTTATACCCTTCTCAGGCAAAGATAAAATTGTATAAATCATGTCTAGGGTTTCTATATTAAAATGTGCATAGTAAAATATTGAACGATCAAAAAGTGACAAAACTTGGTGGAAAGTTGTATAGTGAAGTGTTTTAACATATTTTGGGAATTATGGAGGCATTTATTTTGTATCCTTATATTTTCAATAAACTGAGTGCATAAGGAACCATAAGAGACCTAATAGGGGTAAATAGTGGCTTAAAGAAGGTCTGAAAAGTGGTCTAAGCTATGAGTTAAAGGTTAAGACTTGGTAAGTGAATAGAACATGGAAAAGGGTATCTATAAATGCTTATGGTTTCTTTTGAAAAATTGTAATTTTTCCATACAATATAAGAAATAGGAAAATAGGGCTAGTAGGGTTGAGAGAAGAGTTTGCAAGGTTGAATAAGGAATGAGTTAAGGATTATAAAAGTGTGTAGAGTGAATAAATATTACTATATGATAGTGATGAGCCTATTTTAGGTGTTTATAAATAGTTATTAATCCCTATAAACAAATGAAATTATGAGTTATGGTTAAGAATTGAAACAAGTTCAAGATAGAGGAGTTGAGAGTTGAATAGTGTTGGAGATTTGATGAAAGGGAAGAGAGGGTAATGAAACCCTTGATAAAAAAGATAAAAGAATTTATAATTACAAAATAATTAGGTGTAACCCATCACCATTACATGAATTGTGAATTAAGATTCATAATCCAAATAAGTGATTTAATAAATAATGTTAAGTGAGTGAACTTGGTATATGCTTTGCATCACTATGCAATAACTTCATGTGCCTTAGGAATTCCAACACATGATCTAATTTTTCAAATCAACTCTCTCAAAATGACCACTCAGACTAGTCATATACAATCAAGCTATTTTGAATCTCTTTAATTGAATATGGGTAATATAAGATCTCCAATATAGTCTCATGAACCTTTGAGACTTCCTTGACATCATCATATTCATTTTTTTCCTCAACTCTGCTCAAAACACCTTCAACTTACCTCTACAAGATGGTCACTCAAACTACCAGTGTATTCAATAAACACAATCAACTTCAAAGCCTTTGTTAAAACTGAATATGGATTGGTCAAACCTCCATAATCTATACAAATTATCCTCATAGAGTCTAGAACACTATTCCATATTTATCTAATATTTAAACAACAAAACACCATCAAGAAATCTTCAATTATCCTTCTCAAGTCATTTGTAGAACATGGTCAAACCTTTAGTCAACTTTGGAGATCAATAACTTTGACTATATAGGCATTCAAACCTTTTAACTAGATTATATAGATGCACCTTAAATTCCTCTTCAACTTTTATTTTTACACCATCAATAAATTCATCCTATACCAAAATATATAAGAAAAATACTGACTACTGGTTTTTCCTTTATTAATTTGAGTATTCAAATTCCAATGGTCATTGTTCAAATCAAAACATCTAACACTTGTCATCATATCGTGAACCCTGGAAACTTACTCAAATTCACTCCATCGATATCCTCAGGAGTATCTTGGTCTTTTTTCACCATTTATCCTAGATCTTCTCTTCCAATATCAAGCCACTTGGTAGTCATGCGTACCCTATAGTTAGTCTCTAATGAACTTCTTCCACTTGGCAGCCCCGCATGCCTTCTGAACATCCTTTGACATATTGACTTAATACACACCATTGGATCACTATCTAATAATATCATGCACTCTGTTAGATCCTTATTTGATCAGATAAAATGTTCATTGTAGATCTATTGTTCAAACTCTATGATGGGACACATGTCATCAACACATTCATTCTCAGATTCTTTTGACTTATTGACCTTCACGTGTGCCATTGATATATTTATATATATATATATATATATATTCATGATCATACACTCACCATTATATATTCTTCTATAATATTATATTCTCACCATATATATTCATCACCTGATTAAACACTCACCGTAGATTTTTGATAATACAAATTTGGCTAAGTATGGAAACCACTACAATCTACCTAGAAGGCCAAATTTGCACCTTAATAAATTTTTCTATGATCAACCTCATGACCTTAAATTTGAAACACATGATCACATTTCCTAGGATAATCTATCCATGTATCAAAATGCTCTTAAAACCTTCACATGTGTGAAATATGATGTCATCAAATTGCTTACTTAGCCTTGTCTACCAAGATGACTACTTAAATGTAGACACTCATATGACTAATCTAATGAATTTATTTCACTTTCATAATCACTCATGACACCCCATAAGGTATCTTCAAATTTACCATACCATCAATAGCATCCACCATCTACCTATCCAAGTCAAATACTGAAGAACTATGCAAGAACATTGAATCACACTTTGTCATTATCATTCTAGCACACATGACACTTCATCAACATCCTTAGTCACCTTGGAGACATCATTGATAAACCTCCAATAATATCACCCTTTGTCATTTATTTCCAACACTAACACAAATCTTATGCTTAGTCTTTATCTCTATCTTTAAGTATTTTCTCCCCCTTTGACACAATGATAAAATGGGCTTAGCTTCTGATCTTGAGGACCCAAAAAGACTTTAAGAACCAAAAATAGGAAAGGACAACCTCTAATATATTATACAAACTCACCTTAACATTGTGCATACCTCTTCCTACCTTGAGCTTCTTAAACATGAGCCATGACTACATTCTTCTTTGATCAAACATAGCTTCTATGAAGACAAAACATATATGAACATCATAAATTACATGAACTTACCTTGAATACATAAAGAGGGACTCCCCCTAAGTCACCTAATCTTAGGAAACATTTTGAGCATCTTTAGACCCTTTCTAACAATGATGAATCAACATAATTGCCTTCATACCTTCTCTCTCAAATTCTACTACACAGTCCTCTAATCCTAGGACCTGACCATTTACAAATATCCTCCTTTGTTTATACATGAGGAATCAATACATTGTCAAAAACATATGACTTGGTTTGATCAAGTCGTCATACAAATATTCTTGAAATCACAACTATAGAATACATTTTCATATCTCCACTATGACTGAGGCACCTCACATATTCTCTCCCTCACATCATGCACATCTCTCCAAGCGTTTCAAACTATCTGAGTTATCCCTCCTAACTCCATGCTCTACCAGATCATGATATCTCCAAAAAGCTTTCTCAATGAACTAGATCTACCAACAACTCTTCAACACTATCCAAACTCAGTAAATATCCTTATGAAACCACCAATAGATCTCATATCTTCATTAGTTCAACTTAAACAACTGAAGTAGACATGAATAACTCTCATATAGATCTCAAAATAATTAACCTTTATCCTCTACAAAACATCATGGTTTAGAACCTTTTCAAATTACTCTCATGGAACTATCTCATTCATAACACTATAAACTCCATGATAGACACAACTTGTCATATACATAAATCTAAGACCTTATTCATGATATCAAAGATATGACAACACATTCTTCTTATCCTCTATATCAATCTTGTCTTCAATCTTTCAAAATTTGATTAGTCAATTTAAGCAACAAACATTGACAAGTTCTTATCTTCAGGACCAAAAACCCTGAACATACCTTGAGCACAATAGAAAAGGATCAACATACCTATCTATGAAAATATAACATTTTGACAACTCACCATCCTTAATTAGACACTTGAAGACCTTAATTCCCTACTTTTAGACCTTTTATACATAGTATCATACTTCAACATATTGACCAACTAGACCATCCATCAAAGATTGACCAAAATTTTAACTTTAGGATCACTATCCCTGAATATGTCTTCTGAATCATTTCATCACAACACTTTGGAGAATTTACATAAAACTCATTTCTCCCCCTTAACCAAGCATATCTTGTCATGACCTTTCTTGTCCTACAATATCAACAAAAACTCAAATAAAATCCACTATGATTCCTTTTGCTGACAAGTGTCTTATTAAAGCCTAGAGAGACACACCCCTGACCCACAATGCCTTAGAATACTATGAAACTAGGAGTTTCCCACAAATCCTCATATTTTATCTCCTTATTGGATAATTTAAACTAATTCTTCTTCTTCTTCTTCTTTTTCTTGACTAAATCAAATTGTTTATATTATTTATCACTTTCCTTTTCTTCTAGGATGGTATTGACAATACATGGAGAAAATAAAGATTCTTGGCATACATTTTCACATGATGTATCAGTCTCACATTTCAAATCATCAACACTTGCCATTGTCAACTGATATTATTTATAGGAAATTTTTTCAACAACATAAATATGTTCACTTGTATCCTCTTCAATCCCAAAATGAGTAGACAATGAGATCTCTTAATTCTCTTCAACATCTGTGGCATTCTCTGCCATGCTAAATAGTCCACTTGGACCTATAAACTAATCATGGCACATACTTTCCACTTTTGGTTTCCATATTTTAACTTGCCTTCTTCATTTCACTCTATGAGTCTGATTGAACTTATTTTAACTTTATGGTCTTTACTTGTAGAACCTAACAATGTGACCAATCTGCTCACAGTTGTAGCAAACCATTCTTCTTGAAGTGAACTCATCTTGCCTTACTTGATTTCAAAAAAAAAAATTAATGTGTCCTATGTCAAACATCTAAATCACTCAAATTTTCTCATGATATTTTATTGATGATTCTATTAATTCTCAACAAGTCTTATACACTCTTTATCCCTATGACCAAATTGATTACAAGTATAGCAGTAACCATTGAAATTTGCATTCCTCATGGCATTTCATTATCTAATCTTATTTTTCCTTATTCTTCCAACACCTTCATTCCTTGACTGATGATTGAAATTCAAGGTCTGATTATCCTTGTTCACATGGGTCTTTATCTTGTCTTGAGTTACATTCTTTTGTTCTTCTTTATAACCAAGTCCAGTTCTATTGCTAGCATGCTTTTTACTATTCAAAATGTTGTCTAAATCACTTGAGATCTTTTCAAACATCACTTATGAATTCATCTTACTATATGTTTTTCCTAACTCAAATTTCAATGACTCATTTTCAATCACATACCTTGAACACTCATCTTCTTTGGCCTTCAATTTTGCATTCATAGTCTCTAACTGATCATTAAGAAGCTCTACTGAATTTTTATACTCTTTAAAGTCTTAATATATTCTTTCCTCAAACACATTGAATTGTACCTCATAGTCATTTATTTGAGACTTCAACTTATTAGTTTTCTTCTTCTCAATCTTTAGATCTTCAAGGGCATTCATCAACTCAGTCTCATATTTTACCTTGTCTTCATCATTTGTATCACCTAAACCACCTCCAAACCATGCAGATTATTCTTGATATAAGCAGTTACCTTCTTCAAAAATGAAGAGAGATTCATATTTAGTAGGACCATCATCTTCATGATCATTTTCAGAATCAATACCATCATTCTCATCAGATGAGATGCAATATCCCTTGATGTAGAGACTCCTCTTGTCCTTGTAAACCTTATTTTGGACATTATGCCTGTTGAAACTGTTCTTGCTCTTATTAGACCTAAATTTATTCTTGTCATTATCCTGATCTTCATGTTCTTCATTATCATTTCCCTTATGATTATGAGGACACTTTTTGGCAAAGTGACCTATCTCTCCACAATTGAAACATTTGAAGGGAAGTTTACCTTTAAACTTGCCTGAACCTATTTTTATTTTTCTTGTAAAAAAATCTATTATTTCATCATCATCAACATCAAAAATCTCATCATCCTTGACCTTATTACCTTGGAACTTATTCTTTAGCTTATTTTCTACTTTAAAATATTATTCTTTCTTTGGTGTTTTTTACTTCATTAGCTCTCATCTTATAGGCAAAAAGAATGCCATGCAATTCATCCATCTTCATTTTGGTGAGATCATGACTTTCTTCTATAGAAGAAACTTTTGAATCAAATTTGAAAGTGAGAGACCTTAATACCTCTTGCACTATATTTCCTTGTTCAATAACCTCTCCCATGCCTTTAATCATGTCCACTATTTTATCAACTCTTAGAAGATAGGAAGCCATAGTATCCTCTTCCTTCATTTTGAGACTTTCAAATTACCTTCTGTAGGTTTGTAGTTTAGTGAACTTGAATTTTGAATCTCCTTCATAGATAAGCTAAAATTTGTCCCAAATATCCTTGGAAGACTTGCAATGGATTACCTTGGTTAATTTAGCCTCTAAAAGACCACAAATTATAGCATTCATAGCTTTGAAATTGTTCTCACTCAATTTCTAATCTGTAGTACTAATTGGAGGAGTAGGTGGCATAGAATAACCATAAAAAATAGATTGTCAAGTGTCAAACCCCATGGACATGACGTAGGTTTTCATTCTTTCAATCTAGAAAGCATAATTAGATCCATTGAAAAATAAATCTTACTTAATAGAGAAACCTTGAGAACTTGTCATTGTACTTAAGATTACCTTCAAATAGTTAAACTTGTACAAAGGTCCTGCTCTAATACCAATTGTTAGAGGTAAAATCATTGAGATGGGGGGTGAATGAGTGAATCAATATAATTCAAAAATTCAATCTAAATCATTCAAACCCTTAGTCATACACCATAAGAAATCAAGAAGTAAATAACCCACTCAAATCAATGAACATGAAAGATAAGCAAGATAACATAAGATATATGTAGAAAACCCTCTTCAGGGAAAAAAACCACTCTCAAGCCTAAAAACGCATGGACTATTTATCCTATAATATCATTACAAACATGATATTTTATTGAAGCACCCACTTCTCAAGGAGCACCAACCCCTAAATATGACAAGAACCAACTTGCCTAAGATGTTGAGAACCAACACAACATCTATGAAATGAATAAATATATAACTATTATTGCTTCTCAATATGATTTTAAAACCCTTTAAAATAACGTCCTTCAATCCTCTTCACTTATTGAAACCTTCACACACAATCAAGGCATCCAAAACCACCTTTTGGATCAATCTACACACCTTCATTGTTCTTATGAATCAAACCTATAAATTCAATATTATGATTATGACTAAAAGGTCATACATGCAATCCACATTATGATCTACCTCTAAAAACATACACATGTCTCTCAAAACCTTCACAAATCTTTTTCTCATCACACACTTTCTCAACCTCTCAAACCACCCAAATATGCCTTGTACTTATACCACTTTCTTGGTCTAATCCATCTTGGTCAGAAAAGATGCTTACCATACTTTTATTACATTTTAAATATGTATCCACACATGTTACATGGGTGAAACACTCCACTCCATAGGTCATCCATATTCCTTAAGACTCAAATCCTCCATTAGGCCTTAATGAGACCCAAAATAATTAGGCCTTCACATCCATACAATACTCTTGAAAGCCCTTAAAACACCTTCGTCTTCTACCAATGCTTTGAACACATAAAACCTATCTCTAAAATCACATTTATCAATCCCTCATGGGTTCATGTCACTTGTAACACCAACTCAATACTTGAACCTACCAATTAGGTCTCATTGCTCTTCAGGCCTTCAAACATAGAAAACATAGTCTCAAACTTATAAAGTAAAAACTCAAATATTTCAAATATACCTATAATTATATCACATGGATGAAACATTTAGGAACTATAAAAAACGTCCATATTCCTTATAAATTCCAACATAGGCTCTAAGCACTCAAATAAACTCTCTCAAAATGACCACTCAAACTAGTCATATATAGTCAAAATATATTCAAGCTATTTTGACTCTCCATAATTGAATATGGGAAACATAAGATATCCAATACCTTCTCATGAAAATTTGATACATCATTTACATATTAATATTCATTTTTTTCCTTAACTCTATTCATAACACCTTCAACATACCTCTGTAAGATGGTCACTCAAACTACTAGTGTATTCAATAAACATAGTCAACTTCTAAGCCTTTATTCATACTAAATATGAATTGGTCAAACATCCATAATACATAAAAATTATCCTCATATAGTATATAATAATATTTAATAGTTATCTCATTTTTAAGCAACAAAATACCATCACTAAATCTTTAATTATCCTTCTTAGGTCATTTGTAGAACATGGTCAAACCTTTAGTCAACTTTGGATCTCAATAACTTTGACTATATAGATAGTCAAACCTTTTAACTAGATTATTTGGATTTTCATTGAATTCCTCTTAAAATTTTATTTTTACACCATCAATAAATTCATTTTATATTAAAATATATAATCAAAATACTGAGCACTAGTTTTTCCTTTGTTAATTTGAGTATTTAAATTCCAACGGTCACTACTCAAAGTAAAACATTTAACACTTGTCATCATCTCATGCATCTTATAAACTTGCTCAAACATGATCCATTGATATCCTTGATATTATCCTAGTATTTACCCTACATCTCTCAATATTTATCTTAGATCCTCACTTCTGAGATCAAGCCACTTGGCAACCTCATGTGCCCTCTGCGTACCCTATAGTTAGTCTCCAATGAACATCCACCACATGGCAGCCCCATGTGCCTTCTAAGCATCCTTTAACATATTGAATTAATATGAACCATTGGATCACTATCTAATAATATCATGTGATCTATTATATCCTTATCTAATCAAATAAAATGCTAATCATAGATATGTTACTTAAACTCCATGATTGTGATACATGTCATCAACACATTCATTCTCAGGTTCTCTTGAGTTATTGACCTTCACATGAACCATTGATGTCTATATTCATGATCATATGATCACAATTTTAAATTCATAAATAAAATTATATTATCTCCATATATCTTCATTTCTTGATTAAATGCTCATTATAGATCTTTGATAATGCAAATTTTGCTATGTATAGGAACCACTGCAATCTGCCTAGAAAGCTAAATTTGAACCCTAATAACTTTTACTACACTCAACCTCATGACCTAAAATTTGAATCACATGATCAAATTTCATATGTTAATCCATCCATGTATAAAATTTCTCATAAAACCTTCACATGTGTGAAATATGTTGTCATCAAACTACTTACTTAGCCTTTTCTCCCAAGATGACTACTTAAACCTAAACACTCATATGACTAATCTGATGAATTCCTTTCACTTCCATAAGCACTCTAAGAACTCATAACACCCCATATGGTATTTTAAACTTTACCATGCCATCAATATCATCCACCATCTGCCTATCCAAGTCAAACACTAAAGAACTATGCAAGAACATTGAAGCACACTTTGTCATTGTCATTCTAGCACACATGACACCTCATCAACATCCTTAGTCACCTTGGAGACATCATTGACAAACCTCAAACATGGTTAATTATATTTTATTTTTTAAATTGTATTACACATCATACTAATATATGTTGATTCCATCAATAATATTTTTGATATTTTCCATGTCCTACGCCTTCATCGGCTCGACCTTATTCTCCAAAATATTCATGGATAAAGGCTCCACCTTCTCTATATTCTACACCTATTCATATATATGAGGATACTACTCACATTATTTTCCTTTCATTAAGTATCCCATATAGGATATGCCTCATGAGTTTCATTCTTCTATAATACTAGCATCTCTGTGGAGACGATACAACAGGAAGTCTTTTCACAACTTCTTATGAAAATTGATGAGATTCTAATTAACATAAAAATTTAGCTACACAAGGATGTATCAAATTTTATGGATGATATTTATTATTACTTGTGAAAACATCATGGTGTTTCATCACATTATTTATCACACTATTACATGATTTGGATTTGATTTATGAGCATATATGTATCTTATGTTTTAATTATTTAAATAATGTCTCATGGATTATTTTTTTCATGGATTAATTTATTTTTATGTCTTTAATTAATGTCTCATGGATTAATTTATTTTTCATGACTTAATTTTTTTTTCATGAATTAATCTCATGATTACATGACTTAATTTATTATTCTTATTCTTATGTGAATTTATTTTTGGTATGCTTGTATTTGTTACCATATGATCAGTTAGCAAGCATACTTATAATTGTAACACTAAAGAGTTGGATATTTTTATCTCTATTTATCCCCCTTATCTCCTCTTCTTACTAAGCACACATATGGTTAAGACTTTAGATCACATATTGGTTTATAGGCAAGCTTAATTATTTAGTAAAATATGTCAATATATTTAGGTACTTTGTGTCCTATAACCAAAACATAAATATTATCTATGTTTTTCACTTCTATTACTTGTGTTTGGTTATTCAAAATCCATATGGAGGAAAAATCAAAAAATCCATAAAAATTTAAAATCCAAATCATTTAAAATGAAATGAAATGATCAAAAGGCAAAAATGAACATTTAAAATTCAAAATCACACTAAAATATGTTATTCATATATTAGAACATATCCTACTCCTAATCAAAGCTAAAACTTCATAGATGGCCTCATTATAGATCCCAGGTCCATTGGGGTGTAGTAGGCTAGTATATTGGGATAGGATATTTCAAAATTATTTCTAGTGCTACCATTTTTTCATGCAAATACCCAATATTCACAGTATATTGATGGTTATGTAAGGAGTCCTGGGGAATAGGAAACACATTGTGTGAAGGTATATGCACATTAATTTTTTTGTATATGTAACCTTCATGAGTTGATATTAGTACTACATTTATTTGCCTGCAAAGTTTTATGCTTATTGTGAACAAATACCTTTTGTATTTGACATCCACTAAATTCTTAGTGTGTACCTATTTACTTAGTATGTATCATGCCTACCAAGGTTTTATTAAAAATGCCTATGTCATGATTTTTCCAATCCTTATTTCATTGCAACATTCCAAATATTCTTCTTTGATGAGTACATTTTGTTAACTGATCATATCCCTTGGGTTTTATTTTTTTGAGTTGCAATGTAATACCTTGGATAGGACCAAGCCTTTCTCTAAACATATCCTTATTTTCTACAAATATTTTCCATTGCTATTACTTACCTCATTTTTTTTTCCTTTATGAGTTGTAGTGTAAGACCTTGGATAGGATTAGGCTTACCTCATAAAGTATCCCTAACAATTTCATACCACGTTTAGTCACAAGAATAACTATCAATATTGATATTATCTTATCTTAATTACCATTTTGTTTTCCATGTTTCTCAACTTGTTTTAGTGTGTCTTATATTTTGATTTACAAAGCATTTACATACTTCCCAACTTGATTTAGTATGTTTACATTTTCTCATTTTAATCTATTTATATTTTAAAAGATTTTCAACATTTGATTTAGTTTTTTTTTACAAATTCTTTTATCTTATGTTTTACATGCTTCCCAACATGATTTAATGTGTTTTACATATGTTTTACATCTATATTTTTCCATAAAATCTAGTCTATTCACACTTTTACATTTTACATTTTTCTATTCTTTTTAGCCATGCCTTTGTTCACAAATACTATAAAAGAATCCAAAATACATCACATATTTTACCATAGCATATAACATAAATTAAACACATGTGCTACAAAGAGAATATGTGCATCCATAACATTTGTGATCAATATTTTAAAAAAAGAGCTATATATATTATATATATTTATATATATATATATATATATATATATATATATATATATATATATATATATATATATATATATATATATAAAGTGTTTGATACAATACAATAAAACATGATACAATAATATAATCAATAGCTCTATAGTTGTCATGCACCCTATCCATCTAGAGGATAAGACACACTTCTTATGGATGCCTATGACTGTCCCCTTTGAATAATCAATTGCAATGACTCTATCCATGAATGAAGACCCTCTAACTATCCATGTAGATTGGCCACCTGGACCTAAACACATCCCAACTCTCTATAGGTTTTTATATGTATTGTTCACTCCTCGACCATAATCTACCATGTCCATAGCTCTCCATCACCTACTCTAAGGGGTATTTTTGCACTATCTCGTAGTCTTCATAGTTTTTGAGATACCTCATTGATCAATTAGAACCAACTATCATATGTTGGGGTAGATTATACATTAAGATCAGCCATATTAGTAGTATCACAATGTATCAACACATCATTTAAAATATCATGGTGTGTTGCTCATACTACCACACCCCATTTTAACGCTTCCTCGGTAGTATCTATAAAACAAAAACCAAATGAACATTAGTATCTCACATATATATAATATCTCAAAAATGTATATCTAAATAAAACATATCTAGCAATCAAAATACATCCACTACATATAACAATATAAAACACTTACCAATAATAGTCTCCATGTCAGCATGTCCACCAACTACCCCCACTAGAGTCTACCTTTAAGGTGCTACAAAACTAGGCTAGAGTATACATGCATTTCATGGTTCACACTGAATCTATTGATCTATCAACCAAATCTATGTTAGTTGTGTTATGGGTTATCCCCACTCAATTGCCTCTACATATGGCTCATCTTCATGTACCTCCATGACCACCTATCGATGCCTACATCACCGTGGTGCCTATGGTGGAAATTGTAAAAATTATTATGGTACAACAATAATCACATCCACATCCTACGCATCTATTGTAACCATATCTACATTTTCCACCACTAACTCCTTGATAATAACTCTCATTGATTTATATCATCATCTTTGGCCATTCTAAGGTCTCAATCAACATGGCTAAATCATAGGTACATTAATAGGAAAACTTGCACCACCACTGCCCCTCTACAACCTAGCATGATGTACCCAATAGTTGGGTACTACTATCAGAGCCAATCGAGGTGGAAACCCTAACTGTCCAAGCATGTGAATAACATGATATATCTCTACCCACCATGTATAGTGTCTATTAATTTACACATGAGCCAATCTAAGATAAATATTAGGCCAAGTAGGCTAACTACCTACAATGCCTACATAAGGCTTCCATACAAGATCACCACAAGTAATAGTCTATAATGTTGGGGTATGTGGTACAACACACAACACATGATCCTACCTCCATCTAAGCACTTGAGTTAAAATATCATCGATATCATGGATAAATCCAATTGGTTAATACGTAAGAAACCTCTCATATATCTAATTACTTAGTAAAATAAGAGGATCTATAGTCTTTTAACCACAAGATAAAATGTTATGCATGTCATGCACTAGTTTTACACAAATCATTGAACCTAAGTCATATAGATTTCCCTACTCCAGAATACACTAACACAAGGAAACCACATATAGTGGAACCTTCCCATCTAACTTGTGATAAATCACTTGAGCTATTAGTAGGCCAATAATTTCCTTCTAGATCTTTGGAATGGTCGATACATAGACATCAAATAAATGTATATACAAACCATCATAATACCTCTCTAAGGTAGTCACCCATAAGGTTAAGGCTTACCTCTCTAGAATTATCTCTGAGATATCATAAATCATGAGTACTAACAATAGAAATTCCAAGAAGAACATGTAAATCCTCTAACAAGATACCAACCTCAATGGTATCCCCATCCACCTCCCATTAGAAAGTGTTGGTTAGTCAATCCCATGCTCCTAAGAACATAGTGACTAAATCAACACTCAAATGGATTCTACACATCTACATAATCTTTCCAAAACCTAATGATTCCAAATGCTCACAATCATTAGTAATCATTTTATCTAGTAATTCAGATAACCATGTCATGTCTAAAATATCAAAACCTATGTCGTCTCTACAAAATTTCAAATAACAAATCATGTATCAGTCCTCAATTATAGATAATTAGGAAAAAAACTAATAAAAATTGTATTTAATTTAAAATCAACTACTTCATCAACCTAATTTGATATTTTATAAACATTCTATACTACATCAACCACATATTAAACTATGTCAACCAAAAAACTATGCGAAGTCAGCCAGGAAGTTAACTATGTCAGCCACTGTCAAAACATTAAAGTTACACCAAACACTTTCAATGAAGTTGGCCACTTCACCTATCTATATTGGCTAACCAATATGTAGTCAACCTAGTCATTCAACTACATCAGCCACATCATATGAAGTCAACCACATTTCAAAACTACATGACCACCTTTTTACATTAATGCATCATATAGTATGTATATAGTCAACCACTTCAAAACTAATAAATTAGATTGACATTCCCCTACATGGTCGACCACCTATGACCAAACTACATCAACCATTTATTACATAATTGACCACACTGTTTCACCTTTCTATTTTCAACTATGTCGACATGGATGACTTTGTTTCACTTTTAGAATGATTTTTATCCATTTATCATTAATGTATTAGGCATTAATGACCAATTTCATTACCTACCCATTTACCATCCTAATTCCTACTCTAACCTAAAAATTCTTTGGGTAAAATTTTGCTACATGGATATGTCCTGTAAATAATAGTTTTTCAAATCTATCTTATTTTTACATTTAAATTGGCAAAAAATTCAAATTTTAAAAGTTGCTCATAGTTTTCAATATGTCCCTCAGCTATCACTCCTTGTCTTCAGGACATATTCCATTTTCTCACTCTCTTAGGTCATCATAGATCTTTAGTTTTCTCAAAATAGTAAATTTACAAATGAATAGTTTAAAACTCCTATTTATATTTTAAATTTATAAATTCTTTAACTACTAATTATTTTCCTACAAATTATGTACTTTTCTCAAAAATATGTTTCTATAAAGCTCTTTTTCCAAGCTACAATATGTTATGAAATATTGAAAATGTAAATGAGATTCTTTTACTATGTATAACAGATAATTTTTACAAAAAAAGATAATTTTATCTTCTTATTTTTCAGGTCTACCTAATGTTATACTACATTGGATGCCTCTTCATTTCTCTCACATGAATTATATTCTAAAACAACAAGGTAATTGAAGGTATGCATTTTTCAATTCTTTCCATTAATGTTATTTTTACGCTTCATACTGTAATTTATTTATCTCAACCTTGTGAGTTACTATGTTATTTTCTCGAAGCACCACCCCATATTAAAACTATGTGACACATGATGATCTTTAAGTGGGGCATATGTATACACACAATATTTCTAAACTTTATCAAGTAATTGTGATTTCTCTCTTACAAGAACCTATCAAATCTCAATCTCTTTAAGTGTATGCCATAACAGGTACACTGATAAAGGGGTTGTTAGATACCTTTGGTTCTTCACATGATTTTTTCCCCATATGAGCTACTCTTATACAAATACCTAAGTAATTAAAACTTACTTATATACTCCCCTAAGCAATTTACTATCCAAAATAGTCTCTACCTAAGTAAAAACCATTTTTACCATACTTTTCATATTATGTCAACTAGGTCAACCTTGTTGGGAATTTAACACATGTTACAAAATTTCATCTGCCCAAGATTATGTATTTCAAGGCCTAATGAATCTATTTACCACCTAAAAAATTCATCCCAACTAACCCTATCAGTTTAATTTTTAGGAGGGTTTAAGGTCAACCCTTAGATATAAATACCCCTTCAAATTCATTTCTAAATAGAGGATCATTAAATTGTGCATCATTATTTCTTGTAAATATACTATAATATGAATAGTGATTTCATTACTTATTAATTTACCTCAAAAAAGTAATACTTGTCTTATGTAGGTATTGGATGCATAGGAGAATTCTTAATCCTAGGTCTCATCTATCCTTATGATATCTACAAGCCAAAACAACCTATTGTAAAGCACTATTGGCTAAGGGAGAGATTGAGGCATGACAAGTTTACTTCAACAAGGTAAGTATACTCTTAGCCCTTCATATTTCAATAAATAGACATTTTAGAACTAATGGATTTAATTGTATCTCTCCTTGCGTAGATCATTTCTATGTTAGATAGAATTATCTTTGCATGTTTATTATATTCCCCATTTGTGGTGTAAGCTTTGGTGATCACTAAATTAGCTTGTATATTTATTTACTAGATAATTTTGCATTTTTATTTAGTAGATTAGCTTGATTACTATTATTACAATCATGAGACTTAGTTAGGTTTATCAAAAAATGACATTTGACTAGAGGCCTTAGAAACCTCTCATTTGATAAGAGATACATTAATGTATGTTTATCAGATCCATTATTGGTCATGACCCTGATATAAAAAAGTATTGATAAGTGGATTGTTAATTGATTACTTTCTCTAAGCTTGGATATTACTAAGTAGAATAAGTTGTAAACTTGTCTTATTTTTATTGCATACATACACCAACAAAAGTATTTGATGAATTACTCTAGGATCAATTACAATTTGGACACCCTTTACATAAAAGTTAGATCAAAGTTAAAAGATGATGGAACCTTCATTGTTAGCTGAGATGGATAGTCAATATGTAATATTTTTTCCCTAATTACTTGAAACCATTAAAAGTCACCTCTTAGTGTAGACACCTAAAACTGGCCATCGATAACCTCCATTCAGGATTTGGCTAGTTTCTATCTAAAACATTCAATTTGGCTTAAAAACACTAAAATATGCTAAATGATGTGAAACCAACTTATTCAAGTACTGATTTTGGTCAGGGTATCACTAAGTGGGGTAATGCAATTTATGGGCTAGCTAACTTTGATTAGTTCATTTTGAGTCAAAATGCCAAAGTTGTACCTGCATGCTCTGGACTACTCTTTCCTATCAAATCTTTTACACAAGACTTGTGCCTTTGTTATTTATTGTCTGAAACATCATAAATGGTAATACACATCTGAAATGGACTTCTAATTCAAATCTAGTCAAATTTAGGACCAATAACAAGGCATTCTGATCAATTTGGGTAATATGTGCACAAAGTGCTTAATCATGCCTAAGAGCTAATTAACCCAAATCAAGGCCTAATTAATAATTCCATGGAAACTTGTTGAATACTTATTTTTTGGAAATGAATATTTAATATCTACATCACCAAGTGACCTTATTTCTTGGGAAGACATCCCTAAGCCATAAATGCCACAAATATCAGGATTCATGCCCTCCATGATGCCCTCCATGCCTCTTAATTACCTCTTCTTCCAATGCCATGATGAGGATAATTACAAAATTGAATTAATCCCCAACCACACATCTCAATCTTGAGATGGATGGTTGAAGTTGATTCTGATCAAATCCAAAAATCTATAAATAGGAGGCATCACAACATTTCTAAGCTTCCTTGATGCAAAGTTATAATGCAAGATTGGTTTCAAAAGCTTCAAGAAACTAGTGTTATAATTCCAAATTGATTCCAAGCCAAGCTAAGCCACAAGCCAAAGGTGCCAAGAGGAGATGATGGTAGCCACACTCCATTGAAGAAGACCTTTTGAAGCACAAGCCAAACAAGCCACCATTATAAAGGCATTTGGAGCATCCAAGGAAGGTGAAAGGAATTCTTGTGTTTTCATTCCTTGATTCTTAGTTTTGCTTGTTATTTGATTTTGTTAACTAAGTTATCCCTAGTGTCTATGCCTAGAGATGTTATGATATTAGTGTATTTATTTCACTTTGTTTTCATTTTGGAACTAACACAATACTAACCATCCTCTCCTGAGTCAAATTTATAGATCACATAATGTCACACCCAGTGGGACTAGATGCATCCTACACATGAAGGAGATCCTTTTTCAACCTTAAAAAACTTATTTGAGCCTTTAAAACTCTTGTAAATTGATTTTCTAACTTTATTTTGCCTTTTTTTGTTGCCACAAGTTTACACAATAACTGACATCGGTAGGAAATACCGACATCAGTTACTTGGCTCAATCGATGTCAGTTAGCAAAATTGGCACTAGTTAGATCTTGATTGGACATCACTGATGTCGATGGTAAGTAACCAACGTTGGTCACTATGTTTTCTTAAAAACACAAACCCGAGAGCTATTTTAAAATACTTGGTTTGGGATCATAGGGAGACTGTTTTGGATTTTTTTTTTTTAAACCACATGTTTTCTCCTAAATTTTTAGAATTTGGCATTAGTTTAGCTTCAATTTTCATAGAGTTTTTACAAAATTTGTAAAATCCATTTAAAATGTTTCTAATCTAACATATTTGCTTTTGGGGTGATGCCTTAAGGGTAGACAGGTAACTAGCAGATTTCAAGTTTAATAAATCATGTTTTAGAACATATTTTGCATGATTTAAAATGAATTAAGAACATTATTTTGGTGCTTAAATTAACATTTAAGATGCTTAAATAAGTGTTTTCAGCATTAGTTTTCAAAGTTACAACTAAGACCAAGGGGTCAAATGAATACCACCTCATTTTCATTTAGGCTTAAAAATAAACTCATCTTTCCAAGCTTTTTATCTTCAATAGTTGCTTGATCTAATTTTTGTTTGGAAAGAAAAGGGATGTTGCATGTATGCTCTTCCATTTGTCCCCTTTATGGAACCCTTGGAATCAAAAGTGTCATTCTTATTGTAAGTATCATAGTCCAAGGCTTAGAAATAAAGTCATCTAAAGCACTCCCCAAAAACTTGTCAAAGTTTGAATGACCTTGAAAATGACCCTAAAGTCTTTATACTTTCATGTTTTCTTTATTTTTATGCATCTTTGCTTATGAGGGGGACTTCATCACCTCCCACAAGTTATTTAAGGAAGCTTTGACTTGGGGTTTCATCTCTTGGTATTGACTTCATTTAACTCTTTTAGATTTGCACATGGGATGTAGTGGTACTTTGGACATCACACTACACTGAGCGTATAGCAAGATGTAGTGGTTGCAAAAGGGACTAGACTTTTTTTCAACAAGTCGAGTGATATAGACCCAAAATATGTGTTTTCTTTTGCATTGTTTGGCATGAAATTCATTGTGCAATTGATTCCCCTAGTGACATTTGAAACTTGATAGTTTAGTCAACCCCACATGCCATACCCTTATTAGGATTTAGATGACTATACTTAGTGTATTTTAGTCCTTTATCTTACTTGGTGTTTTTAAGACTAAAACTTATTTGTTTGTGTATAAAGCCATGTCAAAACCAATTTTTATATACATCACTCTTTTGTCTAAAGAGGTGTTATGCTAGTCATTTTACACCACACTTGTGCCTTGAAATTTTTGCTAAACTTGTTTGTATGTGTGCCATTTGAGTTGCAGAGGGTAGCATTATGTTTCCAAAATCATGTTAAACCATTTTTCCTTCGAGTCTTTGAAACATAGTATTTACCACATCATTCGAGTATGCTTATGTTGTTAGGCTACTCAGTTTGTTTCAAGACTTGTTCACCATTGTATCAAAACCATTTATTTCAAACCATTTTGTGTATACCATTTAGGCCTCTATTTTGTGCCGCCATGCTGTCCAATCTTATCTAGCCTATTTGGTCCAATCCTAGTTTTCAACATTGAGTTTTTAAATAGCCTTGTCAAGTTTGGATCCAACCATTGATTGATTCCTATTTAGGCCTCAATTCATGGGGTTGATACATAGATCTTTCTCTTTTGGGTTGTATAACTTTGATTAATTGATTACCTAGATTTGAAAACTATTGATGGTTTGTTTGTTTAATGCCTATCCTCATCATTATTTGTGCCTTTATTTGGGAGAACATAGCCTTTTTCAAAGAGCCTTTTATTTTATGCCTTATGCCAACTGATCATGTTTATGTTTGATTCCATGTGTCTGGTCTATGTCAAAGTTTTTTCCAAAACTTGTTAAATTAAATCAAATCACATCATGTCTATTTGTTTAAGCCTAGCTTTTGACTCCATGTTTGGACAAAAGACCTAGCAACTCAACTTTACCCTTTCCTAATTTAGACCTTGTTTGGAACACTTTGACCTAGACCTTTGACATGTGAGTTTTTATTCAGACACTTGACCTTTTGTGCATGTGACATTTGACATTAGAAATTTGATGTTAAGATGTTTTATGCCAAGTCTTAGCACAAATAATTTTGGAGATGCAGCTCCACTTCCAAACCACATTGGAGATACAGCTCCAACTTTTGACCAAGTTAGACCAAGCTTAAACCATTTATCCTTTAGACATAGTTTTTTAGAGTTTGTAGAACTCTACGTCCTTTTGTTTTTGGAGCTTTCATCATTTACGTAGACATGTCTCGCTACACTTATGGTGGAGTCACTTACAATCCAACTTATGATATAATGGCCATACAAAATGACTTTTATGGCTTTTTTCAAGACCCCAATGATGCTAATATGGTCTGTGAGATAGATTTTTATCTACCTCATATTAATCATTCATGAGAACAAAGTCATGAACCATCTCACAATCCAAATCGAGACCTGGATTGGTATGAAGAGGCTTGTGAAGAGGACTTTGAAGACCCAAATATAGATAATGTTGTTTGGGATATGAATCCATACCCTATTTTCAAAAATTAGTACATGGAACACAATCAAGAACCCATTTATGATCTGACTCATGACTGGGATGTTATGGTTTATGAGGAAGACTTGGATGCTTTTGCTTGTGCAAGTGATCAAGTTCCATGACATCCTTTTGTTATCCAATCATCGACTACCTCTAACCACCCTTTGGATTATACGATCCATCAAGTTTTGAAATATCCAAGGAATACCATTACCATCCCAAGACCTAGTCCTTTGGCTTGTGTGAGAAATTAAGTCCTACAATGCCCTATTGTTACCATCTGAGGACTTTGTCCTTTGGATCATGAAATAAATAATTCTCCCCAAGGCCTTCCCATTATCCAACCATAATTCATTCCTCATCCAATACCAATCTCATCAAAACCTCAACCCATTCAATCCTTTGAAGACCAAGTTGTGTTCAAAACTGGTATTTTCCAACTCATTGGAAACCAAGGCCAAAAGAACCAACCAATCCAAGATTTTGTTGTTGGATCAACCATTTGTAATAATTCAACCTATGAAAAAATCTTATTAATCCCATACCAATTATCGAGGAGTCTCACTCTGATGAGCCAATCTTTGTTGAGTCACTTCTTAATGATTATAACCACCTTTGGGAAAATCATTACCTAAACCATGTGCCTATTTTTCAAGAGCCTCCTATTGACAAGATGGTCTCTAAGGAGTTGTCTCTTAACCTTTTTCCCATCCTAGAGGAGTCTCACTTTGACAAACCAATCTTTGTGGAGCCATTCATACTGTTACAGGATATTACTTATCCAAAACCAAGAATTCAATAAGACATCATTGTAACAGAGTACCCATCAGATGAAGAATCAGAATTAGAGTCAAGTTTTATTCTTAAACTAACATCAGATTTAGCATCAGAACTAGAATCAACATCAATTGTGACATCAAATTCAGATTCCCTTGAGTCATAATCAGAAGAAGAATAATAATATGTTCATGGTTGTTACAATATTGGTTATGCATGCTTTGTAGATCAATTTGAATACATTGGTGATCCTTTTACAGTTTTTAAGGATGATTACTTCATCTTCAACACAAGTTCTCCTAGTATATTTTATGAGGATTGTGTAGCCTCTCCCCATTCCATTACCATTCTATAGGCCATTACCATTAACCAAAATAGCCATATCATTGACATTCCATCTCCCATAAGTGTTGATTGGGACTGATAGACTCACACTTTGTTGAAATACATCCATGGTGACATATTAGTTGAAGAAGAGTAAGGAGGCCAAGATAACATTCATGTATCAAAAGAACACTCTCCTAGTGGAACCTTTTTGAAGGTGCTAGGGGACAATCAAAGTCAAAATCTAATGTTTATTAGTGAAACCTTCTCAGAGGTGCTATGGGACAATCAAGACAACTTCATTGGTGAAAACCTCATTGAGGCACCAATTGCTAAGCAAAAAGGTTCTTCACTACTTGATGAAGACAAAATCAAAGATCAAATAAAAATAGCTTCCAATCTACAGCCTAATCAGATGGTAGGTACTCTCAAGATCAAAAAATAGAAAAATCTGGTGGTCCTATTGAGAGAAAAAGTCTTTGGCCCTACCATAACCAAAATGATATTGAATCCAGCATCAGCAACATTATGTGTGACTAAAATTTATGATCTTCATTTCTTTCCCCACCATTCCACATTCCATTATCATCTACCATTCCATTTCACAATCAAGCCTACCATCCATTATTTGTCTTTGTTTACCATCCATGGCTATACTTTCCTTTGTAGAGGATACAAAGATACCTTGTCTCTATGCTTGAAGGAATCAAAATCAATGACTAATGAAGATCACAAAAGCATTCTTATCAACCAAATTTGAAGGTCATTCTTGATAGAGCAGCTATTCAAATGAGGTGTAGGATATTAATTAACATGATCGAGTATTTTGTTTGTATTATTTATTGAGTAGGATGTGCATCTCCATCTTAATAGGAACAATAGAATCAAAAACCATACCTAATACAAAAACATGTACCATACTATTTCATTTCCATGCCATTACTGTTGTTACATATCCATTTGCCATTGTTGAAGTACCCAGTCATTCACCCCATCACTTGGGGGTAACCCTACTACCATTTTATCCAATCCATCTAGACCATCATTGTACTTAGCAATTCCATTCCATCTTATCATTCCATTCCTATCTAAAACAAATCCTATTTTTAGTCATTCTACCCAATCCTATTTTGATCATGGTTCATTTGGTTCTTCCTACACCTCTTATGAGATTTTTTTGATCAAGCTTCAACAATGAATCCAATCTATGTTTACAATGACAGTCTATGAAAGTAGTGTGATAGTTGATCTAATAAGATATCTTTCATCCTATATCTACATTTATTTATGTGAACCTGATTATAACCACCTATGGGCAAATTAGTGTCTCACTAGTCTTGTTACTAATTATAACTACCTATGGACAAATTAGTATTATTGACCTATGTTGTTGTATCCTAGTTATAACCACCTATGGGAAAACTAGGGGAAACACTTGTTTATCATGCATTACCACATCACCATGCCATTGATGTTTTCATTTGACTGGCCATTTGCTGGATTTGAGAGCTTGTTGGGACCTAGTTGGTTTTTTCCCCACCTTTTGTGTGCATGGAATTACTATGACTTGAGGTCATTTCAGGACTATGTGGGTCATGCTCAATTCATGTTGAGGTCGCCTCAATCCCCCTTTCCATATACTCTCACTATTTTTTGAGCAACCTAAGCCAAATGCTCTCACCATTTTTTGAGCAGGTATCTCATCATTCTCTAACAAGTTAAGATACCTCAAAATTCCAAAAACATTCATAATATTTCAAAATCCAAAAATATGTATCCTATCTGAACCTAGTCAGTTATGCTTGATCTGCCTTATTGGGGCATTATCATTGTTATGATGATTTCTTTTGCTTTTGTTTTTAGGATTTTTGTTTATTTATTTATTTTAGGTTGTTTGTTTGTTTGTTTATTTGTTTTTTGTTTGTTTGTTTATTCGCTTGCCTATTTGTTTGCCTTTAGTGCTATTGCCTTGATTCAGTCTATATGTGTTCATTGGGTGATTCCTCAAGCACATTATTATTGAGTCTATCCATATTCATCTATTAACATTATCATCATGGTTTTTATCATTGGTGCATTATTTTTTTTGAACGTTTATTGGATCGAGAGTCAGTCCTTCTGGATATTTTGGCCAAGTCTTCATCGTGTTCTATCATGAAGCCTGCCATCACATGCTACAATAAAAATTAGCTTCATGAAGGTCTACAATCAATGGAGACATATAAGTTTCTCCTTGGTACCTTGGCAAATCCTTTCATCCCACCCTTGATCAATATAACTCATTTGACCATTCTAGTTATCTCATTGTTAATTAGGATGAGCATCTCCTCATTGATAGGTACAAATGAATCATTCACACTAATCAATCTTATTCTTTTATTCATCTATTTCACCACTTTTCACCTACTCATCTTTAATCTATATTTTAGGTTATATCCTTGAGTTATGCTTACTAATCAGCCCTAACTGGGGCACCATCAATTTTAACTAATCTAGGTTCTCTTAATGATTATAACTGCCTATGGGCAAATCATTATTTTGAATTTTATTCCTAATTATAACTACCTTTGGGAAAATCAAAATCTTTTTTACATCAATGCATGCAAGCATTTTCTCATTTGGATTAATCTCAACCAAAGGTTAATTCCACCTTTCTTCTTGTTTCTTTTCGAGGTACCATCCATCAACAAATATGATGGCCACTCCCTCGAGGGGGCATCATCATACAATTCCCAAAACCATTTGGAGCTTTGTTCTTTGATCATCATATTCTTTTTGGCATACAGGCCATTTCTCATTCTTTGAAAATACATTACTTTGCTTATATCTTGCAACACCTTCCCAAATAGGGGCAAACTATAGACACCTAAAATTGGCCACCAATAACCTCCAATCAGGGTTTTGGCTAGTTTCCATCTAAAACATGCAATTTGTCTTTAAAACACTAAAACATGATAAATGATGTGAAACTGACATATTCAAGTGTTGATTTTGGTCAGGGTATCACTAAATGGGGTAATTCAATTTATTGTCTAGCTAACTTTGATCAATTCATTTCAAGTCAAAATGCCAAATTTACACCTACATGCTCTGGACTGCTCTTTCCTATCAGATCTTTTGCACAAGACTTGTGCCTTTGTTATTTATTGTTTACAATATCCTAAATGGTAATTCACATCCAATGCATCTAATGTGGACTTCAAATTTAAATCTATTTAAATTTAGGACCAATAATAGGGCATTTTGACCAATTTGGGTAATTTGTGCACAAAGTGCTTAATCATGCCTAATAGCTAATTAACCCAAATTAAGGCCTAATTAATAATTCCATGGAAACTTGTTGAATACTTATTTTTGGAAATGAATATTGAATATTTGTATCATCAAGTGACCTCATTTCTTGGGAAGACATCCCTAGGCCATAAATGCCATAAATATCAAGATTCATGCCCTCCATGCCTCATCAATACCCTCCATGCCTCTTAATTCCCCTTATTCCAATGCCATGATGAGGATAATTAAAAATTTTAATTGAAAAATTTAATTAATCCTCAACCACACATCTCAATATTGAGATGGATGGTTGAAGTTGATTCTGATCAAATCCAAAAATCTATAAATAGGAGGCCTCACAACATCATTTCTAAGCTTCCTTGATGCAAAGTTATAATGTAGAATTGGTTCCAAAATATTCAAGTAACTAGTGTTATAATTCCAAATTTATTCCAAGCCAAGCCATAAGCCAAAGGTGCCAAGAGGAGATGAAGGTAGCCACACTCCATTGAAGAAGACCTCTTGAAGCACAAGCCGAGCAAGCCACCGTTACAAAGGCATTTGGAGCATCCAAGGAAGGTAAAAGGAATTCTTGTGTTTTCATTCCTTGTTTTTTAGTTGTGCTTGTTATTTTATTTTGTTAACTAAGCTCTCCCTAGTGTCTAGGCCTAGAGATGTTATGTTATCAGTGTGTTTATTTCACTTTGTTTTCATTTAGGAACTAACACAATACTAACCATCCTCTCTTTAGTCAAATTCCTAGATCACACTTAGCACTTAAATAATTCCTTGATATCCTCTTCCTCCACCATAAGCTATACAAGGATCAAATTTTAGTGGCATAACTTGTGAATGAGATTGCAACTATAATGTAAGAATTTCCTATAAACACTTCTCTATCTGAGTAACTAGCATTCCCACTAATCATCACTCATAATGGACATCATCACTTTGACCAAAATCCTTCCATATAGGCAAAATACCACTCTATAATGATCATCATCATGTTTCAACACACTCTCCACCTGATCATTACTTCATCATCTTCCTACATGTCCTATCACTCTACCACTCACTAAATGCATCTGAGTAGATCCACATCATTAGGTAACCAATGCGGTAAAGGCAATAGTTTCTTATCCTTCCAAACTAGTCATACTTTATTTCATGTGAATATTCATGACTATGTAATAATGTGATTTATGTGCTTTTTAATTGCTATGGACTTAGCCTATGGCAATTCATTTTCCTTTTTAGTAATTTTTTTTCTCTTTTTAGCAACTAGTCCCATCACACTTGATATCCACCACAAAAAATCCACACCCATGATATTCTTCTTTTTTTTCATGCATTGCCTATCTTTTCCTCCACTTGAGGGTGAGTGACATGATAGTTTGGGTGTGACTCAATTTCATTGAGATAAGTTACATGCTCAAAAGCACATAATAAATGAAATCATTATTGAAAATGCATATAAGGAAACCAAAAATAATAACGGTCATTAAACAAGCACAAACGCACTACTAATATAACAAGCTCTATGAACCCTCTTGTTATTTTTTTGTAAATAATCATAGAGTAACCATGGGTGGAAACATGGTTCGAATAGAACCCATAAACCTTGTACCATTGATGGTACAACAAGATGTTTCCAACATATTTCAAAATGGAGGGTGGATAATGTATTTTGAAATTTTGAGTGGGTATAATAACCATGTAATTAAGAAATTTGTTATCACATCTATTTATAATGAATCTATTGTCAGGGGGTTAATGATACAAGTCACTTAAGACTTGATCAGTCAAGTAACTAGCCTCCCAAGAATAATAGGGCTATGGGAAATGAGAGATAGTGTTATAATATCTAGAGACGTATTATGTGAATAAAATGAATGTTTAAACTCTTATAAACAAGGTATACTCTACCTCTCTTTACACCAAGTATGGGGATAAGTTTCTCTATATATTTATAAATATTTCACTTGTGAAATTAGACAATCTACATGATATGTAACTCATTTCAAATTCCTCAATCATTTGAGGCATGATATAAGGATAAATGTGCCAATTTTTTTGCTAAATTTATTTAGTAAAATGGGATGATAATACCCAAAAAACAAATCTAAATCCTTGTCTCACCATTGCCTCATTAAATTGATTATATAATGGTGTGGAGAGATAGGATACCCAATTTAGCTTGGGGAGATTTTGTACAATTTTGATCATAAGAATAAAATGAAAAGGAAGAGGAATTTAAAGGAGTAGAAGAAGAGATTGAATAAAAGGAAGACAAGGAAGATGTGGAAGTAGAAAAGGAGAATTAAGAATAAGAGAAAGAAGAGTTAGTTACAAAGGAATAAGATGCATTAAAAACACAAGAAGTGACTATTGAACAATAAAGGGAACCTGAATCAAAAGAAAGCATGATACAACCAAGGAGAAGTAAGAGGAAATTTATCATTCAACCTTCTTCACCTAAATCTCAAGGAGTAGAAAGGACATAAAAATAAATGAAAGAACAAGTTCCCTTAACTTCTAAACCTTCAAAAAGAAGATAACTAAACCCATATAGGTCTATAGAAGAAGATCACATTGATTAAGAGATAATCTATCTACAAAATATGTTTCAAACACCACAACTTTGATTCACATTAGTGAGGATTCATCTAAAGAAGAGAGAAGGACTAAAAAGGAAAACACTCCAATAGCCAATAGTAGTGAAGAATAATACTCAAATTAACATGGCTCAAGATCCTCAAATTATGAAAAATGGAACATGAATCCACTTCTTCACATTCAATATAGGAATATGTAAGGGAAGAAAGGTAGGAAGATGAAGGGATGTATGAATAATTTGATAACATAGACTAATGGAACCATAAAATTCCACATCAATTAGAATTTCAAACCCTAAAGTATGATCTTAGGGAGATTAAATTCCTTAGGGGTAAGGTCAGGGTGTTAGAAAAAGGAAATGGGTTCGATACATTGGCACAAGTAGTTGCATCAAAAAGTGAACAAATGTAGGATCCTTTGTGATTGCCTATAGCATAATCTATGGCATAACCCATATCACAAATTATATCATATCCAGTATCAGAATAGCATCCCACCATTTTTAGAATCATTGAGAATTTTGTTGCATCAACTTCCACCCAAATAAATAAACCAGATCAAGCATTCATTTTTCCTTGAAATTTATTTAAGAGGAGATGAAAGTTTCTCGGATGTATAATTTTAGTGATTTAGACATTATAACCAACTAAAGGAAGAAAATAATGAATTGAAAAATAATTTCTAATAATATGAAGGACAAATCATGAAATTAAATGAAAAAGTGGAAGATATGGTAAAATTATCTGAGAAACTTTTGAATTATAGGTGAGTTGTTTAGGTTTACTCTATTTTATTGAGGAACAAAGGCTAAAGTTTTAATTCATAAGGGTGTATTATGATTTGTCTCACTTAGTAATATATCCCACATCAATCTTTGAAATATACAATAGTTATTCCCTTGAAGCTTAGAATCAATTATGTGAATTTTATATGCATAACTATGTTATTCCCTATGATGTATAATGGAACCCAAATCTATATGTGGGTGATGTTATGCTGAAATGTTTTCCTCTTATTTGGTAAATTAAAACAAGAGAAGGAAAGAATTGATGGAATACCATGAAAAATAAAAGGAAATTGCACTGATGAGCAAAAGAGAGGCCACTTAGCCTAAGTTGATAGAGGAAGAATGGATCTCACTAATGAAAAGGATAGAGGTTGCTACATGATTTTTAAAGGAATAGATAGGATCTAAAAATTAGTACCTCACATTGTTAACTAAGATTGGCCAATAAACATTTAATGCTTGTATATCTATATGGTTGGAACTAACTCTTGAGTTGAGAAGGAAATAACCATTCTCTATATATAAATTCAAAGTTGCCCTTAATAAATTCCATACATATATTGAAATTACAAGTAAGGATGACCTAAACTCGTTAGTCGTTACCTTCCAACCTCTACCATATAGGTATCCCATTGATAAACCTCAACGAATGAACCCTATATTTTATATGTGGCCATCAAATATTTTATGGAAAGCGTGGGTTTGGAGCATGAGAATCTTTTGACTTTAGACGTTTATATGCTCATGAAATGTGAAAATTGGTAATTTATCAAGGATGAGAAACCCATTAATTTGGGAGATCTGATGAACTATCAAAATGATCTGGTTTGAGTATTTAAAATATTTCCTTGAGCCTTCAATTGCTAAAATTCTTATATATAAAATCTATTTTTTGTACATTCTTCCTATCAATGGCACTAAATGAAGATGATGCATATGTTATTTATGTTTATATGGATGAAATGGTTTATTTTGTGATTTATATGCATTATGGGCTATCTTTACTATATTAGTTTATTTATAATATCATGTGTTTAAATATCTTGATCAAATAGGACTAGTCTATAGCAAGCTGGGTAGTGACAGCTTGTAGTAATCTAGGTAGTGACAGCCTATAGCAATGTGGGGAATGACAACCTATAGAAATTTGATAATATTAACCTAAAGCTAATAGACAAACCCATACTACAAAAAATGGGAAAAGTTAAATTATAAAATATGTATCAATACAACCTATAGTGATCAGCCTGTAACAACCTATAGGCTGCCACAACTAACCTATAGCAACTACTAGATAGATGTTCCAACATATTGCAGTTATAATGGTATATTTAGCTATTGTTAAGTAGTTAAGGAATTTTAATAATGGATGTTATAAGCTAGGAACTTGAACAAATTATGGTTGGATATGTTGATAATTTTTTTTCCCTAATGGATCATATCTTTTTCCATCATAACCACATAACAAAACATATGTTCTATCTTCTTCTCTCAGCCATTTATTGGTAGCATTCTCATAGTTAGGATGCTTCAAAACTAATTTCATAAAAAAAAAATTGTATTCCTAGCTTAGGTCTTTTTCTTGTTGAAAAATAAAGGTGCCCATCTTTGTATTTAATGTAGAAAGGGTATATGCCAAAGGTAATAGGAAAAAAGTGATTAAATAGCAAAATTTTATTGAGTTATATGTAACCTTTACTATAAAAATATTTAATTACTACAAGATTATGAATGCAAGAAAATGATTTGAATTAAAATCATTCTACATCCAAGGGAAGGATTGGAACTCAATCCAACTGAGGAGGGGCCCCTCATAAAGAGTTGTCTTGAAAATCCCAACTCATTAGAAAAGCCATAAGTTGGTGTGAAATTATTTATGCATATGTGAGTTAAAATTGATTTATGCATTATTATAATTAAATGTTAATGTTATTAAATCTATTAGAGGAAGCTTCCAGCATAGTGATTTCACTTCATTTTAGTTATTCAATTTTTGCAAGTGTGATTTACTTTTCTTCACTTTCAATTTATGTAATTTATTTTATGAAAAGTGTGTTAACTATATTCAATTGATAAACCTCAATGAATGAACAAGTGTTGCACATATAATTTTGCCATCATAACCACATAGCAGAACATATGTTATGTCTTATTCTCTAAGCCATTTTTTTGTAACATTCTCATGGTTAGGATGATTCAAAACTGTCAAGATCTAGAACAAAAAGCTTTGATACCATTGTCAGGAATCTAGGAAGCACCATTGATTACCAAGCAACTAAACATGCATAATTTAACCAGAATCACAAGTAACTAGAATTCAAAAACAACACAGAATATGAGAAACAATACCCAATTGTATTAATACTCTTCCAGAAGGATATACAACAAAAAATATGCCACAATCTTCTTCACACTCCTCTAGGGCTCCCACACCTCTAGGGCATAAACAGTAAATCTCTTCAAGAGCTCACTCTCTCAACTACGATCACAACAAAAAACTCAAACACAGATTTGTTGTTCACCTCCAACCAGTCAGTAACAATACTACCAGTACACTGAGTATGTAACATACTCCAAGTAGATCTCACCTGATCGTGTTCCCTGTTGTGTTGCAGATCTCCTTTGATCTTGCTACCCCATAGATCTCCTTTGACCTTGCACACACACACACCTGAAGATCAAACACAAACCTGCTCCCTGCAACCTTAGCTTTGATACCACTTTGTCAGGATCTAGAACATAAAGCTCTGATACCACTTTGTCAGGATCTAGAACATAAAGCTCTAATACCACTTGTCAGGAATCTAGGAAGCACCATTGATTACCAAGCAATTAAACATGCAAAATTTAACTAGAATCAAAAGTAACTTGAATTCAAAAATAACACAGAATATGAGAGACAATACCCAATTGTATTAATACTCTTCCAGAAGGAAATACAACAAAGAAGATGCCACAATCTTCTTCACACTCCTCTAGTGCTCCCACACCTCTAGGGTGTAAACAGTAAATCTCTTCAAGAGCTCACTCTCTCAACTATGGTCACAAAAAACAACTCAAACACAGAGTTGTTGTTCACCTCCAACCAGTCAGTAACAATACTGCCAGTACACCGAGTATGCAACGTACCCCAAGTAGATCTCACCTGATCTTGCTCCCTATTGTGTTGCAGATCTCCTTTGATCTTGTTACCCTACAAATCTCCTTTGACCTTGCACACACACACACCTACAGATCAACCAACCTTAATTACCCATGTAGATCTCCTACCTGATCTTGCACACCTGCAGATCAACCTGATCTTACATACTCAGAAGAACCCTTGTCCTTGCCTCACCAAGTCCTTATGATTCTCCATACTAGCACCCCTATGGATCTTCTACCAGATCTTGCTCTCTTATAGATCTACCTGATCATACACACTTGGCACTGTGGCACTAGGAGGAACACACCTTGCTCTCTTCACTCTGAAGGAGCTAACCTTGCTCTCTTAACTAGCAAACTTTACAATACAGCCCATGAGTCTATTATATAGATCCCATGCCAAACAATAATTAGAAATGTAGCTCAAAACTAAAATTAGTCTTTAACATGCAAACAACCAATTCGTTAACAAACTATCCGTGAAACTCGCAGTTCAGAATCACACAGGCGACCGACATCGGTCCCTGTCTGTCTGGGGATGACCAACGTCAGCCGATACCTGACTGATATCGATAGCTTCTTGTCTCCACCTAACTGACGTTGGTTGGCCTGACCGATGTCGGTGACTGTGACACTCAGCAACCCTCCATTTTTGCATTCGGGTGAAGCTTTTAGCTCCACAACCTAACAAAAACTACTTTCCTAAAATTTGTTTTGTATTCCTAGCTTAGGTCTTTTTCTTGTTTAACAATAAAGGTGCCCATATATATATATATATATATATATATATAATGCATTGGGGGCTTAGGCCAAAGGTAATAGGAAAAAAGTGATTGAATAGTAAAATTTTATTGAGTTATTTGTAACCTTTATTATAACAAGCTTTAATTACTACAAGATTATGAATGCAAGCAATTGATTTGAATTAAAATCATTTTACATCCAAGAGAAGGATTGGAACTCAAATCCAATTAAGGAGGGCCCCCTCACAATCAATTTTAGTGAAAATCTTAACTCATTAGAATAGCCATTGGTTGGTGTGAAATTATTTATTCATTTCATTTTCATTATGCATGTGTGAGTTAAAATTGATTTATGCATAATTGTGACTAAGTGTGAATGTTATTAAATATATTAGAGGAAGCTTCCAACATAGTGATTTAAATTCATTTTAGTTATTGAGTTCTTTCAAGTGTGATTTACTTTTTGCACTTTCAATCTATGTAATTTACTTTATGCAAAGTGTGTTACATATATTTAATTGATAAACTTCAATAAATGAACAAGTGTTACACATATAGTTTCAACATATTGTAAAGATTAACGCACTTTGGGTTGATAATTAGTGAAGGTAGTGGATTTTATAAACCAAGTGGTTGCCTTATTTGATTAATAGGGTGGTAAATACAGAGATTGGTCTACGTCAGTTTATTTGATGGTTAATTTTTTGCTGATCAAAAGGCTTATATTATAATTTTTATAGTGTCATTTTGAGCATGTGGTCCATCAGTTCAGTTCAGGTACTTATTAGTGATTTTGTGTTTTTAAATGTCTCTTTCTTCTCTATGTGGTCCCATTGTTTTTATTTATTTTATTGTCTCTCTCTTCTATATTTTATGATTTTTTGGATCCCACACTCTTTCCTCCATCTTATTCCTCCCTCTTTTATTTTTTTACTTGGGATGAATTTTAAATTTCATTGAATTTGTATCGTAGAGATTTGGTATATCTTGTGAACCATTAATTACGTACCATTTATTTATATGGTTTTTTGGCCTTCTTTCCTTGTTTTTTTCTTATGTGGAACTTTTTAGCCTCTTTATATTTTCTTGTGTTGGATTATGTGCCAATAGATCTTTGATTTGAATCTTAAAAATCTATATACACAAGGTAGCCTAGAGGCATTTCAAAAAATGAGGCATCAAGAAGAATTATCTACCATTTTAAGTATAGTCACACTCTAAAAGGATTTATTAATGCTTTCAAAGACTTGCATCAAGTTTTATCTACATCTTGTACAAAAATAAGGATTTAAGAAAATGAAACATAGTTGCATTACACTTAGCGATAGATAATGTCAATATTTTACTCTCACTATTCCACTCACACTACATTGGAACTACATTACTTTGATTCCAAGCATGTGGGATATGCAGTTACAATTACTAAAGGTTTCCTAATTTATCTAACCCTTTTAATTTTTATCCATTTATTATTACAATAATTTATATATATAACTTGACATTCTACATACCAATTCTAGAATACAATTACACAACATTATTCGATGCCACTTTGTGCACCTCACATAAAAAAATTATATCTTGAAACTGAGTGAAGTACATATATGGTAGTTGAGAACATAATCAATATGTTTAAGTTCACCTATTTGAAATATTGTCAAGTTTGTCTTGGTATATTTGACAATAAACTATGAAACATTAAATCCATCCTTATGCTTGATGACATCCAAATTTGTACTACAAGAAAGATAATCATTCCTAGATTATTATTCCAATCCCAAGATGTTGCCCTAGTGTTTCTAATTTTAATATTTCCTCTCTCCCTTAATTACTTCATCTTAGTTATTTTATTCTCTTATTTGTTACTGTAATGGCTATAAGATAGATTTGAATGTTATTTTTCTCTATACACTTAATGATCTCTTTTGTGCATCCCTTTTATCTTGGTTTACAGTGGTAGTTTACCCTAGTGTTACAATTTGTTAAAATAATACCTTTAATATATATTTAAACACTAAATATTAAATATATAGCATCTCAGTCTTGTATACTTGGTAATTAATTCTCATGATTATACCCTTCAATTCTAAGACCTTCCTACTAATGAAAGGCTTGCATCTACTATCTCTTGTGCCTATTGCTTATCTCTTAGTCTGAATACATGTTATTTTATTGATTAGACCTTTTACATTTCTCAAAATTATTTAACCTAGTTATTATCATCCTCTACAATTTTTACACTTATGCCTATTTTTTATCTTCTTAGACAATTGTGTCCCAACCAGACACCTACATCGATATTAGTGTCTTGTGCCAAATAAGTGTCCAATACCATAAAGTCATCAATTTTTAATTATAATGTATCCTTATGGTCAGCCTAAGTGACTCAATGTGATATATTTTCAAAATGGATTGGTATATATATAATATCAACCCTCATTGATTCCTCACCTAGCAAAAACCTAGTAACTCACAAGGCAACCTAACAAAAGGCATCCAATCAAACATTCAAGTGAGCAAAGCTTCCTTAATATTTACTATTTAGATATCAGTCATAGGGACAACCCATCTATAGGTATGATGTACTGAAGAAGCATTCCATGAGCCATATTTTCCAAGTTTCAATCTAAGTCACTTTATGTTCTTACTTATCATACATTGCATCTTGACACACTAGCCAAGACATAGGGGATAACTAAATAAGTCTAAGACCCTCTTCAAAGTATTAGATATGTAGTAAATTCTAAATGATATAGGATTACTTGGGGTAGCTTGACACCATGTGCTCATTAACCCATTTTATCCAAATTCACTCCAAAGGTGAGGAAACTAGGGTTTGATCATTTGACTAAGATCAATAGCCTAAGATAAAACCTAGAAGGTTACAAGTGGTCACATTTATATACATTCAATATATGTATTAGATGCTTGTATCTAACTTAGACACAAGCATTGACATAACTTTCCAGGTTCAATGTAAGCATTTGAGGTGATATAATGTAAATTTATAGAATCTAATGATTGATCCAAAATCCAGGCCTAGTCTACTTCTAGCCTATTTCATATTAGATCTACACACACATGATAAACTAGTTATGTAATCTTATTTTTAATTTATTTAAATATCAATCAATAAATGTAATTTTTTATTTTTAGCATATCCAAGAATTTAAATTTAGAATAATGTTTATCTGAGTTAGCAAATAAATTAGCTTGTTATAGATATGTTTATCACCCTTGTGTTTATTTACTTTTATATTTTTAACCCTATATTATATTGACCCATCTTGATTTAGATTTAAACATTTGATGAACCTAACCTTTGTGTCTTTGTATACAAACCCTAATTGGGATTGGGATTTTTTATTTTTTTGATTGTGTAATTTGTTTAAAATTCTAAATTTTTCATTTAAAATCAATGGAAAATGTTAACCAAAAAACTTGTTTTCAAATGAAAGATAAATATGCATTAGTCACTCATCTTAATAATAACAAGGGCTTAATAGATGTTATTTTGTATGTTACAAGAGATGAAACTAGTAAGCATGCTAAGGCTAAGGCTTCTTCACCTAGTGATGGTGAATCCTTAGGTGGTACTTCAATTGATTCTATAACAATAACCTTCCCCTTGGGCACTTCATCACTTCATACTTCTGCATGGGATATATGTTTACACCATTTTTCTCTAAAATAAATCTTGATATTACTACATCTTACATGGGAAAGATTAATACTTCAACCCAATTACTATTTTAATTATATATATACACTCAAACTATGGGTACACCTCCTTTAGTAACTTCCCAAGTTTTCAACCTTAATGATTGTATGCATCTAAAGTCTCTCACCTACATTATCATCACTAATATTACTATTATTCAACACTAATTCTGCTCATCTCATTTATTCTAATTAATTCTGTTAATTTATCCCCCCTTCCTATCCATTTATCTAACATCCCCCACAATATTTATTCATGCATTAACCTTATTCATCCCCACCAATCATTAAATTATCCTAAATCCTTATTATCCCATCCTAATCCCATTTACCTATTATTTTGGAATTTTAAATTCCCAATGGCCTACCTAATAGCCTATGCCTAGGCTCTCCTAAACCCCTAGTTCCTAATCCCTATCTAATCCCCCATATAATCATCATTAATCCTAAGAAGGATTTTAGAACTCTCAAAATCTAGAACCTTCTCTATTCTCACCCCTCCTCTCTAAAAGCCTCTAAATCTAGAGGCTTCCAAGAAATTTTAAATTCCTTTTAATTCTCCACCCTAGATCTCCCTCATCTAACTTTAAATCTCATCCATTGATCTCTCCCTAAAAAAATTTATTTAAACCACCTAAATCCTCTATTGGAGATAACTATTATCATGATATCCCTATGAAACTTGAATCCTCCACCCAATATCCATAATCAAGACATCATAATGTCAAAATCTGAGTCTACATGCAATCAATTATCCATTTGAACATCCTAGAAGGAGGCTAGATGAAACAAATAATTTGGTAAGATTTATCCTATCTTGTGATTCTGATTTATTTCCACAATCCTTCCTAATAGGTAGTTTAATATTTTGAGTTCAAATTGTATATTCATGTGATTTAATAAAATAGCTGAAAATTTAGGCTATAATGACCAACAGGTGCAAGATCTTGTCCAAACCATAAAATGTTTGAAATATAAGGTTACAAATATTGAACAAAATTCTATGAAATCATCTTATGCTATTGATTCAAAAGATGTGTTGCGTAACCCCCTTTCACTTGAGATATCTTTGCACCCCTACGAAACTAGTTTTTTTGCACCTAAGATAATGTTTTATGATATAAAGAGTGATCCTGAACAACATCTTTGATATTTTTATGTGGAATGCCTTAATTATACCTCTAATGATAAAATTTTGACTAAATTATTTCTGAGTCTAAAAGACTATGTTCTAAGGTGGTTATATGATTTACCAATCCAATTAGTAAATGTATTCAAACCTATTTTAGATCAATTTTTGACATACTTCTCCATCAATATTACCAAAAAGGTTTCTTATGCCCAAATTGTAAAAATCAAACAAGTAACTAATGAACCTATCAATGACTATGTCTTAAGGTACAAGACAATGTTGGCTAAAATGACCAATCTAATGTAAGATAAAGAGATTCAAGAAATATTCAAGAAAAGTTTGCTTTCCTCATTATATGAGTACCTTATTTTTCAAAAAGTTTAAATATTTCAATATTATTATTTGTGATCTTGAAATGAAACTTATCTCATTGAATAAACTTAAGTATGTAGCAAACACACTGATTAAATCAAATACCAAGCTTACTATCAAACTAAGTTATAAGGTAAAACCCAAAGAACCTTAAAAAGAAAAAACTACCATGGTTATTGCAGTGTCAAAACAACCTATTTGGATTGTCTTGTCTCATGCACTAGGGGGGGTAATTTACACAATTACTTGAATTTTTAGCTTCATTACTTTCAAAGTTTGTGGAGTATCATTTCATATCTCTCCCTCATCCTACATAGGTTGATATGAGTCAACCTCTACCCAAAGGATATGATTTTAATGCTTATTTTAACTATTAATAAGGCTCGAGACACTCTACAAACTGATGTTTTACCTTGAAGAATAAGATCCAAGACCTTTTTGTTGATCGAAAGATTACATTTGATGGTTCTCCAAAGGAATCAGGTTCACAACCTAGTAACCACTAGAATCATAAAATATTTAACAACCCTTTACAAGACCATTATAAAAAGAAACCAAAAGTACAAATGTCATATAATGCACATCCTCATCCATCACATTATGGGCACCCATTAGATGGGTTTATTGGTACTTAAACATAATATACACCTCCTATGGTTTATAGACATTGTATTACTTTAGATGGCAATGATATTACTTTAGATGACAATGAGATTATAGATGATGACTCATATCTTCATTCTGTATTCATTTGAACATACCTTAATCACCAGCTTATACATAGTATTATGATTGATAATGGTGTAAGCAAGAATGTTTGCACCATGACATTACTTATGAACTTGGGTTATACACATGATGATTTACATCCTTCAACTAAATCTGTTAGATTATTTGATGGGACCTCACAATAGGTTCTTGGTGAGATTGGCTTATCTTTATATATTATCCCAACACATGTGGTCACTACCTTTTTTTTTTCCTTACATCATTATTCTTGATATGTTATTGGGATGACCTTAGATACATGAAATACCTTCTAGAATGTATAGGCATGTTAAATACATTCATGATAATAGGGTAGTTAAAGTTTTTAGAATTCAATGAACATCCAATTGAAAAAAATAAGTTTATACCAAGGTAGTTAATTATCAAACCTACTGAGGTTAATCCTTTGTGAAAGGGTAAGCAATAGGAAATCCCCTTTCCTAGGTGTTTATTACTTGAGAGACCATTTCATCAAACACACATAGTGGATTCTAAGGAATCCTTATCTACTACACATAATATTAAGATATCTAGGGCACCTAAACATGTTCATAGTACTAATAGTTCAAATAAACCACATAGCACTCAATGATGGGTTCCACAAACCCCTAATCCTTTTATTATCTCTTTACAACCATAAATTCCTATTATACATACACAAAACATTATAGATCCTATAGTGTTATATATTACACCTATCCATGCTCTATGGTAGTACCACTAGTTTATTACATTAGTTCATAGTGGAGAGATACCTATGAGTATCCTTTAGATGAATCATAGGATAGTCTTTTCTCTTCCAATATTCCAAAAATACCAAATAAAATTAAAAAAATCCAAAAATCTAAAAAAAAATTAGCATTTACATGTTCTATTAGCTCCTTGACATATACATTATTAGTTATATGTTGGTAGATAACATATCATCTATTTATATATACACATGTTTCACACATATTTTGAGTGTGATAGAAGCATACCCAGGCACATGATCTATGCACTTTCAAATTTTGAGTCTTCCCTCTACTCTTGTAATTTGGACATTGGGGGTATTTTCTTATTTTATCATGATACACCCAAGTTTTTATGATCATTTTCCATTATCATGATTGATCTTATATACTTAAACATGCCTTTATCTATGATTAGATATTTCAAAATGTACTTGATATGTTATGTACTTCCCATTTTTTGCTAACATATATATTCAAGTACTAATATGATATGTTTATGCTAGTTTGTCCATGATTTACATTCATGCACTTCCTTGAGTGTCTTGTCTTGAACTGTTTATTCAATCCTTTGAATTTTTTCTATTTATTGTGGCCCCTATGCCTTTATTTGCCTATGGTAACATTTGCATATGTCATAGTTTTTTGTGTATGGACATTTGAACATGCATTTCTATGTTTTGTGGACATTTGACTAAGTAGTGTCCCTTAAATTATGTAGCGTTTGAACATGCCCCTTAATGGAGGTCTTCTTAGACCATTTTATTTTTATTTTCTTTTGGGTTCTCTTGTGTGTGCACTTGATTATTTATATAACTTATAATGTTACTATCTAAATGTTTTCATGATTCACATCATGCATCTTAGGACTTGATGTGATCACATACCATGTACTTCATTGCTATATCTACCTAGACATACTACTATTATATGCTACATGATCCATACACATATTATACATTTATCTTATCCTTTTAAGGTAACATAACTACCCATTTATACTTCAAATCACCTCAAAATGGGGGTCATATTAGTGGGGGCATGTCATCAAGGCATGGATTTCACACCTTCACAATTTTAGATTTCAATCAAGGCTTACCAAAAAGGGAATGAATTCCACACTTATGTAGTATTTAGTAACTTCATATTATAATATGGAAATGTTGTGGAAACTTGTTCTCCACACTTACACCAATTATCAAATTCTCCAAACTCAATTGGGGTGTGTCATGGCAACATGTCTTCCACACTAACATAGTTTACAAATTGGCCAAATTTCATAGTTATATGATTTAAATACACATTTGTGGTAACATTATATACATTGGTACCATTTTTATACCCAGGTTTTAGCTTAAGACATATATGAGGTGAATATTCCATGCAAAATATCACCTTAAATTGTAAAATTAAATCAACTTTTAGATTTTAAATACTTCTATGAAATTTAGCATACACCGGGATGGACTTTTATGGATTATAATTGAGCCAATCTACTATAGTAGTTGGTTCACTTTTGGCAAGGTTTAGGTGATTAAATTACTCAATTTTACCAATTTTATAAAATGGAGTGATCAAATCATCCACCTTCACCAGAGTTATAGTGTGGGTTGACTTGTATCACTCACATGTACTAGGATATAAGTATGATTGGGTCACATAGTTGAGCTAATCTTAAGTTCCAGGTGACAACTCACCCTTTATCCAAGGTTGGGGGTAATGTTTCCTCCAATATTTATATATATTTGAAGTTGAAAGTTTTTAAATTGTCCTAATCTCAGTTTCAAATTTTCACAATAAAGAATTTATTTAAATCAAATTTTCAAAAGGCAATATGGCTACATCTATACATAAGTGTAATCCTAACCTTGTTCTCTTTACATTCAAGTATTTAAAATTCTCTCAATTATAAATTTTGTGCATTGGTTATATATTGTAACATGCTCTTGGTTGAAATTTAGTCACCAATAAAGCACTCAAGAGGAACTTTTTGTCATGATGAAATGCACCCTATCAAGTCCTAAGACTTATTTCAACTGACACAATGGAAACACTCCTAGGTTGTGGGTAAACTATGATAGGATTGAATATTTTGCTAAGGATAAATTATTCTCAAACCATAGTTCACCTAATTTAGGGTTAGGTTATAGTCCTAAATCTTACAATAACAAGACCTACCTAAGCTACAGTAAGACTCTTATTCATGAAAATAGAGAGATAAGCTGAAAACTTAAAAATCAGGTGATGCACTAAGATTTAAGGGCCTCCTCTACCTACCTATAACAACACAATAGGACTAATAAATATTGAATGTCACTTTGCACAATCTATAAATGAGGTTTCTTAAGCATAAGTGTTTCATATGAATGTGGTGGCTTATGTAAGGACTAGAAGGTATAGCTAAAAGGTCTTGCACAAGACATAATTGGTGAATTCCACAACTAATCACTTATATAACCAATTGTAACACAACATATGACTTGTAAAAGATATACATACTTACACTAAGGTAAAGGGAAATAGGCATACATAAGGTAAAACACTCTCTACCACATGCATAAATCAATGGAACACAAGAATCACACAAGATATAAACTTAAAGAAGGTAAAAATTGTGAACTAGGAATTTGACTAAGAAGAGGAGATTAGTGTGGTGTTAGTGAATGAAACCAAATCAAAAACATACTGAGCTAACATCTTCATGCCTAGTTACTAAGGTGAGCTTAGTAACAAAAAAAATGACAAACACAACTAAAAATTAAGGAAAAACAACAAGAATTCCTTCACCTTCTGTGGATGCTCCAAATGTCTTTGTATTAGTGGCTTGCTCAGTTTTGTGTTCATGAAGTCCTTGGCAATGGAAGCTTGGCTACCTCCATCTCTCCTTGGTACCTTTGGCTTGTGGCTTGTCTTGGCTTGGAATCAATTTGGCATGGTAACACTAGTTGATTGAAGCTTTTGGAATCAATCCTGCATTATAACTTTGCACAAATTAAGCTTAGAAATGATGTTCATGGCCTCTCTATTTATAGATTTTTGAGATTGATTAGAATCAACTTGAACCATCCATCCTGAGATGAAGATGTGTGGTTGAGGATTAATTTAATTTTTTGGAATTAATTTTATAATTATCCTTATCATGACATTGGAAAAAGGGGAATTGAAGAGGCATGAAGGGTCATTATGAGGCATGGGAGACCCATAATCCTGATATTTATGGCATTTATGGCCTAGGGATGTCTTCCCAAGAAATGAGGTCATCTGATGATGTAGATATTCAATATTCATTTCCAAAACAAATTATTCAACAAGTTTCCATGGAATTATTGATTAGGCTCTAATTTTGTTTAATTAGCTCTTAAGCATGTTTAAGCACTTTGTGCACAAATTACTCAGAATGACTTGTTATTGGTCCAAAATTTGACTGGATTGGAATTAGAATGTGATGTTAGATGTGTTAGATCCATTATCCCATTTAGGATGTTACCAACACTAAATAACAAAGGCACATGTCTCATGTAAGAGATTTGACAAGAAAGAGCAATCCAGAGCACTTAGGTACAAAATTGGTATTTTGACTCAAAATGAACTGATCAAAGTTAGCTAGCCCATAAATTGTACTACCCCATTTAGTGATACTTTAGCTAAAATTAGAACTTAAATATGTCAATTTCACATATTTTAGTGTGTTTTAGTGTTTTTAGGCCAAGTTGTGTGTTGTAGGTGGAAATTGGTCAAAACCCAAATTGAAGGTTATTGGTGGCTAGATTTAGGTGTCTACAAAAACTAATATTTTATTAATCATAAGGCCTTAAACCAACATTACAAGTCTCTAAAAAAGAAAATTTTTACTATACCCAATAGAGGGATTCCAAAGTCAAGCATTACTAGCTACATATATAAGAAATGAGAGCTAATAAAGGATAAAAAGCACTACTAGACTGCATAAATATAGATTTCACATCATAACTAAACCTATGCAAGAGTAAAACAAGTGTAAATTAGTAGAATTGCCTCTCCTCAACACATTAGGCCTCTTCAACATGATGGTCTCCTATAGAAGATGGGCATAGTAGTGAGGTAGAGGTCTTACTTCTTATTTTTATTATTGGTGTCCTTGTGGATGATGAATTTACTCTTACAAGGTTGATATCCTTGAGAAAATCCTAAATTAACTACCTTAACTCACCCATTATTTTATACATGCATGAATGTTAGAGCTTTTTTGGATGGTTGAATTAAAATAAGATAACCTGTGCCACTTGGAGTTATTATTGACTTGGTTTGACCATCACTCCACTCCATGGAATGAGTTACATCTATCTAGGATTAGTTTCAATGCCTCATATCTTCATCACACTCTTAATGGCCATTGATCTCCACTCCTAGTCATGCTTGATAGGCTATGTGATTATCTCTAAGAGAGGTATAAATGTTGATATAGTATCTTAGTTTCTCATGAGGACTCCTTGAGAGATCAAGAAACCTACATCTTTATGACTAGAAATCCCATTTTGTCCTCTCATTCTCTTGGAAAACCTACAACAAGATTATTATAGTTCCTTTTTCTCATATATCCCTTGGTCTATGAGGAACATGCTAAATCTACCTTATAAAAAAAGTTGAAGTTTTCCCACCTTGAGACCATGATGTTGGAAGTCCTTGGAGACCCTAGAAGTTATACATTCCTTGGAATGTCCTCAACACTTCTTATTATTTCATTATTAGTTTTTTAAGCTAAGATCTCCTTATCATAGCATTTTTTCTTGAGAAACAAGATCACGCAACTTGAAACTTTAAGGTCTAAATAATTTTGACCATGTCTTAGTCATTTAAGACCCCTACAATTCTCCTCCTTTAGTGATCTTCCAACTTCACCAAGAGACATTGAAGTCCATTCCATTTTATTTGCTAGGTTTTAAATCTGAAGCTTTCATAGAATTGGTTGTAGGTTTGAAATCATGTTTTTATACTTGCTTATCTTTCTATAGGCCTCTTATGCTCATAGCCATGATTGTGACCCTTTCTAATATTTGTATACTTATAAAAGACATTGGAACCTTGAAATAAACCTCATCATCATCAACCTAGTATTCACACCTTGGTTAGTCATGAGATCCATGGGATAGGTTTATAGGTTTGACTTGTCTTGGAAGAGTTTATCCATTCTACCTATAATTTTATTTACAAGGTCTTGAGGCTATACAATTCATTACAATTATAATTATCTTTGAACCATGCTCTAAAATCTTATTTAGACATTACAAATTCATGGACACTTGTGTATGCTCTTAATAATCTTGAGAGACTCTTGTTTACTACCCTATAAGAGCTCTATTTCTCTAAGCACTTCTTTCTTAACACTATGATCCTCAATAATCCTATAATAAAATTCATAGACTTTTAGACTTGCATATGCTCTTAGGAAGCTTGAGATCTGTGATCCTAGTCTTGAAGGATCTTGAGAGTTCCTTCCTCTTAATAAATCATAAAGATACTAAAATTTGACTTGCAAACTTGTGTGTAGGCTATTTAAAGCTTTAAAACCATGTTAGCTTTGGAAATAATAGGAACATTTTCATATCTTTAAATAGATACATTTTAGCCTCTTGAAGACCTATAACTTAGTGTATACCTTCTAAAATTAAGTCATCTAGTAAACATTTCTCAAAATTTGTCTGCAATCTTCATCACCAAATCTTTCATTCCTTCCTTGAGGTCTTCTTAAACCCTAAACTATGTTTAGCTCTTTAAATATTATATGAGGTTCATAGAAACCTCCTCTCTTCACATGCATGGAGAGGACCTTGAGAAGGCCATGAAATAGTGGAGACCTTGAAAACTTATAATAAATCCATTATATCAAGATTAAATGTTTTTAATTTACTCATAGGATTATCAAGACAACCCTCATAGCCTAAAAGTAGGTTCACAAGGCCTTTATGACCCTCATGACTCTTCAAAAGGTCAATATAGACCTATAATTATATCTACAATATTTGTTGGGTCTTCATTGAAACATGTATATAGGTTTTAAAACCTATAACTTTCTTAAAGAGGCTCTTTATACATGCCCATGACTTGTAATGACATGTTGAGGGTCTGCAGACATGTATACAACTCTTAAAAGAGTCTAGAGGATTTGGATAGGTATTTATCCTAACCTCTACACCATGAACGATCATTACCTTGCCTATATAGATTTTGATAGCATTCCTAGACCTCTAAATCACCATATTGATTCCTCTATTAAATCATACAATCAAGTGATATAGCAACTTTTTAAACTACTAGTTGACACTTTACAATTTTTTGTTCCTTCAGACCTACAATTTTACCCTTATCTCATGTTGTATTCATTCTTTCCTCTTTGATAAATTTATTTCCTCATATTCCTACAATCATAGTTGAAAATTTCACAATATTAGATCAACCTCTAATGTATTCACACCTCATAAATACCATACTTATTGATCCACAGGTTTGTAATCCCCTTTAAAACCTTGTTTAAATCTTGAAACCTACATTTGTGATCTCAAAATCTTATGCTTGTTGCCTATAGGTTTGTAGGTTAACTCTAGGCAACTTTAAATCCTTGAAATATGCCTACAACTTCCTTGGAGGGTAATTTTATGAAAGGGAGAGTTCTTTGGGCTTGTTTGATGCCCTTCCCTTTAGGAGAAAACATCTCAAAACTTTCAAAACTCCATTCTTGTTTGTAGACCTGTACATGTCTTTTCAAGCTTGAAACCTTCATTGAAACTTTGAAAATGGCTCCCATGGGACTACATATATGTTTATTTGATCTTGGATAAAATGGTATAGTTATTTTACTTACTTTAGGTCCCTCAATCAAGATAGAAACATCTTAAATACATTAAAAAACTCATTTTTTTATTTGGAGGCCTATAAAGGTTATCTCCAAGCTTGAACCTCATTAAAACTCTAATATTGGTCCTCATGGGATTTCAAATTTAACCCTCTATTTATATGATCTAGAGGAACTTGACACCATATTTAGACTTTACAACCACCATCTACTTCACTTAATCAATCTCTAAAACACCAAAAGTAGATTTATGAGCTCTAGGATTTAACAGAGTTTTAGGGCTGTCTACAACATTATTGATGGTTCCATGTGCTTTGAATATTATCCATATATATTTATGGCTCAATATGATGCTCAAAATACCTTATAATCTCCTCTATTACCCACTCTTTTCCATGTATTTTGAGAAATACATACAAACCTTGAACCATGTTCCTCTCAAGTTGTTTGTAGGTAGTTCTAGGCTTCTTAAGGATCATTCATAGAATTTTTTTATTCTTACTACATAAAACACTTTTGTATGACCCTTAAAACTCTCCTCAATTCTCTCCAATGTATTTATCAACCCACGCAATAAGTGAGCAAATATGGCACGTCCTTTAAGATTGTTTATAGGTGCCTACGAGCAAGAAGTTGAATCAGTTTTGCCTTGTTGGGATGTCTATTAGCATGGTTCTCTTCTTTGAAGGAATGTGAGGCCCTGATAATAATATGAGGCACCCCATTTTTAACTTATTTTATGCTTGAAGACCATAATAAGGCTATGCAACTCTTGAGAAAACTTCATAAAACCTTGTGATTTCTTGTTATTCTCCATGTTTGAGAGCTTTCATGTTTTTTTATACATGTTAAGGCACCAATAATTTTATACACCTTATATATTCTTTAATAAGGGTTTGTGATCCTTGATTTCATGCATAAAACTTTGATAACCCCTAAAACTTATGCACATAATCCAAAACCTAGAATTTTATAGGTTTACAACCTATATTCATGGCTTGTCTTCATGTGACCTTCTTTGAAACCTATTATTTATTTCATGGATGGACCTCCTCTTCATTTATGGACTTTCACAAGGCTCTAAAACTATAAACTCTCCAAATTCATAGTGTTTTATCCATTGTAACTCTAGGAAAACCTATAAAAAGGATTACACTCCATATTTTAAAGCTTTTATCCTTCAGGGTAGTTTGAAACCATGAAAAAACTTGACCTTGGTGTTTGAACTTGAGTATTTCTTCATCAACCCTAAAAAAATACTCCTAAAATAGTGAAACTACCATGATCATGCTTGGTATGAGAAATGGTTTAGTGGTGGTCAAGTGCACTCTCATCATATCAAGGGAATTGAATGACACTAAAGAGCAAAATGGAGGGAAATAATTGAATTCAACACATATTTGACCAATTGTATAGATGGGAGAGTTTATAAAGAGTTTTCAAAAATTAAAATGACCTTATTAGACCTTAGATAACATTTTACCCTCTCAAAATGACTTAATGAGTGAAACAAAACCTCTTTTAACCCCCTTATAAGCTTACAAATGCTTTGTTAGGACCTTTTGATTTACTTCATCTTATGAAGCACTATGTTGTTTCCAAAATCAGCTTAGCTCATTTTTGGAATCAACCCCCTGTGAAACTTGTCTGTTTCACCTTTTGTCTCTCTAAGTCTATTTTTGAGTCGAGTTTTTCTCATTCTCATCTTGGCCCAACTGTACCATTTGAAATTCATAACATCTTTTCTTTATGTTTTTCCCAAAATGTGAAGGTTGTTACGGTCTCGATACGATGAGGGGACCAAAATCTACCTTTTTCAATGTTAGTGTTTTTCTTCACATTGACTTGCACAGGTGATGAATTTTGCCGCCAGTGCATTTTTACCTTTGAAATGCAGGAGCAGTGAAATTTTCTGACCCTGCATCTTGACCTGCACGGGTAGCAAATTTTGCCTCCCCTTCATTTTCCCCATCACTCACATGTAGGAGTGGCAAAATTTGCCACCCCTACATGTCTCTTCTATTTTTTAGTGCAAGGGCAGCGATTTTTTCCACCCCTGCACTACCTTGATTTCTATGCATGGCATTTATTACAACATGTGTCAGGTTGTTGGGGATGATTTTCACCCCATTAAATTTGTTTTTAACCTCATTTTGCTTCATTTTTCCTCTCTTCCTCCTACCCTCTGCCTCTAGACGATCTAGTGAACGAATAAAAGTGTGTTTTGGCAGATTTGAGCTCATAGCGCATGTATTTTCCTAGGTAGGTTTTGTATTTGGCATAATTTATTCTTCTATTTTAGTTTGCTTTTGATCTTGTTTTTATTTTTCCCCCTTCCCTGTCGGCCTTCCAGGGTTCCTCTACATGCGTCAGTAGTTATTTTTGTCGCCCTCCCTTGCCCTCATGTTTCGTCTTAACTTACACAGGTGGAAATTTTTGCCACTCGTGTTGCCCTTGTTGCTCCATTCGAATGCATCAACGGCAAAATTTGTCACCAATACATGATCTTCACATTGACCTATAGGGGCAATGAAATTCACCGTTGATGCAGGTCATGTCTGCAAGAGTGGAAAATTTTGTCGCCCCTGCACATTCCAACTGAACATGTAAAGGCAGCAATTTTCACCACCCCTGCTCTTCTTTGACAATTCTTCATGCACAGGTGGAAAAATTCACCACTCATGTCTTTTCCTCCTCCCTCTTACATGCAAGGGTGACGAAATTCACCACCCATGCATGCAGTCCATTCCACATGCTTGGGCGGTGAATTTTGATGCCCTTGCATCTTTCCTCTAAATTTCTCCAACCCTGGAGAAATTTTCACTCTTTTTCATTTTTCCCCCTCCTCTCCTTTTTTTTCCTCATTTTTTGACCTGGCCCTGTTAAGTGCCCTTCCTTGATCATGATCACCCAATGTGCAAATTTCCTAATTTGCCCACTATTCCCTAATTACATGATCATGGTTGCAATATTCTCTGAAGATTCTTATTCATCGACACCTGCTCAATCGAGACCAGTTTCAATGACTGAGGCTTCTCTAAAGAAGTCAAAGGTCATGAAGTACCAGTATCAGGGCATCTTTTCAATCACTTCAGTCACCTCTAATGTTGACGACATTAGAGATATAGAGATTGGCCACATGGATATGGCCAAGTTTGTGACCAGAACTAAGGTGAAAAACCTGAGCTCTAAAATGAGGAGGATCATCGAGAGCAACATTCATCTGGTTGCCACTTTCCTAGTGGTAGTACATCATACAGAGTTCATCTTCCAATGTGCCCAGTTCTACAACAAAGAGACTAGATCAGTTTTAGATGCCAGTGGCAATGTAATAATTCAGCTAGACCTCAAATTCATTGATAAAGTCTTCATTTTCCCTCCTACTACTAAAGTACTAAGGATTGACTTCGTAGAAACACAGAAAGAGTATGACAAAGATCCCGAGAGGGCAAAGAAGGTAATGAATAACAGGTGGCTGAAAACCCACAAAACCAATTTATCTAGATGGATACAAAATTTTCCAAGGAGTGATTTCATTGAAGAGGTTGGTGACTTGATTACTCTTCTTAGTAGGGTACGAGGCCTGCCTTCTTCTTCACAATTTCATGAGTGGATGTACCCTTTCATCAAAATCATCTTCCAAGGTAAAAAAGTCATCTTTTGGAGTGAGCAGATCAGCAACACTCTTCATGAGCAACTGACCAAGGTACAAGCTACTTCAAAATTCTACATGACTTCATACCTCATGTACATTGCATCCTCCATGTGAACCTTTCCAGGTTTGATAATTGAAAGAGACAGGAAAACCACCCCAGTCTACTCATATTACCCTCAGTTAACACTACAAGGATCAATCCACCATTTTAGGAGGGTAAATGATGCCTTCTTCACAGTATTTTTGTGCCTCTTCGACCCCCAGCTCAAACAAAAGAGAATATGTGATGAAGCCTAGGTAGTCATCAACAACTATGGCTATATGTTCCTACAATTTCCCTCCTTTTGCTATCTTTAGGTTGGTTTTTTCTAAGGCTATCCCAATTTGCTCCCCAGGTTTTATTTTGATAAGTTAGTCCTAATGGAGCTGTGTAGACAAATGGTTGTTGTGCACACTAGACAGATGGAACTGAAGAAGCTAGGTTTTAAGTTTCCAATTGAAATTAGCAGATACTCGATTTTGACTACAGCTAAAGCCAAGGTCATGGAGACGGAGATGCAACTAGTTACTATGAAATAGTTCAAGAGAAGGACAATTTTGACTATAGAGGTGTCAAAGACATGATCAGAAGAAAGACTCAATTTCATGAGCCTATGATCGAAGACATCTGGGTAGACCTACGAACAGCTAAAGAAATTTGGAAGATGGACTACAGCAAGCTGACCCTAGAGAAAATCAAATATTTGGGGCTTGTAGAGATTCTCCCCAATTTGGTTGATGACAAGAACATTATTAATAGTAGGTACCTAGCCGAGAAGGTTGCTGACTCCCCTCTTCCTCAAGTTCAATGGTCTCAAAAAGAATTAACTTCTTTGAGGAAAAGATTCGAACCAATATTGGCTAACACTAATGATTGGTTAGTAGCCAAAGGGATCACGTTGAAAGATTTTATTTTATAGGATCAGAGGCTAAGTTCCAAGTAGAAATGAGAAAAAAGGTAGAAAAGAGGACCAAGAACAAAGGTGATGTTCCTTCTCCATCTAGGCCTCACAAGCCTAAAATCATCTTTGTTTCCAAAAAATCAAAGGTTGTTGAAGATCCAAAATCAATGGTTAAGGGAGTTGGAGAACAAGGCTCCTAGAAACAGGCAGCTCAACAAATGGAGACAGATGACAGGCCCTCAGAGCAGCAAAGGACTGATCTCTTACCATCCCAAAAAGGGGCACAACCACTTACAGATGTCTCTCCTTCTCCACCTCAGTCTCTTGTGGCATCTCCTTCACCTCTATCTCCTATCAGTGTTACTTCTTCTAGAGCTTCCTCTCCTTTCAGAGTAATGATTGGTGATCCTCAAGACGCTTCTGGAGATACTCTCCACTTTTCAGGCTCTATTCCTCGTCTGGCATCTCCTTCCTTCGATCGAGGAGAAAGCTCTGCCCTTGATCAATCAATGGCTGGTACAGTTTCCCCTATTACTCCTACTGCAACCACCATTACCACTAGTAGTGCAGATGTTACCATGGTAACACTAGCTGCAGGAACCATCGCCACATTAGGTACTTCTTCTCTCCCTCCTTGGATGTCAACTTTCACGCCTAAAATAAAGAAGCTAGCCATCTCTCCAGATGACTTCGATTTTGGCAAGATAGTGCTGGTGAAAGCTAAGGCCCCTAAGAGACCAAGGATCCTCTCAAAATTGGTTGAGGAAAAGGGGCTAAATTTTTGGAAGTTGCTAAACCTATGCAAGATGCAATCCTTGAGGGTTTTGACATGAGCAATTATTCCATCTCTCATGTTGAACTTAGAAAAGTTACACATGAAGGTGTGAAAAGCAATCTACAGTCTGCAATGGACATCATAATTCAAAAGTTCAACAGAGAAAAGGAGATAAAGGACTACTATAAGGCCAAGACAGAATAGTTGATGGTAGTAATAAGGAAATTCACCTTTCCCTCTGAAACGGCAACTCCAAAAGCCTTCTCTGTTGATGACCCTGTCATCCAGAAAGTAGAGAGAACCTATATGAAAGGAAAAGTGTTGGAGGATTACATTGTGAAGATGCACACTCAGGGAATTTCCTTACTTACAAAAGTTGCCAAAAAGATAGGCAAGATGAAGAAGCTGAGGACAGATTTAGAAGACCTTGTCTCTCTTATCTCTCAGGACATTGACAGTACGGAGAAATATCTTAGCAAGTGGAGGGAAATGAAGGATCTAAAGAAAAGCACCTTGATTTCCATCGATGTTGTTTCCAGTAAAGATTCCTATGTTGAGATTAAGGAATCACTTATATATAGGATTTAGGTACTCAAGGAGCTCATCGAAGATCTCGAGTCTTCTAAAGATGCTAGTGAGAAAAGTGATACAGGCCTATTGTATAGACTAGAAGAATTGCCTTGCGACCTCACCACCATAGATAATCAATTTCTCTCAACCAAAGAGATGATCTGAGGATTCAAGGGTATGATTTAGAGATATTTTGAAGAGAAAACCTTCTCCATGACTTCTGTGGACAATATTTTAGATACTCAGTTAACTCTGGATAATCTAAGATCTAGGTTAACTAGTCATGCTAAGGCAATCACAGCATTGAAGGATGCTTTAATCAGAGCCAGGGTCATCTTCAAGAACACCATTGCACCAGATAGTATAGGAATTTAGGCATCCATTGCTATGTACGATGCTCATCTGAAGAAGTCTGGCGGCAAGAGCTGAAACTTTTTTCCCTTCTCTCTTCTTTTCTCATGCACTTTTGTCATGAAAAAGTGCATGCAATTTTTTAATGTGTAATTACATGTAAAAAATCCAGAAAAATATCTCAAAGTCAAAGATGAGTCATCTTTGACTAAGATATTTTTGTATTTTAATCTTTTCTAATTTTGAGGGTTTCTCCCTGTATATAATGGAGACCTCTTTTGTAAATGGATCTCTGATAATTGAAAGCAAAAACTCTGCTGAAATTGAGACACTTCTTGAGACTTTGTGCTCAACTTGTAAATCATATTTTGTTGAATGAATGAGAAGCAGGTTTAGTTCAGACTTTGTGTTGAAGTTATATGTGTCATTTAGGAAATAGTTCTTAATTTCTCTTTCTTGATAATCTCTTATTTGTTTGATTTAATAAGCAAAGTGTGTGTGTGTTGATATTATCTGAGAGCATTTCTAAAAGATAGAAGAAAGACTTTGAGCTACTTTTATCTTAGTGATCCTTTTTTATCCTCTGTAGTTTTAGGCGAAGACTTTATGCTTCATTTCACTCTACGGTTACGCATATTCTAAATCAATGAAGGAAACTACGAAAGACTTTGTGCTTACGCATGTTTTCTTGTGAACTTTGTTACTTCAGGTTATTTTTTATTCTACGCTAGATACCATTCCTGAAAGAAGAGGAATGTTGTTGGCGAATGATCAGGATTTCTCTCTCTTGTTCCTTGGACATCACCTCTAAAAAAAGAGAGGTGGATGCTGTTATACCACCCCATGTATTATTTTCTACTTAATTATATATACATATAGCATATAAATATTCATAGAGAACCTCCTTTTGATGAGAGGAGAGATTTACCTCATCCAGATCTAGTAAACCCACACTTTTCATGGTGTAAATCTCCCTATGCTATGGTTGATATATCCATTTTGTCATCAGTTAGTTGATGACAAAATATTCACCCAATAGCTTTTTAACAACTCTACTGGGGAAGAGCGTGCAGTTTGAAGTCCCAAACTTCAAACTGAAGCATATTTTGCTCTTTTCCATTTTTGTTCTGTAATCTAACAACTCCACGCTACACAAGAAGCTAGAGATCTAAGGGTGTTTTTTACCCTGTGTTTGAGTTGGCACAGCAGAGCAATTTTGATCTGTTTCCTCCACCACCTTTCCTCCAACGATCTAGGAGTCTTCCTCCTGACCTTATCGGGTCACCAACACAAGGTAGAGCTTTTTTTCCTACTATTAATAGTGCCCTGCTTATAAATACCCCACCAAAGTTTGTTATCCCACCATTTAATCATCCTAGCATAATGACTCAAGGCCCGTGGGGCAATTCCTTTGGTCCTCTTAATTTGACCCCACCCTTGCATGAACTACCTCGTAGTTCTAGAAAAAAATTCTCAAGTTTTTTGGTGACGGGAAGGTTCATCTCGATAAGCATATTGCCACTTTCTACATAGCATGTGGCATAATCGGTGTGAAATTTGAGGATGTAGTAGTGAGACTTTTTGTAGAAACTCTACAAGGCACTGTCGTGGATTGGTTTTACCACCTTCAAGCTCAAACTATAACTAACTGAAATACGCTAAAGTCCAAATTTGAAGCTAGATTTAAAACAACTAAAGATGCACACACCTTGTTAGCATAGCTAACACAGATGAAAAAAGAATCCCAGGAACCCATGAGGGATTTCATAGCCAAATTCAACAAGTTAAGGAACCAGATTCTAACTGTCACTCAGCCCACGCCAAAAAATTTTAAGTGCTTTTTTATTAACTCACAACTTCTTGAAGTAAGTTTCCTATTGAGGTGAGCTGGCCCTATGGATCTTGCGTTGGCTCAAAATTTGGCTACTGAGATTGAGGATGATCTTATCCTGGTAGGTAAGATCAAAAAAGACCCTAGTAAAAATAGATTCTCTTCATCTACTAAAAGCTCTTCTACAGGCACTATAGATCCTATGGTACAAAAATTGACAAATAAACTAATAGCTTTGAAGAGACAAATAACCCAAGGTACGTCTATTCCCACCTACTGAGATATGCCTAGGAGAATGTTCCAGAATGAGCAATATCAAGGCAATGCTACTCAAAACCAAGGGTAACCAAGTCGCCTACCTCCACCTCTAGGGAAACTAGCCATTGAAGCACCACCTACTAATTCAGTAGTCGATTACCTAGAGGCTGAACATGACTTTTTGCTCCAACCTCAGTTGGGCCAATAAGATGACGCTAATCTCTTCAATGAGCAGGAAGAAGAATTAGGTGGTGACTCCAATATTGGTTTCCTAGATTCCCAGGATGAAGCTAGAAGTAAAGGAGAAGGGTTGGATGGATCCTTTGTTGTTTTTACTAGATTTCAACACCAGTCAGCTCCATAGGCTAACAAAGGGAAAAGAGAAGAAGAACCTTGACAGGTGGTCTCCATCGCTAAACAAGAGACTCCACTACCTCCTCAATCAAAAGATCAGGTAATTCACAAAAAAGTAAGTACCTCCAACCACCCCATACCTTCCACTTCTGTTGCTGAGACTAGTGCCGCACCCACTAAAGACCCAGATGATGGACCCTCTTCCTCTATCTCAAATTCTTTTCAATTATTTGATATAATTGATCACGTCAGGAAAACTAAGATTTAGATGAAAGAAATTGAGTATTTGAGAGCCAATCTTGAAAAATTTGATAGATTGGCGAAATATGTGAAAAATAACATCGTCCCCATAGGATAAGATTCTTCAAAAGCCATTCATGATCCCCCTAAGGATAAATCCACCCAAAATAATCTTGTCATGACTCCTCTTGTTGCTCCCAAAAAAATAGAACCTTTTTATGTTTCTCTGCTAATAAATGGTTACAAACTAAGTAATTGCATAATAGACTTTGGAGCCTCGGATAATGTCATGCCAGCTAAGGTGGTAGATTCCCTTGGCCTAACTTTGACCAAAGCTTTTGGGAGGTGTTTTTCTATGGAAAATAATCAAGTTCCACTCCTTGGTCAGATAAAAGATGCCCAATTTGCTTTCGCAACTTTTCCAAAAAAGAGGATAAAAATGATGGTTTTAGTGGCCGATGTTTCAGCCTCTTACAACATCTTGCTTGGATGGAATTTATGCAAAGATGTTCTAGGCAAGCTAAGCATGGACTTGTCAGAGGCGAGAATCCCAATCCAAGGTGTTATGAAGAAATTGCTTCCTGAAAAAGAGGCAAGATATGTAGTCACCCGATCATCAGCACCAAAAGCTCAAATTTTATTTGAGTCTTTTGGCATGGGCAATTACTTCCTATCTATGGATGAGAGCCATGAGGCATCTGATGAAACTCTTACAGGTGGAAATTTGGAAATATTTTCAACTGACACAGTGGGAGAATCGACAAAGAAAAATGAACACACGAAAGAACCTCTTCTCCTAAGCAAGGAAATTTTCAAAGAAAAAGTGGTGTCTAATGAGGTATGGACCTTAGAATTTGAAGGCAGCTGCTCCTCTACCAGTTCAGGAGTTGGGGTTGTGTTGGTATCTCCTTAAGGAGATATTGTTCCTTTGTTTACAAGTTGCAGTTCAACAACACCAACAACATAGCTGAGTATGAATCCCTATTACCTGGATTACAGGTTGCCAGAGAAAAGGGCATTAAGCTACTCCATGCTAAATGGGATGCTAAATTGGTGGTTTTCCAGGTAAGAAACCTCTATCAAACCAAAAATTAAATATTGTGCCACTATCACAATCTTGTCTGAGACAAAATCAAAAATTTTAACGCTTTCAGCATCTCTGCCATTCCACAAAAATTCAATGATCGAGCAGATGCATTGGCTATCTCTACTACTCTCTTGGTTTCCCACCCAAATTTTAAAGGAGATAAGTACACTATTGAACTGATCTTTCGACCAAGTGTACTTGATAATGCCTACCATTGGCAAGTATTTAACAGCGATGATTAAATCATTGCCTTCTTGGAGCAAAAGGATAGCTTCGAACAATTTCATTTTGAAGGTAGTGAACTCTGAGAATGCAAAGTAACTTCTGAATCAAATGTGAACACAGGTGAGGATTTCCTGCAGCTTAAGGGGAATAAGATTCCCAAAGGCCTGGTTTCCCTGGAGAAATTGTTTGATAACTATGACAAGTGTATTAAACAATAATGAATAAATTTAAACTCCTCTCAGGATTTTAATCAGGTAAATCTGGGAACCAAGGGAGATCATAACATGGTAAACATTGAGAAATCTTGCACTCTTGAGGAGAGATTTAAGCTTGGTAATCTACTCTGCCAATATATAGACATCTTGGCTTATTCCTATGATGACCTAAAATCCCTCAGGCCTGATGACATTCACCACAACATTCCTCTTAAGGCAAATTATGTGCCTTAAAAACAAAAGTCTAGGTAATATAATCCAAAAATATCAAGTACTATTATAGCTGAGATACAAAAAATACTTGATGCCCAGATAATTTTCCCAATCCATCATTCCACATGGATTGCCAACATAGTGCCTGTCAAAAAGAAGAATGGCAAAATTTGAATCTACATGGATTTCAAGAACTTAAATCAGTTATCTTTAAAAGATAACTACCCTCTTCTTATCATGGATCAAGTTCTACAAATGGTAACAGGTTCTGAGATGTTATCAATGCTAGACAATTTCTCGGGTTATAATGAGGTTGAGGTTGGAAAAGTAGATCAGCATAAGACTGCCTTCACCACACCTTGGGGCACTTTTGCCTATTGAAGAATGCCTTTCAATCTGATAAATGCAGGTGCCACATTTCAAAGAGCGATGGACCTTATTTTCAAGGATGAGATGGGTAAGTTCATTGTAGTGTACCTGGATGATTTGACAGTATTTTCAAAGCATCGTTCTGACCATGTCCACCATTTGCAAAGAATACTGGAACGCTATCGTCAGAATGGTATTTCTCTAAATCCAAAGAAATCTATTTTTGAGGTGACTGAAGGGAAACTTCTCAGACACATTGTGTCCTGAGAAGGTATTAAAATTGACTCGAAAAGGGTCAAGTCCATCCAGGAACTTACTCTGCCTACCAGCAAAACTGCGGTGCACTCTTTCTTCGGAAAGGTGAATTTTCTTCAGAGATTCATTCTTGAGTTCACTGAGAAGACTCACCACATCGTCAACATGATGAAAGGCAATGCTACCTTTAGGTGGACTATTGAGGGCAAATCAGCATTCAAAGACATCAAGGAAGTGATTGCTCATGCACCAATTTTGGTTTGTCTAGACTACACCAAAAGCTTCAAAATATACAGTTATGCCTCTGAACATACACTCTCAGCCATTTTAGTTTAACAAAACCAAGAAGGTGTGGAATCTCCTATTTCCTTCATGAGTTGTCCACTTAAGGTTCATGAGCTAAAATATTCTAACATGGAGAAGCATGCATACACGATGGTCAAAGTAGTCAAGCATTTCAGGTTTTATACCCTGAACTCACATACTGAAGTTCTCATACCTGATACAATAGTGAAGTCTATTTTGACTCAACAGGAGTTTGGTATGAAGAGGGGTAATTAGATCACCAAGATTCAAGAGTTTGATCTGGAATTAAACCTACCAAACTCATGCGAGGAAAGGGTCTTTGTTAGTTGATTGCCAACAACATTTTAGATGAAACAAAAAGTGAAGAAATAGAGATCAAAGGCATGCCTATGGTCCTCTTTGTTGCCACCACTGATGAGTGGTATTCTGGCATCGCCCATTTTTTGACATATGGTGAGTGTCCCACTCATCTCTCCTATAAGGAGAAATGGAAAGTTAAGTTAGAGGTTGTTAGTTATGTTATATGGGATAATGGTCTGTACAAAATAAACCTAGATGGGGCATTTCTTCATTGTGTTGATAAGGTGCAACAAGATAAACTCTTGGAGTCTTTTCAAAATTTGGCCTGTGGAGGAATTTTTTTGCACCAGTGACAATGCACAAAATTTTGTGAGCAAGGTACTATTGGCCCATGCTATTTTAGGATGCCTATAGATGAGTGCATAGGTGCAAATTGTGTCAATAGTTCATTGGGAAGCCTAAACTGGCTGCATTGCCTCTCAAGCCAATAGTAATCGAGGAGCCTTTTCAGCAGTGGGGTATTGACTTCATTGGCACATTCAACCCATCTTCAAGTGCTGGACATGATTATGTCCTCACGATGATTGATTACTTTACCAAGTGGGTGGAAGCCATCCCAACCAAGCATGTTATGTCTGAAGTGGTGTGCAATTTTCTCAAGGAAAATATTATCTCCCGGTTTGGGGTCCCACTTAAAATTGTAACAGATAATGCAGCCTTTTTTTTTCTCACATAAAATTACTCAATTTTGTTTTTATTATGGGATTACCCTATCCCACACTTCAGATTATTTCCCTTAGGGAAATGGCCAAGTAGAATCAAGCAAAAAGAACCTAGTCATTATTATTAAGAAATTGGTAGACGACAATCAGAGGACTTGGCATAAGGCATTGTATAATGCTTTATGGGTAGATAGGATAACACCCAAAAGGGCTATAGGTATGTCGCCTTTCCAACTTCTGTATGGCTTGAATGCGGAGATCCCCATCACCCTAGAACTACTAGTGCTTAGGTTAGCCAAAGCAATCGAAGACTCAACCTTCAAAAGTTCTATCAACAAAAGAATCATGTGCCTAACTGAACTAAATGATCAGTGAACCATGGTGGTGGATCAGATTACGGCACATTAGAACCAAGTGAAGAAAATTTTTGATAAAAAAGCTAAGGTCCATGAATTTCAAGTCAGAGATCAAGTCTTGTTGTGGGACAAGAGGTGAGAACCGAAGGGAATGCATGGCAAATTTGACTCCTTATGGAGAGGTCTGTTCACCATTCGACAGCTCTATGGTGAGGCTAGCTTCTTGCTGGAGTACCAAGATGAAATGCCATTTGCACTACCCCATAGTGGGCAACATCTGAAACTGTTCAAACCTTGAAGCTTAGATGGGTCTGTTTGTATATATGTATAGCTTGTACATTTTGTCTATTTTCTTTCATTTTTAGCCTGACTCCATAGCCCAATGGCTTGGATGAAGGCACTTAGAGACTAGTTTCTACTCCCGTTGATCAATTTGATTTATGGAAGTTCTCCAATAGGAGCCAACTATTGTTTCTAAAATCAGCTTAGCTCATTTTTGGAATCAACCCCTTGTGAAACTTGTTCATTTCACCTTTTGTCTCTCTAAGTCTATTTTTGAGACGAGTTTTTCTCATTCTCATCTTGGCCCAACTGTACCGTTCAAAATTCATAACATCTTTTCTTTATGTTTTCCCCAAAATGTGAAAGTTGTTACAGTCTCAATACGACTAGGGGACCAAAATTTGTCTTTTTTAGCGTTAGTGTTTTTCTTCACATTAACCTACACGGGCAGCGAATTTCAATGCCAGTGTATTTTTACCTTTGAAATGCAGGAGTGGTGAAACTTGTTAACCCTGCATCTTGACCTGCATGGGCGGCAAATTTTGCCTCCCCTGCATTTTCTCCATCACTCACATGTAGGAGTGGCAAAATTTGTCGCCCCTGCATGTCTCTTCTATTTTTCAGTGTAAAGGCAGTAATTTTTGTCGCCCCTGCACTGCCTCAATTTTTATGTGTGTCATTTATTGCAACATGCACTAGGTTATTGGGGATGATTTTCACCCTATTAAATTTGGTTTTAACCTCATTTTGCTTTATTCTTCATTTTGGCAGATTTGAGCTCATAGCGCGTGTATTTTCCCAAGTAGGTTTTGTATTTGGCATAATTTATTCTTCTATTTTAGTTTGCTTTCAATCTTGTTTTTATTTTTTCCCCCTCCCCATCGGCCTTCCAAAGTTCCTCTACATGCGTCGGTGGTGATTTTTGCCGCCCTCCCTTGCCCGTGAGTTTCATCTTAACTTGCACGGGTGGTGAATTTTGCCACTCGTGTTGCCCTTGTTGCTCCATTTGAATGCATCAACGGTGAAATTTACCACAGATACATGCTCTTCACATTGACCTATAGGGGTGGTAAAATTTGCTACCAATGTAGGTCATGTCTGCAGGAGCGATGAATTTTACTAACCCTACACATTCTAGCTGAACATGTAAAGGCAGTGATTTTCACTGCCTTTGCTCTTCTTTGACAATTCTTCATGCACATGCGGCAAAATTTGCCGCCCATGTCTTTTCCTCCTCCCTCTTGCATGTAAGGGTAGTGAAATTTGTCGCATGTGCATGTAGTCCATTCCACATGCTTGGGTGGTGAATTTTGATGCCCTTGCATCTTTCCTCTAAAGTTTTCCAACCCTGGAGAAATTTTCACTCTTTTTCATTTTTCCCCCTCCTCTCCTTTTTTTTCCTCATTTTCTGACCCAACCATATTAAGTTCCCTTCCTTGATCATGATCACCCAATGTACGAATTTATCAATTTGCCCATTGTTCCCTAATTGCATGATCATGGTTGCAATATTCCCTGAAGATTCTTGTTCATCAGCACCTACTCAACTGAGACCAGCTCTAATGACTGAGGCTTTTCTGAAGAAGTCAAAGGCCATGAAGTATCAGTACCAGGGCATCTTTCTGATCACTTCGATCACCTCTAATGTTGATGACATTAGAGATATAGAGATTGGCCATGTGGATATGGCCGAGTTCATGACCAAAACCAAGGTGATAAACTCGAGCTCTGAAATGAGGAGGATCATCGAGAGCAACATTCATCTAGTTTCCACTTTCCCAGTGGCAGCACATCATACAGAGTTCATCCTCCAGTGCACCCAGTTCTACAATAAAGAGACCAGATCAGTCTCAAATGCCAGTGGCAATGTAATAATTCAGCTAGACCCCAAATTCATTGACAAAGTTTTCATGTGCCCTCTTGCTACTGAAGTACTAAGGATTGACTTCGTAGAAGCACAGAAAGAGTATGACAAGGATCCTGAGAGGGAAAAGAAGGTAATAAATAATAGGTGGCTGAAAACCCCCAAAACCAATTTATCCAGATGGCCACAAAATTTCTTGAGGAGTGATTTCATTGAAGAGGTTGGTGACTTGATTACCCTCCTCAGTAGGGTACGAGGCCTGCCTTCTTCTTCACAATTCTATGAGTGGATGTACCCTTTTATCAAAATCATCCTCCAAGGTAAGCAAGTTATCTTCTAAGGTGAGCAAATCAGCAATGCTCTTGACAAGCAACTGACCAAGGTACAAGCTACTTTGAAATTCTACATGACTTCATACCTGGTGTACATTACGGCCTCCATGCAAACCTTTCTAGGTTTGACAACTAAAGGAGATAGGAAAACCACCCCAGTCTACTCATATTACCCTCAGTTAACATTGCAAGGATCAATCCACCATTTTAGGAGGGTAAATGATGCCTTCTTCATGGTATTTTTGTGCCTCTTCGACCCCCAGCTCAAACAAAAGAGAATATGTGATGAAGCGTGGGTAGTCGTCAATGACTATGGCTGTATGTTCCTACAATTTCCCTCCTTCTGCTATCTTCAGGTTGGATTTTTTCAAGGCTATCCCTATATGCTCCCCAGGTTTCCTTTTGATAAGTTAGTCCTAATGGAGCTATGTAGACAAATGGTTGTTGTGCATACTAGACAGATGGAACTGAAGAAGCCAAGTTTTAGATTTCCAATTGAAATTCGTAGATACTCAGTTTTAACTACAGCTAAAGCCAAGGTCATGGAGACGGAGATGCAACTAGTTACTATGAAATAGTTCAAGAGAAGGGACCATTTTAACTATAGAGGTGTCAAAGACATGATCAAAAGAAAGACTCAATTTTATGAGCCTATGATCAAAGACATCTGGGTAGACCTGTGGACAACTGAAGAAATTTGGAAGATGGACTACAGCAAGCTGACCCTGGAGCAAATCAAATATTTGGGGCTTGTAGAGATTCTCCCCAATCTGGTTGATGACAAGAACATTATTAACAGTAGGTACCTAGCCGAGAAGGTTGCTGACTCCCCTCTTCCTCTAGTTCAATGGTCTCAGAAAGAATTAACTTCTTTGAGGAAAAGATTCAAACCAATATTGGCTAACACCAATGATTGGTTAGTAGCCAAAGGGATCACACTGAAAGAATTTATTATAGGTCAGAGGCTGATTTCCATGTAGAAATAAGAAAGAAGGCAAAAAATAGGACCAAGAACAAAGGTGATGTTCCTTCTCCATCTAGGCCTCACAAGCCTAGAATCATCTTTGTTTCTAAAAAATCAAAGGTTGTTGAAGATCCAGAATCAACAGTTAAGGGATTTAGAGAATAAGGGTCCTAGGAATAGGCAGCTCAACAAATGGAGATAGATGACAGGCTCTTAGAGCGGTAAAGGATTGATCCCTTACCTTCTCAGAAAGGGGCACAACCACTTACAGACATCTCTCCTTCTCCACCTCAGTCTCATGTGGCATCTCCTTCACCTCTATCTCCTATCAGTGTTACTTCTTCTGGAGCTGCCTCTCCTTTTAGAGTAATGATTGGCAATCCTCAAGATGCTTCTAGAGATACTCTCTGCTCCTCAGGCTCTATTCCTAGTCTGGCATCTCCTTCCTTCAATCTAGGAGAAAGCTCTACCCTTGATCAATCAATGACTGGTACGATTTCCCCTGTTACTCCTACTACAACCACTGTTATCACTAGCAGTGCAGATGTTACCACAGTAACATCAGCTGTAGGAACCGTGGCCACATTAGGTACTTCTTCTCTCCCTCCTTGGATGTCAACTTTCACACCTAAAAGAAAGAAGCTAGCCATCTATGCAGATGACTTCAATTTTGGCAAGATAGTGCCAGTGAAAGCTAAGGCCCCTAAGAGACCAAGGATCCTCTCAAAATTGGTTGAGGAAAAGAGGCATAAATTTATGGAAGTAGCTAAACCTCTGCAGGATGTAACCCTTGAGGGTTTTGACATGAGCAGCTATTCCATCTCTCATGTTGAACTTATAAAAGTTACTCATGAAGGTGCGAAAAGTGATCTACAGTCTGCAATGGACATCATGGTTTAGAAATTTGATAGAGAAAAGGAGATGGACTACTTTAAGGCCAAGATAGAATAGTTGATGGTAGTAATAAGAAAATTCACCCTTCCCTCTAAAACGGCAACTCTAGAAGCCTTCTCTATTGACGACCCCATCATCTAAAAATCAGAGAGAACCTATATGAAAGGAAAAGTGTTGGAGGATTACATTGTGAAGATGCACACTCGGGGAATTTCCTTACTTATAGAAGTTGCCAAAAAGACAGGCAAGATAAAGAAGCTGAGGATAGATTTAGAAGACCTTGTCTCTCTTATCTCTGAGGACATTCACAGTGCAAAGAAATATCTCAGCAAGTGGAGGGAAATGAAGGATCTAAAGAAAAGCACCTTGATTTCCATCAGTGTTGTTTCCAGCAAAAATTCCTATGTTGAGATTAAGGAATCACTTATATACAAGATTCAGGTACTCAAGGCGCTCATCGAAGATCTTGAGTCTTCTAAAGATGCTAGTGAGAAAAGTGATACAGGCCTGTTGAATAGACTGGAAGAACTGCCTTGCGACCTCACCACCAGGGATAATCAATTTCTCTCAGCTGAAGAGATGATCCAAGGATTCAAGGGTATGAGTTAGAGAGATTTTGAAGAGAAAACCTTCTCCATGACTTCTGTGGACAATATTTTAGATACTCAGTTAACTCTGGATAATCTAAGATCTAGGTTAACTAGTCATGCTAAGGCAATCACAGCATTGAAGGATGCTTTAATCAGAGCCAGGGTCATCTTCAAGAACACCGTTGCACCAGATAGTATAGGAATTTAGGCATCCATTGCTATGTACGGTGCTCATCTGAAGAAGTCTGGCGGCAAGAGCTGAAACTTTTTTCCCTTCTCTCTTCTTTTCTCATGCACTTTTGTCATGAAAAAGTGCATGCAATTTTTTAATGTGTAATTACATGTAAAAAATCCAGAAAAATATCTCAAAGTCAAAGATGAGTCATCTTTGACTAAGATATTTTTGTATTTTAATCTTTTCTAATTTTGAGGGTTTCTCCCTGTATATAATGGAGACCTCTTTTGTAAATGGATCTCTGATAATTGAGAGCAAAAACTCTACTGAAATTGAGACACTTCTTGAGACTTTGTGCTCAACTTGTAAATCATATTTTTTTGAATGAATGAGAAGCAGGTTTATTTCAGAGTTTGTGTTGAAGTTTTTTGTGTTATTTAGGAAATAGTTCTTAAGTCTTCTTTCCTGATAATCTCCTATTTGTTTGATTTAATAAGCAAAGTGTGTGTGTGTTGATATTATCTGAGAGCATTTCTAAAAGATAGAAGAAATACTTTGAGCTAATTTTATCTTGGTGATCCTTTTTTATCCTTTATAGTTTCAGGCGAAGACTTTGTGCTTCATTTCACTCTACGGTTACGCATATTCCAAATCAGTGAAGGAAACTATGGAAGACTTTGTGCTTATGCAAGTTTCCTTGTGAACTTTGTTACTTTAGGTGATTTTCTATTCTACGTTGGATACCATTCCTGAAAGAAGAGGAATGTTGTTGGCCAACGACTAGGATTTCTCTCTCTTGTTCCTTGGACATCACCTCTGAAAAAAGAGAGGTGGATGTTGTTATACCACCCCATGTATTATTTTCTACTTAATTATATATACATATAGCATATAAATATTCATAGGGAACCTCCCCTTGATGAGAGGAGAGATTTACCTCATCCAGATCTGGTAAACCCACACTTTTCGTGGTGTAAATCTCCCTGTGTTGTGGTTGATATACCCATTTTGTCATCAGTTAGTTGACGACAAAATATTCACCCAACACACTAGACTAGGCCTTTAAAATATTACCAAGGTTCTCAAAAGTGAATTTGGGCTCTATTGGATGCATTTACCCCTAAAAAACAATTCATATCTCCAATTGTCAAATAGACCTTACTAGGACGTCATGACTTTAAGATTAATATATCAGGCCTTCTTGTAAGACTAGGCATTAGGGAGAAGTTTGGGTGTCTTTTAGACATGTAAATAGGATTGACAAGACCTTGACACACATCCATACATTTAAATCCATACAAATATACTCTATAATAGGCCTAATATAGACCATGAATCCAACACTGATTGTAAAACTCATTCAATAGAGTAAAAGTACAAGGAACCTTCATGACTTATGTATACCTATTTTTTAACCAACCTAATCATCATTAAGCTGATTTCAAGTGTTTTACTTAGTTTATTTTGGCAAAAAATGACCCTTTCCAAGCATGTCAAGTGTTAAGAGTCTAAGAGTGGCTATAATAGCCAATATTTTAGTAACCTTCAAGGGGTATTTGCCTGTCTAAACACTCAGACCAGTTGCCTTACCAAATACATTAGGTATGGAGTCATATAATCTTCTCTACAACTCACTTTTTAAGGTACAACCTTGGCTTCAACATACTAGACCAGCCTTGAAAGAATTGAAAATACCTCCAAAAAAAAAAAAAAAAAAACTATGCCAAAGCACTTAAAGGGATGAGGGAAAAAAACTATTATACTCAAATAATATACAACAACACTTAGAGAAAGTAAAACATATAATCTACTATGTACAAGTTCTCTGAAAATGACTCACTCAACCTAGATCAAAGAAAAAACCCCTAAAATATTTCTACTCCATGCAAGTACATCATCATGTGGTTGATAGACATAAGTGAAAGCTAATTTTATAGAATGAATACTTGACATACCATCTCTTAATAGTGGTTCATTTAGATGACTATTAGCTAATTCTCTCCCTCTTTGATCACTATTCTCACCTTCTTGCTCTCCAACTGCCTAACTAGGTCAATAATGCTTTGAAAATGCTCCCTAGTAACTCATTAGCTTTCAATTACAAAACCTGATCATCATATATAGCTTACAACTCTGAATAATTTTTGAACAAAAAATTATTCTTGTCTTGCACAAAGGAATGATCAATTAATAAATCATCATCAAGAATAATCCAACTTACTTACTTGCTGGGGATAGCTGGTATTTGATGGGTATCATTATTACCCCTTAATTTAATCAACTTATGTTGGTGTCAGCTTTTACCAAGGTGGTGTCTAAAGCTATTTGTAGTAAGGCATTTTATTGATTTCAAGTTAACAGTACTATTTTTTCTTGGGGTTTGATGTTATACTAATCTATGTTTATCTCTAACACCTAAACTAATGTTGAAAGTAAATAATCTTGTAGGAAATATAAACAAACTAATCTAAACTTAATTGAAGAATCTGGGAATAATCACACACTACTTCAAAATTCACCTAAACTAGATACAAATCCACACTTGCATAATAAACGTAATCTTAAATCACATTTGTAGAATTAAAATAATATCAAATCCACACTTTCAAAATCAAAATTATGAGAATAAAAATAATTAAAAGTTTATGTTGAAAGTAACACATCATCCATTCAATCTACCCTGCAAGTTATCAATCTTAATTATGCAAACACAAACACACACACACACACACACACACACACACACACACACACACACAGATACAAGAACTAAATTATAAATACCAAAATAAATCACCTAACTCCTTGGGGAGTGGGCCCTTTATCACCCTTAGATTTAGGTTTAAATCAACTCAGCTATAAGATATTCTTCAACACATGAATTGAGAAAGAAACTATTGTAATGATCTTATATTTAAATAACCAAAATTACAATATTTTTGTATGTATGTGTATATGTTATATATCCAATCATGGATCTATCTATTTATTCTATGAAAATAAACTATTTATCCCTACATTCTAGGAACAACTTGACTGATTTGAAACATAAAGATATTCTAGAGAGATTGGGCGATATAGTTAGAATAGAAGGATATTGCAATGAGAACTTTGAGGAATCAAAAGATCCTATCAGATAACAACTACCATGCCTAACTATATTAGATGAAAAAATCCATACATATACGATATTCATATCTTTTATCTTTAGCATTGTAACCTAGAATAACAACTTCTAAAAATGGAAGGCTAAATAGAAATAGAAAACTATTTATATACATGCTCAAAAATAGAAATGTCAAAAGGAGTCTTCCAGATTGTCATGAAGAAGGTGGAGAAGCTATCTAAACCCTTTGGAACATTCTATGATCAATTCTTAAGCAAATTGGTTTAATTCATATCAAAATTGATGAAATCTATAGCTTACTATTGAAATTTGTAGCCATCTAATGAAATCTACAGCTGACTGGTGAATTCATAGCTGGTTGTAGCAAGCTTCAGAATCTATAGCTAGTTCTCAAATGATTAGTTCTTTGTCTTATATCATCCTTATCTTTGTGAAATCTTTTCAAAACTCATATTAGTGCTACTATCATCTGTACATATCAAAATGTGAAGCCTAAAACATGTAAATGGTTAGAACATAATGCAAAGAAGATAGACTTAAACTTTACATGAATTTATATAGATAAAAGCATCTATTTCCTACCTTATACTAGTTCTAAATATCAAGATTACATATAATGCTCAACCATTTGACATATTTAAGGTTATAGAATATAACAATAATGAGTCATTTTATGGACTCATCATCCCACCCACTCCTTACCTTTTGCAAGTCCCTTTTTCAAAATAGTATCTTCAATCTTCATATTTATTAATTATCTATTCCATCTTAAGACTCAAGTCATAGATAAAATATTGATCTTGAAGTATCCTCTGATGATGAGGAGTGAAGCCCATATCCCTTTGCACAAAGTGGAGTCAAATTGCAAATTGTTTCTCAAATTGAGGTCATGTATTCTACCATGGGGACATAGAGGTAAGTAGTAAGGGAGGTATGAACCTCATCCCTATCTATGGATTCATTCCATACCTTTGTATAACATCTAAAATTATTTTCACAATGACTTTAGCCCTTCCAAGAGACCACTGAATAGTAATGGGTGACAATACTTCTCTTCATCTCAAGGGAACTAGTAACATATGCTAGCATTGTCTATAATCAACCACTACATCATTAAAATTATACTAAACAAACAATTCAAAACTAAGAAGGCCATCCTATAAGATAAAGAGATAATGATCATGAACTCTGGGCTATTGATAAAAACTATGAAATTTTTATAATATATATTGTGCATCACTAAATTGAGGCCTAATGCATAAACCAACATCTTTTACAATATTAGTGTGATCATATTGATCCTGCCAAGCGATCTGATTTATATATGTAGACAAAATATCTCTCATTTTAAGTTCTCCCAAAAATAGATTTACCAAGAAATCATTTGCATTGCCTAGAATAATGTTACATAAGTAGAATTCACAAAGTAAATCTTGCCTGTCAAGAGTACTATTTTTAAATGTTGCCATGAAGTCATCATTGGTATTTATCTGATGTGGTAAATCATGAGATCTTTGAAATATTTTCCACCTGAAGAACTATTCATGTAAAAATAGACTATATACAGAAGAAGGGAATCTACAAGATAATAATTTTTCACTTAGCTGATAGGTAAACTGAAGAGTTTGTTTAACCTATTCTTATTTCTATAGAGCTTGTGTCAACTCCTCCTACACTTTCTATTTATCTATTCTAAGAAGATGATTTTCCTTCCTAAGTAGGTTATTTTGTCTATTCATCTCTTCAGTTCTGATCAAACTTGCTCCCATTGATTTTTCACATCTAGAACAGACAAAATAGTTTGACATCCCTATTCTATCATGACCCTAAGAGGAACATTAGAAGATATAGAACCTATCTGAGTCCTTACCCTAGCATTTTTCATTTCAAATTTGAGAATATTTCTCCTTAAAGAAATATTATTTTCCACAAGTGATTTGGTATGACTCCATACATCAATAATTTCATCTTCTACATCATCCACTCTCTTTAAGGATTGGATTTCCATGTTTTCAATTTACTTTTTTAAATAATCAATTACAAAATCTTTGTTTTAAGCTGTAGCAATTAATTCTACATTATATCTAATAGTGGATTCTAGCTAGGTCAATGCTAGAGCAAGTTGTAGTTTCACATCTTTTGCCAGGTTGTCCTTTTTCATTCATTAGGGCCTTTCCTTTATCCCTTATTTTTTTTTGTAGAGGGAGTAAGAATCTCATCAAGGATGATTTTAGTAGAGTCATCAACAAAGTCTTCTTATGGGAGAGGGATTTCCTCTTCCTCTCTATTCTAACCTTCACTAGTAGTGACAATGGGGGTTTGTCTCAAACTATCCAAGGTTTCTGTAGTGATAGTCTCATCACTATCAATAGCTAGGATTAATATATTTATTCTCTTAGGAGGAGGAAGGGTTTCTATATGTGAGGTTTCCTAAGTTCTTAGCTGGGAGGCAAGGTCTGTAGAGGACTCATCTTCAATAATATGAATGGGTTCTTGAATAGGAGCAGCTTGAGGAATATGTTGATGGCTTTTGCTAGAAGGTCAAAGTTTCAATTTTCTGCTTGTTGGCTCAGGGAGTGAGACTCTACAAGGAGGACTTGGGGATTGTAATGGAATAATTTTATCTAAGGATCTTGTGTTACGAGTAGTTTTAGATACAATTCCTTTGGGAGAAATTCTAGGTGGGGTTTTTGAACTTGAAGTATGAATGTGCAAAGGAATATGCCTAGCAATTTTAAGGGTTTTTGCTTTCTTTCCTTCATGGAATGTATCCCAAGCCTCCATTTTGTTTTTCTACTACAAATAGTGATGTTGGATAATGAGTTGAATTAACCCATGATGGTGGATGGTAGAGGTATCTTTGGTATACCTCATAGCTATAATTTGAATAGATCCTAAGAGAAATAAGGGAAGATTTATTTTTTGATGAGGTTGTTGAGCACCATATTTCAAATGAATTAACATTCTCAAAACCATAAAACTTAGAACACTACATTGCCCTTCACATATTAATTATTTTATGAGCCAAAAGGAAACTGACCTCCATGGTTCAAGTAGAGATTCTCTACTGACCCCTTTGATTCTTCCTTTGATGTCTTCCATGCAGACTGGTATTGATTCTCCCTCACTATTGAAAATCTTGATGAGATCACTAAATGAAGATCTTCCTTCTATTCATGTACCTTCATCTAAAATTCTTGACAATTCACTAAGGACCTATGTGGAAAAGGGTATTTGAATACCTTGGACTATGGAGAAGTTAGGTGTCAAGTGGAGGATGAATTTAGTTACCAATGCCTCATCAAATCCCTAAAATTTGAGAAAGAACCCAAGCCATCCATTTGCTACCATTATTTCCTTTACTAGTTCATCCTTCAATAGCTCACTTGCATTTTCTGGCTTAGATTTCTTCTTTAACCCCATTCTAAACTTACACATGACACAGTCAATCCTTTACTCTGCTTATCAAAGGAAAATAAACTCTATTGTATAATATACAAAAATAATATCTCCTTAGGGTTTAAACTGTGGACAACACTCGAAGTATGCTAATTAATGATGACAACATCAATTTGAAATGATGATGGTATACTTTTTTCTTTTTATTATTTTTGTTTAAATCATTCCATCATCAAATCTTTTAATCTTTCCTCTGTGTTTTTCATAAATTAAAGATAATTAATAATGATTTGTCATCATAAATTACTTTATGGCTAGAAAGAATATTACCCATAGCACATATGTTGGAGTTCTAAAATATAACTTTTTGAAATGACCTTTTGCTGCCATCATAGAATATTCTCCTTATATCCCCTTATGTAATTTTTATGTCAATAGGTTTAAGAAAATGCATGAAATTTAGACATCTAAAACTAACACTTAGTATAAAAATAAATATGCTACCTTACAAATCATAATATTATCCTTGTTAATCTTCCTTACCTATTCTTACTTAGAGAATTGCATAAATTAGTCATGGAAATAGTACAACAAATAATAACATCAAATTTATTGGTTTGAAACCAACTAAATTTATGAACTCATTTTTTTTATTTTTTTGATGTTTTACCCTTGACTAGCGATTTGTTGGTTTTCTGATCAAGGCTCATTATTCTGTGCATGAACAACCAGTAAGATGGTTTTTTGAACATGACTATCAACAATGTTTCAAAATATTTTCATTGTTGAATTATATATATATATATATATAGAGAGAGAGAGAGAGAGAAAGAGAGAGAGAATAGGGGAATCCTCTTCCTTTATTAAAGCCAATTTTTTCTTCAAAGATCAATTAACATGGAATATTTGAGTTCTTTCATGGTACCAAACTCATTTTGTATTAACTGAATGAATTCTTCTTTACTGAAAGGCTTCTGATATAGCTTCACCCTATGTCCATTAACAAGAAGTATTTTATAATTTCCATTTATGAGTAATAATTATACTAAACCGTTATCAAAAATTCTTTCTATCTGAAATGGTCCTAACCATCCAGTTCAAAGCTTACCTTTGAAATGTTGATATCTAGAATCATGTAAAAGTACTCAATCTCCTTCTCTGAATTGTCTTCCTTTATTATGCAAGTCATGTCATTGCTTCTTTTGATATTGTTTCATCTCTATCTGTTGCAAGGCTTCTATCCTCAACTCATCCAATTCATTCAACTATAACATTCTTTCTTTTTGTGCTTCAACTAAATCAATTCCTACTTCTAATGCAGTCTTCAAAGTTTGCATTTCAAATTCAATTGAAAGAAGAGGTTTCTTACCACATACCAACTCGTATGGTGAAAAATTAGTAATGGTTTTCCACATGGTGTTGTATGCCCAAACAGCTTCTAGGAGTTTGGATACCCAATTCTTCCTACTGCTACTAACTATCATGGTAAGGATATTCTCCAATTCTCTATTAATGACTTCTACTTGTCCATTTACTTGAGGATGATATGGAGAAGATTTCTTATGGTTGACTTGGTAAATATCCATGAATGCTTGAATCATATTAGACATGAAAGGTGGCCCTTGATCAGATACTATTTCTCTTGGTGCTCTAAAACATTGTATAATCTTAGAATAGAGGAAGTCTACTAATACTTTTTCTCTTTCAAAAAAGAGCGCTTGTACTTCAGCCCATTTGGTTACATAGTCCATACATACCAATAAATAATCTTTACCTTGTGAGGGTGGATCTATGGGCCCAACAAAGTCCATACTCCACTTCTCAAAAGGTTATAGAACTACCTATGGATGAAGAGGCATCTCAGAGGATAATGTAGGTTTCTCCATTCTTTGACATGTATCACATTGCCAAACATATGTCTTTACCTACTTGTGGAGATTTGGCCAAAAATATCTGGCTCCAAGAATTTTATGTATCATTCTTTTCACTAAATAGTGTCCTCTAGGTTCATCATAACATACATTAATGATATCATACATCTCATTCTCCTTTACAGACCTACAAAAAAAATGATTGGCTTCAAGTTTAAATAGTATACCATTAATCCATTTATAAGAACTAATTTTAATTAACCATTTCTTTTCCTTTTTGGTACATGGAAAAGGAAACTTCCTTATAGCTAAAAAGTTCACTATATCAGAAAACCAATGTGATTATGTTGAAACAATAAATAGTTGATCATTCAAAAAGTTGTCTTCTACAGGTTCTTTTTCATCTATATTGTGCAATCTAGAAATAAAATCAGCAACCACATTAAATTTTACTAGTTTGTCAATAATTGTTATATCAAATTCCTACAATAATAATAACCACCTAACAACTCTTCCTCATACTACTAGCTTATTCATCAAATATCTAATAGCTGCATGATCAATTTACATAACTAGTAATATAATATCTAAATTTATTTATGGCATAAATTACAACAAGGAATTCCTTCTCAGTGGTTGTATAATTTATTTTGATTGAAGTTAAGTTCTTGAATATGTAATATATGGCATACATATGTCCATTTTCATTTGTTTGTCCCAAAATAACTCCCATAGCATGATTAGATACATCAATATAAATATGGAAGGACTTTGACCAGTTAGGTCCTCTTAATACTGGTGCAGTATTGACCTTCTCTTTGATGGTTTCAAATGCTTGTTGGCAAGCTGAATTCCAAACAAATTCACTCTCCTTTGTGAGCAAAGCATACATGGGAGAAGAAATCTTGCTGAAGTCTTTTATGAATCTTCTATAGTACCCTGCATGGCCTAAAAAACTCTTAATATCAATTTAATTTTGAGGAATAGACAAGTTTGCAATGACTACAATTTTCTTTGGATCTACCTGGATTCATTTTGAAAAATATGATGTCCTAAAACTATGCCTTCTACCATAATCAAACACTTTTCATGACTTAGAAATAAATGGTGATCTGGAAATCTTTGTATTACTTTTGTAATATTACTCAAACTTTCATCAAAGGATTCTACATGAATAGTAAGACCATCCATATAAACCTCTACATAATATTAATCAAGCTTGAAAATATGGCTAGGACTACATGTTGGAAAGTGGAAGGTGCATTGCATAAACTAAAGGGTAAGACTATGTAGGTAAATGTTCCCAATGGATAGGTGAAGGTTGTTTTGTCTTGATCCTCTAGTGCCACTTGTATTTGGTTGTATCCACTAAAGCCATCTAGGAAAGAAAAGTATCTTTTCCTAGCCAAATTGTCAAGTACTTGATCAATGAAGGGTAGAGAAAAGTAATCTCTCATTATCACCTTGTTTAATTCCCTATAATCTACACATACTCTATATTTACCATTTTTCTTGGAAACAATGACCAACAGAGAGACCCATTGGTTGTCAAAAATATGATAAATGAATCCTACTTGTAGTAACCTTTCAACTTTAGTTTTCACAATGTCTCTCAAGGCAGGATTAATTCTTCTTTGAGGCTACCTTACTGGCTTAATGTTCTCTATGTAAATGTGGTGTGTACATAAACTTGGATGGATTCCCTTTATGTCTTGATATTCCCAAGAAAATACTTGAGTATGATCTCTAAGTACATCAAAAACTTTCTTTTTTTGATCATTTATCAACCAACTATTTATGTTGAGTGTCTTCCCTAGTGCTACTATGAATTTTTTAGTGTCTAGATAGGAAGAGTCTATTTTTTTGAATTCAATCATCAATGATTTGAGAGGATAATGATGTGTTAGAAATGTATGAAATGTAATAGCATCTTTGACAAATTTATCTCCTATGGAAATGATTTCAACTAAAAGATAATGGAAGGTTGTTAGAAATGAGTTTTTGCCTTCATATGCCCATTGTATCACACTATTTTGAATGTTTTTATGGTCATTTAGTACATTAGAAGAGGTGTAAGAGGATGAATGATTAGAATAATAGGAAGTGCTATCTGGAAAGGATTTTTTGTTCAAATTTATAACTAGTCTATTACAATTCGTAGTTGGATTGTCAAGATCTATAACTAGATTGCCCAAATCCATAGTTGGACTGTCAAAATCTGTAGTAATTCCAATGCTTCTTAATAACTCATCTTTTACTTCCTTAACATGATCAGTGATTGTAACCATTGCTAGAGAGGAGATGCTATCATGTTTTTCAACCCATAACTATTTGATAGTATTGATTTATGGTTGAGCAAGTGGATATAAAGAAATCCATTTTTATTTTAAGACTATTTGAGATGGTCATATCTCTTGATATACAATCAATCAATGTTTTTATAGTTGCTACCAAGTTCTTCTTAAAATCAATGGGAGTCTAATATATTTGTTCTTAGGTTGGAGGATATTCCCATGACTCTATAATCAATGTTATATCTTCAATGACACCTTTTGATTTGGTAGTTTTATGATCTACCATATAGAGGATTGTGGTAGTTGGTTGCATATCATTTAAAGAGATATTTTTCATGATGTCTATAGTCATTACATTAATAGTGGATCTTAAGTCTACCAATACATTTGGTATCTCTTGCTATCCATTTTTTATAGAAATGATAGGGCTTCTTAGGTCTCCATATTTAGGCAAAAAGTAACTTACCTGCTAATAAATCATCAAGCTTTCCATCAACATGTATAGTCTTAGGATATTATCTTTTTCTACTAGGTGTCTTGATACACAAACTTTTGATCACCTTATTTAATTTTGGAATGTCTCTAATGGATTATAACAATGGAATATCTATGTTTAATTTTTTGAGCTCTTAGATCAATTCAAATTCTTTTTTGTTTTCCACTTCCTTCAATCTTTATAGAAAAGGAAAAGATGGGGGAGTTATAATGACTTCTTTTGTTTTTTCATTTTCCTCTTTGGACTCTTCTTCCTTCTCTAGTTGAGTTTTTTGACTTATTTTATCTTATGGTACTTTTGTGATGATGATTTGAGGTTCTTGCAATGTTATTCATGATCTAAGATGAATGTCTGCACATTCAATAACTCTTACCCCCATTATTTCACCTTGTTCATTTACAAAAACCTATCTATTTTTTGATTTGCTACTAGTTGAGTAGGTAGCTGAGGTTGGTTTACTTGTTCTATAGAGGTTGTTTGATTTCCTTGGGGAGCCATTAATGCTTCTTGTTGTTGTTTTTGTTGAGGATACCTTCTTTATTATTGTTGACTATATTTTGGACTAGAATTCCAGTGTTGATTTTTTCATGGCTACTGATGGCCTTGGGTTATCCATGTTTATTTAAAAGGTTAAGGCATCATCCACTATTATGGCACCCACTCCTAGGTGGCCCATGGTGGTACATCCCATATTTTTGGAGGTGTATACCATTATAGAAAAGGAATTCTTGAGACAAACTATTGTTTTTGTTAAAAGGTATTTCCTTATCTCTGAACATAGTTTATTTCTTCTATGGTTTGTGCATTTTATTTAAACTAATTTTTGAGGCTAGGAAGATGACTAAAATTCTTTATTTCATGATACTTGGCATCACATATTCCACAGATTTTAGTTTTATCCAGAGGATAGTCTCTAAGTGCATGTTTCAATATACATTTTGGACAATAAATTTCCAATGGTTCAGTATTAGATTTAACCTTAGCTTGCAATCCATCAAATGTTGAATTTAGTTGAACTAGTATGTCTATTTTGAAGTCTTTTAGATGTTCCATAAGTTGGCTCACATCACTGGATTTCCCTAGTTTCCATCTTCTACTGCTAGGTTTTATTCTAGAGTAGTTAGTGCATAACTGTATGATTTCTTGGAAATCCAATTTAGTAATATCTCATTTCCACATAAGATTCAAGGAATCCCTGGATGAATCATACAATTATTCAAGGAAAATAGTTTTGATCACTTCTTTAGGCAATTCATAACCACATCTATTGAGGGAAAAATCAAACCAATCTAAGTAGTCAACAAGGTTCTCATCTTTATTTTGTCTGATTTTAAAAAATTCTTCTTTCCTATCCTTGACCCTACACTTGATATTTATTTAAGAATATTATTTCTATTTCTATCCAAATGCAAATATAGTTCCATCTTAAGTTTATAAACCACCTCATTACTCCTTCCTTTATAGTAAAATGAAAGAGCTTTAGCTTTTGGCTATCTAAAGTGTAGTCATAAGTCTGACAAAGGACTTTAAACTCAAAAAGAAATTGATATGGGTCTCCAGTGGATAGACCTCTGAAGGTAGGTAGAGTAGATGGAGAAATGTTTTTTATTATTCATTGTTCATCATCTTCAAAGACAATAGGATAAGAAAATTCCTCTCGGGAGTATTCTTACGAAGATTCCCCACATGCCTATGTTTTCTCCCATGTCAAATAAAGTTCTATTGAGAGGAAGGGATTCTAGTTTTTCAATATCTATAATTTCAACTATTGTAGAAGAAGATTCTTTTGGTCCTTTAGAAATATTTTTGAAAGATTCACTTATCTCTTTTTTCAAACTTTCTATTTTGTCTGAAGCAACCTTGATTCTTTCCTATAAAGGATCAAAATCTTTTGGAACAAACCTACCCTATGAATCTTATGGCCTACTCATGTACTTAATTTTGACAAGAGAGTGATTTTATTCCTTTTTTTTTTTTTAATGTTTTATGGACTGTTAGCCTAAGTGTTTACCTTAATGACACTTAAAATGGTCCTTAACAATGGTGCCAAAATGATGGGTGTCGTTATTACCCCTTCATTTAACCAATATATGTTGGTGTCAGTTTGTACCAGGGTAGTGTCTAAAGCTATTTGCAGTAAGGCACTATATTGATTTTAGGTTAATAGTACTATTTTCAAGGCGGTTTTTATGCTATACTAATCTATGTTTATCTCTAACTCCTAAAATAATGTTGAAAGGAAACAATCTTGTAGGAAATATAAACAAACCAATCTAATCTTAATTGAATAATCTAGGAATAATTACACGTTGCTTCAAAATTCACCTACACTAGATTCAAATTCACACTTGAAAAATAAAGGTAATCTTAAATCACACTTGTAGAATTAAGATAATATAAAATCCACACTTGCAGAATCAAAATTATGAGAATAAAAATAATTAAATGCTTATGATAAAAATAACACATCAACCATTCAATCTACCCTACAAGTTATCAATCTTAATTATGCAAACACACACACACACACACACACACACACGCATCTTAATTGAAATAAAAAAGAATTAACTTATAAATACCAAAATAAATATCCTAACTCCTTGGGGAGTGGGCCCTTGCTAACCCTCAAATTCAAGTTTAAATCAACTCATCTCTAAGATATTCTTCAACACATGAATTGAGAAAGAAACTATTGCAATGCTCTTGTATTTCAATAACCAAAATTATAATATTTATGTATGTATGGGTACATGTTACAGATCCAATCATAGATCTATCTATTTATTCTATGGAAAAAAATTGTTTATCCCTACATTCCAGGTAACAACTTGATTGATTTGAAATAGGAAGATATTCTAAAGAGATTGGGCGATATAATTAGAATAGAAAGATGTTGTAATGAGATCATTAAAGAATAAAAATCATCCTATTAGATAACATATTCCATGCCTAACTATATTTAGCAACCAAATTCATACATATATGATATTCATATCTTCTATATTTAGTGTTGCAACGTAGAATAACAACTTCCAAAAATGGAAGGCTAAATAGAAATTAAAAAACTATTTATATACATGCTCAGAAATAGAAATGTCAAAAGGAGTCTTTCATATTGTCATGAATAAGGTGGAGAAGATATTTGAACCCTTTGGAACATGCTATGATCAATTCTAGATTAAATTGGGTCAATCTATAGTAAAACTGATGCAATCCATAACTTACTATCAAAATTTGTAATCATCTAATGAAATTTGCAGCTGACTGGTGAAATCTGTAGCTGACTAATGAAATCTTTACCTAGTTGTAGAAAGCTTCAAAATTCATAATCAGGTCTCAAATGATTGGTTATTTGTCTTAGATCATCCTTATCTTCATGAAATCTTGTCAAAACTCATATTAATTCTACTATTGTCTGTACATATCAAAATGTGAAGCCTAAAACATGCAAATGGTCAAAACATAATGCAAATAAGATATAATTATATTTTACATGAATTTGTATAGATAAAATCATATATTTCCTACCTTATGTCAGTTTTAAATATCAATATTACATACAATGCTCAACCATTTGACATATTTAAGGTTATAGACTATAGCAATAATGAGTCATTTTATGAACTCATCAATATTACCTCTAATTTGACAAGTTGATGTTGATCTTATATGTTGTATTTGGGCCTATCAAAATGGGATATGGATACTAAAATACAAATGGTATCTTCATGTTGATCCTTAGGTTCCATTATCTTTCTAAAATCCTCAAGTTCAAGGATATCATAGTACTACCGCCCAGTATCATCAAGCTCTCCTTTAGGTCTCACAACTTTGTCATCCTTTAACTAATTTTTAAAATAAATATTAACCTTTTACACTAATTTGACTCATTTTTATTGATATTTTATAATGTCCTTGGCCATGTCAAGTTGATTTTCAACTATTACAAGTACATTAATATTCTCATTATGTCTTCTTAGAACTATTGGCCCATTAATAGTCTCAAACTCCTAAACAAGGTCAAAGTATAGTTGTTAAGTTTCATCAAACTCTTTTTGAGGATCCACAAGGTTAGTAAAAATGGTATTTTCCTCATTTGTATAATAGGTTCCTAAACTTTCTCATTTCATATAATTATGTGGATCAAATTCATAAAAACTTTTTTCCCAATCATCAAAAGAACAATCAGGAACTTCTTCTACCAGTATAGTAGACTCATGATGAGTATCATCTTCCTCATGTAATATGTATGTTCCTAAACTAGTTTATTCAATGACCTTATGGTGGTCATAATCATGATGTTTAGTTCCCCATTCATTAATTAAAATATTAGGGATGCCTTTAAGAGGTGTGTTTGGTTCATGGTCTAAGACATACTCTTCTTGATCAAGAGTTATATAATTAACATTGGAAATATTGGGCATATAAGGCTCTATGTGATTTATGGAAATTGGTTCAGACTTGATAGGGACTCTAGTGCCATACCTTGTCCTACACAACATGTGAGACCAATTAGAGGGAAAATATTCATCTATATTGGTAGTGAAGTCATGTGATAGACATAAAGCAAAATATGGGGGTAAGTCGATGACTAAAATATCTTGGACAATAGAGACACTTAGAAAAGAATGAAAAATGAGACTCAATCCCTTAATCAAACCAATTTTTTTGGTTATTATACCATCTAATTTTAGTACTCCCTTAGTGTTTGGTTCATACTTCAAACCTAGTTTTTCAACCACTTGCTTAGGCATCACAGAACTACTTACACCAGAGTCAATCATACAGTTATGAACCAAATAGTCACCAATGATTAGAGCAAGGTAGACATGAGGAGGTTTGTCACTTACACTTGAATGTTCCCCTCTTAGATTTAGATGTATTATTAAGGATTGATTTTACCTCTCTTGTTGGTCCAACTAATAGATGAAGGTTGGAAAAGGCTTCTTACAACAAATCCTTTTATCCTAGAATGGACAATGTCTACCACCTATAAATGTTGACACTTGTCTTCTTTATTTAATTAATGATATGGAAAGGAACACTACCAACCCTTGGTTGTACCTTAGGATCGATAGTTTCACCTTGAACTTGAGTGGATGGAGTTGATTCTTTGACAAAAACTCACTTCTTATGGACTAGTTTTTAAGAACAACAACACATTCTCTCTGATGTTGACCAATTTGAGATTGAGTTTCCCTTTAAACAGCCTAATTTTATTATGATTTAGGTGGCTCAAAAATTATTTTCCCCTTGGTAACCTCTTAATAAGCATGTGGAGATGCAACTTGACCAACTAAGGAAGATCGATCTCCCTCCATTACCCTTTTATTGAACCTTGTGTTGTATTCTATAGGGTTTCCACCTTTGCTTGGAGTTTTAGTTTGGTTCATGCCATATAATTTACCTTATTTCTAATTTACAAGAGTTGACTCACCTTGTAATTGAATTGGTTCATGCCCTCCTTCAACTTGTGGAGCTAGATCACTAAACTGCCCTTGAGAATATTGTATACTTTACACCATCAAGGCCTGATTGATCACTCCATTTGCACAAGTTGTCTAATTGTGAGGTTGGTTGAAAGGAAATCACCATTCATAATCCTACACTAATTTTTTATGCATGGTCACCAATTATGGCTGTTATACAACCTAGCATGAGTAATTTGGCCCTATGCTTGAGAATTGCCCTGATAAGGGTTGTCTATTAGGTTGGAAGGGATGATTGTATGGCTGATAATGCCTGACATTATATACTTTCTACCTCTTTAAAACAACCAACTCATTTCCAAATATATGTAATAGTGATTTTATCTCATGTAGTTTAATAGGAGGAGTTGTCCCTTGACTAGCTAGTTGGTTATTTGCTACTGGAATGGGTGTCAAAGTGGGATGAGTGGGTGGTGTAGGGGGAAATTATATAAAAAGTGGAAAGGGAGGCCTTGGGGATATTTTTCCAACTTGTATGAGGTAATTTTTGGCCCTAATGGCAATATCATATGCATCAAGGAGAGTTGTACCCCCTAGACTAAATCATAACTTCTATATCACCATTTAAGGATATTAAATAATATAAGAAATTAGTGTTAGGTGTAGGTTTAACTAGTTATGGGATTTTATCCCAAGTCTTTTAGAATTTTAAATTTAATTCCACCATATACTCATGTGGAGATTTCTTTATGGTTGCTAGTTGCTCCATGAGTGAAATATGGTCACTATTATCCTTGAATTATGGGCACAACCTTTCTCCAAACTCATCCTAATTATGGATATAACCTTTTTATAGACCTCTATACCATTGGATAATTCTCCCCTTCAAGGATGTAGATATAAGCCTCACAGCTACATTGTCATGGGTGGCATAGTGAACTGAATAATTATTTTCAACATCCTAGATGTGCTAAATAGGTGTTGTGGAGTTTTCACCAATTAATTATGGGATGTATTTTAGGGATACAATATGTATGTCATCATACTATTAGAGATCCAATGGGATGCTACCATTGAAGGGTACAAAGAGTTGGTTCCTTTGAGTTTCCATGTGAGAGATTTGAGGTGATATTGGGATGTGTTGGGGAGAATTAGTAGTACAAAGGGGTTTAAAATATGGATCAGACCTTTGAACTCTCTTCATTCTAGCTAAATCTAATGAAAACTCAACCTCTTCACCTCTAGAAGATGCCTTTATTGTTACTTTTGGCACAAATATTAGGTACTAATCTAAAACTAGGATCTTTTTAATTCCTTTTAGAGTCTCCAAGTGCTTAATATGTATGTACAATAGCTTTAAATTTCCAAGAGTAGCACCAAGTTCTTAGCAAAGTCTTCAATTTTCTAAATTAGCGATGTCCCATTGGGCATGCCAAAATTATTGTCACATTGGAATGCACCCTATTAGGTCCTAATACCTATTTCAACTAACACAATGGAAACACTCCTAGGTTGTGGGTGACCTATGATAGGAGTGAATCTCTATAGAATGATAGATCCTTATCAAACCATAATACACCTAATTTAGGGTCAAGTTAAAATCCTAAAACCTACACTAACAAGGCCTACCTAAGCTACACTAATACTTTTATTCATGAAAATAGAGAGATAGAGATAAGTTAAAACTTGAAAATGAGGTGATGCACCAAGATTTGAAGTTCTCTTCTACCTACCTAGAACAACACAATAGGAACGATAAAGACTAAATTTCACTCTACACAATCTCCAAATAAGGTTTCTTAAGCATAAGTGTTTCATATGAAGGTGGTGTCCTTTGTAAGGAATAAAAGTAATAGCCAAAAGGTCCTGTATAAGACATAATTAGTGAATTTCATAGCTAATCACTTGTATAACCAATTGTAACATGACATGTGACTTACAAAATACATACCTACTTGCACTAAGGTGAAGGGAGATAGACATACACAAGGGATAACACTCTCTACCACATGCAAACATCAACAAAACATAAGAATAACATAATATACAAGTTTAGAGAAGGTAAAAACCAATATTTTATTAATCCAAAGGCTTTAAGCTAGCATTACAAGTCTCTATAGAAGTAGAGTTTTGATATACCCAGTAGAGAGATTCCAAAATTAGTCATCAACCATATATATAAGAAATGAGAGACAAAAGAGGATTAAAAACACTACTATACTACATAAATGCAGATGTTACAACATAATTTAGCCTATACAAGAGGAAAATAAGTATAAATCAAGAGCATTGACTCTCCCAATGCATTAAGCCTCTTCATTATGGTGGTCTCCAATGGAAGATGGGGATAGTAGTGAGGGAGGAGGCCCTATTAATTTTGTCCTTAGTGTCCTTGTGGATGATGAATGTTCTCTTTAAGGGCTTATATCCTTGATAAACTCATAGATTAACTACCTTAACTCACCCATTTTTCCACAAATGCATGCATGTTATAACTTTGTTGGATGGTTGACTTGAAAGAAGACCTCCTGTGCCACTTGGAGTTATGGTTAACTTGAGATGACCATAAATCAACTCCATGGAGGTAGTTACATCTCAATAAGATTAGTTTTAATGCCTCATGTCTTCATCACACTCTTAATGACCATTTATCTCCACTCTTAGTCATTCTTGACAAGCTTTAAGAGCATAATCAAACTGAATTTCACTTTGAAATTTAGGTGATTGTCTTTAAGAGCGGTATAAAATTTGATGTAGTATCTTAGATTCTCATGAGGATTCCTTGAGAGATCAATAAACCTGCATCCTTATTCTTGACAATCCCATTTTTTCCTCTCATTATCTTGGCAAACCTACAATAAGCATATTAGAGCCCTTGTTCTCATATATTCCTTGGCCTATGAGGAACATGATAAATCTACCTTGTAAAACAAATTACAGGTCTCCCACCTTGATACCATGATGTTGGTAGTCTTTGGAGAGCTTATAATTTATTATCCATTTCTTGGAAGGTCCTTAGCACTTATTCTTCTTTCATGACTGGTTTCTTGAGCAAAGATCTCCTTATCAAGGCATTTTATCTTGAAAAACAAGATCTTGCAGCTTACATCTTAAAGGTCCAAAGAATTATGACCATGTATTAGTCCTATAGGACCCATACAATTATCCTCCTTTAGTGTTCTTTCAAATTCACCAAGAGACATTGAATTCTATTCCATTTTATTTACTAGGTTTACAATTTGAAGCTTTCATAGAATTAGTTGTAGGTTTGAAATCATGTTTCCATACTTGTTTATCTTTCTAAGGCCTTTTATGCTATTTTCCATGCTTGATACCCTTTCTAATATTTGTATACTTATATAAGGCATTGGATCATTGCAAGAAACCTCATCATCATCAACCTAGCATTCACACCTTGGTTAGTCATGAGATCCATGGGATAGGTTTGTAGCTTGACTTGTCTTGGAAGAGCTTATTCATTCTACCTATAATTTTGTTTGTAGGGTCTTGAGGCTATATAATGCATTACATGTCTACTTACCTTTGAACCATGACCTATGTTTGTACCAAATTTTGCTTTTTATTTGTTTATAAAAGAAAGGTAAAACTGAAAGAGGGGTAGAGGTTAGTAAAACCTAGATGGGTGTGCACTCTGTAATCCAAATGGTTGTAAATAGTCTTTTTTGTCTTGAGAAGATGACCTGTAATAAGAGATAACTAGAAAAGTGTTGGTTAGTTAAGTAGGTTGGGTGGATTACCTAGAAAGCTATATCCAAGAAGCGTGACCTATCTAGGAGGTTATCAATCCACCTTTTGTTACAAGTTAATTTTGAAAATAAAGGTTGCATAACATAAAAGTATTATATCTAAGGAAATAAATACTTTTAAAAAAAATGCTGGTGTTCTAAATAAATAACATTAAGGTGAATGATAAAATGTTAAAGAATGGTTTAGGTTAAGTCAAGTTGATGTTTTTGGTCTATGAGGTGACAGGGGCCAAGAAAATAGGGTTTTGGTTAAGGTTGGTGGTTGGTTATTGCTTTATGGGTTTTGGTCAAAAGGGTTCACATAATGACCGTCGATAGTTAGGGTGACTATCAGTAGTTGGGTTTGATCATCGACAATTACTATTGATAGGTCTAATTCAGGGAAAGGTTGATCTACAAGTTAGAGGTTAGAGGGAATTTATAAAATAGGAGTAAGGTAAATGAATACATGAAAACAAATACTTATCTCATGATGGAATGTTTTTGACTTGCTGAAGAGTCTAGAGCAATTTTAGTAGAGTGTTGGTTATTGATTGATGAAGTTTGGAGTGATTTCAGTAGCACTTCAGATTTTTGTTATGCCTAAAGACTTGTTGGAAGAATGAAAAAATATAAATAAAATGATCTTTCTAGTAGGTCTTGAGAGTTGATAGTTGGAGAGACTAATTTTGAGAATGATTATCCAAGATCCTTTTTTGAACCTGCTCTCTTTATTTTATAGGCAAGAAGAGATAGAGGTATACGATTCCATACGAGATTTGATTAATGGTTTTGATGCTTAATTATGCATTATCTTACCATTCAGATTAAATTTTAACATGTTATCTTTCACATAGCTTGAGTTTTCTTTATTCAAATGGGGAAGACATGACCATCAGTGATTAGCCTAACCATCGGTAGTTAGGGTGATCATCGATAATCGAGTGTTCAAAGATGATGGGTCAAGGAAGGTTAGGTTGGGTTAAGGGTTAAAGGTGAATGGTCAAGGTTAAAGGTGGATTAGAAATATAGGTTTAGGTGGGTTTGGCATCTAGGGGTAATTCAACATTCAAAACCATCATGTGCAATTTTTTGGTGTCTACACTCTAGAATATTGCTTAGACCTTACAAATTCATGGAGACTTGTGTATACTATTGAGGATCTTGAGATACTCTTCTTTACTGCCCTATGAGAGCTCTATTTCTCCAAGCACTTAATTATTATCACTATGATCCTCAATAATTCTACAACAAACTTCATGGATTTGTTAGAACTGCATATGCTCTTAGGAAGCTTGAGATCCATGATCCTAGTCTTGAAGGCTCTTGAGAGTTTCTTCCTTTTAATCAATCATAAAGATCCTAAACTCATACTTGAAGACTTTTATATAGTCTATTTAAATTTTGAGAACCATGTTGGCATTGGAAATAATAGGAACACTATCATAACTTACAATAGATGCATTTTATCCTCTTAAAGACCTATAATTTAGTAAAAACCTTCTAAAATTAAGTAATTTATTAACCATTTCTAAAAATTTGTTTACAATATACATCACCAAATATTTCATTCCTTCCTTGAGATCTTATTAAACCCTAAACTCTATTTAGCTCCTTGAATATGATTTGAGGTTCATAGAAACCTCATTTTCTCTTCACGTGCATGGATAGGACCTTGAGAAGGTAATGAAATAGTGGAGACCTTGAAAAATTGTAAGAAACCCATTATATAAATCTTAAATGTTGTATTTTTACTTATGGTATTTATCAAGACACCCCTTATAGCTTGTAATTAGTTTCACAAGGTCGTTATAACCTGCATGACTCTTCAAAAGGTCATTATAGACCTACAAGTGTCTCTATATTATCAGATGGTCTTCATTGAAACCTATAGACAAGTTTTAAAACATGTAGTTTTTTAAGAGGATATTTAGATATTCCCATGACTTGTAATTATATTTTGAGGGTCTGCAGACGTGTCTACAGCTCTTAAAATAGTCTTGATCATTTGGAAAGGCATTTATTCTGACCTATGCACCATGAAGGCTCATGACCCTGATTATAGAGATGTTGATAACATTCCTAGACATCTCAATCACCATATTTATTCTTCCATTGAAGACTACATTCAGGTGACCTAACAACTTTTCAAACAACTAGTTGACACTTTACAACTTTTTGGTCCTTTGGACCTACAATTTTACCATTATCTCATTTTGCATTCACTCTTTCCTCTCTGCTAACTTTCCTTCCTCATATCCTTGCAATCATGGTTGAAAATTCACAACCTTAGATCAATATAAATGTATTAAAACCTCTTGGAGAGCATACTTATTGATCCATAGGTTTGTAAACCCCTTAAATACCTTATTCAACTCTTAAAACATGCATTTGTGATCTCAAAATCCTATGCTTCATGCATGTAGTTTTGTAAGTTAACTCTAGGAAACTTGAAAGCCTTGAAATATGTTTGTAACTTTATTAGAGTGTAATTGGTTGCAAGGGATATTTCCTTGGGATTGTTTCAGGCCATTCCCCTTAGAATGAAACATCTCAAAACTTTTTAAAACTCCATTCTTTTTTGTAGACATATACAAGTCTTTAATGCTTGAAACCTTCATTTAAACTTTGAGAATGGATATCATAGCCATGCATCTATGTTTAGATGATCTTGGATGAAATTGGATAGTTATTTGACTTACTTGAGGCCCCTTCATCAAGAGAGAAACATCTTAAATACATTAAAAACCTCATTCTTTTGTTTAAAATCCTTTAGAGGTTATCTACAAGCTTGAACCTCATTAAAACCCTGATCTGGGTAGTTATAGGCTTCTTAAGGATCATTCATAGCCATTTTTTATTCTTGTTTCCTCAAAAAAAATTTGGATAACCCTTCAATACCTCCTCCATTCTCTCTAATGCCATATCGACCCATGCAATAAGTGATCAAAGATGACATGTCCTTTAAGACTGCCTATAAGTGCCTACGAGCAAGAATTTGGATTGATTTTGCCTTGTTAACAGGTCTGTGAGAATTTTTATCTTCTTTAAAGGCATGTGAGGCCCTGAGAATGATGTGAGGGACCCCATTTGACCTTATTTTGTGCATGAAGACCATAATAAAGCTCTACAACTCTTGATAAAACTTCATAAAACCCTATAGTTTCTTGTTATTCTCCACATTTGAGAGCTTTCATGTTTTATAATGCATGTTAAGGCATAAAATAAGTTTTGATATACCTTATATATGATTTAATAAGGGTTTTTGATCCTTGATTCCATACATGAAACTTTGATAACCCCTATAACTTATGCACATTAACCAAACATTGTAATTTTCTAGGTCTGCAACCTATATTCATGGCTTGTCTTCATGTGACCTTCCTTGAAACCTATTATTTATTTCATGGATGGAAATATTATTCATTGAGGTACCTACACAAGGCTCTAAGACCACAAAATCTCCAAAATCATAGTGTTTTATCCATTGTAACTCTAGGAAAACTTGCAAAAAGGACTGCACTCTATATTTTGAAGCTTTTGTCCTTGAGGGGGGTATGAAACCATGAGAAAACTTGACCTTGGTGTTTTACCTTGAGGATTTGTTCATAAAACCTAAAAAAAAACTATTTTGAAATAGTGAATCTACCATGATCATGCTTGGGATAAGCAACAGTTTAGTGGTGGTCAAGTGCACTCTCCCCACGTTGAGGGAATTAAATGCCACTAAGGAGCAAAATGGAGGAAAATAACTAAATTCAACATACTTTTGACCAATTATATAGATGGGGGATTTTATAAAGAGTTTTTAAAAGTTAAAATAACTTTATGAGACCTTAGATAACATTTTACCCTCTCAAAATGACTTAATGAGTAAAATAAGACCTCTTTTAACCCCTTTATAAGCTCATGAATGCTTTGTTAGGACCTTTTGATTCACTTCATCTTAAGAAGTACTAGAATAAGCCTTTACAATATTATCAAGGTGCTCATAAATGAATTTGGTCTCTATTGGATGAATTTACCCCTAAAAATCAATTCATATCTCTAATTATCAAATTACTAGGACATCATGACTTTAATCTTATTATATTAGGCCTTCTTGTAGGACTAAGAATTAGGGAGCAGTTTGGGTGTTTTTTAGACATGGATAGAGTCTTGATAAGAGATATGATATACAAGACCTTGACACACATCTATACATTGAAATCCATATTAATAGACTCTTTAATAGGCCTAATACAAACCATGACTCCAACAGTGATTGTAATACTCATTCAATGGAGCAAAAGTACAAGGAACCTTATTGACTTATGCATACCTATTTTTAAACCAACCTGATCATCATGAAGGTGATTTAAAGGATTTTACTCAACTAATTTTGATAAAAATTACCCTCTCCAAGCATGTCAAGTGTCAAGAGACTAAGGTGGCTAGAATAGCCAACAAAACTCACACAAAGATAAGGTGTGTTATATGCACTTAGGTACGCATTTTTTTCCATTTAAACTAGCAAATTCATTACTAGATTAAAGGGAGAAAAATGTAGACACTAAATCTAAATTATATAACACCTCAGTCTTGTATAATTGTAAAGTACTTTTCATGGTTGTACCACTCAATTATAAAACCTTATGGATGTCAAAAGGCTTACATCCACTATCTCTTGTGCCTATTGGTTATATCTTAATTTGACCACATATTATTCTAATGACCAGGGCTTATATGTTGCTCAAAATTATTTAAACCTAATTATTATCATCCTATGCAAGTTTTGGACCTATGCCTATCTTCCAACTTCCTAGACACTTACGTCTCAATCAAACACCTACATTGACGCTAGTATCTTGTACCAAACTAAATGTCTAGTGAATTAAAGTCATTAAATTTATAATTTTAATGTATCCTTATGGTCAGCCTAAGTGATTTAATGTGATATATTTCCAAAATGGATTGATATTTATACAAGATCAACCCTTATTCATTCTTCACCTAGCACAGACCTAACAACTCACAAGGCAACCTACCAAAAGACATTCAATCAAGTAATCAAATGAGAACATCTTCTTTATTCTTTCCTATTTCAATATTAGTCATAGGGACAACTCATCTATATGTCTGATGATTGAAAGAGAATTCCATGAGCCATATTTTTCAAGTTATAAGCTATGTCACTCTATATTTTTACTTATCACACGTTGCATATTGATACACACACAAGCCAACACATAGGTAAGAAATAAATAAGTCTGGGGTATTTTTTAGAGTATTGGCTATATATGCAACACCCATTAATAAAGGGATCCTTGGGTCAAATCAACACTATGTGCCCACTAACCCATTTTTACCATAGTCACTCCAAGAGAGAGGAAGTTAAGGTTTGATCATTTGTCAAAGACCGAGAGCCTGTTCATGAGATCTAGACACACCAAAGCAAAGGTGATTGAAAACTCAAAAGTTTATAAGTGGTCTCACTCAGATCACTCAATATTTCATACTGGACACCTCCTTCTAGCTTAGACACAAGTGTCGATATAATTGTCTAGGTCTGATGCAACATCCGAGGCCATAGAATGTAATTTTATAGATTTTGATCAATGATCTAGAATCTAGGTCCAATATACTTCCAACATATTCCATATCAAATATATACATGCATAGTAAACCAACTAAGTATTCTTGTTTCCAATATATTTCAATATCAACCAATAGTTGTACTTTTTATTTTTAGCATCTCAACATTTAAATTCATAATATCATTTATCTGTGTAGATACCTAAATTACAATTAGTGTCGAACTGCACTTAAAAACCACTCATTATTCTTCAACAATTTTAAATTTAAATTCATGTCATTTCCCTCCTTATTCAAATAAATGAATAATTCAAAGTTAATCAATTATGCACACTTTTAATCCAAATTTAATTATTAAATTTAGATTTTCCACCTTACCCATACATCCTCCACCTTTATCTCCCACACATGTTGACTCACCCAACCAATCTTTTAACTTCCTCAACTACCCTTGAGTCACCCCTTGACTTGTCAAACAACTTCACCCATTCTTGATGACTCAGCTAACTATCTCTTTGTTTTTCTCAACTATTTGAATTGGTCATCATCCTCATGGGTGAGGACTCGTTATCCACTGTATATTATTTATATAATTTAAACTATTCAAATAATAATCCACCATTTGATCTTTCCTTCAAAAATCTGTAAATAGGCATGCAAGACATCACTTTCATCCATCCACCTTCAAACTAATGAAGTGATATCAAAACTAAAAGTGAATCAAAGCCATCAAGAGTGCACTCGCTTATCAAAAAGCTATCCATTCCCCATTTGTATTGGAGAAATAATTAAGCATCCACATTCCACACAAAAAGCAAATCTTCCATTGATTGCACAATGGAGAAGGTGATGAACTTTGCATGTGTTTTTAAGTAGTTCTTTTTACTAGTTTAGTTTTTTCATTTTTTTGTTGTTCTATCTTGAGATTTTTTGTATTTAAATTAGGATTTAAGATCATTTGTTTTATTATTTTAACTGCATCTATATTTATTTTATATATTTTGACATGAAATTGAACTTATCGGAGGCTCACTCCACTTTGGTCTCTAATGTCTCCTCACATGCTTGTTGCAGTGTTAGTGAAGAGGGATATAGTCCATTTTCTTCAAGAATTCAAAGCACAACTCGCACAATCATTAATATTCTCAAATCACTCTAGAAATCCAAATTACACAAATTAATTTCTTAATCCCCCTCCCCCTATTTATACTCTCCCCCCCCAATTCAAATATTCTCCGCGCGCCCCCCCCCCCCCTCCCCCCCCCGCTGCCCCCGCCCGTCCCCCCCCTCCCCCCCCCCGCCCCCCTCATATCTTCCATTTTTCATTTTTCATCCATTTTTATTACAATTTTAGTACAATCTTAATCAAAGCATTCTAAATCTATGTCAATTACTTGCAACTATCGATTTTTTAAATTTTTAACTCCAATTTGAAAATCTATATTTTTTCATTTTTAGATTTGCAACTTACCATCACTAGAATATATCATTCCCACATCCGCTCACGTGACCCTTGAGTCATGAGCACCAACTAAGCATGAATATTATAATGATAAATATTCTTTTTTTGATTATTTCTCTAGTTTTCGGGGCAAGTTATTTACATGTCTTAATCTTTCAAAGTACGATGTCAGTTCTAGTAATTTGATTTCTTGATAGTCTTCTTCACTTCATCATTTTATTCTTTCATTCATTTCAAGCATTCATCTATTTTCCCACACAAACACTCAAGGGGGCATCACCAAATTCATTCTCATTCATCTGGGGTAATTATTTCTTCTCAATCATCAAGGCTTTACTTCTTCTACTGTTCTTCAAAATGGTATTGCTTCATAACACCATTTCAAAAAGGGACAAATAAAAACATCTAAATTATATTTAGTGTCGAAATGCATCTAAAACCCACTAATTCTTTTTCAATAAGTTTAAATTTAAATTCATATCATTTTCCTCCTTATTCAAATAATTGAATAATTCAAATTTAATCAATTGTGCACATTTTTAATCCAAATTTAATTATTAAATCAAGATTTTCCACCTCATCCAAACATCCTCCACCTTTATCTCCCCCACATGTTGACTCACACAACCAATCCCTTAAGTTTCTCAACTACCTTTGAGTCACCCCTTGACTTGTCAAACAACTTGACCCATTCTTGGTGACTCGGCTAACTATCTCTCTATTTCTCTTAACCATTTGAATTGGTCATCATCCTCATGGGTGAGGACTCGTTCTCCACCATAGATTATTTGGATAATTTAAAATATTCAAATAATCCTCCACCATCCAATCTTCCCTCCAAAAATGTATAAATAGGCATGTAAGACATCACTTTCATCCATCCATCTTCAAGCTTTCAAAATTCCTAGCAAATCCAAAGCAAATACAAGTCATCCAAACCATCAATAGTGCACTTGCTTATCAAAATGTTGTCCATTCCCCATTTGCATTAGAGAAATAATTGAGCATCCACATTCCACACAAAGAGCAAATCGACCATTGATCACACAATGGAGAAGGTGATGAACTTTGCATGTGTTTGTAAGTAATTCTTTTGCTAGTTTAGTTTCTTCGTTTTGTTGTTGCTCTATCTTGATATTGTTTAAATTTAGATTAGGATTTAAGATCATTTGATTTTTTTAGTTTAACTGCATCTAAATTTATTTTATATAATCTAAATTTATAAATCAATTGGCCTACTATAGATCTATTTAACACCTTTGTGCTTATTCATTGCTATATTCTTAACCTTATACGATATTGACCCATCTCAATTTAAGGTTAAACAATGTATATTATGTTTATAAGAAGTAAAATTAATTTGATTTCTACTTCAAATTAATTTGTGTAACATTTGATATGATGTGATTCAATTAATTACTTCTCATGTTGACAAGCATTGCCATATGGTGGTGGTTAGTTCTCCCACTTTAACTTCACCAATCATCTTGAGGGGCCAAGATTCCACACATATAGCCCTTTAGATTATTTTTGACATTGGTCGTCGCTTCCTCTACCTTATAAATCTCCACGCATCTAATAATATTTTATGTTAGAGTAGGGGTTTTCTTTTTTCTCATATTTATTTATAATGGGCTTTTTTCTCTCACTTGGAGTTTTTCTACTTTCGTGGATAAGCTTGTTTAGGTGTACTTGAAGTTACATTTGATCGGATAAATAGGAAGTAACTCTCTTGATCAACTATTTTGGGTATGGGAGTTACTCTTCTATTATTGGCTCTCTGGCAAACTTTCTTGGGGGAGTTACTCATGCACTCCTATATGTGCATCTCTCTTGGTGAACTATTGTTCTATGGGAGATTGGTTTTGCTTTTATCTTGTTTATGCAATATTTTTGTGTGTATGATTTCATTTTCTTTTAACTATTGTGTTATGCACATGCCTGACTCGTGCATGTCACAAACCTATACAGTCACATGATCTAGAGATCTTGGCATCCACTTTGATAGTTTAGAGTGCATTGAGTTTTGGAGGTGGCTTGCAAATAACCTTCCTAACACAAATTGGATTTTTCGTGTGGATTTTAATATGGTTGAATCTCTTTAATTTTATATCATAAATTATTGGGGACTTTATAAACCCAGTTATCGTCATCAGTTTAATTCTCATGAACCATCGTTTCCTTGATCTAATATTCGACATGATTTTGAAAGGGTTATGAAATGTTTACATAAAACCTTACTTTTAGAGAAAAATCTTTTCAATTTTAATCACTTTAACCCTAACCCAATTTATACATATTCCAATTTATTTTTATTTTTTTGGATTCATGATTCTAATCTCTTCAAATATTTTATGCATGTAAGATTTTACGTCATATACAATTTTACATGTAAAATTTTACATCATATACAATTTTACATAAATACTTCCTTCTTAGAACACAACACCCTTAAACTCATTGCCAAAGGCTAGAATTTCTTCTCTTAAACTCATTGTTAGGGTTTGGAATATCACTCCTCAACTCCCTAACCCACAATCACTGAGATTGCATGGCCAATCACAAACCCCAAGGCAATGTGAGATCTCCACCACCCACCAATGACACTACCAATGTGATAGAACTCTTCACACGTAACCAACCAATTCACCTCTTGATGTTCCTAAATACAACCAATAGGAGTGTGCCCATTAAAAGCATACTTGTCTGCAAGAAAATAATGTGGAGTGCATGGGCCTAGCAATCTTAAAAGGCTATCTCTGCGTAATGATATATTCCCCCACATACGCATACACTTAGTACACTAGTGTCTAATCTATTTCCAATTTTCAGGCTCACCCGTCCAAACATTAGAAAGGTGAGCCGTTCCATCATGATTATAATTATTGCTTTTTTTTGTCGGTCCTTTATCGTATGCTTACGATACTAAATACATACGTACTTTGTACAGCCCACATGTATGGGAGCAAAAGTATCCGTATGTTGCCACGTATTACTTTTATGTCCGTCGGCTTAATTATCAACTTTGGCCGGCGCCTTTGAATTTTTCCCGGCCGTCAAGAGAATCTTCACCCCGGGCCCACAGCTCCTTCCTTGCAACGGAAAATACGCCTTTTCAATACGGCGTACGTAAATTTGACGGCGAAGTAGATGTGTACGGTGATACGTTAAAAACATAGTTATTAGGGGACGTGGGTACCGGTACTGGTATGCAGATGGAGATGTCATTCAAATTACGGTATATGACTAAATGAATAAGGATATGTGTAAATGAATAAGGGTATTAAATTGTATGTAAATATTGTAATTAAAAAATATGGGTACGAGATTTAGTTTTGTGATAATTATAGTCAGGTAAAAAATATTCATTAGAAATTTTATAAAAATGGTAAAGTTTAATGGGTAAGGATAATGGGTGTTTATCTTCATCCACTGAGGTACAAATTCGTCTATATATCTGATACAAAGTTAAGTGGTTAAAGTCAAGATCGTGTCTTGCATGATTTTGATGACGTAGATGTCCCTTAATCGTCACTACTTAACTAAAAACTGGTTGTTTTAGATGTATGCTTACTCAATAAATTATAATCTACTATATATTTACTCTCAAAATATGAACATAAATATCGATATTCTATATAATTCAATGATTCCCTGTAATACTTAAGCATTCAATTAAAATATATATATAAAGTTCTAAGGTCAAGTAAATCAAGTAAGCAAGGATAAGAGTTACTTTATGTATAATCAAATTCATTTGGTTAATGAAAAGGGTCGTAGCTCTTTGGTTACAAATCTTTTTAAATATTTTGTACGAAAAGTTATATGAATAGATTTAGGGTTAGTTTTTGGGCGATTTTGATGGATGTGTTCTTTTTAATTGTGACAGTTTAGTTAAGAAAGGTTTTAATTTAAATGTACATATACTCAACATGTTGTAATCTACTAATGTAATCCAAATACATGAGCAAAGATATCAACATCTATATAATTAAGTTTAGAAATTGATGATTACTCAACATATTGTAATCCACTTAATATATTTTAAATACTAGACAGAGATGTTAATATCTATATACTTTAACTTATAAATTAATGTTTGTAGCTTATTTTTAATATTTTGTACTTTATCAAGACAAATACTTATAACTTAAAAAATTATCACACAATTATTTTTAATATAGATCCAAACTCAGAAGTTTTGATTGACAGATATTTCAAGAACATGAAAATAACACAGTAACAATGATTTCTCTGAGACGAGTTGTTTTATTACTCAAGATTGCAAATACAACCATATGCTTATTTCTAGGAAGAGATGTCTCATTTTCATTTTAGGTTACATCTTCATTTATACACATTTTGAAGATAGGAAGAGGATGTGGAAGGTCACCAATCTCGAGGGAGATTAAGTGGTTCAACTTCCACGATTTACAACAATACAGAATTTGAGGAATTACTATCTTTCGAAACTTACTATTTTTAGACTGCACTACTAAAATTAAAATTTGAGGTACTTCCATTGGATTTTTGGGGGTCAAAACCTACCGAGCAAAGCTCGGTTTCATCTCACCATGTTCTCCTCATTCTTAGCTTTCTAACGGTTCAAATGGGGAGTCAATCAGAGCTATGGTGCAAAAGTTATGGCTCTTAGAAGTTCTGTCATTAATTGGGGTAGAACCGTCATCCGAATTGTCACCTGAATTGTTGCTTGGATCAAATATCTCTCTATTTAATAAATAGATATAAAATAAAATGTTATTACTTACTTGAACAAATATTAATTTTCTATTTAAAATTTTCAATTTTCAATTGTTTTACAAATATTTAGAAGAGTTAGCCTTCAACAAATTTTGAATTGAGAAGCATATTTAATTTGAAATTAAAACAAGTGTCGTTGTAGATCACTATAGAGGAAGCAAACCTTTTTTCTAAGAGAAGAGATAAAAGAGGAATTAAAAATAGCATTTCTCTTAATTTTGTTTTTATTTTAGGTTTAGTTATTTCATATTTTGACTTGTTTTTAATTTGTTAACTTTTTTTTAAGAATGCGACAATATTATGAAAACATTTTAGTTGAAAATATGAATATGGTTATGAATTTATTATTGATGTTCAAGAGTAATTATAACAAGTTAATATTATTGCAAAAAATATATATAATAAATAAAAATATGTAAGACAAAAAGGAGATAAAATATAAAATATGAGATTGAGATCTTTCTCCTAGCAACTTGTGATTGTTGAGTAGAACAATGGGTTTGTTTGTGCCTTTGAAATTGACGTTGAAGAATAGAGTGTGAAGTTGAACCATAAAATAAGCAATTGTGCTAACAAATCTTAAGGAGGCCATCTCTCTGATGATTAGAGTTACACATTTGTTATAATCATAATGAATAAGATCTCATAAAGAGTCTTTATTTCCTTTAAAGATACAATAAATGCTGCCACGAATCTCGCAATACACTAGACACCTAAATATAAAATGCTCTCTGATTCTAGTTCAATGTTATAGAATTTACATATATGTTAATGGTTAAGAAGAAAGTGTTATGACTCCATGAATAGCTTATGAGAGCATACCTATAATTGATCAAAATAAAATCATAAACCAAAAGAAAGACTTGTGTTCTTGGGAGTAATAATATGTCCATCTTCTATTTAAAGACAATGCTCCATGTAGTGATACCGTTTTATTTTCAGTGGTTCTATCCAATTTAATTTTATGTAGGATTTATAAATATTAAGTATGATGCCTCTATGAATATATTTTTTTCAACGTGTAGGGGACATTGATAGAAAAATTAATAAGAGGCAAACGATTGATAACAATATCAATTCCCTATAGGAAAGATGTACATTAGGCACACCAAGTGCTATTGATCCCTTGTTCACACGACTTCGTAGATAACTGAAGATTCTTGATGGATATTTTTTATGCCCACTTGTTGTATTTGACGTACATTTTAATATGTGAAGAAACATCATTACATGGAAAGTTGTTAAAATATGAAGGGATTGGGTGCCAAATTTGGTAAAGATAATTGAAAATGGAACCAATTATTTTCCTACAAGTTTTTGGATATCGTTAAAATAATAACTCTATCAATCTAATCCCAATTGGTACTACGAGGTCTAAGTCCCCAAATCTCATAACCATACAATATTATCGGTGATACTAAAGTTTGGAAGATACACAAATTTTGATTTGGCATCCTAAAACTAAAGTTGGAAACAATGTCTCTCAAATGTTCTAAGTGCAACATACCTTTGCATAATTTCTCTTTTAGATTAGAGAGCATATTGAAGGGAGGTCCTTTGAAAGGCACACCAAGGTACACATAAGATAAAATCACTTCAAAAAAACTTCCTTTGTGAATGAGAATACATTCTTGTATTTTTTTTGGTTGTGTTGAAAACCATGACCTTTATTTTAATCATGTTCAATTGTAAACTAGGTGCATCACAAAACAAGCTTAGAATGTCAAGATTCCTTTGTAAGTATGTAAAAATATATGACATGAGAATCATGTCATCACCAAAAATAAAATATTGATGTTTGTATCATTAATAATACAACTGTCACATGTTTTCCCTAAACTTGAAATAATATCATTTAATACATCTATATAGAGAGCAAATAAAGTTGGAAAAAGTAGATTTATTGATATCTTTTATATAAATAGTAGGAGTTTGGACCTAGCCATCTACCTTCTCATAAAGTATCACAAAAAAAACAACTAAATGTTATGGAATTTATAGATTGCAAAGCTATTGGATTAGAAGTTGTCTAGGAATAGTGCCAATGCCTTCTAAAAATTAACAAAACAAAATTAAACCTTATAATTGTGTGCTCTTTCCTCTTCAATTACCACTATAAGCATCAAGATATGGTTTTTTGTTTGGTGATTCCATCTAAAACTTACTTTCCCTTTTCTTGAAGTTCCTTAGACTCTTCAATTCTGTAAATCAGATTATTAAACATTATAATAAATAGCTTACTCAAGGTGTGACCAACCATGATGGTTATATACTAATTTGGATCATGTTGGTTTCATAATTTAAATATGGGACATATGATATGAGATGCCCATGCAAGTGGGAATCTAAGAGAAGCCATTATATTAAAGAGATAAGTAATATATGTATCTAGAAGATTTAGACTTTGATGAATAAATTATTCTTCCAAGTGTTTCAAGTCAACTAATTCACCTATCTTGAGATTGAAAGTAGCTTGCAACACCATATAATTTATAAAAATGTGCTTACCCTATAATATATTTTCCACTGAAATTGAGACTTGGTTTGGAATGTTATAAAGAGATGATGCATAATTGGACCATGCATCTTAGTAGGATATGGCACTTGAAGATTTCCTTAGAAATAAGGTTTTCTAAAAGGATTTAACATTGAACCTAAGCATGTTGAGTGTGTATCTTAATTTTTAATTCAAATATAACCTCTTCTTATTTATTAAAATATAAATATAAACTTTTTTAATATACTTCTTCATTTGGGGATGTTGGTGACTAATGTGTGATGTAATCTTACGAGGACATCTATCACTACTGATAAATCAAACATTGATATGAAAATATCCAAGTGGGTGGGAGAGATAATGGGCTGATTGTGAATAAAAAGAGGGAAACATTGAAGTGTTGTATTCTAATTTATTCTATAGAGAAATTCAACTCTTTCAACTAGGTTATGAATAGAATTTATATTTATAAGGTTAACTTTCAAATTTTCAATGTAAGAAACATAAAAGGTATGGTCAAAGTAAATAGAGTCAAATACTGGTAGGTATGAGAAGAAATAGTTGTATCTCTAAGGCTATAGAGTATGGCCTTGAATTAAATTAGTGCATGGTCTGCAAGGGGGGAAGAACATCCACTCAAAAATGAGAGATTAATGGCCACAAAGATTTATTGGTAAAAACATATTTTACCACATTAACTTTGCCATCATAATGATAGAAAGTAAAGTGCCTTGAATTAGGAAAGCAAGAGAATATATTTAACACTAATAGGACATGAGATTCACCAAGTTTGATCAAATATCTCTTATAAGGTTTGATAGAATGTTTAGTTGACTATCTGTGATTGCCCAACTTTTATCCTATCTCCTATAACCTTAATGTTTATGAAATAGAATCAAAGTGTGAGAATTGTAGGTTACATGTATTGTCATTATAGTATCATAATAGGATAACATCTCCCATTGCTGAAAACTTAGAGATCTCATGATAAAGATCAATGAACAGTGATTCACATCTTTTTCATAACTTGTGGTGAGTAAACTAGGAGGAAGTAACAAAATTCTATAATTTTTTTGGAATGTGAAGCTCCTCTGTCAACCAATATCCACATATTTCTAGGATTGTATTCAAATTCTTCAACACGAATTATTGAGATCAAAAGATATCACATAAGGTAAGCAATACTAGTCAAAATTATATTAGATTCAATAACTTTCCTAGGAAAACTATGTAAATGCAAAGAAGTTTGGTAAATGCTTGTTATTGTTTCATGAATATATATGAAAAATATCAATCCTTTACATTAGATAACATCATTTGAATAACCTTGAGAGAAGAAAATAGAATCTTCACAATTCCATAAGGTAACTGAGATAGATGTGTGAGAGGAAAGCTCCACCTTATGGTCTCATAATATTATATTAGGCCATGGCTTGTTCCACCAAGAGGGTGTATTCCCATGTATTACACCTTTACCATTTCTCATAATAACCCATTTATCTTTCTTCCTAGATTCAACCAAGAAGAGTACAAATATTGGGATGGTACTTTAGTTGGGAAAGGATAGTGCCAACAAAAATAACTAAAAATTCACACTCTACAAATGTAATTCCAAATAATTTACTTTGTATACACTCTTTATTGGGTCATACAAAATAATTTAATCTAAATAAAATTAAAATTCATCATTATCATATAATATTTAAGTGACTATTACACATATCTCTAAGGGATATGATCTAGGGTCACTACAACTAGTGTTTGAATTCTAACAAGAAATACATTATTTCTAACAAGAAATAATTTAATAAGATATTTTGAGATGAAAAACCTTTTGTAAAATTGTCAATGATTCCTCAAAACTAATGTTAAACATTATCATTTAAATATTCAAATGATCATGTGATATTCTAAGCAAGGGGAATGCCATTTGTATTTGTCATGATAGATTTTTGGCACATTAATGGTAAGGACACAATGCATTAGTAGAATAATAATAAATATCCCAAGAAGGGTTAATATTTTACAAGCACCTTTGCCAATCAATATAAAACTTTTGTGATGATTAAAATTGATTTGCAGTCACCATAATAAGCATTTAAAATTTTAATAGTTATCCAATGATAATACTAAATACATTTATGATGTACAAGGGTATGAGGGGGCAAGTGTATGGTTTTATTACTCACTAGTGGGTGGTTACACTCACTCCCTCTCAAGGAGACAAAAGAACTATCACTCTTTTTTTTGAATGATTCAAAAGTGTCATGAGATTCAAACACATACACACACATCCATTCCCCTACTAATTATGAATAAGATACACTCAGTTCAATGATTGGCTTACATGAACATATATCCCTTTTGTAGGGTATTGGATCTAATTCTCTCTATATCTAGACTAAACTCAATTATCTCTTAGCTCTCTCCTCTCTATAGTTGGGATTCTCTCTCCCAACTTAATTGATTGATCCAAACGACTCCCAACCCTTCTAAAATACTTATTTGAAACTTGGTGGCCTAATATTGACATCCTCCAACCTCTTCAAACTCCCTATATCTTAGAAAAAGGTATACACTTCATGTTTTCTTGTTCTAGGTAGTTACTTTACCTATTATTAAAATGTGGGAAAACATGTCAGTTTCTACAAACTAGCAGTTAGGTAATCACTATTTAATGTGGACTAATGGTTTCAAAACCACCACCTACATTAAATGATATTTTTATCACCATGCCAATAAAATTTCATTTAACCTATGGGAGATTATTGAAACCATATTTCTGTCACCTTTCAAACATGCTAGAATCTTAATTATGTTTTTTAGATTATCATTGATTATCATTCATGCATGCAACATTGTCACAAACAATGAAAAGTTACACAATACCAAAAAAAATGCAAAATAACTTAAACCTTTATTTTTAGATGATGAAAGATTATTTATGAACATGTATGCTTCAACATCATATACCTAGGGTAAATTAAAATTTCCATGATCTCCCACTCATGAACTTCCCTTGAGCTCCTCAATAGTTTTTTTGTGTTTGGAAACTTCAAATGTACTTATGTAGTTTTTATCTTAAATTGATCTATTATTGCCCCACCAATTTTGAAGACTATTTTGTCTAAGTACTTTTTGGTAATAATCAACATGGATAGACATGGATCAGAAGACTATGGTGTAAGATACCATGGCATAGAAAAAATAAGTCTCATAGAGTAAAGAAGCATGATACATAGATAACCTAAGGATATAGGACTCAAATATTATTGAAAGACTTGGGGAAATTACAAAAAGCAGAGATGGTTATGGAGTGGGTTGTAGGAACATTGGAAAAGACTAAGTCAAGTGTGAATCCAACACATAACCCACAAGAAGATAGGTGCTCGATGATGAGGATCAAATATCAAGAGAAAATATAAGAAAAGTTAGGCCTGAGTCTATCATAATTTATTATAAATGACTTGCCATGACTCAATTATGTTAATGATCATTAATGAGTCATCTTATTTATAATGACATCTATAATTGATTGGTCAGGGTAAACCAAGTATAAATGCCCCCTTGATCTACTTTGTATTGTTGATAACAAGTTGGTTATCATTGTAACTTTGGAATCACTATACTCTTTGATATCATTTATGAATATAATAGAAAGAAGCTTCTATTGACATAATGCTTGTGTTCATTTGTCTATGGTTATAATGGAGTTGATATTATTTATATCATTTTATGACAACTTATTTTTATTTTGATAGTTAAGTTCTGAATAAGTAAGTTGAGTTAGATATAGGACTAAGGATGCATTTAGTACTAAGTACTTATTCAAGCACCCTAGTCTAGGAAATTAGACAAATACACCCTCACATGATAAAACTAGGAGGAAATAATCTTAAGCTACATGCTTCAAGTGAACACATGATAACTTATTTTCACATGAAATGATAATGTGCTTGCATGTTGGAAATCTTATTTACTTAGGTGTGAAACTAGGGAAATACATGCCAATTTAAAGTAAAAGAGCCCAAAATTTTAGTTATGTTGTTAGGACCTATAGTGATTATTTACATGATGGTGGGAAGATGCTCGAATGGCTATCTCTGGAGAATATTTAATGATGGGTTACTAGAGTATAAGATAAATTTGCATTACCATTTCTTGAACTAGGAATTTCTACATGCACATGGGTAGAACAACATATATACAAATCACTTTATAAAACACTCTTTTTAGAAGTGTTTTTTCACCTTCATGATTGGATTTTAGCATACACATAAGATCGATTGAGGAACTATGGATAGAAGATAACTTAGTAGAGTGTTATTCAGCCTTAACATAGTTAGGAGCATCTTGGATGCATGTAGTGGATGTTTAATGGTGCGTAGCCTTGAATAACTACATTTTGGAATATCAGTCTCAATGCACTTCTATCTAAAGGAATCATAGTTTCACTTCCTCTGAGAACCATGTGGAATATATCTCATACATTTTTTGATGGATATTAAGAAGATCATAGTGGATTTTGGACTTGAAAGCTTATCAATGAATGACTGAAATCTCTCTCACATGAGCAACAAAGTCAATGTGGAAATGGAGGGGTACCCTTTGATGTAAGATTATTGGTTTAACATGGTATATAATTAGTGAGAGTTTTAGAAGCATGAGCATGATGAAGCTAGGTGAAGGGATATGAGTGGAAGTGATCCAGGGAGGGGCCAAGATCACTCAAGAAGTGTCATAAGGCTCTATAGGGAAGTGAAATGGCATACCAAGGACTCCCCAACCATAGTATCACACTTAGTGCCATCATAGGTATGCATGGGAAAAATAAGTTAGGCATTGGTGACTGTAGAACCCAGTCTGTATAGGCCCAGTTCTCTACCCATAGTGCATACTCATGTTCTTGAGTTACATGATGTTTTTATATATAAATGGGATATAGTTAGTGTAAAATTAGAAACTAAACTTGTTAGAGATAATTTTGAAAACCTACACCAAGATAGTAATTTATTATTTATTTATTTTATGTTGCAAGATAATCATATGGCCTAGTTTGGAATGCCTGGTGGACCAAGCATAACTAGTGGGTAGAGTACCAACCCATCCACAATTAATCAACCTACCTTAATGCCTAATGTATTAGGTGATTCAATTTTTGTAGGATGTATAGGAGTCTATATTGGTGGTGTTTTGATTGGAGGAGGTGCAAGAGGCAATGGTGGACCTCCCCCTTAAGGTTCAGGAGGGACTTTAAGTGTATCCCAACAAGCTCCATTCCTTGCACCTCATATTCCCACTATTTATTATGAGATGACACTCCACTTACCTGAATATCATGGTGTGGAGAATGTAGTTGAACATGTTCACAAATGTTAACTTATTTCCTGAGGTCATTGCATTACATATTTTGAATGAACTATTACTCAAATTTCTACCACTCTCTTAGACTGTGCACACAAGTGGTACGATAAGTTTGATTCAAAACAAGCTATGGTGAATTATGAACAACTAAAAGCAAATTTTATCCATTAATTTGATATTTTGGAGTTTGAACAATAGATCATAGTTTCCTTAGAGGACATCAAGAAATAGTTAACTGAGAGTGTGTGCAATTATGATGCACCTATTAAGACACTTCTCTCTAAGCTTTCTTTTGAGAAAAATATCACTTAGCATTCCCTATAGGTTTTTAAGAGGCTTATTTCTTCACTTCTAATGCACCTTGTCATATAATACCTTCACCAACCCATGTGAGGCCTTGAAAGTTTCCCTTCATGTCAAAGTTATTAGAAGCATTAACATAGGGATTAGTCCCTTCATGGAAGCTTAGATTACTGCTATGGTATCACAATTGAAAAATCTCACTAATCATAGTACTCATGATAGTCACAGTGGTTTGTGGTGTGTTGAATTTTAATCTAAAGGCCATAATAGGAATAACTACCCTAGAAAGAGTGTTTTTTTCATGATGAAGCAATCTTGTGAGATTTGTCAGGAAGAGCATAATGTGATGGATTACCCCATGCTTTAGTGCACCACACAATTAAAGGTATCTACATACTATAAAATATGTGATGCATATAATCATAATTATTGATAAGTGTTGTCATTTATGTCAAGGACAAGATGAATACCATTAATTTTAAAGTTAAGATTGATGACATTGATGTCAAGGAACATCTAGTAAAGATGTATGGTGAGGTAGTATGTGACAAGGAAGTCATGTAACTAGAGAGAATTTGAAGGAAACCTATTGTATCTCTATTAAGAGAGAATTTAAATGCAACCTGATCATTCTTCTAAGGTTGATGTCAAGGTTTAGTATAAGGTAAGCATGTTTGTGTACTAGTTCTTGAGTACAAGGTTCTTGAAAAGGCTTGTGAATAGGATGCCTAGTTTGGTGCATGAAAGAGCATAATGACTCAATGAGATGAATACACAGAGGCATAAGAGGCTGTTTGAAGAAATTGAGCATGTATATGAAGCATTTAATCACTCAGGGAAGCTTCAAAGCATGCCTACAAAGGTAAGACCTATAGACCTATCATATAACTACACTAGTCCTAGACTTTGTTTAATCTAATGAGAAGTCATGAGGTGTTTTTAATACCTATGAAGGATGAAACATAGTTTTAGAGCATGTGATAAGTTTCTTAATCATGTGAGTGAGGTGGAGAGTGCAAAAAATATATCTAGAAGGTCTATTTATAGGCTTAATGTGACATGCAAATCAAAAGCCTAAAGTGCAAAGAGAGAAATGGTGGCCTAATGGGGTATCAAGATCATTGTCCAAGGTAAGCATGGAAAATTTAGTATTGATGTAGGTTTTTCATGTTTTTTTATGTTTATTAACCAAGTTTGAGGTCAAAATTTATAAGGGAAGGCATAAAGTGTGGGTTTGAGGTTTCTTATGTGCATAGAATGAAGGGTTCTCAACTCAAGAATAACTTTCATGTGTTTTTTGGCACATGTAACCTTTGAATTATAACTTAATACATTTATGGTAGATGGTTAAATTTATTATCTCAAATTTCCAAGCATTGGTTTTTGGTTTAAAGGCCTAAGCTTTATGAATGATTGTTAAGACTGTAAGGTGGTTTAAAACCTCTCTAAAACCCTAACTTTAACTTGATATGAAAGATATTGATATAAATGTATCACAATGGGTTATATTAACTAATTTTATGATTTTATAATGTATAGGAATCTCCTAGGTACCTCCAGTGTCATTGGTCTGTTAGATGAGTGAGTGGACCCTACAAGAAAAACCTTATTTCTTGGAAATTTGCTATAGCAGGCAAGGTTGATCAAATCAAAGTTACTAAATGTATGGAGGTTGAAGATTGAGACTTATATATTATTAAAATGGTAGTTTATTATCAGGTTATAGACCTAAAATATTCTAAACTATTCATGGAAGTTGACCTATCGCTAAAAAGGCCTAGTGAGGTAAATAGTGAGAAAAACTAGGCATAAGTGGGAATGAGATTAGGGTTATGTTGTCATGGATCAAAATGCATGGCTTTTTTTTAAATTAATTTATTACACATTAATTTTGTTTATATGTTTATAATGTTACTCATAAGTTGACCTTTCTTGTGCAGATACGATAGTGAATAGGTAGGCTTGTGAGATTGGTCTACAAGACTAGTATTGTCACTTGACCATGATACACACACACACACACACACACACACACACACACACACACACACACACACACACATGATAGTTACATAATTATCTAATAGGATAATTAAAATGTATAAATAGTTCCTATAAGTGTCCACATAGGTGATAAAAGTCATAATCATCATGACTGGTCTTCAAAGCAGATTGGTAGTTTTGAGTATGCAAGTGGGAGTGTTGAGTTGAAGGCTCTTTGTTCCTAGTTGAAGAATCCAATGAATATTATGTTTTTTTTCAGGCCATTAATTTTATATTCATTATTTTCATAATATTTAAAATCAATGAAAGTCATTGAAGTGGTAAATCCAAAATGAGTTGACTGAATCTAATTTGACTGTGTATACTAAAGAGAAGAGATTGGTATGCAGGACCAATATTTGGAATTTGACCTTGAAATATTTGTATTTGAGATTTATATAGAGATGTAAAAGAATATATTTAATGTTTTATAATTTAAGTTCAAGTCTTCATGACTATGTTTTGAGACCTCTTGGCAACTCTGAGTAAGCTACTTACAAAGAAGGGTTTGAGCAGTTTTGAATTAATATGTGAGGCCTAATAAACATGATGATGACATTGAGGTTATAATTAGTATTTGTATATATATTTTTTCCATGGTTATTTATAAAATTTGTGTTTTTTTCTTTAATTATCTTAGACAGACTTTCTGGGTATACCCAGGGTTAATATGAATAGTGCTAATGATGTGCTCCAAGTAGTGGTTTGAGCTAAAAGGTGTTATCGAATATAGATAAGATTAAAAAAATATATTTGAGTGTTTTATTATGTTTTCCTACCATATTATTTGTTTTTAATCATTTCAAATAAGGCAATGTGTAATGTTTTGTAAAACAGACCTAACAGGATTAGGTCTCCATGAGACTTAAAAGAGAGATAAGGTCTATTTGAGATAGGGAAAATATAAAAGCAATAAAAGAATTTTTGATCCATGTATTTTAGGTTTTATAATATCCATTCCATGTCCAACCTAAGATAATAATAATTCTTGGCCGACTAAGAAGGATATGAATAAGAAAAGCCTTGTATATATACTAGGCATTTTTAGGCCTAAAAGTGTGAAGAGAGGTTATAGATGGTAAGCAAAGATGAAGAGGATTGTGTGATATTAAATAGGTAGTTAAACACATCAAATAAATTATATAAATCCTTCATAGACATCTACAAGGTCTCATGATTGCTTTCATGATAGTTTCAAGCCATAAAAGGGCCAATAGAGCGAACAAGGTAAAGGACAATTTTACTTGTGTGAGAGGTAGTTTTGAATGTGATAGAGAAAAATAAGACCATCATCAGTTATGAGAAGGAAATAAAATCAAGGTGGATATATTTAGAGTTTTTATTGAGTGAGTGATTGATCAACAAGGGGGTTGTAGCATCCTAACAAGTTGGTGCTTGATAAAGTCAAGTTGGTGCCTGATAAATTTAGGGGTTGGTGCTACTTGAGGGGTTGGTGCTCAAATAAAATTGATTAATAGTATTATAAGACAAGTTGTATAAGGTGTGTTTCAATGGTTTTTATTCCCCTTGAGGGTTTCCCACATATACTTTATGTTCTTATGTTTCATGCTATTGTGGATTGATGTCTATGCTTGATAAAAATGTACATGCTTGTCTACTTATTCTATGATTGGTTAAGTCAGTTTGTATATAAAATTTTGAAGATTGATTCACACCCCCCCCCCCCACCTCATTTAATTTTCTTCCAACATTTGGTATCAGATCTTAGTCCTTTGAAGTAGGTTTAAAGGCCTAAAGGGATATCCTAAAAGTAAGGATGGCTAGTCAACAAGCTCAAGGTGGTTTCTCTACCAGTAAGGCTCTATTGTTAAATGGATCTAACTTTATCTTTTATAGTGTTATAATTAAGATATATTTGATGTCATAAAGACATGATATTTGGAAATAAGTTATGGATGGTTATACATCTCCTCCTACTCCAACACATGTAGTAGGTAAGAAGGCTAGTAAAAATAGCTGCAAGGCAATGAATGCCATTATTTGTGGTCTATTAGAGGCATAACTAGTAAAGGTGATGCATTGTGATTCAGCCAAAGAGATATGAGACAAATTGAATACCATATATGAAGGTGAAACCAAGGTAAAAATGGCTAAGTTTTAGACCCACATAAGATAGTTTGAAATCCTGAAAATGAATGAAGATGAAACCATTGCATCCTACCTTTTGAAGGTTGATTAAGTTTTCAATATCATTAGAGGATTGGGAAAAGAAGTCAAAGAATATATTATCATTCAAAAAGTGTTGAGATCACTAACTTATAAGTTTAAATCTAAGGTATCTACAATTGAAGAGATGCAAGATTTGGACAAGCTAGAGATGGATGGGCTTCATGGCATCTTGGCTGCTTATGAGATGAGAACCAATGAAGGGAGACCTCCCAAAAAAGAAACAGCTTTCAAAGTTGAGAATAAGTCAAAATCCAAGAAATTAAAGGATGAGGAAGTCTTAGATATTGATGATGATCAACTGATAGCCATGTTTTTAGGGAAGTTGAGATATGGATTTGGTAAGTACAAAGGTAAGTTTCCATTCAGATGCTTCAACTATGGTAAGATTGGTCACTTTGCATCCAAGTGTCCCAAAAAGGATAAGTCTAAGCATGATGAAGAACATGATGAACATCATGAAGATGAAAATAAAACCTATAATCCTAATAAAAATAAGGAGTTCAAAAAGTATGAAGGCAAAAAAAGAACTTTCAAGAACAAGAAAAGGTTCTACACTAAAGGAGATAATATTTTTGATATAAATGACTCAAGTGAGTCTGATAATGATAATGGAAATCATGAACTTGAACACGACAATAATGAAAATTTGTTTATGGCCATAGAATCAAACAATGAGGGTTTTTCAAGTGGGAAAGGCATTATGGTTGATGTGGAATTGAAGAAGAAGCTAAAGTAGATCTTGAGGTATAATTGGTAAGTGCACTAGAGGAATTGAAGTTCTAAAGGAAAAAGAATCATAAACTAAGATCACTTGTTAAAGAATATGAGGATTAGATTTGATTGTTTAAGGAAAGGTTGAGTAATGCTTCTAAGGATTATGATGAGATTATCAATCAAGTCGAGGCATAAATAGATGTAGTAAATGCAAGATTAAAGGTTAAAGAGGAAGAATGCATTAGGTATAAAACTGAAATAGAATCCTTGAAAGTTAAGTTGAATCAAACATATAACAAGGTGAGGAACTTTATGAAGTTTTAAAAGAGCACTGAGACATTAGCTAATATCTTGAGTTATTAAAAGTTTGCAAGTGACAAAATGGGCCTTGGTTTCAAACAAGACCAAAAGGAGGCACCTCAAATCAAAGAAAAGACTATTGAAGATAAGAAAATTAACATGAAAAGACATATCAAACATCCAAATGCTATAAGGTCTTCCAACTCATTAAATAGGTACTGTTATGTGTGTATTCAGTTTGGTCATAGAGCAAGAGAATGTAGAAAACCCTCCAATAATGAGTATTCATAGCACTATGGAAGGAATCACAACTCACATCAATCAAAAGGTATGTATAATATGGTTTTCTATAGTTTTCATGATGTAGGACACATTTCAAGATTATATCCTAACAAGGTTATAAGGTCATCAACTCAAAACATGAGGTTAAAGCCTTTAGAATGCTAGAAAGAAGACAAATGAATGTTTAGAAACCAAAGATAATGAAAATAAGTCATGATCAATCTACAAGATCAAGTGATTTACTTACTATGATAGAGCATGATTAAAATGTGAAAACAAATCAGGAATGCATGTTTTTATCCCACATTGATGATCAAATAAATGATGAAGAGATCAAACCTATAATGTAAATCAAGCCTAAAATGGTATTGAAGGACATTCAGTCAGATGTGAGCATGGAGATCTAGAAATCTCCTAAAATTGTAATGTTTTAGTACCCTATAATAATTAGTGACTCCATTAAGCTTCATGAAGACACTATTCAATTAGAAAATTCATGTTGGATGCATGGTTTGAGGGGGAGCTATTCAGTTTTGTGACTAAGTTTGCTCTACATTAAGAAGTGAGATTGTTAATAGAATTCATCTGAAAGAGGTATGATTGTATGATTTTAGTAAGGGGGAGTATGTTGTCCTAATGTTTCATATTATATATAATGAGATATTATATCAATAAAGTATGGTTACATATGGCAGTTTATGCAGGACCCTTTTTAATTATGTCAAAGGGGGAGAAAAGTTAAAGAAGGGAACTTGACTAGCTTGGGGAGATGAAAGTGAAAAAATTAAATAATGTTTTGCCATCAATGAGAAAGGGAAAATTTATTGATAAATGTTTTATAAGTGTTTTAATTGATGCCAAGGACAATATGAATATCATTAATGTTAAATTCAAGATTGATGCCATTGATGTCAAGGAGCATCTGGTAAAGATGCATGGTGAGGTGGTATGTCACAAAGAAGTCATTTAACTAGAGAGAATTCAAAGGCAACCTATTATATCTATTTTGAGGTATAATTTTAAGGAAACCTAATGATTATTCTGAGGTTGATGTCAAGGTTTAGTACAAGGTAAGCATGTGCAGACACCAAAATTATGTCACACACATGCATAACTCCTTGTGTCAAACCACCCTTGAGCCCCTTTTTAATAATTAGCCTTCCTAACCCATTCTTTTAGCCCTCACATATTTAATTAATTTAAAATATTTAATTAAGTTAACTAAACACTACTAATGCCACCTTACCTAGCCACCTCATCCTAAGACTAATTCTTGCCCTTTGAGTCACCTCAAGACTTAGTCCCCTAATCCTAACTACCCATGACTTGTTCTCACCCAAAAAATAAAATTCTAACTAAATACATCCTTATTAACCTCACATTTATACCATTTCCTAATGGATACCACACTTGGCATGAAAAATAATAGAAAATTGGTTAAAAATAGCCCTTTTACCTATTCTCATAGTACTGACGTCAGTCAACCCATGGCCGATGTTGGTGGGATCATTGACATTGGTTATTTAAGCCAAAATTCAAACTGATGTTTAGGTTAGAAAAAATTGAAAAAATCAATTATTCACATATAGGCTTTGGCATTCAAATTTATACATTTAAGGTTACCGTTATTTTGCACAAATTAATCCAAATTAGGAATTGATATACTGCACAGAGCTTGGATTCCTCTGAACTGGTAGCAAATGCTTATCTTTTTATTCACCTATTGATTCAACATGCCTCATCATAGCCATCTATCCATCAACCATGGTTCATCCATTTCATTAGCTAAGTATATCTTTGTGTTTTGGTAATTCCTTTAAACAATCATTTTATAATTAATTTACATTGTACTGTTTATCATTTTATGAACATCCCGACTTTCCCTATGGAGGAGTTGTAAAACTCCACCTATTTTTATCTAATCTAAAAATACCAACCTTATATCTATACCCACTTAAGTCTACACACTCCCTTATAACTCTTCTCAACCTCATAAACCTGACCAACATCCACTTCTCAGCTCAGAAAAGTCTCTTACAACCCCCTGAGGCCCTGCTGCCCCTACTGACATTGATCACATAACTGACATTGGTCATATACCTGACATCAACCATATCTCCTTACATCAATAACCTAATTAATGTTAGTGACTATGAATTTCCACTAACCTCCTTGAGCCTGCTCAACCACCTCTAAAAACATCAACAAATCACATTACCTGCACTATGTCACTGTTTGTTGTACTCAAACTGTAATAATGGTATGAATATCTCTCTCTTACTCTCTCTTTAATTTTGTCATTCATTACCAATTTTTATTAAAAAGTAGACTATCATCCCTAAGAAAGTTTGACACTTCTAGGAACGAGTGCGTAGCTTGGCAGCCCACTCATATATCTTCTAAAAAATATTTTTGGTGGTAGTACTTTCTTATTCATAGGTAGTCCTCCCCAACCAAAGAGGAGTTATCAACATCATCTAGATATGGTGCACAACCAATCTAGGTTCTCTCTAATCTCTAATCCCTACCTTTCATCTCCATTTTTCTTTAAACATAAAATAGATTCAATATTTAGTGAAACATTTCTGGTATTCCCCGTGGGACCCTAGAGTTTTCCTTGGGTTCATTGCTTATTTTAAGCGTTCATATAGGTGCATTATAGTGAAAATTTCATTCCTTTTACTTTTTCCTTCTTTTATCCCTTAAAACAAAATATTCAACATTTTGTTTTCTATTTAAGGGCAATAAACTCAAATTTCTTCTTCCTTATCACTCTTCTCTTCCTTTTGCCTCTAAAAGCAACTTATCATTTTTATTACAAATTAAAAGAATCTCTTATTTATTTCTTTCTTTCATGAACATTATGATAGTGAATTTCATTCTCTTTTCCTATTTCATCATTATTTCCATTTGAATCTAAACACTTTAGATTAGGGTTTAAAACTTACTGCACTTCATTCTTTGCTTGCTGCATATTAGCTCACCTAGTGAATTACAAACATTATAAATGAATCATAGTACACCTATGTTACACAACTAGATCACACTCATAAAAAAAAACATCTAAACTCAACTAAGATAAGACCCATTTGGATTTCATCACCTAGTGGATCACCTTGCCCTATCTAGCTATCCTACTTGGATTTCACCACCAAGGGGAGAACCCACTCTATTCTTTGGCAGAGTATAAACTCTAAGATGAAGGTATATTTTGGCTAAGTGGCCTAGCTTGGATTAAGGTCCATTAAGTGTCAGGATCAAGCTCCTATAACAAGCCACATACTTGGTTTAACACATACTTCTTCTTGAGCATCAAAACTAACCTAAAACTAGATCTAGATTGCTTTCTAGTACCTTCGGTAACCAAATTCTCTTTTCACTATCTGATTAAGGCATAAGCCAACATGAGACTAAAATTAATCTCTAGGAGTTAATTTGTGGATATATGCTCTTTTTTGATTTTCTATTTCCTTCTATATTTTTGAGTTGGTAAGGACATTTTTCCATTGATTTAGAAAATCAACATCATTTATAATACTCAGGTTGTATAACCTATTATATCAGGTTTTTTGAGTGTTCTTTCTCCTTATACAGACCTCTTACATCCTCTATTTTATCTATATTTTTCCTCTAGGTTTCTAAAATGTTGGATTTTCCATCTCCAAGGATATCACAGTGATTGGCATTGGTTAATCCCACTGACGTTAATAGATTTTAATTACCAACATCAGTTAAGTGATCGATGTCGGTGCCTATGTAATTTTAGTTTGCTCAAAATAGCAAGATAAAACAACTTACTTACCTACACCCAAATCTATTTTTTACTTATTTTGTCACTAATATAGAGTATTAAGACTATTTATACTTCTTCTTGCATGGTATTGACATGAGCCCAAGCCAAAATTCTTATCAATTACATAAGCCAAAAACCACTTCCACCTTCCCTTCTTGTTGTCGATTCTGTCATGGAGCATACTTTAGATACAAAACATACTCCTAACCCCAACCAAATTCCCATTGTGCCTAAAGGAGATAAAGAATTCACTAAATTTCTTGATCATAATGTGACAACTCTTCAACATTACCTTATCATGAGCTAAACCCATAATTCTTTAGGTGACCCATTATATGGTATGACAACTTCTCTAATGGAGATAACTTTAGTTTCAGCTATCTTCACTATTTTCCCCATGGTTACTCAAACCACCACTTCGACAAATAACCTAACCATAAATAATGTCCAAAGATCAGCATCACCAATTGCCCAATCCCACCTAAACCCTAGTGTGACTTCCTTGCTTTCATAACCATAAGCAATTTAGTTAAGTCTCACCCCATTTCAAAATTTGGTGGTACTTATTCCATCTACTCTTTCACTTATAATTACCCAAGTTATGACTCACCATTCACCTAGTATAACCATGCCAATAACCCAACCTATAATAATAACATCCAACCAAAGCATAGTCTCTAACCCAATGAAACAAGCCCCTTTTCTTTCTACCCATTAGACTATGACTCATTATCCCTATGTTACGTCAACACAACCTCAGAAAGCTATGTCATATGCTCCCTCTACTTCCTATTGGGTTCCCTATAACTTAGGGGTTATCTCCAAAACCAATCCCCCTCTAGACCTCATTAAGATGATGATGGACAAGATGTCTAATCTAGAGACATTTATATCAGGTTCAAATAATGTGTTATTTTATGATTAGATATGTAATGAACCCATCCATCTTTCTGTGCCTATTCACCCTTATCCAAGCCAATAGGAACTCCCTAAATTTACTTGTTTCTAGAGTAAAGATGACCCACAATAGCATTTGCAAGCATTTAGACATGCTTGTTATTTAAAATAGGGAATGATGATGCGTTATCACTTCATACTTTCCCTATGTCTCTTTTGGGTGCTACCCTGGATTGGTATAGCTCTATAACTCAACACTCCCTTTTCTCTTTTACCTAACTCACAAAAATATTCCTAGACCATTTCTCCATTAACATTTATAAAAAGGCTTCTATTATATACCTTTATTCTATTAAATAATTTGATGATGAGTCTATCATAGATTTTATCGCTCACTGGAGAGGCTTAATCAATCAACTCTCCTTCTCTTTACCCCAACTTGAGCTTATTGAGCTATTTTCAAGGGTATGTGCTAAGCACATTTCATCCACACTCTGAGTAGAAACTTTTTGCACATTTGATGAAGCCTTTAAAATGGTATAGAAACTCAAGATTCAAGCTATAGACGAAGACAGAGTCAAGTTACATAGTAAGAATGCCAATTCAAAATTGAATGACTCCTATAAATTCTTCTAACCAAAAATATAAAGGATCTACCAATGTGGTGGTCATTAAATCAACTTCTTCCACAACCACAAACCAACCTAATTCCTTAACTTCCTAAAATTTGAACAAGCAATTCCAACAATGGTATGAGCAAAGATAATACACTCCCATTGGGGAGTTATATACTTCTATTTTAGAAAAAACTATTACAATAAAGAGCCATAACTCTTCCTCAAATCAAGCCTCCTATATAGGTTGACCCCTCCCATCCTATTTCAACTTGGTACAAGGAGGATGAGTTTTGTGACTACCATCGAGTCAAAGGCCATAATTCTAATAACTGTAAAACATTCAAGAACATTGTTCAAGACATGCTTGATAAGGTTAATATCATCTTGGATAACCCTAATGCACCTGCTAATCAAAATATGGATGTGTTAAAATAGCCTTTTCCTAACCATTCACCCAATAAAAAAAATGTTCAGACGATGACTAATAACTCATGTGATCATAATATCCATACGGTTAATATGGTCTTTCTTTTACCTCTAGTTCAACCTCTCCCATAATAAGAGGCACCCATTTTACATACTCCTCTCCCACAGTCCATGGAATTTGTTTTGATCATTCTTCCTCCTCAGGTAGAAGATCCTACTTCACCCATTCCACTCCCACATGAAGAAGAACCTCCTTTACCACTCCTTTTGCCACCAGAGGAGCCTACATTACCAGTTCCTTTTGCACTAATGTTACCTATACTCTTACCACTTGAGGACCATGCCTTACCCATTCCACAACTACATGTTGAGGGAGTAATTATACCTATGCTCTACCCCCTTGAGGATCTTTCTTGGCCTACCTCTCCTCCACCCATGGAAGACCATGCCTCTTCTCCTATCTCTATCAAAGAAGACCCTGTTGTGGCTCTTTATCATCTTTGGCTTGAGGTAGCATAGACAAAATTTCCCTCTTTCTCAATCACCTTAGCCTTCTAAAGAAACAACCATAAGGCATAAATCAACTTCATCTTAACCCTTCTCATGGTTAGTGAAAAGTCTATAATTTTTTGAATTTGCGAAGCTAGATCACATGACATTTTGGGACTGACTTAAAAATCCTTATCCTACATAACGAATGTCAACTTTTACCACCAACCCTCTCACTACCCTTTACCCTAAGGTCTTTGATAAATTCATAGCTTCTTCACTAAAATCACTAGAAGCTCATCCATCTATGTCAAAGCCTTCACCCTCATAGGTTTTTGCCATATTAAAGTAGATCAAGTCTTTAGTTATACATTCAATCTCTGATCTAATTCATCCATATGTGAAATTAGATCTAACTCTTCAACCACAAGTTGGAGTTTTGTGGTCTCAACTTAAAAAAAATGTTAAGATTCCTAGATATTGCTAATCCTTCCCTCTTTAACCCTCAACTTTGCCATTAATTTTAGGACCACACACATATACTTTAGTTGGAGTATCACCATTCTAAGCAAAACAAAAGGCTAAGTTACCTCCACTACTACCTCTACCACCTGGTAGGCCTTTCACAACTAACACCATGATACCTAACACCAATAAAGTGTTATCAAAACATGTAACTCCACTACCACCTAAAAAGGTGCCATATAAAATCACCCTATGACTCTTAAACTAAAGAAGGTGTCTACTCCTATTACCACAATAAGTGCTAGCCCACTCACAGCCTCTCAGATCTTTTTCCTACATCAGTTGTTGTAATCTTCCATAATAAATCTTCCTCTATTAAGCCTTATAGACCTCATAGATTGAAGCCATCTTGGTTTAATGATACATAATTGTGTCTATATCATCATTCACCTAGATACGATCCTAAAAGTTGTAAATCTATCACAACAGTCATTTGATAACACTTTGATGTCGGCACTCTCTTTGTTGATACTCCCATTAACCTTCATACTATTCCACCTCTGGCATCCATAATGTCTCATACTATTCCACCTGAATTCAAACCCAAAGATTTTGTCATACCCCCTTTGCCACCTCTTTCACCTATGTTTTAGATCAACATAGTTAATGCAGCCATGTAGTCATAAAATTAAAAGGATAAAGGTAAGGAAAAGGTTGTTTCTCCTTGGGATCATACCTTATATAAATACACTCCTTTGAATCCCAAGATTTTCATCTTGGGTGTCCTAAAACCAACATCTTCAAAAGTTATTCAAAGCTCGATGGTGAAATAGCTTCACCAAACTCCTATGAAAATGTCCTTATATGAGTTAATCCAAAACTCAAGCCAATACCATCAAGCTTTGATTAGTGCTTTGCAAGTGATTGAGGTACAACTTGATGATCCCCAACCTATTGTAGCTTTGGTCAGCTCTCTTAACTCCATTTCCTTGATTTTCTTTAGTGATTCAAAAATTCCACTTCAAAATCCTAAAGATCAGGATTTTACCTTTTTTATCACTGTATATATCGATCAAACTCATGTCAAAAGAGTCATGATCAATGGGGGAGCTATTATTAATATTTTATCCACCCATGCCTAAAAATAGATATCTTTTCTCAATAATTATATGTCTCAAACTGATGCACTGTTATCTTACATATCTATGTAAGTCCCTGCATAATTCTTAAGATCTTCTATGTTGTATAAGGATATTTACAATACAACATGCTACTTGGATGACCTTAGATATGTGCTATGGTATGTGTACCCTCAACTTTACACCGTTGTGTCAAGTTTGATCACAATGGACAAGTGCATGTTATTCCCACCGACCCACCTCTATTTAAAACATGCAACATGACTTATAGTACCAATGATGTTATCATTCCATTAAATACATCATCTTATCTACATGATACTTTTGAAGCTTCCAAAATCTCCACTACCCCAGTTACACAGATACCCGTGACACAAATTCCTAACAAAGATCTCATGAAGGAAACTTTCAAGCAATTTTCACTTAGAGAATATCATTTATTGACACTCAACATGTTCCATACTCCATAATATTATGGAAAGCTTCATATGCACAAAAATTATGATGCACATACTATGATTATCATCCCTTATGGACCCCCTAACCTTTGAACTAATTTCACATATGGGGGAATTGATCAGGCTCTCATTGTTGGCAATCCATCCTCTTCACTACAACCATTTACTTGTGACTTCTCTTTCCTGAGCAAGCCTAGTTTTTCTCACACCTATCTTTATAGGTGTACCTAGAAATTATTTGGTTTGGGTCATTATGAGCAGGGTGTTCATATGCCCATTAAATATCCCACTAGCAAAACCATTGAAAATGCCAAAAAGAGGCATGGAGTGGGTTATGACGAACCAACTAAACTCACCAAAAATTCTCATGTAACAATTATCAAAGAGCCAATCTCTCCTCCACCCTCTTCTCCACCATCACCTACCAAAATAGAGGAATATATACCTCTTAATTTTTTTTCAATAAATGTCATCCATTTGAGGCCTCTCACCTATCACTGGGGTAAGGAAACAAGGTTCTTTCCTCTCATTCATCTTGAAATGATTGATGAAGACTCTCCCACTATCAACACTATCCAATGTCAAGATGATGATGTTATTCTCACATATATAGGTGTATATGATTCCTATATCTAATGGTCACTCCCATCTAAAACACAAGATATGTTAAAAGAATCAACCATTGACATCAATTTACCCTCTCATGATAACCCCCATGTCCTCAAGATTGGCCAATCTTTGGATTCCTTTGAGCAAGCTAATTATGCAACATTTATTAATAGCCATAGAAAATCCTTAACTTGGTCTTATAATGACATGCTTGGTATTGACCCCTCTATCATCACCCATAACATTATCACCAATTTAGATGCTAAACTTGTTAAGTAAAAGCTTCACAAAATTCATCCTCTTATTACTCTCCTTGTCAAAGAAGATCTCTAATGCCTCCTTTCTATTAACTTTATCAAACTCATCTACTACCAGAAATGGGTTTCTAATATTGTTCCTATCATAAAAACAACTAGAAGAATCTACATTTGCACCAACTACCATGACTTAAACCTCACTTGTCTAAAAGATGACTTCACTTTACCAAGTATTGACCAAATTATTGATCTAATAGCCGACCATGAGATGCTATCACTTATGGATGGATTCTCAGGTTATAATCAAATCATGGTTACTCTCGAAGATCAATACAAGAAAAATTTCATTACCCTATGGGGGACTTTCTGTTATTGGGTCATGCCCTTTGGTATAAAGAATGTTGGTGCCACTTACCAATGTGATATGACTTACATCTTCCATGATCTCCTACACAAAATTATGGAAGACTACGTGGATGACTTACTTAAAAATTCTAAACTTTGACAAGATCACTTGATGATTCTCAAAGTCATATTCACTCATCTCTTCTAATATAACATTTGACTAAACCCAAAGAAATGTGTCTTTGGTGTCCTTTTCGGTAAGCTCTTAGGATTTATCATTTCTCTCCATGGTATTGAAGTTGATCCTATTAAGGTTTAATCAATACTAGAGATTCCTCCACCTACTAATATCAAACAACTGTGTAGCCTGCAAGGCAAGCTTCAGTCAATCCACTGCTTCATCTCCTAGTTGTCAGATCATTTCCAACCCTTTCACCGTCTCCTCAAAAAATATGTCTCCTTCTATTGGAAAATATATTTCCAAGAAGCCTTTGATGCACTCAAATGGTATCTCCTTTCCCTAGTGGTTTTTATTCCACCTAAAGAAAATTAGCCTTTATACCTTTACATCTCTACAACAGACCATTCTCTCGGTGCTATGATTGCACATTGAGATGATCACCATCAAGAATAAGTATTTTAATACATTAGCCACACATTTATTGATTATGAAACTCAATATACCCATACCAAAAAGCATTGCCTTGCATTGGTTTTTGTAGCCTCCAAGCTCCACCATTACCTCTTAAATCACAAAACCTACATCATCACCCATACTGATCCCCTCAAATAAATGCATTCCAAGCCATATCACAACCAAATTGTAGCTCAGTGGCTCATGCTCCTTACTAAATTTAACTTAGAGTTTATTCAATAAAAGTATATCAAGGGAAAAATGATCACTGACCAGTTAGCTACCACCCCTTTACCTAAAAACCAACTTTCAAACCTTAAATTCCCTGATGAATCCATCATAATGCTCTCCATCAATGACATATCCTATCAAATGATGATGTTATTTGATGGGTATAAATGTTGACATGGTGGGGGTGCAGGGGCCATTCTTATTCCTCTTGATGGTGAGCCTATGCCTTTGGCATTTAAACTAGATTTTGAATGTACTAACAATATGGCTGAATATGAGGCTTTGATCTTAGGGCTTCAAATGGCTATTTTTTTAGGTATCAAATCAATAACCATTTTTTGTGACTCTCAGCTAGTGGTTAATTAGGTTAATGATTCCTACCTATGCAAAAATGAAAATTTACAATGATATAAACATTGTGTATATATGTTATTGGGATCATTTGACTCCTACCTCTTGCAAATTGTTCCTTGATATAAAAACAAGTTTTCTAAACAATGGATTCACTTGCTTCACACATACTCTCTTCACCCTCTTCCTCAAAAATCTATGTCACCATGTATCGCTTAACATTGCCCTCCTATGTATCAACTAACATCCTTTTTATTAGAAAAGTAACAGACAACCCACATGACTTATGATAAAAGTAACTCAAGGATTACCTTTCCTTTTATATTACCCCTTCTGATCTCTCTAATAATGGGAAATGTGACTTCATGAAACATGTTGCTCATTACACTATACTAGGGGGACTTCTCTACAAGTGAGGTTTTGATGGTCTCCTTCTTAGATGCCTCACTAGTACTAAGACCCCATTCACCATTAAGGAAGTCCATAATGGGATTTGTGGTGGACATTTTAATGGTCATGTAGTTACCAAGAGTATCCTTCAACTTAGCTATTATTGGCCAAAACACTCCATCAAGATTATAGTTATTACATTTGGCATTGCATCAAATGTCAACAACATGCTAACCTCCTTCATGTTCGAAGTCATGCATTACAAGTCACCAAAGACTTCTAGCCCTTCTTCCCAATGGGGATTGGATCTAATCGATGAGATTAACCCTCATTCATCCCTCCATCACCGTTCTATCATTACTACCACTGAATACTTCACCAAGTGGGTTGAGGTCATTCCTCTCATCTCCACTAAGGCTACCAATTTTTTTGACTTTATCAACCATCACATCATCTATCATTTTGGTGTCCCCCATAAAATTATAATAGATAATGGAAAATATTTCAAAAATAAGACCATCCAAAATATTTGTGACACATTTGGAATCAAATTAACCTTCTCATCATTGCATTGTCCACAAGCAAATAGACATGTAGAAGATTATAACAAAACATTGACTAAAATCCTCATGAAGGTAGTCAATGATACTGACAAGGATTGGTGCATGCACATTCCCTTTGATTTATGGGCTTACCACACTAGTATTCAAACCCCTACAGGTGCTACACCTTTTTTCTTGATCTATGATATGGAGGCTATTTTGCCTCTTGAGGTCCAGATTCCTTCTCTTCACATCTCTCTACAAGACATACTTACTAATGATGACTTTTTCCAAGAACATTTGGCTCAACTCAAGTTGCTTGATGAATGCCATCTCATAGCCCTTAACCACCTCCAAATCTATCAAGAGTGTATCAAATGCACTTATAATAAAAACCTCAAGGAGTGAGATTTCAATATTAGAGATCTCATCTTAAAGGAAAATCAACATGTGACGATCATGGAGAAAAGCAAATGGGGTAAGTTTGCTCATAATTAGCTTGGACCCTACATCATAACTCACAAGTATGGTTCAGAAACTTATCACTTATCTTCTCTCGAAGGAAGGCTCAAACCTGAGCCTTTAAATGCTTTACACCTATGACCATTCTTTTGTTAATCAAGTGATGCTTCACCTCATGTTTAACTTGAGCTTGTCTCTTGAGAAACCCTATTACATTCATCTCCCTTCCTCTTAACCCTTACTTATACTCACTTAGTTAACCTACAAAGTGTTATGGTTTTGCCCTTAAAGTGGAAAATTGTTAAGCCTTTATAGTCTTGTCCATGACTAAAAAAAATAAAATAAAAAATTGGGATATGTAGACAAGTTATAATCTCTCAGGTTATGATTCTCAATGTAGACTACTCCTTTGAAGGACAACTATGCACCTTATCTTTGATACTATAAATATATTGCTCCCTTGAAGTACATCTATTAAAACTCAAAAACAAACACTTAGATCACTCCCTTGAAGGATGGCTAGGCCAAGATTTTTTATCAAGGGAAATAATGATTTAAAAAAAAGCTTCTCATATTGATCAACTTTATATGGCCACAACATAAACAAAATCCCATTGTAGGCTTCCCACATTGATCAACTTACACCAAAAAAAAAAAACTTTAAGTCATGGACTTGCCTCTAGTAGCTCTCATGTCACCCACAAAAGGGGCATACCATCCCCACTTAGAAGGTTATGCTACCCAAACACTCTCATTCATTTTACCCTTTTCCCCTCATACTCTTTCAAGGGAATTTGAACTCACTTGACACAAGGTGAGTACAATGCTTCTCTAATAAACAAAATGATCAAATGATGTAAAGAATGAAAGAGGCTCATATTCTTGAGCTTATTTATGTTATTATTATGGTCTTTGCCAATACACAAGCATCTTGCCTCTTTATTTCCCATCCCAATCATATCTCAATTTCTCTACAAAGATGAAAAATTAATACAAACAATATCAAGCCTACTCCATTTATTTTAAGCATACACCATCACAAATATGTAAAAATGCTGAAATAAAATAACATAACCAACCTATTAATTTTAAGCATACACCATCACAAATATGGAAAAATGCTAAGACGAAGCTAACAAATCAATTATGCATATACCATCATAGATATGGGAAATGCTAGTCTAACTCAACTAACATGCTTAACATTAACATAATATAAACAACCACATCAACATCATCACCATCACAATAAATTCATCTCAAAATAACACATCTCATATATATATGCACTTAACATGAATGTACATCAATGGATCATAACAATATCATCTCTCCCTAAAAATATACATCTCTCCTCTTCGACTCATAGGCTGATGTGTATACAACATATATAATAATCTATACTCATGGTCATGAAGAAGCAGAGTCATCACCACTCTTCCCCTATCTGTGTCTATGTGAACTAGAAGCTGTGACACATGTCATTGATCTCTCATATTCTCTAAACTCAGAATACCTCTAAATCTATGGTAACTCCCTGATGGCCCTCTCATAATTAAAAATATCATCAATAGTATTGTTGTACCTCACTAGAGATATAGTTTGTGGTAGACCCATCACACCTATTGAAGGCCCCTATACTGGTCCCTATGGTGGAGGAGGAGTAGCCTATCTTGCTACTCTCAAACTATCCCTCTCAAATGTCAGTGTAGTAACTTGACCCTATAATGCCCTAACTTAGCCCTAAAATGTCACGACCTATCCTTGTAAAACCAATACATGTGCCTAAGCTATATCTCAGGCTTGCACTATCATATCTCAGGCCTATACTACTACATCCTATGCCTATACTGCTACATCCTAGGCCTATATATTTGCATCTCTCTCTCTCTCTCATCACTCCTTATAAATTTGATGGTGGGTTGCTAACTTAAACCATGAGATACAAACCTCTCCACCATATAATATATGCCACTGTGCATCCTAGATCTATTACACCTAGGCCTATTGATAGCTCCTCAAAATTTTGCCCATCTATATTCTAGGGCAAGGGTAGGGGTGCCTCTATATCATCCCTCCTATATCAAGGAAAGGCAAGAGGTACATCTTGTAACAAGCTAAACTATCGCCTGACCCATGCCATGAGTATCATCTCTAACTCTCTAGCTCATCTCCCTCTGACCCATAATGTGATCTATAAACCAAAAAGCTACTCTACCTATCATCTGAATACAAGGTATATCAAGTAGGGCCTCCAAACAATATCTATGATAATCAATCCCTTTATCATGTGCATATAATGATTAATATCTTGTAATATTCCATCTACTCATGTCTAGGCCATACCATCTCTCTACCATCTAAAAATAACCTTGAAACCAACTATAATCATGGTGGGTAACCATAATAGTCATGTTACAATGATGTGCTCATATGCCCAACAATGGAGTAAATTCTTGACACAAACTGTACCATTGTCATAGCCTCAACCCCAAAAAATCTCTATATAACTATGCTATAAAATTTGGTCCCCATGTAAATATGGTCTATTGCTCAACCATATATGCTAGAACACCTATCAATGCAATAGGAAATCTCCCACCATCTATATCTAATAGTGCATCTAATATAATCCCTATCATCATTAGAATGCTCAATTGATGCTACTCCTCATCAATAGTGTATAATGACTCATAGGCAAAGCTCATTGAATGATAGGTCACCTCACTAATATGCTCTCCAAATAATGTAACCATGTGAATATCATGTTCCTCTCTCAAACATGAGAATATTTCCTCACCCTCGAGTGGCAATTATAAAATCTTGTACACATCCTCCTATGTCACTGTCAACTCTCCAGTTGGCAAATGGAAGGTGTTGGTGGTGTGATCCCACCCCTCTATCAATGATATCATCAAACTAACATCCCATGTAACTCTATAATATCATTTCACTCCTCCTAACCCTATAGATGTCATGTTCTCCCACTCATCTAGGGTGACATCCTCCTCATCCGTGTCAACAATGTTGGTAGTCAATCTCATAATGTCAACTCCTACCTAGCTTGGATCCATACACACAAACCTCAAGTCACATACTTTCCAATATAACCTACCACCCTTTTTTACCTTCTCTTTAGGAGAACTACATTGGATTGAGGCCCTCAACTAGGATATGTAGGTAGCACTTAGTTGACATGGGGTCTTATGAGGTTAGCTTGGCCATATACCCACCTAATTATCTAACCTGCTCTCCCATCTCCACCCTAGGCCTCATTGCCTATCTCTCCGCCCTAGGCCCAACTCCTTATCACAACTCTAGGCCCCATGACTTATATCCTAAACCCTTGACCCTACAACCTATCTTTTAAGCCCTAGGTCCCAAGACCTATTTCAACCTACTTTTTCCTAAACATTTCCATTAACAAACTTTTAACCATACCTCATATCTTTTTCCCTATGCATTAGGAGAACTACACTGGCCTGAGGCCCTCAACTAGGCTATGTAGGCAACACTCAATTGACATGGGGTCTGGTGAGACTAGTTCAACCATTAGGCTATGTGACTACTTTAATTAGGGATATAAAATTAGCCTTTTCTCCTATTTTGGGGTTTTCAAGGTTACCAATGTCAGTTTTATATGCCAATATCAACTGATGTAAGTGGACCCCACTGACATCAACACTATGTCATCTGATGTTAGTGAACCCCATCGACATCAATGATTGGTTCAAACCTAAGACCGAACAACTCATATCACACTTTTTAGTTTTTCCCTACAAACTACCCCCAAATCCCTCCTAAATTCATAGAAACCTACCCCATCGCATTTTCTACCCCCCTCAACACATTTTTTTGCCCAAATTTTAAATTTATCCTAAAAACACAAATTAACAAACTTAAATTCAAATTCAACTCATGGAGGATCTTACCTCATCTCTCCATCTCCTTTGAGCTAGAATAGCTGGTCCTTATGATGGCATGCCTTTAGCTAGGTCCTTGCCTAGCTCTACCATCTCACTAGCACTCATAGCTCTTTTTCTCTCTAATCAAATGTTTTAAATGAGTTTTTGTGGGATACCAAACCCCTTTTTATTGGGTTTGGTCACCCATTGATGTCAACATCCTTGACCTAATCTATCGATATCAACAAAACTTCCTATCGATATCAATGACATAATTGATGTCAACACCCTTAAATTAGAGTTTCCAACTCCAACCATAACCCTTTGGACTCTACCATTAATCTAGGGTAAAATGGAGATCATGTATATCTCCCTAACCATGAAAACCAACTTAGAGATCACATATATCTCTCCAACCATGATAATTAACCTTGGATATCACTTAAATCTCCACCCACAATGACTTTGATCAAAGATCATGAGTATCTCCTTGAGACCCTTTTAAACCAACCTTGCATTGCTTATCTTGCCCACTTATGCTACCTCACTATAGTTGGCTATTGTACACACACATTTATATCAAGTGTTTTGGATCGTGACCAAACTAGTCCTATCACCTACAACCTTTTGTGTTTACCAGGGGTATTTCCTACCTTAGATACCTAGAACACATAGACCATTAGAGATATAAATTTGATCATTTTAACCTTATTAGCTATCAATTACAAGCTATGATTTGGTTATCTCTATTTGAGTCCTCCTTACCTTTACTTATTCTTGATTTTATTGATTATAAATCATACTAGTATACATGCCAACAACAATACCATGTTCTTATTCAACATCCACTCACCAAATTCACTTCTTATCAAATCAATACCCAATTATATTTTTCCTCCATTGGTTCTCATTTTGAGGGGGGATACCTCATCTAATACATAGAGCATCCAACTCCTATTTTTCTATTACAACTTGTCAGTACAAATTACAAGACAAAAAGGGTCAAATGTAGATACCAAAATTACATCACATATGCGTGTAACTCCCCATGTCAAACCCCCACCCCCCCTTGAGCCCATTTTTAATAATTAGCCTTCCTAACCCATGCTTTTACCCCTAACACATTTAATTAATTTAAAACATTTAATTAAGTTAATTAAACATTACTTATGCCACCTTACCTGGCCACCTCATCTTAAGACTAATTCTTACCCTCTAAGTCACCTCATGACTTAGTCCCCTAATCCTAACTACCCATGAATTGTTCTCACCCAAAAAATAAATTTATAACTAACTACATCCTTCTTAACCTCACATTTATACCATTTCCTATAGATACCACACTTGGCATGAGAAAGAACAAAACACAGGCCAAAAATAGCCCTTTTACCTATTCTCATGCCATCGACATCGATCAAACCATAGACGATGTTGGTGGGATTGATGATGTTGATTACTTAAGCCAAACTCCAAACTAATGTTTAGGTCAGCAAAAATTAAAAAAACTCAATTATTTACATACAAGCTTTAGCATTTAACTTTCTACATTCAGGCTTACCATTACTCTACACAAATCGATCTAAATTAAGAATTGATATACTACATAGAGCTTGGATTATTCTAAATTGATAGCACATGCTTATCCTTATATTCACCTATAGATTCAACATGCCTCACTAGAGCCATCTATCCAACACTCATGGTTCATCCATTTCATCAGCTAAGTATATCTTTGTGTTTTGGTAATTCCTTTAAATAGTCATTTTATAATTATTTTACATTATACTAAATATCATTTCATGAACATCTTGACTCTCCCTATGGAGGAGTTGCAAAAATCCTCTTATTTATCTCTACTCAAAACATACCAACCTTCTATCTAGACCCACCTAAGTCTTACACACTCCCTTACAACTTTTCCTAACCTCGTAAACCTGACCAACATCCACTTCCCAACTCAGAAAAGTCTCCTGTAACCCCCTGAGGACCTACTACCCATATCAACATTGGTTACATAACTGATGCTGATCATATAACCAACATCAGCCATATCTCCTTACTGACATTGGTAGCCTAACCAAAATTAGTGACTATGAATTTCCACTAACCTCCTTGAGCCTAACTCAACCACCTCTAAAAACATCAACAACTCATATTACTTGCACTATGTCACTCTCTACTGCACTCAGACTGTAAGAATGGTACAAATACTCTATCTTAATCTCTCTTTCATTTTGTCATTCATTACAATTTTTTTTTCAAAAAATGGACTATCATTCCTAAGGAAGTTTGAAATTATAGGAACAAGCACATAGCTTTGCAACCCACTCATATATCTGCTAACAAATATTTTTGGTGGTAGAACTTTCTTATTCATAGGTAGTCTTCACCAACCAAAGAGGAGTGCTCAACATCATCTAGATATGGCATGCAACCAATTTGGGTTCTCTCTAATCTCTAATCCCTACCTTTCATCTCTGTTTCTCCTTAAACATCAAATAGATTCAAAATTTAGTAAAACAACATGTTTGTGTACCAGTTCTTGAGTACAAGGTTCTTGAGAAGGCTTATACACAGGATGCCTAGTCTGGTGCATGAAGGAGCATGGTGAATTGGTGAGATGAATGTAAAGAAGAATACGAGTCTGTTTGAAGATAACTAAGCATGTATATGAAGCATTGAAGCACTCAAGGAAGCTTAAAAGTGTGCCTACAAAGGTAAGACTTATAGACCTAGCATACAACTAGACTAGTCCTAAAATTTGCTTGACCTAATGAGGGGTCATGAGGTGTTTTTAAGACCTATAAAAGATGAAAAATAGTGTTATATTATGTGAGAAGTTTATTAAGCATGTGAGTGAGGTGGAGAGTATGGGAACAATAGCTATAAGTTTTATTTCTAGGCCTAATGTGACCTGCAGATCTAAATCCTAAAGAGCAAAGAGAGAAATGGTGGCCTAATGGGATATAAAGACTGGTTTCCAAGGTAAGTATGAAAAAAATAGTATTGATATTGGTTTTCCATGTTTTTTTCAAGTATATTAACCAATTTTGAGGTCAATTTTTTTAAGGAAAGGAATAAAGTGTGGTTTTGAGGTTTCTTGTGTGCATAGAATGAAGGTTTCTCAACTCGAGAAGAATTTTCATGTGTTCATTGGCATGTGTAACCTATGAATAATAACCTAATACATTCATGGTATATTGGTAAGGGTCCTATCTCAAATTTTCAAGCATTGGTTTCTAGTTTAAAGGCCTAAGCTTTATGAATGATCATTAGGACTGTAAGATCATTTAAAACCTCTCTAAAACCCTAAATTTGACCTGATATGAAAGATATTGATAGAAATGGATCAGAATGGATTGGATGACCTATTTTTATGATTGGATCATGTATACTAATCTATTAGGCACCTATAGGTGGCATTGGTCTATCATATGAATGAGTGAACACTATAGGAAAAGCCTTATTTCTTATAAATTTACTATAGTAGGAGTTTTAACTTGGATTTGCACCCTTTAAGGAGATGAAAAATCTCTCCTCATCCAAGTGACATAATGGAATCACCTCTAGGATTGTGGGTAGCCTAAGGAATGAGGTGATTCTTTAGATAGGGCTCATTCCCTTGATGTACCACTCAGGATTGCAACTAATACTAAACCTGGGGATGAAAAGGGAGAAGGATAACTTAAAGAAAACTAATCTAAGGGAGGTGATACACCAAATTTACTGATGACATCCAACCATATGTATATTACACTTGAAATCAAAGGACAAACTAAACATACACTCTTCAATCTATGTCTTCTTGCATTAATGTTACATTATGGGATTATGAATGAATGTGCAAAACTAGGAGGACTAGATAAGAGGACTATGAGGGCACTAGTGAAGAGACTAACTCACTTAAACTATTACATTTCTTGGAACACATCACATTCCCTATAAAAATAATCTATAAATAGGTGAGAGAATGTGATAACTTGCTAAGGAATCTATAGTATTCACTAAGCAAATTCAACATTTAAGTAAAGAAAACTATGAACAATTATGGAAGAGGTAACACTTAGTCATTTTAATGATCAAAAAGTATACAAATGAGTAGGGATTCACCATACTTAGGTGGAGCATCCATACAATGTCAAAATGGCTAGTTCTTATAGAATTTTTGAGAAAGAGAAGAAGAGATATGTCCAAGGGTCATAAGGATACTTTTAAATCTGATCCAAGGAGATAATTTTGAATTTTGAGAGTGTATTAGAAAAATAATGCAAGGTCAAGAGCTAAAAGTGTCAATCTAAGTCACAAACTTCATGAAAAGTGGCAAGAAAACTCCTCAACTGGCTAAAAAAAATGCCTTCATGATTAGAGCTATTTAAACATCCTATAACTAATTATAACTAGGATAAATGATTGGAATGTAGGGTAGGGACATAATATATGCCTCTACATGCATTGGTTTCATGCCTGGTCTTCTATAATCACCTAAAAGTGAGCCATCATCATTTACTGTCCAAAAAACTACCCTTCCATGCACCTTGCACACTTGGCCTCAAAATTGGCATCGGTTATCCATGAAAATCCATGAAATGGAGTTAATTATAATTTTCAAGGCCCTCTATGGCCATATAAGCATCAAACACATCTTAAAATCACCCCACTTGAAGTTTTCCATCTTTTTCACTAGTTTGTCCATTAGGCCAATTTTGACTGGCTAAGTTGAATCACCTAGTTGAGACACTTAGGAGTTATTTCAAAGCATGAAAGTGATATGAGGATTTATATTAATTTTTAATATTTCCATCCATATGATTTTCATTTCTTGAAACCTCTTAAAACCTACAAAAAACATAAAATAGTGATAAAACCCTATTTTTGCCCCCATTCATACAATTTTATACAACTCAAAAGCATGTGAAGTAGTCTAAATGATTCATATAAAATTTAAAATATCTATTCTAGTCAAAATAGTCCATTAAAGCGCATCTCCAACTCCATCTTCACAAACTGGTACTTGGCAAGGGTTTTCAAGGGTTTCTGAGCAATTTAAGCCCTTAAGCTTTGTTCATAAAGTTGGGACATTGGAATTACAAATAAATTACAATTTTTTTTAAATACCCATTATAACATTCCTAAACTCTTTTTTCCCCCATAAAAAACATCATGAAAGATATAAGCTTTCAAAAGTTCCCTATCGAGCTCTTTTCCTTATTTCTATAGGCCTGAGTTTATCTTTGAAGCTCACAGTGACTTTTAATTATTTTCCTTGGCTCAAAATATCTTAAACATATACTTAGTCACCCCATAAACATGTTTCAATAGGTTATAAATCTTAACTCATCTAAAAGGGTATGGACTCTCCATTTGGGCACTAGGCCTAAACCTTGCCTAGTAAGTCTGAGTGCAACTTTAGAGCATTTTAGACTCCCCTATCAGATCTCCTTCCTATGAGGTATTTACCATGATGGTCCATGTGTGTTCCATATTTTCAAATCATTATAAAATTTTCCCTTATCCCATATCTCATTGTTTTACCACCCTCTTTCAAAACTATAGGGTTCTTGTATGGGGAAAGTGTCCCCTGTCTGAGACAAAATAGGGGTCACTTCCCCTATTTTCTCATAAAAACTAGGTATTAGAGAGGGTTATCAAAGTGTCAAGGATTAATTTTACAAAAATTTATCTCTTAACTATATCATTATGACCTTTTAACCCTTCCAAATTCTAAACGGACTTCTATAGAAGCATGAAAGTGTAGGGTTCCAAGAGTAGACTATGTATGCACTTGGATGTGCCATCCCCTGTATTTCTTTTGTGTTTGTGAGAGTTTTATAAGGTGATATTTATCATGATTAATGTTATTCTAATCTCCATTTTCTTTTCCAACCTCTCACACACTCCTCTATATGCTTGAACTCACAAGGCTATGTCTTACTCTTTACTGTGTGTCTTGCTTTTCCCTCTCAAGAATAACCCCTGTGTGCTATGCATTTTATAGTCTTTGAACCCTAAAAAAATTATTATAAATCCTTATTAATATTTATCATCATGATCTAGTAGTGTCTTGGGTGCATTTTCTCTAATTCCATGTCCTATTCATGCCAAGAATGTCAACTCTATGCTCACTATTTACGACAGTCATAATTGACTATGTGAGAGTCCTTTTAGGGTCATGTAGGTTTGTTTTATCATTGTTTTTATATCATTTAGTTCATCATGATATTAATTAAGGTGGTAATGAATTTTATTATCATGATAACCTCCTTCTAACTCTTCATATGCATTCTTAACTTCAAAACTAAGTCTTTCCTTGTTTTAACTGAGAAATCTTGCCTCTATCCTTACCAATAGTTTAATATTCTTATCCTAGAGCTCATGAAGTTTTTAATAGTCATGAAGAAGGTTAATAGTGGGTTGGTTCATAATACAACCCTATCCAAGAATCAAAATTCAATTTTAACCACTAGACTAAGTTCTCTTCAAAGTGATTGAGCAACCCTAATGTAGATTGTTACCTATAGGTTGATTTGCCTCTAATTAAATTGTTTATGGTGTTAAGAGGTTCATTTGAAACCCCTTGGGGTCAGTCACATAACATACTTTTCCTAAAAATAACTTAAGTGTCATGAAACTAGGCCTAAACCTTATGTTAACTCCCTAACTAAGACACTTCTCCTTTCAAGACCCTACTTGGAGTAAGCCTGTAGGTGATTATGCTTCAAATGAGTTGGTTATGGTATTGGTAGATATTTTTGAACCTTTTAAGTTCAAGATTCACTTGGTAATTTTTTTATTACACTTAAACATCCTTAAAAAAACACCAAACCCTCATGTTTAGGTCCTTATTTTTTTGCATTTATAGGTGCATGCTTCATGGTCTCCTATACGGACTGAGAGGTTTGAATAGGAGGTCAAAAACATATTATCATCTCCATAAGTGGATTTAGAATATAATTTCTCTCTTCAACCCATTGTAACTCCTTCAATATGATAACATGGTTAATATTTCCAATCTTAGAGCACACAAGTCTCTTTTTGACTTAAGACTATAGAGAATACTTTAGGATTTTAGTGTTTTAGGAGGTCACATTGAGACCTCAAACAACCCCTCTTGCCTTATCATCTACCTCTCCAACTTGGAAAGGGTCTTGTATTTGCTAAAGGATACAATATTTTCCAATTTATATGCTTTAAGACCCTTAACCTCATGTTTTATGATAATCTCAAAAGGTCTTTTGACCTTTATTTCACCATTTCAGGGATTGAAGGCCTGAATAGTGTCATTGTTCCTTGAACATGGTTATCAACTCCATTAGCCAATATTATCCATTAAAATGGTTAGTTATAGTCTCTATTCATCCTTAGGACTTTAATAAGTGTTTTAAAATCATGATTTAATCATCCATATGCCACCCCTAATCCATATGAACACCACTGTAGATGACCATTTCCTTTATAGGCTATAAGTGGGAGCAAATTGGTAGAGTTTATGATTTATAAAATACAAATGGTCTTTGAGCTCTTCCAATGATTAAAACAATAATTATTTAATTTACAAGACATTTATTAGCTCAAATTTCTCTTCAACATGCTATACTTCATGAGATATCTATAGATGAGTGTAGACACCGAAATCGTGTCTACTCCCTGGTCGTCCTCCCCCCTTGGTCCCTTTCCACTTCTAACCATGCCTAACCTATGTCTTATTAATTTAAAATAATTATCTTATTTTAAATTAATAATTACCTCCTTCCTTCTCTCTCTCCCCTTGCCACCTCACCCATGCCACCTCTCCTCTCCTTGGATTCTTTGCCCTTGGATACCCTCATTTATCACCCTATGACCTATTCTAACTTGCCCTCCACTACCCCTTGCCAAGTCTTAAATGATTTAAGACCCCATTTACCTTATCTCACTCATTTGCCATGCCTATTAAGCCACCTTTGACCATTTCTTCCCCTGACCCACTGACCTGGCAGTTGGGAAAATGGATAAAAGGCTATTTTTAGCCTTTTTCCTGCCCTCCAGCCACCGACGTCGGTCAACTATCGACTGACATCAGTGATTTTGCCGGCATTGGTTTTCTTCATAACTGCATTCTTGACCTGAATGCAGGATCTATTTTTCCAATCTCTCAAATCCACTTTTCCAATCTCTCTCGCATCTGAACTTTCGGCCTTCAGCAATCTAATCTTTCACTCCTCAATCCATCAATCCTTCCAATCAATAGACCTCTCACTCTCTCTCTCTCTCTCTTAGGTACACACAGCAAGCTCCACCAGCAACAGGACTTCTTCATTCCATTCTCTAGCAGGTATGAGGTAAGTATTTCTACTATTTTCATTTCAGTATTTCTTTTAATTCATCTGTCATTCAGCCTACTGCCCATTTTCAACCTCTCCTACCCAGACCCCTTCCAGACCACTCTTTCTTCCCTGTTGCCTCTATATTCTATTTGGTCCCTCTTTTAGACCATTCTTCCTGCTTGCAAAGACCCTGTACAGAGCATCCAACCAGACACAAACTCTCCAACCCTTAGACAAACCCAGACCCCTTCTCAGACCCATCCATAGACCATAGACCTGTCCAGACTTCGTCCAAAGACTACTGTCCCGATCGATGCCGGCCAAAGAGACCACTGCCTTCACCAACGTCGGCAGACTAACTGATGTCGGCAAACTTGACCAACCGATGCCAACAGACTAACCGACGTCGGCGACTATGATCAGACTGACAGAAGCATTTAGGTAAGCATTTTTTTCTATTTCTGTTTCAATTTTTTATCATTTCAGTCTTTTATCATTCTGCCTTTTATCAAACATTATTTTTATTAATCAGTGGGTTGACATCCCTCAAGGAAGTCTTTGTACTTCTGGGATCAAGCTTTTTCTTGGTAGCCCACCATCTCCTCATCTAACGCCTTCTTTGTTTTAGTCTCTTTCTTCTACAGGTGTCATCCTCCACAACCAAAGAGGAGTTCTCACAACGTCTGAATTTGGTGCGCAATACTTCATCCAGGTACATACAAGCCCTAGACCATCTTATCTTAGTTTCTTATTTCCTTTTTGAATGTGAAAGCGAAACTCGTATAGAAACATTCTAGCACACCTGGTGGGACCTTAGGGTCTTCCTTGGGTTCACTTTATTTATTTTCATATAGGGTGCATTAGGTTTCTCCTTTTCACCTCTTTCTTCTATCTCTTCCAAAAGACATCATAAGCAAGGTTAAAAAGAACTTTTCTTTATTTTCTTGCATCTTAGACTAGTCAACTCATACTCTTCAACCCTTTCTCAACTTGTTTTCATCCGAACTCACATTTCATTTTGGGCTTAAAATCTTTTGCATTTCATTTCTTCTTGACTACATACTTAGTCCACATCTAGTAATTAATAACCGCATCATGAATTAATCGTAGGACACTTATGTTACACAACTGAATCACTTGCGCAAATCAAACATCAAAACTTACCTGAGACAAGGCCCGACTGGGATTTCATCACCCAGCGGATACCTTACCCATCCCAGCAATCCCACTTGGATTTCACCACCAAGGGGAAAGCCCACTCTGTTCTCTGGCAGAGGATAATCTCTAGGTAAAGTATATTTTGGCTAAGCAAGACTAGCTTATCACTAGGCTCGTGAAGTGAGGGGAGCTTGCTCCTTAGCACCAGGCCATGTACTGTGTTGGGTGAATATTTTGTCGTCAACTAACTGATGACAAAATGGGGATATCAGCCACAGCATAAGGGAGATTTACACCACGAGGAGTGTGGCTTTACCAGATCAGGACGAGGTAAATCTCTCCTCTCATCAAGGGGAGGTTCCCTATCAATATTTACGTGCTGAATATATAGTTAAGCAGAAAATAACACACGAGGGTGGTATAACAACATCTACCTCTCTTCTTTCAGAGGTAATGTATGAAGAACAAAAGAGGAAAATCCCTGATCTAAAGCTAACAACACTCCTCTTCTTTCAGGAATGATATTAAACAGAAAACAAGAAATCACCTGTAGTAACAAAGTCACAAGAACGCTCACGCAAGCGCAAAGTCTTCCGTAACTTCTCCACAGATTCGGAACAAGTATAACCGTAGAATAAAGTGAAGCACAAAGTCTTCACCTGAAACTACAAAAAGATAAAAGAATCTCAAAGGTAAAAGCAGCACAAAGTCTATCTTCTACCCTCTAGAAGCACCCTCAGATAATAATAACACACCCACTTGCTTATTAAATCAGATAAACAAGATGTTACCAGGAAAAAGACATAAGAACTATTTCCTAAATAACACAGACAATCTCAATACAAAGTCTGAAATAACCTACTTCTCATTCATTCAACAGAATATGATTTACAAATTTGAGCACAAAGTCTCAAAAGTTGCTTCAATTTCAGCAGAGTGTTTGCTATTGAATTTTTTTAAGATCATTTACAAATGAGGTCTCCACTATATATAGGGAGAAAATCCTCAAAAATAGAAAAATAATAAAATATACAAAATATCTTGGTCAAAGATGACTCATCTTTGACTTTTAGATATTTTCCAAAATAGTTTATTCGTAATTACAATTTATAAAATTGCATGCATTCTGTAGAAAATAGAAATGCCTAAGGATAGAAGAAGAAAGAGAGAAAGTGTCAGTTCTTGCCACCGAACTTCTTCAAATGAGCATCGTACATGGTGATCGATGCCTGGATCCCTATGCTGTCTGGTGCAACTGCGCTATTGGAGACGACCCTTGATCTGATTAATGCGTCTTTTAATGCTGTGATGGCCTTATAGTGGCCAGTTAACCTGGATCTTAAATTTTCCAGAGTCAACTGAGCATCTAGAATGCTATCAACTGAAGTTATTGAGAAAGACGATCCTTTGAAATCCTTCTGGATCATCCCTTCGAAATTCTGAATCATTTCATCTGCTGGAAGGAACTGATGATCCTTAGAGGTCAAGTCGCAGGGTAGCTCTTCTAATTTGTTCAACAAGCTTAGGTCACTTTTATCACTAGCTTCTTTAAAAGCTTTGAGATCATCAATTAGATCTTTGAGTACCTGGATCCTGAAAATCATCGCCTCTTTGATCTCAACATATGAATCCTTGTTGGGGATAACACCGATAGATATCAGGGTACTCTTTTTTAGACCTTCCATTTTCTTCCATCCTCCGAGATCTTTCTCCAAGCCATTAATCTCTTGAGAGGTAAGAGAAACAAAACTATCTACTTGAGCCTTCAACCTTTTCATTTTCCCTGTTCTTTCTGCAACCTCAGATAGCAGAGAGATTCCTTGATTGTGTAGTCGGTCAATATATTCCTCCATCACTTTTCCCTTTAAATAAGTCTTTTCAGCTTTCTGAATGACTGAATCATCCACGGAAAAGGCCTCTGGAGTTGCTGCTTCAGGTGGGATGGTGAATCTTCTGATTACTGCCGTTAACTGCTCAGCCTTGGCTTTAAAAAAATCTTTCATCTCTTTTTCTTTGTCAAATTTTTGGACCATAATGTCCATTGCTGACTGAAGATCACTCTTCGCACCTTCGTGTGTAACCTTGCCCAGTTCAACACGAGAAAAGGAATAACTGCTCATTTCAAAACCCTCAAGGGTTGCGTCCTGTGGGGGTTTGGCAATTTCTAGAAATTTCTGCCCCTTTTCCTCGACCAACTTGGAAAGGATCTTTGGCTTCTTGGGAGCTTTTGTTTTGGCCGGCACAATCTTGCCGAAATCGAATTCTTCTGGGGAGATGGCCCTTTTCTTTCTCTTTGGTGTGAAAGCAGACATCCACGGTGGGAGAGAAGTACCTGTTGTAACAATAGTTGCTTCTGCCGGTGTCACGGTAGTGGCCTCCACGCTACTAGTGGTGATAGTAGTCGTAGTTGGAGTGACCGGCGAGACTGTGCCAACTGTTGATTCAGGATTAGGCACAGGGCTTGGTGGCAGGTTGAAAGATGGAGATGATAAACTTGGAATGGATGCAGAAGAGTGAGGTGAACCTGCTGAAGGATCTTGCGGATCACCAAAAACAACCTTGGAAGGAGAAGCAGCTCTGGAAGATGGAACGCTAATGGGAGAGATAGGAAAAGTGGGCACCAAAGGAGAATGAAGAGGAGGAGAGGAGCCCTGGATCGACCGCACTTGTTCCGTTGAGGTTGGAGACCCAACACCTGGTCGTTCTGAAGGTTGTTCTGTCGACCCCATCGGTTGAGCTGCCTGTACCCCAGGACTTTGTTCTTTGATTTCTTCGGCTGCTGCCTCAGGTTCTTGTTCTGACCTAGGCTTCTTGGATACAAAGACGATCCTAGGCTTGTGAGGTCTAGAAGATGAAGGGACGTCGTCTTTGTTTTTGGTTCAGCTTTCTGCCTTTCTCTTCATCTCTGCTTGATATTCGGCCTCTGACCCTGTAATGAATTCCTTTAGGGTGATTCCATTTGCTGCCAACCAACTATTGGTGTTAGCCAATACTGGTTTGAATCTTTTCCTTAGAGAAGTCAGCTCTTTTTGAGACCAGTTGATTGGAGGAAGAGGGGAACCAGCGACCTTCTCTGTCAGATATCTACTGTTCACTATATTTCTATCATCAATCAACCCTGAAGGGATCTCTGCAAGCCCGAGGTACTCTATCTGCTCTAGCGTGAGACGGCAATAGTCCATCTTTCTTATCTCTTCAGCTGTCCTTAGATCTACCCAGATGTCCTCAATCATAGGCTCGTGAAACTGAGTCTTCCTTCGAATCGTCTCTTTGACTCCTCTGTAATCAAATTTTTCCCGTCTTTTGAAAGATTTGATGGTAACCATCTGCATCTCTGTTTCCATAACCTTGGCTTTAGTCGATGTAGCAATGGAAAATCTGCCAATCTGGATAGGAAACTTAAAACCAGGTCTCTTTAGCTCCATCTGTTTTAAGTGTACGACGGCCAGTTGCTGGCAAAGCTCCATTAGGACCAACCTGTCTGAAGGGAATCTAGGGAGCATATAAGGGTATCCTTGGTAGAAACCCACCCGTAGATAAGAAAATGTAGGGAACTGGAGGAACATGCAGCCAAAATTGTTCACTACTATCCAAGCCTCGTCTGACATTCTCTTCTGCTCTAGTTGAGGATCGAAGAGACATAGAAATACAGCAAAGAATGCGTCATTCACTCACCTGAAATGATGTGTCGAGCTCTGAAGTGTCAGCTGCGGATAGTATGAATAGACTGGGGTGGTCTTCCTATCCCCCTCGGTGGTTAACCCTAGGAAAGATCGCATGGCAGTAGCTATGTAGACCAGGTACGAGGTCATGTAGAATTTGAAGGAGGTCTGTACCCTGGTCAGCTGCTCGTGAATGGCATTGCTGATCTGTTCTCCCCAGAAAATGGCTTGTTTGCCTTGCAGAATGATCTTAATGAACGGATACATCCATTCATGGAATTGTGAAGAGGACGGGAGGCCCCGTACTCTACTGAGAAGGGTGATTAAGTCACCAACTTCTTCAATGAAGTCGCTTATGGGGAAGCTTTTTGGCCATCTGGATACGCCGGCCCTTGGGGTTTTTAACCACTTATGGTTTATGACCCTCTTTGCCCTCTCGGAGTCTTTGTCATACTCCCTCTGCGCATTCTTGAAGTCAATTTGGGTCACTTCGGTGGCTGGTGGACATAAAAAGACTTTGTCGATAAATTTGGGGTCCAACCAAATGATCATGCTGCCACTGGCGTCTGAGACTGATCTGGTCTCTTTGTCGTAGAAGTGCGCGCATTGAAGGATGAATTCTGCATGATGAGCTGCTACTGGAAAGGCGGCCACCAGGTGGATGTTACTCTCGATAATTCTCTTTATCTCAGTGCTGGGATTGGTCGCTTTGGTTCGTACCAGGAATTCGACCATATCTACGTGGCCGATCTCAGTGTCTCGAATGTCATCGACATTCGAGGTGATCTCCATGAGAGGGAAAACACCTTGGTATCTGTATTTCATCTTCTTCGCCTTTGAAGGAGATGCTTCCGTCATGGGGGACGATCTCGTTTGAACGGGAGCAGGCGTGCAGGAGCTTGCTGAAGGTGCTGCAGCCATAGTCGAAAGGAGAGTGAGAGATGGGGAGAGCAATTCAAGTGACACGGGCTACAGGAGGTCACTTAAAAAGGTCAGGATGGGCAAAGAGACGGAAAATGAGGAAAAAAAAGCTTGAAAAGGACAACCCAAAAAAAATCTGGGAGTTAGTTGAAAAAGGAAGGAAAAAAGCAGGGGCGGCGAAAATCGCTGCCATTGCAGGAAGAGAGCAGGGGCGGCAAAAATCGCCGCCCTTGCAGGAAGAGAGCAGGGGCGGCAAAAATTGCCGCCCTTGCAGGAAGATAAAAGCGGCAAGGAAATGCCGCCCTTGCAGGAAGAAAGCAGGGGCGGAACGGCGGCAATGAAATGCCGCCCTTTTGAGGCCGCGGGGAAGAAGAGGAAAACAAACACACACACACACAAATAAAATAAAATAATAAAATAAAAATAAAACAAAACTTAAAAACAAACCCTACCTGAAAAATGCGCGCGCCACAAAGTCGGATCCGCGAGTTGGCACTTCGCAAAGTCACTTGGAGCACTCAGGTGCAAGAGGTAGGAGGGGAGGAGGAGGAAGTGAGAAGAAATGAGGCTCAAAACGGTTTATAAAGGTTGAAAAACCAACCCCAACAACCCGCCGCGTAGGGCCATTAATGCCTTGCACGGAAAATAAAAAAGTGCAGGGGCAGCGATTTTCGCCGCCCTTGCAGAAAAAGTGCAGGGGCGGCGATTTTCGCCGCCCTTGCAGAAAAAGTAAAAGAAAGACCAACTCTGAAAGGGAAAAAAGAAAAGCAAAAAAGGGGGGGGAACCACCCCTCGATCCAACCAAGATGAAAACGAACCAAAGAAAAAGCTTAAAAAAAGAAACGAGCTTAGAGAGACAAGATGAAACGGACAAGTTTCGTAGGGGGTTGTTTGCAAAAATGAGCGAAGCTCATTTTGGGAACAACAGCTGGCTCCTATTGGGGAACTTTTGCTCAATCGAAAAGATTAGCAGAAGTAGAAACAAGTCTCTAAGTGCCTTCATCCAAGCCATTGGGCTACGGAGTCGAGCGAAAGAAAAAAGATTAAAAAAAAAAAAAAAAAAAAAAAAAGAACTGCACATATTTACAAATGGACTCATCCAAGCTTCAAGGGTTGAAAAGCTTTAGATGCTGCCCATTATGAGGTAGTGTAAACGGTGTTCCATCTTTATACTCCAGCAAAAAGCTAGCTTCGCCACAGAGCTATCGAATGGTGAACGGACCCCTCCACAGGGAGTCAAATTTGACATGCATCCCTTTCGGTTCACGCCGCTTGTCCCATAACAAGACTTGATCTCCGACTTGGAACTCATGTGCTTTAGCTCTTTTATCGAAAAGCGCCTTCACCCAGTTTTGGTGTTCCCTGATCCGGTCTACCACCATAACTCGTTGTTCATTCAGCTCCATCAGATACATGATACGCTTGTCAACTGAGCCTTCAAAGGTCGAGTCTTCGATTGCCCTGGTTAACCTGAGTGTTGGTAGTTCAAGGGTGATGGGGATTTTAGCATTTCGTCCATATAAGAGTTGGAAAGGTGACATACCTATAGCTCTTTTAGGTGTTATCCTGTCGGCCCATAAAGCATCATACAAAGCTTTGTGCCATGTTCTCTGATTGTCGTCCACCAACTTTCTGATGATGGTGACCAGGTTCCTGTTACTTGATTCTGCTTGTCCATTTCCCTGGGGGAAATAGTCTGAAGTGTGAGACAAGGTAATCCCATAGTGGAAACAAAATTGAGTGATTTCATGTGACGAAAAGCAGGCCGCATTATCCGTCACAATTTTTAGTGGAACCCCAAACCTGGAGATGATATTTTCTTTGAGGAAGGTGCATACTACTTCAGATGTAGCATGTTTAGTTGGTTTGGCCTCCACCCACTTAGTAAAATAGTCTGTCGCGGTGAGGACATAATCATGTCCGGTGCTTGAAGATGGGTTAATGGCACCAATGAAATCAATACCCCACTGCTGGAACGGTTCATCGATCACAACTGGCCTGAGGGGTAAAGCAGGTAGCTTGGGTTTTCCGACAAATTGCTGACACAGCTCACACTTTCGCACCCATTTGTAGGCATCCTAAAAAAGCGTAGGACAAAAGTACCTCACTCGTAGAATCTTGTGCGCCGTCACCGGTGTAGAGAAATGTCTTCCACAGGCCAAATTGTGGAAAGATTCTAAAAATCTTTCTTGCTGAGCTTTATCAACACAACGAAGAAATGCCCCATCCAGGTTTCTTTTGTAAAGACCATGGTCCCATAGAACATAACCAACTGCTTTTAATTTAATATTCCGCTTTTCTTTAAAAGAAAGATGAGGAGGGCATTCACCATATGTTAGGAAATAAGCAATGTCAGAAAACCACTCATCAGTAGTAGTGACAAAGAGAACTGTGAGCACGCTTTTAATATCTTGATCTTCATTTTTTAATTCCTCTGGAGTGTTGTCGGTGATCAATTTGCAAAGGCCCCGTCCTCGTATGAGCTTGGTTGGTTTGATGTCCAGATCGAATTCCTAAATTTTGGCAATCCAGTTACCCCTCTTTGTGCCGAACTCTTACTGAGTCAAAATAGATTTTATTGTTGTATCTGGTACGAGGACTTCAGTGTGAGAATTCAGGATATAAAACCTGAAATGCTTGACAGCCTTGACCACGGCGTATGCGTGTTTCTCCATAAGGGAATATTTCAACTCGTAATTTTTGAGTGGGCAGCTCATGAACGAAATAGGAGATTCTACATTTTTTGAATTGGGCTGAACCAAAATAGCTGATAGTGTATGCTCAGAGGCATCACTATATATTTTGAAACCTTTAGTATAGTCCGGACAGACCAAGATTGGTGCCCCTACAATTGCTTCTTTAATTTCTTTCAACGCTGCTTTGCCTTCGACAGTCCACCTAAATGTGGCATTGCTCTTCATCATGTCGACAATGTGACAGGTTTTCTCGGCGAATTCAGGAATAAATCTCCTAAGGAAATTGACCTTTCCAAAGAAAGAATGAACTGCAGTCTTGCTGGTAGGTAGAGTAAGTTCCTGAATGGATCTAACTCTTCCTGAATCAATTCTGATACCTTCTCGGGACACTACGTGTCCGAGAAGCTTCCCTTCAGTTACTCTGAAAATGGATTTCTTTGGGTTTAACGAGATGCCATTTTGACGGCAGCGCTCTAGTACTCTTTGCAAATGGTGAACATGCTCAGAACGCTGTTTTGAAAATACCGTCAGATCATCTAAGTATACTACAATGAATTTTCCCATTATATCTTTGAAAGCGAGATCCATAGCCCTTTGAAAAGTAGCGCCTGCATTTATCAGACCGAAAGGCATCCTGCGGTAAGCGAAAGTATCCCAGGGTGTGGTGAATGCTGTCTTATGTTGATCTGCTTTTTCGACCTCCACTTGATTATAACCTGAAAAACCGTCAAGCATTGATAACATTTCCGAACCTGTTACCATCTGTAGGACTTGATCCATAATGGGAAGGGGGTAGTTATCTTTTAAGGACAATTGATTCAAATTTCTGAAATCCACACAGATTCGAATCTCACCATTTTTCTTTCTGACGGGTACTATGTTAGCGACCCATGTTGAGTGATGGATTGGAAAAATTATCTGAGCATCCAGCATCTTTTGTATCTCGGCTAAAATAGTATCTGAGATTTTTGGATTATATTGCCTGGATTTCTGTTTATAAGGCACAGAATTGGCTTTCAGGGGGATGTCATGACAGACGTCATGTGGCCTGAGAGATTTCAGGTCGTCATAAGAATAGGCCAACACATCCCTATATTGACAGAGTAAACTAGCAAGCTCAAACCTTTCCTTGGAAGTGCAGCATTTCCCAATGTTTACCATCTTAGGGTCGTGCTTGGTTCCCAAGTTGATTTGATCAAAATCTGAAGAAGAACTTGAATCTGTTTGTTGTTGTTTGACAAACCGGTCGTGGTCATCAAACAACTTCTCTAGGGAAACTAAACCTTTGGGAATTTTATTTCCCTTCAGCTGCAGCAAATCTTCACCTGTATGGGCCTGGGTTTCAGGGGTTAGTCCATACTCCCAGGGCTTGCTGCCTTCAAAACACAATTGTTTGAAAGTGTCTTTTTATTCCAAGAAAGCGATGATTTGATCATCGTCATTAAATACTTGCCAGTGGTCAACATTGTCTGGTACAATTGGTCGGAAAACCAACTCAATAATATACTTATCTCCTTTGAAATCAGGATGGGGAATCAGGAGAGTTGCAGAGACAGCTAATGCGTCTGCTCGATCATTGAATTCCCTCGGAACGGCAGAGATATTGAAGGCGTCGAAATCCTCAATCTGATCCCATACCTGATTGCGATAATGGTGCAACCTCTCATTTTTGGTCTGATAGAGGTTCCTTATCCGATACACTATCAATTCAGCGTCCCCTTTGGCATGGATTTTCTTTATGCCTTTTTCTTTGGCAGCCTGTAGTCCAAGCAAAAGGGATTCGTACTCAGCTGTGTTGTTAGTATTGTTGAATTGTAATTTATAAGCAAAAGGGATAACCTCTCCCTGAGGGGATACCAACACAACTCCGGCTCCTGATCCAGTAGAAGAGCAACTGCCGTCAAACTCTAAGGTCCATAACTCATCAGGCATGGTTTTTTCTTCACAAACTTTCCCATTCTGGGGAAAGGGTTGATTTGTGTGTTCATTTTGTTTGGACATTCCACCTCTAGCGTCAGGTGAAAATGAACCTAAATCATTATCCATAGGAGTTTCCTCCAGGGTGCCGTGGATTTCGTCAGAGGATAAGAAATAAGTGCCCATACCTGATGACTCAAATAGAATTTGAGCTTCGGGTGCTGTGGAACGGGTAACTACGTACCTGGCTTCTTTTTCAGGAAGCAACTTCTTCATGACGCCTTGAACTGGAATCTTGGCCTCTGATAGGTCCATGCTTAACTCACCTCCAACATCTTTACAGAAATTCTGTCCAAGCAAGATGCCGTAAGATGCTGGGACATCAGCCACTAGAACTGTCATTTTGATTCGCTTCTCTGGAAAAGCCGCAAAAGCGTATTGAGCATCTTTTATTTGGCCAAGGAGGGGAACCTACTTATTTTCCATGGAAAAACACCTCCCAAAAGTTTTGGTCAAAGTCAGGCCGAGGGAATCCGCCACTTTTGCAGGCATGACGTTATCTGAAGCCCCGGAGTCTATAATGCAGTTGCTTAGTTTGAAACCATTTATAAGCAGAGAGACATAAAAAGGTTCTATTTTTCCGGGAGTGACGGGGGGTGTCACAACCAGATTATTTTGGGCTGGTTTGTCTTTGGGGAGATCTGGAACAACTTTCGAAGGATTTGGTCCTACAGGAACAGCTTTATTTTTAACATATTCTGCTAACCTATCAAGCTGTTCTGGGTTAGCTCTCAAATACTCAAACTCCGTCATTTGAATCTTAGTTTTTTTAGCATGATCAATAATATCAAATGATTGAAAGGTGGTCGCAATAGAAAAAGGGGCAATCCCCTCATCAAGGACCTTGACAGGTTCTTCACCGGCCTGAGTAGTAGGAGGGGAGGATATTAAGTGACCGGGAGCATTTACCTTTTTATGAGTTACCTGATCTTTTGATTGCGGAGGTAATGGAGTCCCGCGTTGGGCAATGGAAAACGCTGGCTGGAGCTCGTCAACTGCTTTCTCTTTGTCAGTGCGTGAAGCCGATTGATTTTGAGACCTGGTAAAGACAGCATAAGCTTCCTTTGAATCTTCCCCTTGTTGTCCGACTTCATCTTGGTAATCTAGGAAACCGATATTGGAGTCACCAGCTAATTCCTCATCTTGTTCACCAAATAGGTTAGCACTTCCCGATTGATCCAACTGCGGCTGAAAGAAAGGTCGTGCTCAGTTTTTAGGTATCCAACCACGGAATTTGTAGGTGCTGCTTCAATGGCTAATCTCCCTGAAGGGGGAGGTAGGCGATTCGATTGTCCTTGGGTTCGGGCAGTATTATTTTGATATGGCTGATTCTGAAATGTCCTTCTGGGTGCATCTCGATAGGTAGGGGCAGACGGGCTTTGAGAAATTTGTCTCTTTAAAGCAATCAGTTGATTTGTTAATTTTTGCACCATAAGATCAGTAGTGCCTGTGGAGGAACTTTCAGCCGATGAGGGGTATTTGTTTTTACCAGAATCTTTCCTTATTTTGCCTTCCAGGATAAGATCGTCCTCAATCTCGGTGGCCAATCCTTGAGCCAGGGCTAGGTCCATAGGGCCAGCTCGTCTCAACAAAAAACTTACTTCGGGGAGCTGTGAGTTGATAAAAAAGCATTTGAGATTCTCTGGCATGGGTTGAGCCACAGTAGGAATCCGATTCCTTAATTTGTTGAACTTGGCTATGAAATCCCTCATGGGTTCTGGGGACTCTTTTTTCATCTGCGTTAGCTGAGCTAACAAAGCGTGTGCATCTTCAGCGGGTTTAAACCGAGCTTCAAATTTAGACTTGAGCGTATCCCAATTTGTTACTGACCCAGCCTACAAGTGATAGAACCAATCCGCAACAGCACCTTGCAAAGTCTCCACAAAAAGTCTCACTGCCACATCTTCAAATTCAACGCCAATTACGTCACATGCTATAGAGAAAGCGGCAATATGCTTGTCGGGATGAACCTTTCCATCACCAAAAAACTTAGGGAAATTTTTTCTAGAACTACGAGGTAGTTCATGCAGAGGTGGGGTTAAATTAAGGGGACCGAAAGAATTACCCCACGGGCCTTGAGCCATTATGATAAGGGGATGAAAAGGTGGGATAACAAACCTTGGTGGAGTGTTTATAGGGAGGTGGCGATTGACAGCAGGAAAAGGGGTTCTACCTTGTGGTGGTGACCTGACAATGTTGGAAGGAAAACTCTTAGACCGTCGAAGAGAAGATGATGGAGGAAATAGATCAAAATTACTTTGTTGTGCTAATTCAAACACAGGGTCGACAACACCCTTAGATCTCTGACTTCTGGTATAGCGTGGGGTTGCCATATTTAAAAAAAAAAAAAAAAAGAAAACGGGACCGAAAGAATTTCAAGTTGAAGCTTGAGGCTCCAAGATGTGCGTTCTTCTCAGCAGCTCTAGTTTTGCAGACCAGATAATATAATGGAGGCAACTGGTAAAGCTAAAATGATAATGGGTAAGACATGAAACGGAGTCACCAGATTACGTAATGGAGAAGGGTAAGGACTGCTTCAATCTGAAACTTGAGGTTTCAGACTGCACATCCGAGTCCCCAGCGGAGTCGCCAAAAAACTGTTGGGTGAATATTTTGTCGTCAACTAACTGATGACAAAATGGGGATATCAGCCACAGCATAAGGGAGATTTACACCACGAGGAGTGTGGCTTTACCAGATCAGGACGAGGTAAATCTCTCCTCTCATCAAGGGGAGGTTCTCTATCAATATTTACGTGCTGAATATATAGTTAAGCAGAAAATAACACACGAGGGTGGTATAACAGCATCTACCTCTCTTCTTTCAGAGGTAATGTATGAAGAACAAAAGAGGAAAATCCCTGATCTAAAGCTAACAACACTCCTCTTCTTTCAGGAATGATATTAAACAGAAAACAAGAAATCACCTGTAGTAACAAAGTCACAAGAACGCTCATGCAAGCGCAAAGTCTTCCGTAACTTCTCCACAGATTCGGAACAAGTATAACCGTAGAATAAAGTGAAGCACAAAGTCTTCACCTGAAACTACAAAAAGATAAAAGAATCTCAAAGGTAAAAGCAGCACAAAGTCTATCTTCTACCCTCTAGAAGCACCCTCAGATAATAATAACACACCCACTTGCTTATTAAATCAGATAAATAAGATGTTAACAGGAAAAAGACATAAGAACTATTTCCTAAATAACACAGACAATCTCAATACAAAGTCTGAAATAACCTGCTTCTCATTCATTCAACAGAATATGATTTACAAATTTGAGCACAAAGTCTCAAAATTTGCTTCAATTTCAGCAGAGTGTTTGCTATTGAATTTTTTTAAGATCATTTACAAATGAGGTCTCCACTATATATAGGGAGAAAATCCTCAAAAACAGAAAAATAATAAAATATACAAAATATCTTGGTCAAAGATGACTCATCTTTGACTTTTAGATATTTTCCAAAATAGTTTATTCGTAATTACAATTTACAAAATTGCATGCATTCTGTAAAAAATAGAAATGCCTAAGGATAGAAGAAGAAAGAGAGAAAGTGTCAGTTCTTGCCACCGGACTTCTTCAAATGAGCATCGTACATGGTGATTGATGCCTGGATCCCTATGCTGTCTGGTGCAACTGCGCTGTTGGAGACGACCCTTGATCTGATTAATGCGTCTTTTAATGCTGTGATGGCCTTATAGTGGCCAGTTAACCTGGATCTTAAATTTTCCAGAGTCAACTGAGCATCCAGAATGCTATCAACTGAAGTTATTGAGAAAGATGATCCTTTGAAATCCTTCTGAATCATCCCTTCGAAATTCTGAATCATTTCATCTGCTAGAAGGAACTGATGATCCTTAGAGGTCAAGTCGCAGGGTAGCTCTTCTAATTTGTTCAACAAGCTTAGGTCACTTTTATCACTAGCTTCTTTAAAAGCTTTGAGATCATCAATTAGATCTTTGAGTACCTGGATCCTGAAAATCATCGCCTCTTTGATCTCAACATATGAATCCTTGTTGGGGATAACACCGATAGATATCAGGGTACTCTTTTTTAGACCTTCCATTTTCTTCCATCCTCCGAGATCTTTCTCCAAGCCATTAATCTCTTGAGAGGTAAGAGAAACAAAACTATCTACTTGAGCCTTCAACCTTTTCATTTTCCTTGTTCTTTCTGCAACCTCAGATAGCAGAGAGATTCCTTGATTGTGTATTCGGTCAATATATTCCTCCATCACTTTTCCCTTTAAATAAGTCTTTTCAGCTTTCTGAATGACTGAATCATCCACGGAAAAGGCCTCTGGAGTTGCTGCTTCAGGTGGGATGGTGAATCTTCTGATTACTACCGTTAACTGCTCAGCCTTGGCTTTAAAAAAATCTTTCATCTCTTTTTCTTTGTCAAATTTTTGGACCATAATGTCCATTGCTGACTGAAGATCACTCTTCGCACCTTCGTGTGTAACCTTGCCCAGTTCAACACGAGAAAAGGAATAACTGCTCATTTCAAAACCCTCAAGGGTTGCGTCCTGTGGGGGTTTGGCAATTTCTAGAAATTTTTGCCCCTTTTCCTCGACCAACTTGGAAAGGATCTTTGGCTTCTTGGGAGCTTTTGTTTTGGCCGGCACAATCTTGCCGAAATCGAATTCTTCTGGGGAGATGGCCCTTTTCTTTATCTTTGGTGTGAAAGCAGACATCCACGGCGGGAGAGAAGTACCTGTTGTAACAATAGTTGCTTCCGCCGGTGTCACGGTAGCGGCCTCCACGCTACTAGTGGTGACAGTAGTCGTAGTTGGAGTGACCGGCGAGACTGTGCCAACTGTTGATTCAGGATTAGGCACAGGGCTTGGTGGCAGGTTGAAAGATGGAGATGATAAACTTGGAATGGATGCAGAAGAGTGAGGTGAACCTGCTGAAGGATCTTGCGGATCACCAAAAACAACCTTGGAAGGAGAAGCAGCTCCGGAAGATGGAACGCTAATGGGAGAGATAGGAAAAGTGGGCACCGAAGGAGAATGAAGAGGAGGAGAGGAGCCCTGGATCGACCGCACTTGTTCCGTTGAGGTTGGAGACCCAACACCTGGTCATTCTAAAGGTTGTTCTGTCGACCCCATCGGTTGAGCTGCCTGTACCCCGGGACTTTGTTCTTTGATTTCTTCGGCTGCTGCCTCAGGTTCTTGTTCTGACCTAGGCTTCTTGGATACAAAGACGATCCTAGGCTTGTGAGGTCTAGAAGATGAAGGGACGTCATCTTTGTTTTTGGTTCGGCTTTCTGCCTTTCTCTTCATCTCTGCTTGATATTCGGCCTCTGACCCTGTAATGAATTCCTTTAGGGTGATTCCATTTGCTGCCAACCAACTATTGGTGTTAGCCAATACTGGTTCAAATCTTTTCCTTAGAGAAGTCAGCTCTTTTTGAGACCAGTTGATTGGAGGAAGAGGGGAACCAGCGACCTTCTCTGTCAGATATCTGCTCTTCACTATATTCCCATCGTCAATCAACCCTGAAGGGATCTCTGCAAGCCCGAGGTACTCTATTTGCTCTAGCGTGAGACGGCAATAGTCTATCTTTCTTATCTCTTTGGCTGTCCTTAGATCTACCCAGATGTCCTCAATCATAGGCTCGTGAAACTGAGTCTTCCTTCGAATCGTCTCTTTGACTCCTCTGTAATCAAATTTTTTTCGTCTTTTGAAAGATTTGACGGTAACCATCTGCATCTCTGTTTCCATAACCTTGGCTTTAGTCGATGTAGCAATGGAAAATCTGCCAATCTGGATAGGAAACTTGAAACCAGGTCTCTTTAGCTCCATCTATTTTGAGTGTACGACGGCCAGTTGCCGGCAAAGCTCCATTAGGACCAACCTGTCTGAAGGGAATCTGGGGAGCATATAAGGGTATCCTTGGTAGAAACCCACCCGTAGATAAGAAAATGTAGGGAACTGGAGGAACATGCAGCCAAAATTGTTCACTACTGTCCAAGCCTCGTCTGACATTCTCTTCTGCTCCAGTTGAGGATCGAAGAGACATAGAAATATGGCAAAGAATACGTCATTCACTCGCCTGAAATGACATGTCGAGCTCTGAAGTGTCAGCTGCGGATAGTATGAATAGACCGGGGTGGTCTTCCTATCCCCCTCGGTGGTTAGGCCCAAGAAAGATCGCATGGCAGCAGCTATGTAGACCAGGTACGAGGTCATGTATAATTTAAAGGAGGTCTGTACCCTGGTCAGCTACTCGTGAATAGCGTTGTTGATCTGTTCTCCTCAGAAAATGGCCTGTTTGCCTTACAGAATGATCTTAATGAACGGATACATCTATTCATGGAATTGTGAAGAGGACGGGAGGCCCCGTACTCTGCTGAGAAGGGTGATTAAGTCACCAACTTCTTCAATGAAGTCACTTCTAGGGAAGCTTTTCGGCCATCTGGATAGGCCGGCCCTTGGGGTTTTTAACCACTTATGGTTTATGACCCTCTTTTCCCTCTCGGGGTCTTTGTCATACTCCCTCTGCGCATTCTCGAAGTCGATTTGGGTCACTTCGGTGGCTGGTGGACATAAAAAGACTTTATCGATAAATTTGGGGTCCAACCGAATGATCATGCTGCCACTGGCGTCTGAGATTGATCTGGTCTCTTTGTCGTAGAAGTGCGCGCATTGAAGGATGAATTCTGCATGATGAGCTGCTATTGGGAAGGCGGCCACCAGGTGGATGTTACTCTCGATAATTCTCTTTATCCCAGTGCTGGGATTGGTCGCTTTGGTTCGTACCAGGAATTCGGCCATATCTACATGGCCGATCTCAGTGTCTCGAATGTCATCGACATTCGAGGTGATCGCTGTGAGAGGGAAAACACCTTGGTATCTGTATTTCATCTTCTTCACCTTTGAAGGAGATGCTTTCGTCATGGGGGATGATCTCGTTCGAATGGGAGCAGGCGTGCAGGAGCTTGCTGAAGGTGCTGCAGCCATAGTCGAAAGGAGAGTGAGAGATGGGGAGAGCAATTCAAGTGACACAGGCTACAGGAGGTCACTTAAAAAGGTCAGGATGGGCAAAGAGACGGAAAACGAGGAAGAAAAAGCTTGAAAAGGACAACCCAGAAAAAATCCGAGAGTTAGTTGAAAAAGGAAGGAAAAAAGCAGGGGCGGCGAAAATCGCCGCCATTGCAGGAAGAGAGCAGGGGCGGCGAAAATCGCCGCCCTTGCAGGAAGAGAGCAGGGGCGGTGAAAATCGCTGCCCTTGCAGGAAGAGAAAAGAGGCAAGGAAATGCCGCCCTTGCAGGAAGAAAGCAGGGGCGGAACGGCGGCAATGAAATGCCGCCCTTTTGAGGCCACAGGGAAGAAGAGGAAAACAAACACACACACATAAAAATAAAATAAAATAATAAAATAAAAATAAAACAAAACTTAAAAACAAACCCTACCTGGAAAACGCGCGCGCCACAAAGTCGGATCCGCGAGTTGGCACTTCGCAAAGTCACTTAGAGCGCTCAGGTGCAAGAGGTAGGAGGAGAGGAGGAGGAAGTGAGAAGAAATGAGGCTCAAAATGGTTTATAAAGGTTGAAAAACCAACCCCAACAACCCACCGCACAGGGCCATTAATGCCTTGCACAGAAAACGAAAAAGTGCAGGGGTGGCAATTTTCGCCGCCCTTGCAGAAAAAGTGTAGGGGCGGTGATTTTTGCCGCCCTTGCAGAAAAAGTAAAAGAAAGACCAACTCTGAAAGGGAAAAAATAAAAGCAAAAAAGGGGGGGGGGAACCACCCCTCGATCCAACCAAGATGAAAACGAACCAAAGAAAAAGCTTAAAAAAAGAAACGAGCTTAGAGAGACAAGACGAAACGGACAAGTTTCGTAGGGGGTTGTTTGCAAAAATGAGCGAAGCTCATTTTGGGAACAACATACTGAACCTAACCTAGACTCTTGAGCTCCTAAACAAACCTAAAACCATCCATAGACTACCTCTTCTAGGACTCGTTCTGCAAGCCAACCTCCCAAACACATTCTAAGGCATAAGCCAACATGATTCTAAAAGTTGATTATTAAGATTTAACGCTTAGGGTCTGCCTGTCTCCATCTATTTTTATGTTCTTATCTGGTTTTTTGAGCTAGTGAGGACGTTCTCTTCCTTTTTTTCTAAAAACTTTCAAATTCACTAAGTTTTTGGAAAACACAGTTATTGACATCAGTTCTATCACTGACGTCGGCAACCTTTCTTAGTTGTCATCAGTTATCTGACTGACGTCGGCCACTTTTTCTCATCGACATCAGTTTTTCAACCGACATCGATCACTGTCACAATCTTTTTTTCCAAAACAATAGCCTTAAAACCTGACCCTTTTTCTGCCAAAACCACATTCTGAGTTTTTGAAACTGAAAAAACACAGTTTCTGAAACTTGACCCTTTTTGCCTTGAATGGTTTTGACACGCAGTCAAATCAAGGCTCTTCTTGACCAAGCGAGGCATCAACCGCTTCTACCTTCCCCGTCCATAACTAGTCCCTTAATGGAGTTTTATTCAGAGGCCGAACGAACTCCTACTCGACCGACCCTGACTCAAACCCCCATTGTCCCTGAAGGGGACCAAGATTTCAAAAGATTCTTGGACCTCAATGTCAAAGCCCTCCAAAACTATCTCGCAAGAAACCAAATGTGAGACCTTTCGGGTGAAGCGGTGATGACGTCAACACCATCTGCTACCCAACCTTTTATGACTCAAACTATTGCCTCAACCATTAACCTGACCATGGCTAATACATAAATTTTGGCCTCTCCATCTATTTTTAGATTGACCTCCATCGGGGTTCCATTACCTCCTCAACCACATGCAATTCAACCAAGTTCTACATCATACCAGAACTTGATTGTCTTGACTCCACACACTCTTGCACCCATAAATGTAGGAGTGTCTACCTCCCCTTTTTCCAATGCCGCCATGCAACCACCTTTGGTGATATCTAGTCAATTTATGCCTTCTACCTTCATGACACAACCACCCTTGGCCTCCACTTCTGTCCCAACGACTAGTTATCAATACGTTGCGCCCCTACAAGCGCAATCGACTACATCGTATGCCCCTTCTAACACCTTTAAAGTGACCTACAACCTAGGGGGTACTCCACCCACAAATCTGTCAGTAGATATAATCAAAATGTTGATGGATAAAATGCCTAGTCTTGAAGCTTCCATTTCTGGTTCAAGCAATGCCCTCTCATATGACCAAATTTGTAATGAACCCATTCATCCCTCCATCCCAATCAGACCATATCCAAGTCAGTGGGAGCTTCCTAAATTTACTCACTTCCAGAGTAAGGAAGACCCGCAACAGCATCTACGAGCATTCAGACATGCTTGTTATCTTATAGCCCATGATGATGTGTTACTTCTACGCACGTTCTCCATGTCACTTTCTAGCCCCGCCCTTGATTGGTATAGCTCTCTTATCAGACATTCTATCTTTTCATTCACTCAACTCGTGCAATTATTTCTTGACCATTTTTCTATTAATATCACCAAAAAAGTCTCAATTACAGACCTCTATTCCATCAAACAATTTGACGATGAATCAATAGTCAATTTTATCGCCTGTTGGAGAGGCTTGATTAACCATCTCTCCTTCTCCTTGCCTCAACCTGAGCTCATCGAGCTCTTTTCTCGAGCATGTGCCAGGCACATCTCTTCTACCTTGCGGGTTCAAATATTTTGCACTTTTGATGAGGCTTTCACCATGGCCCGAAAGCTTGAACTCTGTGCCATTGAAGAAGACAAGGTCAAAATGCGTAATACCAACGCAAGAGTCGATGAACCTTCTTCCAGACCTTCTTCTTCCCACTCCAAGTCCAAAGGAGTGGCCAACACTGTGGTCATTAGATCACCATCCTCGACAAAAACTAATCAATCTCAACCTTCAACATCTCAAAGCATCACCAAACAATTCCAACAACGATACATACAACGTAACTACACTCCACTTGGAGAATCATACGCTTTTGTTTTGGAAAAACTTGTCAAGCAGGGGGTCTTCAATCTCCCTCCAATCTGACCACCTCAATTTGACCCTTCAAAAGCTCTCCCTACCTGGTATAGGGAGAATGACTTCTGTCACTATCATCGTGTCTAAGGCCATGACATCAACAATTGTCAAACCTTAAAAAACATCATTCAAGACATGCTAGATAAGGGTGACCTCGTCTTGGATAACCCGAATGCCCCACCCAATCAAAATATCAACATCTTCAAAAAACCTTTTCCTAATCATCCACCTACCCAAAAGAATGTCCAGACCATGGCCGATAGCTCCCATGAGCATGATATACACACGGTCAAAATGGTCTCGCCTCTTGTCTCTGACCAACCTCCTCCACAGGATGAACTTTCTTCTCCTATTAGTCCTCCATCCACCCCTCTTATATTAGGGGATGCCTTGACCATACCAATGCCATTATCCCTACCTTCATCCGAGGACCCTACCTTGCCTACTCCTCAAACACAAGTCGAAGGCACAATCATCCCTGCCCTTTACCCTCTTGAGGAGCCGCACTCTCCTATTTCTTCTCCACTAAGAGAAGAACCAGTCTCTTCACCCATTTCAACCGAGGAAGACCCAGTCACAATTTCCTCTTGCCTTTTTCCTAAAATTGCTACATCTCACTCACCTCCATCCACATCTGAACCCAAGCCTGTATCTAACCTCACCTCGCACAATGGTGGCCCTCAACCCAAATCAAAGAAGGCCACTAAACCACACTGGAGGACTCTTCCCCCACTTTTTTCATTACCTTCAATATTGGGCCTGCATCTGTCCACTTTAATAGGAGTGCTTCCTACTCCCATACTTCAAAGAGGTAAGTCACCTCCATTATCCCCTCAACCCATCAGACATATATTTCCTCCAAAACATCCAATGCCTATCACCACTAAAGTGCCATCTACATGTGTGGCTACACCACCCATGAAAATGATGGTACGACCAATGCCTCTTATGCCTCTCAAACCAAAGTCATATACCCCCACTACAATAAGACACACAGACCCATTAGCAGGTTCTTATGCCTTGGTGTTACGACAATTATTGTAGTCTTCTCACATCAGTCTCCCACCTCTTAAACCATATCAAACTCTCAGACCAAAACCGCCCTGGTTCGACGACACTCAAATTTGTGCATATCATCACACGCCTGGGCACGACACTAAGCATTGTTGTGCCCTCAAGGTTGTCATTCACCAATGCTTGGAGAGAGACACCCTTCTTCTTGACCATATTATCAACAAACCTTCAACACCGCCCCACTCATCAACTCTCGGATCAAGACCATCTTGGTTCGACAACTCTAAATTTTGTCACTATCATCACACTCCTGGACATGATACTGAGCATTGTTGCACTCTTAAAGCTGTCACTCGTCAACACTAGAAAAAGGATACCCTTCTCATCAAGGATCCTCTTGACCACCCCTTTGACAAATCATCAACACCGACCCATGCTTCTCAAACCTCATCACCTAAATCGGGATCTCCACACCGGACTATGGTCCCTTTGCCACCTTTAACCCCCTTATTCAACATCAACACTATCAATCTGACCACCAAGCCTCAACTGACCTTAACCAATCTGTCAAACACTCTCCCTAGCCACTGGGGGAATTCGACGTTCATCCAAGCCTTGACCAACTCTTCAACCCAGTCTCGACCAAATATCAATCACTCTTTTAATCCCAAGCATCGACCAGTCTCGACCAAGCATCGACCCGACCTCGACCAAACATTCAACCAAACCTCGACCGACCATCGACCAAACATCATCTTCACATCTAGCATTAGCTATCAACACGTGACCAATCCCAAAGAGACAAATGGGGCGAATCTGCTCCTAATTGGCTCGGACCTTATCATAACACACAAGTATAGATCAGGGACTTATTAGAACCTGAGCCCTTTAATGTCTTGCATCTGCGACCATTCTACTGTTAGTTGAGTACTCGCTCACTTGACATTTAACTTGAGCTCGTCCCTTGAGTAACCCCATCCTCTTAATCCTTATTCCTTTCAACCCTATTCCCCTAAACAAACCCTCTGTAACCTTTTTATACAGTATGGATGCTTTGTCCTAATAAAAGGGAGCCCTTGAACTTCTATAGTCTTGTCCATGACTCAAAATTTTGTCAAAAATAAATAAATCAAGATGTCAAAATATTCAAGGTCATAAACTCTTAAGGCAGACTGCTCCCTTGAAGGATAGCTGTACTATCATTGCTGTAGCTAATAGATTGCTCCCTCAAAGGACAACTATTCAAAGCCCTCATATATATATATAAAGAAAAAATATAGACCACTCCCTTGAAGGATGGCTATGACTAAATCTTGCTACTCTCAGAAGCTTCCCGCATCGATTAGATTAACAAATGACCACAAAGTAAAATGACATCTCTATGTAGAATTTCCACATTGATCAGTCTGCTCAAAAAAAAAAAAAAGGTCATGGACTTGGCTTGTAGTCATCTCAAGGTCTCCTATAAAAAGGGGCAAGGTTCTCTCTGCTCTAAAAGGGTTACACCATCCTCCTCCTATCACATCACCTACTCAAGGGACTTCAAGCTCATTTTAATGTCAAAAGTGCTTCGATTACCTCTCTAACACAACCTATGGTCAATGACGTAATGCATGAATGGGGCTCTTGGTTCTAACAACCCCTATCTATGCCGTCATTTTGGTCCTTGTCAATAAAAGGGCGATTATGCCTTTCACTTTCTGCCTACACTTTGGTCACATTCAACTACATCATTTGTCAAACCAAACCCAACATTTTCAGACCAACAACATGACATCATGACATCATGACATCATCATAGTCTATTTCACATAGTTTCTATGGACACCAATACACATGGAAACTATCGACCACACAATTTATGTTAAGCATAAACCAATACTTGCTGAAGCATAAATAGACTTTAAATCATTTTTAGCATACATCCATCACGAATATGGAAAATTGCTATGGATGAAAGACCACTCGACCAATGTTACAGAATACACCATCACACAATATGGAAAAGGCTATAACATCATCTTATCCTCATCATTTCAACACATGACCAAAACCAATCATCGACCTCTTTGACCCCCAGTCTGAACTACATTGGTCTGAGGCCCTAACGACCGGGGCTATGTAGGCAGCACTCAGATCACACGATGTCTTCTGATGTTAGCTCAACCACCCTCGTTTATTCATCTACCTGATGGACAAACCATATCCTCCTTTTGACCATGACCTCAACCTCGACCAAAACCAATCCACAACCTCGACCCTCTTCCTCCCTTTTAGGGAGAACTACATTGGTTTGAGGCCCTAAGACTGGGGCTATGTAGGCAACACTCAGATCACACGACGTCTTCTGAGGTTAGCTCGACCACCCTCATTTGTTCATCTACCTGATGGATAAACCATATCCTCCTTTTGACCATGACCTCGACCTCGACCAAAACCAATCCATAACCTCGACCCTCTTCCTCCCTTTTAGGAGAACTACATTGGTCTGAGGCCCTAAGACCGGGGCTATGTAGGCAGCACTCAAATGACATGACGTCTTCTGGGGTTAGCTTGACCACCCTCATTTGTTCGTCTCTCTGATGGACAAACCTTCTTTCCTCCTTTTAACCATGACTTGACCTCATCCAAGACCAATCCGTAACTTTGACCCTTCCTCCCTTTTAGGGAGAACTACATTGGCCTGAGGCCCTAACAACAGGGGCTATGTAGGCAGCACTCAGTCTTCTGAGGTTAGCTCAGCCACATTCTTTCGTCCATCCATTCATTCAACCAACTATCTATCTCAACCTCGACAAATGACCATGGAGATCATGACTATCTCCTCAGACTCTGACCACTTCCAAGATAAACATTGCCTTGGTTGTTTTTGCATATATGCTACCTCACGAATGGTTAGCAAAATTGTGCACAGACTATTTATGACCTTCACAAGTATAGGATCGCAAGCCGGTTGATCCCCACTACTTGTGACATTTTCATGTTTCCAAGAGCACTTTCTGAGCCTGAGATACTTGGAAGACGATGACCATTGGAGCTTCAACTTAGATTTAATAACCCGATCAGCTACGACTAAATGCTGGGGCCAAATTATTTCAATTTTGGCACTCTTCAACCCTTGACCTGTGATAATTTGACCTGACCATCCCGTGAAGTGGTATACACGCAATCACAATTTTTGCAGCGTTCACACTCACACCTTCACCATTTTCATCCACTTTTTGTCAAATCAGCACCCGACATCAGGTTCCTTTCCCTCAACTCCCGCTTTGAGAGGGAATACCTGATCCCACATCTGGTGCAACCAACCCTCCTTTCATTTTTGTCTTACAGTTTATTCGAACAACCAACAGGACAAAAATGACCTCATCCCATACCTAGGGCAATCAACTCCTGTTTTTGTCTTGCAGTTTGTCTAGAACAACCAACAAGACAAAAAGGGGCAAATGTAGACACCAAAATCATGTCTACTCCCTGGTCGTCCTCCCCCCTTGGTCCCTTTCCACTTCTAACCATGCCTAACCTATGTCTTATTAATTTAAAATAATTATCTTATTTTAAATTAATAATTCCCTCCTTCCTTCTCTCTCTCCCCTTGCCACCTCACCCATGCCACCTCTCCTCTCCTTGGATTCTTTGCCCTTGGATACCCTCATTTATCACCCTATGACCTATTCTAACTTGCCCTCCACTACCCCTTGCCAAGTCTTAAATGATTTAAGACCCCATTTCCCTTATCTCACTCATTTCCCATGCCTATTAAGCCACCTTCGACCGTTTCTTCCCCTGACCCGCTGACTCGACAGTTGGGAAAATAGATAAAAGTCTATTTTTAGCCTTTTTGCTGCCCTCTAGCCACCGATGTCAGTCAACTATCGACCGACATCGGCGATTTTTCTGGCATCAATTTTCTTCATAACTGCGTTCTTGACCTGAATGCAGGATCCATTTTTCCAATCTCTCGAATCCACTTTTCCAATCTCTCTCGCATCTGACCTTTCAGCCTTCAGCAATCTGATCTTTCACTCCTCAATCTGTCAATCCTTCCAATCATCAGACCTCTCACTCTCTCTCTCTCTCAAGTACACACAGTAAGCTCCACCAGCTATAGGTCTTCTACACTACCAAGCATCAACAATAGGTACATTCGCAGTAATAGGTCTTCTTCATTCCATTCTCTAGCTGGTATGAGGTAAGTATTTCTACTATTTTCATTTTAGTATTTATTTTAATTCATCTGTCATTCATCCTACTGCCCATTTTCAACCTCTCCTGCCCAAACCCCTTTCAGACCACTCTTTCTTCCCTGTTGCCTCTATCTTCTATTTGGTCCCTCTTTTAGACCATTCTTCCTGCCTGCAAAGACCTTGTACAGAGCATCCAACCAGACATAGACTCTCTGACCCTTAGACAAACCCAGACCCCTTCTCAGACCCGTCCATAGACCATAGACCTGTCCAGACTTTGTCCAAAGACTACTGCCTTGACCGACGCTGGCCACAGAGACCACTACCTTCACCGACATCAGCAGACTAACGGACGTCGGTAGACTTGACCAACTGACACCGACAGACTAACTGACATCGGTGATTGTGACCAGACTGACAACAGCATTCAGGTAAGCATTTGCTTCTATTTTTGTTTCATTTTTTTAATCATTTTAGTCTTTTATCATTCTACCTTTTATCAAACATTATTTTTATTAATCAGTGGGTTGACATCCCTCAAGGAAGTCTTTGTACTTTTGGGATCAAGCTTTTGCTTGGCAGCCCACCATCTCCTCATCTAATGCCTTCTTTATTTTAGTCTCTTTCTTCTACAGGTGTCATCCTCCACAACCAAAGAGGAGTTCTCACAATGTCTGAATTTGGTGCGCAAGACTTCATCCAGGTACATACAATCCCTAGACCATCTTATCTTAGTTTCTCATTTCCTTTTTGAATGTGAAAGCGAAACTCGTATAGAAACAATGTGCTTTAATGGCTGATTGTATGAAGGTTTTCAATATGACTATCACAGTCCTCTTCACACTCCTTGGAGGGCTTGTTCTATTTGTTATTTCTTCTAGACACATAAAAAATATTTTAAACCTCAAATAAAAATTCATGAACAAATCAAAAATTCTCTTCACACATGATTCAACATGGATAAGAGTGGAAAAAACAAGGAAAAGGCTGTGAGCTTGGCAAACTATGGGTATGTGTATGTATGCCTACAACCATGAAACATTTCTTAGAGAAAGAGGATAAAAGGTGGAAAATAAGTCAAGAAAAATATTTTAACATAATTTTGAGCTTTACACAACATCTTGTAACCATGAATTATCTTGAAATTCTTGAAAATGGTGCAAGACTACCTGTAACTCAAAAAATTATATCTTCCTAAAAATTGAGATGATTAGCACATAAAAACCTCATGAAACATGAAATAAAGTGTAGAGAGGATTGGATTAGGAAAAAATTCTTTGAAATAAATCTTAATATCTAGATTATACAGATTCCTTCAAACCAAGGTAAAATCTGAAGGGTGCACAGATTGATAGGCAATTTTAGAAGGTCAATTTCAAATGGATGATTCATAAAGCACAGTTGATCATTATAAAAATTATTGATATTAAAATGGATATTTATAAGTATAAAATATCCTCCCAAAATTATTCTACTTGAAACTCTTTTTGCTGGTCATACCAAGTACAAATCTGCAAGTCACTTTTGTGTGTCTAGAAAGGTGAAAAGGAGGCAAAATGGTTTTGATCAATAAATTTAATATAAAAGTAAATAACATGGATATTAGTGTGGGGAGTTTTAAGATTCACATTTAAATATTTTCCAAGTGGCACACTTCCTAAGGAGGTTATACAAGTGCCATTTTCTCCTTTTTTACTAAGAAAATTGCCTTTTCTCTGAACAACCTACCATATTTTTAATAGTTTCAGTTATATAAGACATATAATGATACATTGGGCATGAATAATGTTTCTAAACTTGAAAATTTCCCAATAAACCTATATAAATCATTAAATGCACCTTTTTAACCCCTCAAATAACCCAAAAATGATATAAAAACATAAAAACTAATTAACCAAAGATAATATAATATTATTTGACATCAATTACCCTATAAATTACCTTATTAAAATATATTATACCTCATTATATACCTAAAAATCCATGTTTTTTACTACGGGTGCCCCAATTTGACCTAAAAGTCAAATTTGGTCAACAAATTGGTGACTCATAGGGGTAGTATGCCTGCTATACTAACTAGACCAATAGCCTTATCAGTCCATTGTGATTATGAGTCATCTAAGGATTGAGACAAATAATAAAATTTTGACCATTGACCATAAACCTTTGATCAAGATAAGACACTAGTGACTACCTCAACCACACAAAGTAAAGGACACACACAACAAAGAAAGCAAACACACAAGGCACATGTACTCTAAACATTTAGGGGGAGAAGAGAAAAACTATTATGTAAAACTAAAAATGAGCACACCTCCTTCTTGGATCAAAGGGAAATTTTAAATCATCACCTTCTTCATGAGATGGAACATGGTGTAAAGCATTCTTCTCCTTGGATTGGATATTTTATCGATCAGACTTGTCCTTTGGCACTTAAATTGTCATACTCTCAATTAGACCATTTTAAAACAAGTTTGAAATTTAAAAGTATTCCTCTTTCATCAAAACATATTTAAATTTGTCATGTAGATCCTCAATTTCAACCTTAAATGATGATTGAGCAAGAAATACCTTCTTGTCTTTAATATGGTGCTCTTAACAAGATTAGGCTTCTCCTCAGCTGCAAGATCCTCTATCTCATCAAGGATATTCGAAAAAACTATAAAATATTTATCATTTTCATCCATGTAAACTTATTCCTTCACCTTGTCATGCACTTGGTCTTCAACTTGGAAAAGCTCTTCAGGCTCTTGAAGTAACTCCATTTGCAGCTACTAATCATCCTTGTCCTCTTTATCATCTAGAACCACTACCTCTTCCATATTCTCTTCTTGATGTATTATGTCATAAATATGCTATTCTTAAAGCTCCATTACATCATCAAGTGGATTCATGATGGTTGGTTCTTGACCTACAGAAAGAGATCCATCCTTATGTTTGATTTCACACTCAAGATCATATTCTTTAGACTCATCAACAAGATTGGGTTTATCATTAGCTATGTAATATTTTGGAGAATAATAAAATTCAACCAACTTATAAAATTATTTTCATATGAAATTGAACTTATACCATAAATATTCTTCTTCCTGATCATCTTCAAGAGCTACTTCTACCTTGGCCTCATGAAACTCCTCTAGGACTAACACTTCTTGAGAGATGACTTGAAAAGGTTCTCCATCTTTGATATCACATTATAGTTCATGTTTGAGATGATCATCTAAAACCTTTTGATCAGATGTAAATTATCCTTCAAGGGCTGCAAGATCTTCAATCTCCTTCTCCTTCATGGTGATGCCAAGACTAGGCATCTTGAAATCATGTGATCTAGCCCAATGAGGCTACCAAGGAGGTAGGTTTTTTTCAAACAAGAGATCTCTTTCTTTGTCAACCACATGATACTCCCTAGTTTTCCATACCATATTTCCATCAAGGAAAAGAGTGATAGGGTGAGGACAAGATGAGCTAGTTGGTAGAGGTGGCACATATAACTCAAAATTAGGTTGAGGGTGTAACATAGGGGTTTCTCCATGTACACACATCCCTTCAAACATAGAGACATTAGATATTAGATTTTACTTTTGTTAATCAAGGGGAGTCCCTATGGTTATTTATTTTTAAAAATCACTCATGTGAGCCTCTTGATCATCCATGAATTGTTTTTGCTCTTCTTTACTTGCTTCTCTCAAGATAGGTTCCTCTTTGAGAAGAAATGAAGTGGGGGCTTGATGGATAGGCTCATGGATCTAAGTGAAGGAGCTGGAGTATGAGATGTAGTGGAAGGATAAGGGGTTGGAGATGGAGTGTGGGTTAAATGAGAAGGCTTGTTAATGGGTTTGGAAAAGAGGAAAGCACTAGTGAGTTCTAATGGAAGTAAATTCTTGGGCTAATTAGGAGGAGTAACATCTACATGAGTAAGAGCTACATTTTACCAATGATATCTTTGTGTAAAACCCATGGAAATCTCTTATTTCATATGAAAAGGTTGATAGGAATACTCTTGAGGCTGATAGGCATCATTAAATTAATGATAGGACTCATATTGAGGCTGATAGATAGGTGTTTCTTGGTAGCCATTCTCATCGAATTGTCCAATAACATGGTGTCTATATGGAGAGGGAAATGAATGGATATATTGCTGCCATGGTTCATAGGATTGATAGATATTTTGATAGGGATGACAAGGATCATATTGGAACTAATGAAGGTCATATTTAGGTTGGTAAAGATCATGATAAGGTTGACCAAAGACTTGTTCATATTGATGAGGAATGGCACAAGCTTGCAATGTCTCACCAACTTGTAAAGAACAAAACTCAAATCCAAGGTCAGCCATGAAACTTCATTGGAAATTAGGAAAATAAGAAAAAAATATCAAAAATATTCAAATGGAATACTTGGGCTGCCTGAATAGCTGATGTATCTTTGGAGTCACCATTAATGCTTTAACTAATGCCTCCAAAGGCTGATTGTTGAGAGACAACACCAAAAATTTCTCAATGTCTTAGAATAAGAGTCCCACTGGGCATGCCAAAAACTATTTTCCCTTTGATTTTTACCCTTTGAGGAGATGAAAAATATCTCCTCATCCAAGTGGAACAATGGAATCACCTCTACGCTTGTGGGCAACCTAAGGAATGAGGTGAGTCTCTAGATAGGCCTAGCTCCCTTGATGTACCACTTAAGATTGCAACTAATAATAAACTTGGGGATGAAAAGGGAGAAGGATAACTTAATTCAAACTAATATAAGGAATGTGATACACCAAATTTACTGATGACATCCAAAAATATGTTAGGAACCCCTTATCCAACGGAAGCACAATTGATTACTTTTCTTATAAGCAATTAAACACAAAATTATACCAAAATGATTAAGTAACTAGAAACATGAGACAACAAAGAATTTAAGAGACAATACACACTCTTGTATTAAATACTACTAGAAGAAAATACAATAAGAAAGATGCCACTTCTTCCTCCACCTCAAAGGCTTGACACACCTCAAGACCTTCTTCCCTCTCTCTCTTGCTCAACACAACCAACTCAACAACCTGAGTTGTTATCCCCTCCTTGAATGCTTCAGCTGATCTCCTTGACCTTACACTTGTAGATCTCCTTGACCTTGCTCCTTCCTTCAATTCTTTTACTTGCTTGCTTAATTTACAATACATGCCTCATGGGTCTTTAAATAGAAGCCCATGCATACAAAAATAGAACTCTAATTACAATAATTAGACACGTAGCTCGTGACTATAATTATCCCTTAAACATGCAAACACTCACTTCACTTAACTGACTATTCGTCAACAGCAGTTCTGGAACCGCCACAGGCGATCGATGTCGGTCCCTGTCTATCTAGTGCTGATCAATGTCGGCCGACTTCCTACCGATGCCAGTTGCCTTCTGCACTGGTCATGACCGACGTCGATCTTGCTATCGATGCTAGTAATTTTGGATCTTCAGCAACCTCCTATTTCATGTCTGCAATAGTTGAAGCTTTTAGCTCCACACCCTAACAATCTCCCACTTGGAGATAAATAGCTACAACTATACCTATACCTGTACACCATCTACTTTGTTCCCTTGGCTCTGTATCCCTCTTCAAAGTCACTCTTGAAGACCAACCACCAAAAAAATTGTGATGCTATACCTGTCACTTATGCCAAAAGAATTTTGTTGCTCCCAAATTCTTCATGACATACTTCTGAACCAACTTTACCCTTAGCTCAGAAAACTCCTTGTATATGAAACCCTGTAACAAGCAACACAATACAGTAACAGGATAATGTAGCTAATATTATCCAACCTGGTAAAGATAAATACAATGGTCAAACCTCCATTATCCTGAAGCCTAATCAAGACCATATACCATAGCCTTCTGTCTCACGTGTCCATCCACTCTCTTCTCTAACTTGGGAATCCATCCCTTATCCAATGCTTCCTTCTAGCTAACAACTCCACCAACAAATACCTATTTGGTTCTTCTCCAAGGACTCACACTCTTCATCCATGCCAAGCTCCCACTGTTTCTGGATTCCACCTGCATTGCTTCTTCACATCTTCCTAGTTCTTGACCATCAGTAAGCAATATAAAGAAGGTGAACAATGAATATGAGGTTTACTTACCCTTTCTGACCTCCATATGGGTGTTTGAGACTCCTTGACAGCTTGCTGTCCACCCAACATCCATTCCAGTGACTGATCTCGGCCATCTCCCAGTCTGCTCCCGACTGATGTTAGTTCCCTGTGCTGACCCTAACTGTCGACGTCATTTCCCTAGTCGATGCCAGTGTCCCCTCTGTCAATGTTGGTTCTTTCCTGATCGATGTCAGACTTCTCCTACCTGACTCTATCGACCTTGCTGGTCTGCACATGACTGATGTCGGTATCTGCCTGACTGATGTCAGTTCAAAGTGACCGATGTCAGTGTCTGTGTGTTCTTGTAGGTGATGAAATATTCATTTGCGAGCTCATCTTAGATCAAACCCCTATCCATACTACCCTGTTCAGAATTATTCAGCCCCTGTGACTGATCTCTATCCTTCATCTCCTCCATAAACACCAAGGCTTCTCTATTCCTGTTGAAAGCATCAAATTTCCTTTTCTTGTAATGAAATCTATCTATGATTTCTAAATTTGAACACATACCTTTTGAATCAAGAATGTCCATTCCCTTCTTATTCATGTGACCAAGCCTATTAAGCCACATCTTTGAATCTATAGCTGAAGTAAATAAACCAGAAGTAGAATCAGTAATACAAGTAGATAGATAAAGAGTACCTACTTTCTTACCTCTTGCTAAAACAAGTGCTCCCTTGGTAACCTTCCAAGAATCCACTGTGAGGGTTAATGTGCATCCCTCATCACCCAACCTTTCTACATAAACCAAAATTTGCTTCAGAATTGGGACATGCATGACCTCCTTCAACACCCATGTGTTGTCCATCTGCAATCTCAGCTGCACTTTCCCTTTGCCAACTATTTGACAAGGCATACCATCCCCTAAATAAATCACTCCAAAGTCTCCCTGTTTATACTCATCGAACAAATCTCTGTTTGGGGATGCATGAAAAGAAGAACCAAAAATCTAAATCCCAAGATCCTACCTGACTATCCAAAGAAAGTATGAGAGCGTCATGTACCACAATATTTGCATCCTTTGCTTCTTAATTACCTTCATGTTGATTCTATTTATCCCTCAACCAACACTCCTTCTTTGTGTGTCCTCTCTTTCCACAAAACCAGCAGGTAACACCTCTGGACTTGGATCTCCTTCCCACCTTCGACCTTGATTTCCCTTGCTCTACCTTCTCTCTTTGCCTTCCCCTGCTTTCTGCACTTAGAGCATTCCCTGATGATTCACCTGTGCTTCTCCTGCATATTTCTTCATTCAAGATCACACTCACAACATCATCAAATTTTAAGATTTTAGAAGCAGATGCAAAATTACTTACTACCATAACCAAACTATCCCAACTTTCAAGTAAAGAACATAAAATCAAGAGAGCCTTTAATTCATCATCAAAAACAATATTGACTGAAGCTAACTGGTTTACTAAACCATGGAAATCACTAAGATGAGTATGTACCAATCCACATTCATGAATTTGCAAAGTAAATAGCTGCTTCATAAGAAATACCTTATTAGAAGCTGAGGGCTTTTCATATAAATTTGCCAAGGATTTTATCAACTCTTCCGTTGTCTTGAACTGTGATAAGTTGGAAATCATAGACGATGCAAGGCTCAACCTTATGGAACCGAGAGCCTTTCGATCAAGAACACTCCATTATTCATCCTTCATATCTATGGGCTTGCATGCAACCCCACCCAATGGTAAGTACAAATCCTTCTGATACAGATAATCCTCTATCTGCATCCTCCAATGTTGATAATTCTTGCCATTAAACTTCTCCATTCATAGCTTACTTTCTTCTGCCATTGCTGAACTCCCACTCAATCAAAAAACCCTGTGAATGACCTGTAATCAGCAAATAATAACATGCTCCCTGCAAACTATAGCTCTGATACCAACTGTTAGGAACCCCTTATCCAACGGAAGCACAATTGATTACTTTTCTTATAAGCAATTAAACACAGAATTATACCAGAATGATTAAGTAACTAGAAACATGAGACAACAAAGAATTTGAGAGATAATACACACTCTTGTATTAAATACTACTAGAAGAAAATACAATAAGGAAGATGCCACTTCTTCCTCCACCTCAAAGGCTTGCCACACCTCAAGACCTTCTTCCCTCTCTCTCTTGCTCAACACAACCAACTCAACAACCTGAGTTGTCATCCCCTCCTTGAATGCTTCAGCTGATCTCCTTGACCTTACACCTATATATCTCCTTGACCTTGCTCCTTGCTTCAATGCTTTTACTTGCTTTCTTAATTTACAATACATGCCTCATGGGTCTTTAAATAGAATCCCATGCATACAAAAATAGAACTCTAATTACAATAATTAGACACGCAACTCGTGACTATATTTAGCCATTAAACATGCAAACACTCACTTCACTTAACTGACTATTCGTCAATAATAGTTCTGGAACTGCCACAGGGGACTGACATCGGTCCTTGTCTGTCTGGTGCTGACTGACGTCAGCCAACTTCCTGCCGACGCCGATTGCCTTCTGCACTGGTCATGACCGACATTGGTCATGCTACCGACGTTGGTACTTTTGGATCTTCAATAACCTCCTGTTTCATGTCTACAATAGTTGAAGCTTTTAGCTCCACACCCTAACAAAATATGCATATTACACTTGAAATCAAAGGACAAAATAAACATACACTCTCCAATCTATGTCTTCTTGCATCAATGTTACATTGTGGGGTTATGGATGAATGTAAAAAACTAGGAGTAGTAGACAAGAGGCCTGTGATGTGACTAAATAAGATAATAACTTACTTTAAATTTTAAATTTCTTGGAACACATCACATTCCTTGCAAGAAGAAGCTATAAGTAGGTGAGAGAATGTGACAACTTGCTAAGGAATCAATAGTCTTCACTAAGCGAATTCAACATTCAAGTAAAGAATAATATGAATAGTAATTAAATACATAACACTTATTAATTTTATTTATAAAATGGTACGCAAATGATTAGGTCTTCACCATACTCAGGTGGAACATCTATATAATGCCAAAATAGCTAGTTCTTATAGAACTAGTGAGAGAGAGAAGAAGAGATAAGTCTAAGGGTCATAAGGACACTTGTAAAGATGATAAAAGGAGTTAATTATGAATTTTTAGAGGTTATGGGATGAACCATGAAATATTAAGAGCTAAAAGTGTCAATACAAGTCACAAACTTCATGAAAAGTGGAAAGAAACTCCACAACTGGCTTAGAAAAACTACCTTCAGGATTGGAGATGTTTAAACATCATATCACTTATTGGGACCAAGATAAATGATTTTAATGAACGTTAGGGATATAATAAATGTATTTACATGCATTTGTTTCATGCTTGGTCATATGGAATCACCTGGAAGTGAGCCATCATCATATATTGTCCAAAAAACTACCCTTCCATGCACCCTACACACTTGGCCTCAAAAGTGGCATCAATTGTCCATGAAAATATATTATAAGGAGTGAATTATAATTTTAAATTACCTAAATGGACCCATAATCATTAGACACATATTTAAATCACCCCACTTGAAGTTTTCCATCTTATTCACTAGCTTGTCCATTAGGTCAGTTTTGACTAGCTGAGTTAAATCACCTAGTTGAGAAAATTATGATCGATTTAAAGAAATGAGATTGATATGGTAAATTATATTAAGTATTAATATTTCATCCATATTATTTTCACCTCTTGAAACCTCCTAAAACTTGTAAGACACACAAAATAGTGAGAAAAAACCTATTTTTGCCCCCATCCGTACAAGTCCATACAATTCAAAGGAATTTTAAGTGGAATAATTGAGTCCTCTATAATTTAAAATATATATTATGGTCAAAATGGTCCATTAAAGTTAATATCCAACTCCATCTTCACAAACTAGTTCTTGGCAAGGATTTTCAAGGGTTTCTAAGCGGTTTAAACCCTTACTCTTTGTTCATAAAGTTGGGAAGTCAGAACTATAAAAAAATTACAATTTTATTTTGTTCAATACCCCTTATAAATTTCCAAAACTATTTTTCCCCCATGAAAAACATCATGAAAGATATAAGTTTTCAAAAATTCCCTATCGAGCTCTTTTCCTTATTTCCACAGGCTCGAGTTTGACTTTGAAGCTCACAATGAATTTCAATGATTTTATTTATATCAAAATAGATTTAAAATATCTTTATTCACCCAATAAAAATTTTTCAATTTCTTTTAAATCTTAACTTATGCTAAAATGGTAATGGACTCTCCATTTGGGCACTAGGCCTAGACCTTGCCTAGTAAGTCTGAGTGCAACTTTAGAGCATTTTAGACTCCCATGTAATATATCATTCCTATGACGTATTTACCATGATTTTACATGTGTTTTATATATTTTCACATCATTATTAAATGTTACCTTATCCCATAGCTCATTATTTTACCACCCTCTTTCAAAACTATAGGGTTTTTGTATGGGGAATGTGCCCCTTGTTTGAGACAAAATAGGGGGAGCTTCCCATATTTTATCATAAAAAATAGGTATTGAATATGGTTATATAATTGGAAATTATTCCTTTTACAAAATTTATCTCTTAATTAGGTCATTATGACCTTCTAACCCTTCTATATTCCCAATGGACTTCTAGAGAAGCAAGAAGGTGCAGGGTTCTAAGAGTAGACTGTGTATGCACTTGAAAGTGTCCTCCCATATTCTTGGTTTAAGTTTGTGAGAGTTTTTAAGGTGGTATTTATCATTATAAATGTGATTCTAATCTCAATTTTCTTTTCCAACCTCTCACACACTCCTCTATACACTTGAACTCATAAGGATGTGTCTTACTCTTTATTGTGTGTCTTGCTTTTCCCTCTCAAAAATGACTCCTATGTGTTATGAATTTTTTAGTATTTATACCATAAAAAAATGATTATAAATACTTCTTGAGATTTTTCATGGTGATATAATATTTTCTTTGGTCCATTTTCTCTAAGTCCATGTCCTATTCATGCCAAGAATGCCAACTTTATGCTCACTATCTAAGATAGTCATAATTAACTGTGTGAGAGTCATTTTAGGGTCATGTAGGTTTGTTTTATAATTTTTTTTAGATAATTTAGTTCATCATGATATTAATTAAGTTGGTGATGAATTTTATTATCAATCTAACCTCCTTCTAACTCTTAATATGCACTCTTAGCTCCAAAACTGAGTCTTTCTGTATTTTGACTGAGAAATCTTGCCTCTATCCTTACCAATAGTTTAATATTCTTATCCTAGATCTAATGAAGTTTTTAATAGTAATGTATAAGGTTAATAGTTGGTTGGTTCATCATACTACCCTATCCATGCATCAAAATATAATTTCAACCACTAGTCTGAGTTTTCTTCAAAGTGACTGAGCAACCTTGATGTAGACTGCTACCTATAGGCTGATTTGCCTCTAATTAACTTATTTATGGTGTTAATAGGATCATTTGAAACCCATTTTGGTATCATAACATACTTTTATTAAAAATAAATTGAGTGTCATGAAACTAGGCCTAAACCTCATGTTAGCTCCTTGACTGAGACACTTCTCCTTTCAAGACCTTGCTTGGACAAAGCTTGTAGGTGATTATGCTTCAAATGAGTTGGTTATGGTATTGGTAGATATTTTTTAACCTTATTAAGGTCATAATTCACTTGGTAATGTTTTTATTCCACTTAAGCATCCTAAAGCAAACACCAAACCCTCATGTCTATGTCTGTATCTATTTGCAGTTGTAGGTACATGTTTCATGGTCTCCTGTATAGACTGAGAGGTTTAAATAGGAGGTCAAACACATATTATCATCTCAATTTTTGGATTTATACTATAATTTATCTCTTAAACCCATTTTAACTCCTTCAATATGATAACATGGTTAAGATTTCCATTCTTAGAGCACATAAATCTCTTTGTGACTCAGGACTGTAGAGAATATTGTAGGATTTTAGTGTTTTGGGAGGCCATTTTGAGACCTCAAAGAACCCTTATCCCCTTATAATATACCTCTCCAACTTGGAAATGGTATTTTATTTTCTAAAGGATAAAATATTTTCCAATTTAGATTCTTTGATACCCTTACCCTCATGTTTTAGGATAATCTCAAAAGGTCTCTTTACCTCTATTTCACCATTTCAGGGATTGAAGGCTTGAATAGTGTCATTACTCCTTGAACATGGTTATCAACTCCATTAGAAAATATTAGACCTTAAAAGGGTTATTTATAATCTCTCTTCATGCTTATGAATTTAATAAGGGTTTTCAAATCATGATTCAATCATCCATATGCCACCCCTGTTCCATATGAACACCACCTGTGCATGACCATTTCCTTTACAGGAAAAAAGTGGGAGTAAATTGGTATACTTTATGATTTATAAAATACAAATGATATTTTAGATCTTCCAATGATTAAAATAATACTTATTTAATTTTCTTAGCTCAAAGTTCCTCTTCAACATGATAGCCTTCATGAGATATTTGTAGATGAGCTTCAATGGTTGATTGTATGAAGGTTTTTAATATGAATATCATAGTCCTCTTTCATGCTCATTATAGGGATTGATATATTTTTTATTACTTCTATACACATTAAATCTATTTGAAAAATCCAATACAACTTCATAAACAAAATAAAAGGGCTCTTCACACATGATTCAACATGGATACAAGTGGAAAAAATAAGGAAAAGGTTGTGAGCATGGAAAGTTGTGGGTATGTGTATGTATGACTACAACCATGAAACATTTATTAGAGAAAGAGGATGAAAGTTGGAAAACAAGTCAATAAACATATTTTAAACATAAGGGTGAGCTTGACACAACCTCCTAAAACCATGAATTAGCTAAAATGGTACAAGACTGTGTATAACTCAAAAATTATATCTTCCTACAAATTGAGATGATTAGAACATCATGAAACATGAAATAAAGTGTGGATATCATTGGAAAATTAAGTAAACATGATTTGAAAGCAATCTCAATAGATAGATTTTATGGTCTCTTTCAAACCAAGGTAAAACTTGAAGGGTACATAGATTGATAGGTAGTTTTAAAAGGTCAGCTTCAAACAAATGATTCATAAAGATAAGTTGATAATTATAAAACTTATTTATATTAAAATAGGGGTATCTAAGTATACAATATCCTCCCAAAATCATTATCCATGAAACTCTTTTTATTGGTCGTACCATGTACAAACCTGCAATTCACTTTTGTGTCTCTAAAAAGGTGAAAAGGAAGCAAAATGGTTTTGAGCAAGAAATGACATATCTAGATAAAAATAAACATAGAGATGAGTGTGGGGAATTTAAGAGTCACATTTTAATCTTTTCCAAGTGGCACACTTCCCAAAGAGTTCATAAAAGTGCCATTTTCTCCTTTTTTACTAAGAAAATTGCCTTTTATCTAAACACCCTACCATATTTTTAGTATTTTCAGTTATCTAAGACTTATAATGATACATGGGGCATTAAATAAAATTTTTAAACTTCACATTTCCCAATAAACTTGTACAAATCATTAAATGCACCCTTTTGACCTATCAAATGACCCAAAAATGATATAAGGACATAAAAACTAATTGAACAAAGCTAATATAACATTAGTTGACATAAATTACCCTATATAACACCTTATGACAATATATTATACCCCCTTATAGACCTAAAAATCCAAGTTTTTACTAGGGGTGCCCCAATTTGACCTAAATGTCAAATTTGGTCAACAATAGGTAGGGTTGACCAAGTCAAAGTTTATAAATAGAAGGGCGTTGACTATTGAGACTTATATATTATGAAAATGGTGGTTTTTGATTAGGTTATAGAGCTTATATATGATAAACAAGTCATGAAAGTTAACCTATCACTAAAAAGGCCTAGTAAGGCAGATAGTGAAATATACTAGGTAGAAATGGGAATCATATTAGGATTGTGTTGTCATGGATTAGGAATGGATACATATGCATCAATTTTTTTTAAATAATTATATTATACATTCATGTTTTTTATATGTTTTAAAGGTCAGTGTGTATGTAATTAGAAATGCATCATGTCTATAAATCAATCTTGGCTTCGAGAAGATAGAGCATACCTACACTTCTAATTAGGAATACATTTATTAAGCAAGAGCATGAAAAACATGGGGACATAATATACCTAATTATGGGATCACTTATAAAAATACACCATGATAGGAAGGCTTCCAAATCCTACAGTCTAACACCATCATGCAACAACCGTAGAAGAGTCCTAGGTTTTAATATTCACTCTATTCTAATAAACAAGAAAGTAAATCTAGTCTAGTGTACACAAAATCTTGTGGAAAAAAGTGGGAGATATAAAAAAAATAAAAATAAAATAAACATTCATATAATATATATATACTCACATCAATGTATATAGAATCTTAATGCATGGGAGAGAAGCATGACTACATTATCTATTTACTCTTACAAAAAAGAAATAAAGTTAAGAATACTTACCTTGAAGATTAACCCATAGATCCTTAATATCTACCTTGGATAAGGTGATTCATAAGATATTTTTATGGTATATAAGGATAACAAAGATAAATCATCTCTAGGCTACACAATCTATGTATGCATCCAAAAGACTCCTCCATAAGACAAGATCCGTATCTCCAAAGAAAGTATGGAACCTTAAGCTTTATTACTCAAGTATAATGGTCAATAAGTATATGTTAATTCAAAATTATTCTTCTTCACTTCTCTATCATCAAATGGTTTCAAATGAATTTGTATATATAGGCAAATCTTACTCTAAATCCTTTTAAATATGTCAGTTGTATGGGGTTGACCCAGTCAACCCTATATATTTTTAGGAGATAAATCATTAGGTATCAAGCTAGGTTAGTTGAAGGGATAAAAAAAATCTCAAGTTAAAATACTTAAAAAATAGTATAGGGTCAACCCAGTTGACCCTATACAGTAATTAGATAATAAAAACTATACAGGGTCAACCTAGTCGACCTAGTATAGTTAATTGGTGAAAGGGGTCAAGGCAAGAATAAATTTAATAATGATATGAAAAATGTTTGGAATAGGTATAAAATAGAAGAATAATCATATGGTAAATGGTTTTAGGAGACAAGTTTGTAGATGGAAAGTGGCAAAAGGGACAACAATCTTTTGAAGCACCAATGGTCTTCTCACCCCTTTCTCGGTTTACCCTTTAAGGTGTGCACTCAAAGAGATTGAGACTTGATGGATTCCTACAAGACAAAAAGTGTCATTAAGTGATAAAGTTTGATAATATTATGTGTATATATATTCCCCACTCAAATCTCATAACGTGTCATGTAAGTGCAACATGAGATGGTGCTTCAGGATAGAACATGACAACACACAATGCTGATGATAAGTAAAGTGCAATAAAAAAAAAATAAGATAAATGAAAGGATAAAATTGAAAAACACATACCTTTACTTACCTTAGTGTTGTAGATAAATAAGTATACTAAAATAGATGTGAAGGTGTCCAATTTGAAGAACACTAGGCGAACCTATAGAAGTTAGTGCAAAAATACCCAAAAATTAATTTTTTTAGAAAATAGGCATATGATAGTGGAAAATATTATATACTTCATCATGATTTAAAATAATTATGTGGCTTTAAAAATATATGAATATAAAAAAAAATATAATCAACCGTAGAGGGACAGGTGGATGGATTGAGATCTCAGATGGCTTCTTTACAACATATTGTTTAGAAGAGTTAGACTGAGGCTTTGGCAGGTAGCATGGCTAGGCCACAAGATAGATAGGTTGAAGCCCAACCATAGAGATATAACATTGTATATGGTTATATAAAAACTCATTATATATAAATATAGATATAGATGTATCATTTTGGCATATTGATGTTGATTGTTTATATGTGTGTGTGTGTGTGTGTGTGTGTGTGTGTGTGTGTCATTTTGGAATATTGATGTTGATTATGTATGTTATCATCATTATAGTTGTGGATGTGGATTCTTTGGATATATTTATTTCTAGCACATGTATTTAGCTATTGTTTTATATGCTATAGGAAATATATGAGACGTGGTTTCTTTTCTAGCATTATGTAGAACACATGCATGGGTAAAAAGAAATAGGCAAAAAGGACATGGTAAAATATAATAAATCAAAAATGTACTATAAACTATTTCAAGTTGGGAAACAATAAAAATTACTAAGTATAAAGAACCAAGGGATGGTAAAATATGATGGTAAAAAAATAATTTGTTTTTAAACTAAAGTGAAATATTTTTGCACCAAAATAAAACAAGTAAAATCATACTAAATCATGTTGGAAAGTATGTAAACAATGTAATAAAATAGAAGATATGTAAAAGGGAAAAAATGGTATAAAGCCAAATTAATTAAGTCAATCAATTATACTAGATAATGTTGGGAAGTATAAGAGAAAAACAAAATTGGCAAAAGATTGGTCTTAAATTTATCACACTAATTCAAGCTGTGAAGTATGAAAAATTTAAGAAATGGTTGTATTCTTACATGGACACAAAAAATAAGAAGATAAAAGTGAAAGAGAAATAAATTAAACATAAAATACACTAAATCAATCTAGGAAGCATGTTAATTATGTGTAACTTCATAATTAATCACGTCTTATCTCATATTTGACATGCATAATTTTGTTTTTGACTTGTATTATTAGTAAATTTTGTAAGAAATGTTGGGTCCTATCCTTGGGCTTAAAAATAAACTCACAAAGAGAACACCACTAGGGTGTAATAAATAGGAAAAATTAGGTAATAAAGGATGTGGGTAAAAATAAAAAGGTGGTAATTTGTGAGGAATGTTGGGTCCTATTTGCGGTCTTACAAAGTAACTCACAATTGAAATCCCAAGGGGAGTGATCACTAGATAAAATAATATTTCTCAAGAAGAAATATGAGGGATATAGGTAATGAAAAAGGGAGTGTAAAAATCATAACATAAGCCTCTTATGAGAAGACCTTAGGAGATAAGAGGCATAATAAGGACATGAGAAGACACTAAGTGACTAGTGACGATCAATGTGCAGAGTAAACCTATTCACTATAGACACAAATATTTGTATGCATATAGGCATGTTACTAAGATCAACTCATGAATGTATATTTGTACAAGAAAAGGTAAAACATACCTACCTTCTCATGACATGTTCCCCATTCCTCAAGACCCCTTATAGAGCAATCGATCCACTATGAAGATTAGGTACTTACGTGAGAAAGTAGGTAGCTAAAATATTTTTTTATTCTCTTTTTATAATCTGCTGGCCTATCTCATCCCAAATGAACTTGGCTCTATCATGAGGCCAACTGTGGAGTTTGAACTTTGACTAGAATAAGGAGATGTGCTTTGAATCACATCTTTTAGTATGATTTAACTTTTAAGAATATTTTTGGATTTTAAATTTTTATGGATTTTTAAGATTCCTCTTCCATGAAGATTTGGAATGACCAATCATGAGAGATGTAGTGATACACACGAATGAGCTTTAGGCTAAGGCTAAAGGAAGCTATGTAACCAAAGACAAAGACTAACTAGGACACTTAGGCTTAACAATGAACTAGCATATGATCTCAATTTTCAATCATGTATATGATTAGTTTGTGAAAAAGGAAGAAGGCAAAAATGAGATCCAAAGGTGGATTGGTGAAATGAGATTATAATGAGATGGATTGTTAGCTAATTGATCACATGGTAAAAGGAGACAAGGACCAAAGGGAACAAAGTTTGTATAACCAAGTCACAATGGTAATTAACTATGAAAAATAGAGATAAGAAAGTAAACAATCATAAAGATGCAAGAAGAGAGTTTTGACAAAAAATCAAGATATAAAGATAAAACAATGATAAATAAAGATAATAATATGGAAATATAAATTTCAATATAAGAAAGATATAGTATAAAAGGTAAAATCATTATATAATAAAAATATGAATTTGACACAACATCAAATGATATTATAGATAGATAAAAATAAAATTAAAGCACACATTTGATAAAAATGTAAATTAAAATCACCATGAATGTGCTCATAAATTCTAATAAATGTACCCATGCACATTATCCAAGACATCAGATAAATTTTTATTAAGCTGGATATGAATTGTAGTTAATGTCTCATCAATCTTCAATGAAAACTAAGAAAATACTTCTCTTCTAATCTCCTCAACTAAAAAAGTAGGAATACTCGATGGATCATGCTAAGGAGGGAAATTAAGCAAGGTATGTTTGACAGAATGTATGGGAGAGGACTCTACAGAAGATGTAGGAATCACTAGTAGAGAAGAATCCATAGGTGAGGGAAGGTCCACAGGTGAAGGAATCATGGGTGGAGGCATAAAAGGTGATGAAGGAACTATAAGAGGGAATGGAACCATTGGAGGTAGAACCATAGGATAAGAAGGAGAATCCTTCTTATGGGGATGAAATATGGGAGGAATGGATGAAGGTCCAAGAATATCTATAAGGTGATCCTTAAGGTATTGTTGAAAGATGTAATGATCTATATGATGGGTGCCACATTGGTGTCATAGATAATACACCTCACCATAATTAGGTATATATTTAGCTAGAACCTTTAAGGGATACATGGATTTATTTGAGGAAGGAAAGGAAGGATACAAAGTATCAATATACTATCACAACTTATGATAATGGGTAGAAGAATGATTATGTATCCCATGGAAGTAACATATACACTTGTGAGTGGTATTAGGAGAATAAATCATCAATGGAAGTGTAATAGGAGTGGAAGAAGCTGAAGAAGACTCATTAGCCTATTTAGTGGGCAACAAATCCATTTGAGGCAAGGGGAGTAAATCATCACCAAGGGAAGGTGGTGGTGGAGAATGAAAGGAACTAGGCTTAATGAAAGTAGTAATGGGATGATAAATAAGCGTAGGCTCAGTAAGAGAAGGAGTGGAAAAAGGATCAATTGTATTAGGAGTGGGAATAGGATAAACTATAGTGGGAGAAAGAATGGGCTCTAATAAGGGATCTCTTGAGGGAGGAGTAGGATATACATAAGGTTTAAGGAGGGTTACACTAATCTTAGGAGTAAACTAACTACGATGATCAGGGTACCTAGAAAAATGATAAGGCCTAGTCATAACTCAATCCATGAGCATACTCCTATGAGGCTCTTCAAAAATTGGAGGTGTTGGTGCCATCTTTATTCAATCAAAATTTCATGATGTACATGAATTAATCCTGGATCGGATAAGATAGAGCATACCTACACTTTTGATTGGGTATACACTTATTAAGTGAGAGAATGACAAATATGTGGATCCACTAGACCCAATTAGGGGATCACTTGTATCACTTATAATAACATATCATGTTAGGAAGGGTTATAAATCCTACAGTCTAACACAATCACACAATAAACCTAAAAGAGTCTTATGATTTGATATTTCACTCATGCTAATAAACAAAGAAGTAAACTATTCTAATAACAAGAAAAGGAAAATAATCTAGTGTGCACCAAAGCTTGTGGCACAATGTAAGGGGTTAGATGCAAAGCAATCAAATATGTATATGGAACTTAAAATAAAGTAAGTATGAATAACACCCTAACACATAAAATATGAAGAGTAATATTATTTGAGCCAACACTTATGCTAATTCTATCTACTAAATGAGAGGAGAAAAAAGTTAGAATATACTTACCTAAATGTGAACCCATCATATTCCAATATCTCCCTTGGCCAATGGGGATTTGCAAGAGGTTGTTGTGGTTTGCAAGGATCACTTTATTAGGCTAAAGCATCCAAGACCTATCCACAAGACTATATTTTCCAAAGTAAGAAACATAAGCTAAGACTCCTCAAGTAGAATGGTGGAAGAGTAGATTGTGAAGAAGTATGAGTGAATAATAACTCTTGAATGCATACATATCATAATGACTGAAATGACCTTATATATATAGGAGCATCTCACCTAAAAATCATTTAGACTGTCAGCTATGCTAGATTGACCTAATTGACCTAATACATTTTTGGGCTAATGCCTAAAATCTGTGCTAGGTTGGTTGAAAGGCTAAGAAACCAAAAGAGCTAAAGTGACCCCAAAACACACTAGGTCAACTAGGTTGACCTAGTGTACTGAATAGGTTAAAAGGGTAACAAGGAAGGAGAAGAAGGATAGAAAGAGGAATGTGCAAGGGTGGAAAAATAGCTTAGGAAAAGGTTTTAAGAGATGAATGGATAAGGAATAATATGGAAATAAGAGATAATATTTTTGTGAAACACTAAAGGTCTACCCACCCCTTTCTTGGTCCACCCCTTAAGGCATGCACTCAGAGAGATTGAGTCATGATGGGTTCTTACAAGATGTAAAGCTTTAGTATTTGGTAAAAGTTAAAAATATTATGTGTATATATATGCCCCACTCGAAGCTCATCATGTGTCACTAAGGTGTAATAGGGGATGGTTCTTTGAGAAATAACATAAGGACACACACAAAATTGATGCTAAAAAAAGTTAAAATATTTTAAAAGCATAATATAATTAAAAATAAATGATAGAAAAGGAAAACTAATCTAAAAAGTAAATAACTAAAAAAAAGTAAATGTAATGCATACCTTGACTTTACCTTTTATCATGGGATGGTTGTCAGCTATGTTTTTAGTTTGGATTATGTATGGCACAAAGATTGCTTTCAAAAAACCTAGAAATACAAAACAAAAGAGAAAAAATAAACAGATGCAAGAAAATCTAAGATAACTACTACTATGTAGATATGACGTACTTGGGAAATTTGGCAAGCTAGGTGACAAGTGCTATATTAGACCAAATGACCAGATCAGACAAGAGTAAATCAGGTAACTCAAAATCCAAGGTTACTAAAAGACCAAAAAATCAAACAAGTAAACCTTAAGTAATAAAAGGCAAACTCACCAATTCAAACCAAGGATACATGTTTAAAAATGAATGATAAGAAAGATAAATAAGTGGTAAAAATAAAAACAAAATGGTAAAATAACATTGATGAGTGAGTAGTAACAATCCACATCTCACTCAACAATGGAAAAAGGTTCATAAAAGTGAAAGCAACATTGATGAGTGAGCAATAATAATCCACATTTCACTCAACAAAGGAAAAAGGGTGCGAACTTAGGTATCCACAACAATAGGATAGAAAAATCATGATAAATAGAAGAAGGAAAGTAAAGTAAGTCTATTAAATGTAAAGTTAAGTGAATAAAATGATCCAAAGTTTCTCAAACATGTCATGTTGCTCTAAATATAGATAAAACTAAAACAAAGTAGTGCTAGCATGTTTTTAAGAAATGAAAAAGAAGTAATTTAAAGAAGAGAGAAAATAGATTTAGAATCACAATTTGGCTATTAAGGGGGGAGATGAAATGGGTGGAGGGGAGAATGAAGGAAAAACAAAGGTAGAGAAACTCTTTATCAAAATCAATACACTCAAATTAGGTTTGTCAAAACAAGAGGATTGTCAACCTTAGGGACTCTGAAGAACTTATCTTAGCTACATAAGTCTTAGGTCAACAAATAGAGTATATAGATCATCCTAGGAAGGCTGTATGCATGAAAAGTAAAATTTACCTACCTCCCCATGATGTGTTCCCTATTATTTAGGATCCCTTATAAAGCTGGCAGTCTATTACAAAGATTGGGTACTTACATGAGAAAGTAGGTATCACCATATTTTTTTTGAATTACCCTATTCTAATCTACTAGCCTACCATACCCCAAAGGACTTTAGCTCTATGTGAAGCTGACTATGGAGTTTGAGCTTCAATTGGAGATAGGAAATATTCTTGTAATCAAATCTTTTGTCATGGATTTGACTTTTGAGATTTATATGTTGCATTTTAGATATCATTGAATTTAATTTCAAATGATTTGGCTTTTAAGTTTCTTGATGGATTTTTCTAGATTACTCCTCCATACAAATTTGGAAAACAAAACATGGGTGTTAAAGATGACTTTCATTTGAAAACTTGGGATAAGGTTGCTAAGAGAGAGAAACTTTAAAGAGCATGGGTTCTAAGAGTCTTATAAATCCAGGTGAAATAAAAGTGCTATCTTGACTTTAACCTTGTTTTATCCAATATGGAGATGAAAGAAATGGGAAATCAAAAAGAATGACACATGGAACAATTTAAATTTATTCAAATTGCAAAAATGTGAGAAAGGGAAAAAAGGGATACAATGACAGCAAAGGGTGATTCATTATCATGAGAAAGAGGGAAATGGAAGAAAACATGCTAACATAGATTATTATACAAATTTTATCTAGTAAAAGAGGAAAAATCTAAAGATTAAGAACAAGGATCAAGAACATGAAAAGAATGGCAATTTTATGAGGGTTGGGTCCTATCTACAGTCTTACAAAGTAATTCATAAAAGATAAACCAAGAGGGTGCTAATAAGAAAGATAAATGCAAAAGTGAGGGAGCCTTTGTATAAATCACTTCACATAATAAAAACCCAAATGATTCCAAAATAATATTGGTAAGCAAAAAAAAGAGAAGGAAAATAAGTAAAAGATGGTAGTTTTGTGAGGGATGTCAGGTCCTATCTATGGTATTATAAATCAAATCACAAAATAAAAACCTAAGGGGCACTAGATCAAAATTGGTAAGAAAATGGAGAATGAAATATAAGATAATGAAGACTATGGTACATCAAGAAACCAAAAGACCAAAAAGGGAGGACTAAAGGTTTGTGAACAAGAGGGAAGTGCTATAGAGGGAAAGATCTATGTTTAAGTAACTTAAACAAATAGTTAGAAAGATATAGATAGAAATATTGATAAGAAGGAAATGATTAGGCAAAATATGTTTTAGGAATTGAGCATTGGTGGGCTCCCTAAAAACATGGCCTTTATTAGTTTGAAGATGGTAAGTACTTGGACCAAGGATATCTTTAACTAAGTATGGGGCCCACCATTTTTGAACATATTTACCTTTTTGTCATGGGTGTAGTCTAATTTAAGGACAAGATCACCGACATTAAAAGTGTGGACTTTAACACATTTGTTATGTTATCGGGCAATGTGAGCCTTATATTGGCAGTTATGTTGTAAGGTAGAGAGATGACATTCATCAAGTAGATCAAGGGTATGAAGGTGATCCTCACACAATTATTCATCAAGAATGATGCCATGAAGAGATATGCAAAGAGAAGGAAGCTCAACTTCAATTGAAATAACCAACTTAGAACCATAGACTAGAGAAAATGGAGCTATGATGCCGAGGCATCTTAGAAATACCAAAACAATGATCTTAGATGTGCTTTGAAGTCATAAATATGTATACATTTTTGATTTTCTAAGCATGTAATAAAGGAATGAGAGTGCTCTAGGTGGGTTAAGTGACTATACATAAGTTTTAGTATTATATCATTATTGAATAATGTTATATTAGATATTTTGTGGTCTTATGAAGGTCCTAAGTTGATTTGAATGTATATGTCAAGTTGAAAATATAAGTGGCAGTCATGTTGAACCATCGCTCTATGTGAGGTCTTGTGGTAGTTTAGAGTTTATTGTTTTCAAGAAATAGTTATAAGCATGTTTTAGAGTTTATTTTGAGAGAAAAGGAGTCGTATATAGAAAAAAGAGTCCGTAGGAAGGATAGAGAAGATATGAAAAATAAGGCAGACATGATTGTGATGAAAGGGTCTACCAAGAAAGATGCATGAGGATTGAGTAAGTAAATATTGTGTATTGATATAAATTTCATAAGAATATATATATGAGCATGGACTTGTTGTGTCCAATGGAATTGTGATGATCTCTTTCCATTAAGGGTTTTTCTCCCAAATTGAGATTAATAATCTTTATGCGGGAATCTATTTACCTTACATTTTTGGTATTTTCCTAAGTTTATAAACTGAGTAGTCATAAGACATTATGAAGTAATTGATAAAGAAGTAATGAAGAATCAAATGTTTGGTAAGGCAAGTTGAAATACTAATAATATTGATAGGTTGAAGTGTCCATAGAATATAGACTAGGTATAAATACTGAGTGGATGATTTGAATCACAACAGAGAGGAATCAAGACCTTCACAATCTATGGCAATCTTGATTGGAGCATATGACCATAATTAGGGAGTTTTGGGTTTGATAGTTATTTGTGTTTCCAATGGATGTTTTAATTCCAGTCCTCAACTAAATGATATATCCTATCGAGATCTAGTATATGGTAGATGATAACTAAAAGGTCTGTAGGCATATAAAGGTTAAATCTTGTTAAGCATGGAAGAAAAGGAGATTAGTTAATGGTTTTAAGATTCTATTTTACTGGGGTTATCATAGCATACATTGTTGATAGATTACGAGTTATGCATTAAAACAAAATATCAATCCATAAGTGATGATCAAATATATAGTTAGTTTAAACAAGTGTGTGATCAGGTCAAGAAGAGACAAAGGAAGGAATATAAGAATAAATATTAGACCTAGGTTGGTTGGTAGATAAATTGAGGACTATGTGTTTGCTATGGGTGGAGCAATTGGTAGTCACTACAGGTTGCATTAGTGGCTATGGGAAAATTAGTCCCATATAAATTGATCAATGTTATAAGCTATGAAATGGCAGAATGTCAATGAGGTTCTACATGATAGTTGCTACAAAAATCTTGAAAGTTTGCAAGTAAAGATAAGGAAAAAAATTGTAGGATTAGGAATGAAGCTTTGCATCATTTTGGTATCAAAACCATCTAGATGCTCTGGGAAGGTAAGATATGTATAGAGATTTACGGATAAATGGTTCATGTTGCATGTTGCATGATTGATAAGTATTTGTAGGAAGGTAGTGCATGGATTTTTGTTAAGAGATAACATATAAGATAAAAGGTATGATGTGTTTTGAGATTGATTTATTAAATTGAATATATGATTGATATAAAATAGTGAAGTGGTAGCCCTTTAGTAAAGCAAGCTATTAATAAGCTCAAGGGGGAGAGCGAGACAAGCTCATTAAGAGAGATTACGAGTGAGAAGATAGTTTTAGTTTAAAGGATAAGAGAGTTGGAAGGTCCAAGTGTGGTAAAAAATAGAGAGTAAGGTTCTAGGTGAGAACCAAAGAAGTATTCCAAGTGAGGCCAACAAAATAAGATGAGGAAGAGCATGTACTTAAGTGAGGTACTCAAGAAAAAGATGAAGGGAGAAGTAGAGAGGAAAGTGAGAGAAAGGGTTGAAATTTAAAGCCACAAAGAGAGAGAAATGGAAAAAGAAATGAAAAGGATGAAAGAGACATTGGCCAAGATGGAGAAAGAGTTAATGAGGATATGGAGTGTATGTAAATTGTAATATGGAATCAAGATTAGGAAAAGGATTAAGTGCAGCTTCATGGAAAGGCTGTAAGAGAAAGATAACTAATAGATAATAGAATATTTGGAGGGGAAACTAAAATAGATGGCAACAAAAATTTGACATGAAGGAGAAGAGAGAGGCAATGAATCCTCAAAAATTTTATTCTAGTTTTGATTTGTCATGGTTGAATATAGGTAAAGAAAGTCAAGTGCCTGATTATCATGAAGGAGATGAATAGATAATAGTCCATAAAGAAGATAAATATGATGCACAGAAGAGTGAATATGCAACTAAATGTGAGGTGATTTTTCACCCTAAATATGGAGAGTTCATTGATGGAGAAGAGGGGAGAAATGAAGAGAAGAAAACACTAGGTGACCAAGAAAGTAAAAACCTAATAGGTAATGAAGTACAAGTCATTTTTGATGAATATTTTGAAGAGGATTATGATGTATTGTACAAGTACACTATAGGATTGTTTAACGAGTTTATTGGTTAAGATAAGATGAAAGTAGAACATGAAATTCTTGAAAAGATAGAGGAACATGTGAAGGAATATGAGATTGAAGAAATGAACCATGACGAGAAGATGCAAAGTGAAAAGGGTGGTTGGTTGGATAGTCAATAAAGAAGGAATAATTATGATGAAGGACAATAGGGTAGAGGATGTGAATGACAAGGTAATGAATAAGCAAATGACATTAGAGTGGTTAAAGGAGGAAGAGGATACACTATGGAGTAGGTATGAAGATGAAGAGGTAACAATAGTAATATTGGAGAAGGAGATTGATAGAGAATGGTAATCCATGATCAATGCCATGAGGATTTAAGATAATCATGAGAAAAAATAAATAAAAAATATGATTATTTGTACCCATAGTAGTATGAGTAGTAGCAGAGGCAAAAGAAAAAGAGCACATGGAAGAAGAAGCAAAGACATAGGTGTGGTAGAAATGAACACACACATTTGTATGAAAAATTGAATGTAGAAGGACATTGTGGTTAGGTTCCTTACTCCCTTTTGGATTATTATGTAGGGGCATCTTAGGAATGCCCAAAAAATGATATTAGATGTGATTTGGATTCATAAATATGTATGCAGATTTAAATTTTCCAAGAATGTAATGAAGGAATGAGAGTGCTCTAGGTGGGTTAAGTGACTATAGACAAGTGTTAGTGTTATGTCACTATTTAATAATGTTATATTGGACCTTTTAGGATCTTATGAAGGTCCTAAGTTTATTTGAATGTATATGTCAAGTTGAAAATGTAAGTGGTAGTCATGTTGAACCACCACCCTATATGGGGTCTTATGGTAGTTTAGAGTTTTATGTTTTCAAGAAACAATTATAAGCATGTTTTAGAGTTTATTTTGAGAGAAAAAGGAGTCATATATAGAAAAAATAATCTGTAGGAAGGATAGAGAGGATATGAAAAATAGGGCAAACATGACTATGATGAAAGGGTCTACCAAGAAAGATGCATGAGGACTGAGTAAGTAAATATTGTGTATTGATATAAAGTTTCATAAGAATATATATATATATATATATATATATATATATATATATATATATATATATATATATATATATATATATATATGGACTTGTTTTATCCAATGGAATTGTGATGATCTTGTTTCACTAAATTTTGAATCTATTTGATGTTTAAGGAGAAACAAAGATGAAGGGTAGGGATTAGAGATTAGAGAGAACCCAGATTGGTTGTGCACCATATACAGATGATGTTGAGCACTCATCTTTGGCTAGGGAGGACCACCTATGAATAAGAAATCACTACCACTAAAAATATTTAATAGTAGATATATGAGTGGGATGCCAGGCTACGTGCTTGTTCTTCGAAGTGTCAAACTTCCTCAGGGATGATAGTCCACTTTTTGAAATAAAATGCTAATGAATAACAAAATGAAAGAGAGAGTAAGAGAGAGATATTCGTATCATTCTTGCAGTCTGAGTACAATAGATAGTGACACAATGTAGGTAATATGAGTTATTTGTGTTTTTGGAGGTTGTTTAGGCTAGGAGGTTGGTTAGGCTATCGATACTGATAAGGATATATGACTGACATTAGTTATGTGATCAATGTCGGTAGGGGTATTAGGTTCTCAAGAGGTTTCAAGAAACTTTTTTGAGTTGGGAGGTGGACGTTGGTCAATTTTATGAGGTTGGGAAGAGTCGTAAAGGAGTGGATAAGACTTCGGTGGGTCTAGATAGAGGATTGGTATGTTTGAAGTAGAGGGAAATAGGTGAAATATTTTAAAAAATCCTCTACATGGAGAGTCAGGATGCTCATAAAATGATAAATAGTGTAGTGTAAAGTAATTGTAAACTAACTGTTTAAAATAATTACAAAACATAGAGATGTACTTAGCTGGTGAAATAGATGAACCATGAGTGCTAGATAGATGGCTCTGATGAGGTGTGTTGAAGTAATACATGAGGGTGAATATAAAGAAAAGTGTGTGCTACTAATTTAGAATAATCCAAGCTTTATGTAATATATCAATTCCTAATTTGGATTGATTTGTGTAGAGTAATAATAAGCCTGGATGTAGAAAGTTTAATGCTAAAGCCTGTATGAAAATAATCAAGTTTGTCTAATTTCTACTGACCTAAACATTAGGTTAGAATTTAGCTTAAGTAATTGACGTTGACCATGGATTGATCAACGTTGGTGACATGAAAATAAGTAAAAGGGATATTTTTAGCCTATTTTCTATTCTTTCTCGTGCCAAGTGTGGTATTTATTAGGAAACAATATAAATGTGAGGTTAAAAAGGACATAGTTAGTTAAAATTTATTTTCGGGGTGAGAGCAAGTCATGGGTAGTTAATATTAGGGGACTAAGTCTTGAGGTGACTCAGAGGGTAAGAATTATTCTTAGGATGAGGTGGCCAGGTAAGGTGACATAAGTAGTTTTTAATTAACTTAATTAAATATTTTAAATTAATTAAATGTGTGAGGGGTAAAAACATGGGTTAAGAATGCTAATTATTAAAAGGGTCTCAAGGGGGCTTTTGACATAGGGAGTTATACACGTGTGTGACATAATTTTAGTGTCTAAATTTTCCCCTTTTTGTCTTGTAATTTGTATTAACAAGTTTCAAGATAAAAATAGAAGTTGGATGCTTCAAGTATTGGATGAGGTATCCCCCCTCAAAATGGGAAGTGATGGAGGAGAATCTATAATCGAGTACTGATTTGATAAGTAGTTAATTAGGTGGGTGGATGTTGTGTGAGAGTATGGTAATAGTGCTACTTTTGCATATACTACTATGAGTGATAGTCGACATAATTAATAACAGGTAAAGGTGAGGAGGAATCATATAGAAATAACCAAATCATAGCTTGTAAGTGATAGTTGATAAGGTTAAAATGATCAAACTTGTATCTCCAATGGTCTATGTGTTCTAGGTATCTGAGGTAAGAAATGTTCCTAGTAAACACAAAAGGTTACAAGTGATAGGACTATCTTGGTCATGATTTAAAACACCTGATATACATGCATGTGTATAATAGCCAACTATAGTGAGGTAGCATAAGCGGTTAAGACAAGCAATGCAAGGTTGGTTCAAAAGGGTCAATGGTCAAGAAGATATTCATGATCTCTAGTCAAACTCATTGTGGGTGGAGATTTAAGTGATTTCCAAGGTTGGTTATCATGGTCAAGGAGAAATATGTGATATCCAAGTTGCCCCAAATTGAGGGTGTAGTCCAAAGGGTGGTGGTTGGGGTTAAAAACTCTAATTTAAGGGTACCAATGTTGATTATATCACTGATGTCAGTAGGAAATATTTCCAACATCGGTGCCTTAGGTCAAGATTGACAACATTGATGGGTGACCAAACCCAAAAAAAGGGGTTTGGTGGCCCACAAAAAATCATTTGAAACATTTGATTAGAGAAAAAGAGCTCTGGGTTTGTGTGGGCAGAGATGGCAGAGTTAGGAGGAGACCTAGATAGAGGTGTGCCACCACAAGTACCAACTATTCTATCTTGGAGGATATGGAGAGATGAGGTAATATCCTCTATGAGTTGAATTTTAATTAAAAGTATTTAATGTGTCATTTTACCAAATTTGTTAGGTTTAGGGGGAGAGAGGGCAAGTAGAGGGATGGTAAATGGGGTGAGGGTAGGTTTATGAGAATTTGGGAGGAGTTTGGGTGTAGTTTTTAGGTAAAAACTTAAAGTTGGGAGATGGGTTGTTTGACCCTAAGGCCAAACCAGTCATCAATGTCGCTGGGTTCATTGACATCGACCAACAAGGCATCGATGTTAGTTGGACTTTAGTGGTAACATTGATAGATTTAACTGATGTTGATCACAAGAAAAAACCCCAAATAAGAAGAAAAGACCTATTTTAGATCCCTATTTTAGTTAGTCATCAAGTCAAATGGCTAAGCTAGCCTTAAAAGACCCTATGTTGATTGAGTGCTACCTACATAGCCTAGTTGAGGCCCTTAGGCTAATGTAGTTCTCCTATTACATAGGAAAAATGGTGAGGTATAAAAAAATTTTGTTAAGGGAAGTGGTTAGAAAAAGGTAGGTTGAAATAGGTCAGGGACCTAGGGCTTAAAATATAGGTCATGGGGTTGAGGGTGTGATATATAGGCTACGAGGCCTAGAGTTTAGAGATATAGGTTGTGAGACCTAGAGTTGAGAGATAGGTAGTTATGCCTAGGGTTTAGGTGGGTTAACATGTTAGATAGTTAGTGTGTATATGATTGAGCTAACCTCAAAAGACCCCATGTCGACTGAGTGTTACCTAAATACCCCAAATGAGGGCCTTAGGCCAATCTAATTCTCTTAGAGAGAAGGGAAAAAATGGTGGAAGTTTATATTGGAAAGTATATGACTTGAGGTTTGTGTGTGTGGATGCATGATAGGTAAGAGTTGACATTATGAGATCGACTACCTATCCTAATGATGTGAATGAGGAGGAATGTCACCATGGATGAGTGAGAGCACATGGTAGTCATAGGGTTAGGAGGAGTGTGATGATATTATAGAGTTGCACGTGATGTTAGCTTGATGATATCATTGATAGAGAGGTGGGATCATACCACCAACACCTTCTATTTGCCTACCAGAGAGTTAATAATGACATATTAGGATGTGTATATGATTTTATGATTTCCATTCTAGGGTGAGGAGCTCATCTAATGTTCAAGAGAGGAACATGATATTCACATGGTTACATTGTTTGGGGAGCATGTTAGCAAGTCAACCTATCACTCAGTGAGCTTTGCATATAAGCCACTATACAGTATTGATGAGGATCAACACTGGTTGAGTATCTTGATGATGATAGGGATTATAGTATATGCACTACTAGACATAGATGGGGTGATATTTCTTATTGAATTGATAGGTTTTTTGGCACAAATGGTTGAGCAGTGGACTGTGTATGCATGAGAAATAACTTTTTTGGCATATTTATATAAAGAGTTATGGGGGTTAAGACTGTGATGATGGTATAATTTTTGTGTTAGGAATTTACTCCATTATTAGGCATATTATCACATCATAGCAACATGTCCATTGGGGTTACCCACCATGATTGTAGCTAGTTTTAGGGTTGGGTTTAGATGATGGAGATATGGTATGGTCCAGACATGATTAAATGACATAGTGTAAGACATTGATTATTATAGGTATATGATAGAGGGATTGATTCCCATAGATATTTTTTGGAGGCCCTAATTGACATACTCTGCATTTAAAGGATAGGCATAACAACTTATCAGTTTATAGAGTACATTATGGGTTAGAGGGAGATGAGCTAGAGAGCTAGAGATGATACCCATGGCATGGGTCAAGAGATAATTTATCTTGTTATAGGATGTGCCTATTGCCTTTCTTAGATATAGGAGGGATTATATAGAGGCATCTTACCTTTTCCCTAGGAGATAGATGGGCTAGATTTTGAGGAGTTACTAGCAGGCTCGAGTGTGGTAGATCTTGGATGCACAACAACTTATCTTGCATGGTGGACAGGTTTGCATCTCATGGTTCAGGTTAGGAGGCCACCACCAAATGTATAATGAGTGATGAAAGAGAGAGATGTAGTCATGTATGCCCAAGATATAGTGGTATAGGCTTGAGATGTAGAAGTATAGGCCCAAGATGTAGCACATGCATAGGTGTTGGTCTTACAAGGGTAGGTTTCAACATTATAAGGATAGGTTGAGGCATTATATGACCAAGTTAGGGAATTACAGGGTTAGTTACTACACTAAAAATAGAGAAGGATAGTTTGAGAGTAGTAGGATAGGTGACTCCTCTTCCACCATAAGGACTAGTACAATGATGTACAATAGGTTTGATGGGTCCACTGTAGACTGTATCTCTAGTGAGGTATACCATGGCTCTAGATGAGATTGCATACTATGAGAGGGACATCAAGGGGTTACCATATATTTAGAGGTATTCCAAGTTTAGAGAGTACAAGAGATTAGTGACACTTGTCATGACTTCTAGCTCACATAGATGTAGACAGGTGGAGAGTGGTGATGACACTGCTTCTTCATGACCATGACTATAGTCTAAAGGATTCTGAGTTCTACATTTTATTATTGATGTTGTTATATATGTTGTATACATAATGACCTATGAGCTAAAGATGAGAGATGTATATTTTGAGTGAGAGATGATACAGATATGATCTATTGATGTACATTCATACTTAGCATATATATATATATATATATATATATATATATATATATATATATATATATATATATATATATATATATATATATATATATATGATAGTTTTTTATTTTGAGATTTGTTTATGTGATGGTGGTGATGTTGATCTTATTATAATGATGTGGATGTTTATGTTGTGTGAATGTTATGTTAATGTTGAGCATGTTGGTTGAGTTAGACTAGCATTTCCCATATGTGTAATGGTATATGCATAGTTTATTTGTTAACTTCATCTTAGTAGTTTTCCATATTTTTGATGGTGTATGCTTAAAATAAATGGTGTAGGCTTGATAGTTTTCCTCTTTATTATCATTTAGAGAAACTATGGTTGCATATTGGGTGGATTTATCATGGGATTATATGAAATAAATTAATGAACAATGGTTTGTTAGTGTTAGGATGGTTTTGGGTAATTATTTGAGTATTCTTACTTTAGATGGATATGTGTTTAACACATAACTCTAAGAATCAACAAAAATTGGTAAAAAGGAGAGAAGGTGATTGAAATTGCTTCTTTAATCTCTTTGAATGCTGATTTACCCTCGATAGTCCACCTAAATGTAGCATTGCCCTTCATCATGTTGACAATGTGATGGGTTTTCTCAGTAAACTCAGGAATGAATCTTCAAAGAAAATTCACCTTTCCAAAGAAAGAGTGAACTACGGTCTTGCTCGTAGGTAGAGTAAGTTCCTGAATGGACTTGACTCTCTCTGAATCAATTTTAATACCTTCACGAGACATAATGTGTTCTAGAAGTTTTCCCTCAGTAACTCTGAAGACAGATTTCTTTGGGTTTAAAGAAATACCGTTCTAACGACAACGTTCCAGTATCTTTTGCAAATGGTGAACATGCTTAGAACGATGTTTTAAAAATACTGTCAGATCATCCAAGTATACTACAATGAATTTTCCCATCTCATCTTTGAAAGCAAGATCCATCGCCCTTTGAAATGTGGTGCTTGCATTTATCAGACCAAAAGGCATTCTTCGGTAAGCAAATGTGCCCCAAGGTGTGGTGAATGTTGTCTTGTGCTGATCTGCTTTTCTGACTTCAACCTGATTGTACCCCAAAAAATCATCTAGCATTGATAACATTTCTGAACCTGTTACCATCTACAGGACTTAATCCATGATAGGAAGGGGGTAGTTATCTTTTAAGGACAACTAGTTTAAGTTTCTGAAATCCACACAGATTCGAATTTCACCATTCTTCTTCCTGATGGGCACTATGTTGGCAATCCATGTTGAGTGATGGATTGGAAAAATTATCTGAGCATCAAACATCTTTTGTATCTCAGCTAAAATAGTACCTGAGATTTTTGGATTATATTGCTTGGATTTTTGCTTGTAAGGTACAAAGTTGGCTTTCAGGGGAATGTCGTGGCGGATGTCATTTGGCCTAAGTGATTTCAGATCATCGTAAGAATAGACCAATACATCCATATATTGGTAGAGTAGACTAGCAAGCTCAAATCTTTCCTCGAGAGTGCAGCATTTCTCAATGTTTACCATCTTAGGATCGCGCTTGGTTCCCAAGTTGACCTGATCAAAATCTTGGGAAGAATTTGAATCTGTTCGCTATTATTTAATAAACCTATCATGGTTATCAAACAACTTCTCTAGGGAAACCAGACTTTTGGGAATCTTATTCCCCTTAAGCTATAGGAAATCCTCACCTATGTTTGTATTTGGCTCAGGAGTTGCTTCACATCCTTGGAGTTTGCTACCTTCAAAATGCAGTTATTCAAAACTGTCCTTTTGCTCCAAGAAGGTGATGATTTGATCATCATTGTTAAATACTTGCCAGTGGCTAGCATTATCTGGTACACTTAGCTAAAAGACCAGTTCAATAGTGTACCTATCTCCCTTAAAGTCTGGGTGAGGGACTAGAAGGGTGGTAGAGACAGCCAATGCATCTGCCTGGTCATTGAATTCCCTTGGAATGATAGAGATATTGAAAGCGTCAAAATTTTCAATCTAATCCTAGACCAAATTACGATAGTGACGCAACCTTTCATTTTTTATCTGATAAAGGTTCCTCACCTAGCAGACTATCAACTCAGCGTCCCCTTTAGCATGGAGTTGTCTAATGCCCTTTTCTCTAGCAGCCTGTAGTCTGAGCAATAGGGATTCGTACTTAGCCATGTTATTGGTATTATTGAACTACAATTTATAAGACAAAGGAATAATATCTCCCTGAAGAGATACCAACACAACCCCAGCTCCTGAACCAGTAGAGGAGCAGCTTCCATCAAATTCTAAGGTCCATACTTCGTTAGGTGCTGCTTTTCCTTTGAAAACTCCTTTGTTTGGGGGAAGAGGATCTTCCATGTATTCATTTTGATTTGTCAATTTTCCCACTGTATCAACTGAACACAATCTCAAGTTATCACCCAAAGGAGTTTCATCAAATGCCTCATGTCTGTGGATAGGAAGTAGTTGCCCATCCCTGAGGACTCAAATAAAATTTGAGCTTCTGGTGCGGATAATCGGGTAACTACATACCTTGCTTCTTTTTTGGGAAGCAACTTCTTCATGACAACTTGAACTAGAATCCTTACTTTCGACAAGTCCATACTTAGCTCACCTCCAACATCTTTGCAGAAATTCTACCCAAGCAAGATGCCATAAGATGCTAGAACATCAGCCACTAAAACCATCATTTTTATCTACTTTTCTGGAAAAGCCGCGAAGGCATATTGATCATCTTTTATCTGACCTAGGAGGGGAACTTGCTTATTTTCCATGGAAAAACACCTCCCAAAAGTTTTGGTCAAAGTTAGGCCAAGAAAATCTACCACCTTTGCGAGCATGACATTATCTGAGGCTCCAGAGTCTATAATACAATTACTCAGTTCATAACCATTTATAAGCAGGAAAACGTAGAAAGGTTCTATTTTCCTAGAAGCAACAGGGGGAGTCACAACCAAATTGTTCTGGGCCAGTTTATCTTTAGGGGGATCATGAACGGTCTTTAAAGAATCTTGTCCTATGGGGATGGCTTTGTTCTTCACATATTCTGCTAACTTATCAAACTATTCTGGGTTAGCCCTCAAATATTCAACCTTTGTCATTTGAATTTTAGTCTTTCTACCATGATCAATTATATCAAATAATTGAAAAGAACTTGAGATAGAGAAAGAGAGTCCATCATCAGGGACTCTAATAGGCACGGCACTGGTCTGAGTAATAGAGGTGGGAGATATCAGGTGATTGTGGGTACTTACTTTTTTATGGGTTACCTGATCTTTTGATTGCGGAGACAATGGAGTCCCTCGTTTGGCGATGGAAACCGTTGGTCAGGGTTCTTCCTCTACCTTTCCTTTGTCAGTGTGTGAAGCTGACTGATTTTGAGATCTGGTGAAAATAGCATAAGATCCATCCAAACCCTCCCCTTTACTTCTAGCTTCATCTTGGTAATCTAGGAAACTGATATTGGAACTAACTGAGGTTGAAACACATTATCGTGCTCAACCTCCAAGTAACCAACCGCTGAATTGGCAGGTGCTGCTTCAATGGCCAATCTCCTTGGAGGGGGAGGTAAGTGATTAGATTTCCCTTGGTTTTGAGTAGCATTACCTTGATATTGCTAATTCTGGAACATTCTTCTGGGTGCGTCTTGATAGGTAGGAGCAGACGTACTTTGGGATATTTGCCTCTTTAAAGCTATCAATTTATTCATCAATTTCTGCACCATAAGATCTATAGTAGCTGAAGAACTTTCAATAGATGAAGAAAATTTATTTTTACTAGGGTCTTTTTTGATCTTACCTGCCAGGATAAGATCATCTTCAATTTCAGTGGCCAAATTTTGAGCCAAGGCTAGATCCATAGGGCCAGATCGTCTCAATAGAAAACTTACTTTGAGAAGCTGTGAATTGATAAAAAAGCATTTGAGATTTTTTGGCGTGGGCTGAGCCACAGTTGGAATCCGGTTCCTCAACTTATTGAATTTAGCTATGAAATCCCTCATGGGTTCCTGGGATTCTTTTTTCATCTGTGTTAGCTGGACTAGCAAAGCTGTGCATCTTCAACAGGTTTAAACCTAGCTTCAAATTTGGACTTGAGCGTATCCCAATTAGTTACTGACCCAGCTTGTAGGTGGTAGAACCAATTTACAGCAACACCTTGCAAAGTTTCCACAAAAAGTCTAACTGCTACATCTTCGAATTCTACATCGATCACACCACATGCTATGGAGAAAGTGGCAATATGCTCGTCGGGATGAACCTTTTCATCACCAAAAAACTTAGAATTTTTTTTCCTAGAACTATGAGGTAGCTCATGCAAAGGTGGGGTCAAATTAAGAGGACCAAAGGAATTACCCACGTGCCTTGAGCCATTATGTTAGGAAAATTAAATGGTGGGATAACAAACCTTGGTGGGGTATTTATAGGTAGGGCACGATTAATAGCAGGAAAAGAAGCTCTATCTTGTGTTGGTGACCTGATAAGGTTAGGAGGAAAACTCTTAGAATGTTGGAGAAAAGATGACAGAGGAAAGAGATCAAAGTTACTCTACTGCGCCAACTCAGACACAGGGTCAAAAACATCCTTGGCTCTCTAGCTTCTAGTGTATCATGGAGTTGCTAGGTTTTAAATGAAAAAGGGACCGAAACTGCTTCAAGTTGGAGCTTGAGGCTTCAAAATGCACATTCGTAGTCCCTAGCGGAGTCGCCAAAAAATTGTTGGGTGAATATTTTGTCGTCAACTAACTGATGACAAAATGGGTATATCAACCACAGCATAGGGAGATTTACACCACGAGTAGTATGGGTTTACCAGATCTGGATGAGGTAAATCTCTCCTCTCATCAAGGGGAGGTTCCCTATAAATATTTATGCACTATATGTATGTATATAATTAAGCAAAAAATAACACATGGGGTGGTATAACAACATCTACCTCTCTTTTTTCAATGGTAATGTATAAAGTACAAAAGAGGGAAATCCTGGTCCTTAGCTAACAACATCCCTCTTCTTTTAGGAATGGTATTCACTGAGAAGCAGGAAATTACTTGAAGTAACAAAGTCCACAAGAAAGCCCACGTAAGCTCAAAGTCTTCCAGAGCCTCCTTCACCGATTCAGAACAAGTGTAACCATAGAATGAAACAAAGCACAAAGTTTTCGTTTGAAACTACAAAAGATAGCTGAATCTCAAAGATAAAAGTAGCTCAAAGTCTATCCCCTAACCTTTAAAAATGCCCTCAGATAATATAAACACACCCACTTTGCTTATTAAATCAGATAAAGAAGATATTACCAAGAAAAAGGACTTAAGAACTATTTCCTAAATAACACAGATAATCTCAACACCAAGTCTAAAATAACCTGCTTCTCATTCATTCAACAAAATATGATTTACAAGTTTGAGCACAAAGTCTCAAAAATTGCTTCAATTTTGGTAGAGTGTTTGCTCTCTATTTTTCCAAGATCATTTACAAATGAGGTCTCCACTATATATAAGGAGAAAATCCTCAAAAACTAGAAAATAATAAAATAAAAAAACATCTCAGTCAAAATGACTCATCTTTGAGTTTAAGATATTTTTTCAAAATATTTACATGTAATTACATTTTACAAAATTGCATGCACTTTTCACAAACCAAAAGTGCATAAGGAAAGAATAAGAAAGAAGGGGAAAAGTTTAGTTCTTGCTGCTAGATTTCTTTATATGAGCATCGTACATAGTGATGGATGCCTGAAATCCTAGGCTGTCTGGCGCAACCATGTTCTTGGAGATGATTCTGGCTCTAATTAATGCATCCTTCAATGCTATGATGGCCTTAGTATGACCAGTTAACTTGGATTTTAGATTTTCCAAAGTTAACTGAGCGTCTAGAATATTATCCACAGAAGACATTGAGAAGGATTTTTCTTCAAAATCTCTTTGAATCATCTCTTTGAAACTATGGATCATTTCTCATGCTGAGAGGAATTGATTGTCCTTGGAGGTTAGGTTACAAGGTAGCTCTTCCAATTTATTGAGCAGGCTTGTGTCACTCTTTTCACTAGCCTCCTTGAAAGCTTTGAGATCCTTAATTAAATCTTTGAGTACCTAGATCCTGAAGGTTAGAGATTCTTTGATCTCAACATAAGAGTCCTTGCTGGAGATGACACCGATAGATATCAAGGTGCTTTTCTTCAGATCCTTCATCTCCTTCCATTTGCCAAGATGTTTTTTTGAAATATCAATCTCTTGAGAGATAAGAGAGACAAAGTCATCTAATTTTGCCCTTAATTTCTTCATTTTGTTTATTTTTTTTGCAACCTCTGTAAGCAAGGAAACTCCCTGAGTATGCATTTTTTCAACATAGTCCTCCAGGACTTTTCCCTTTAGGTAAGTCTTTTCTGCCTTTTGAATAATCGGGTCATCTACGGAGAAGGCCTCTGGAGTTGTCGCTTCAGGGGGAATACTGAACCTTCTTATTAATGTTGTTAGCTGCTCTGTCTTGGCCTTGTAATAATCTTTCATCTCCTTCTCTCAGTCAAATTTTTGGACCATGATGTCCATAGCAGACTGAAGGTCACTTTTCGCACCTTCGTGAGTAACTTTTCCAAGTTCAACATGAGAGATGGAATAACTACTCATTTCGAAACCCTCAAGGGTTACGTCCTGTGGAGGCTTGGCAATTTCTAGAAATTTTTGCCCTTTTTCCTCGACTAATTTCGAGAGAATCCTTGGCCTCTTAGGAGCCTTAGCTTTCACTGGCACTATTTTGCCAAAATTGAAGTCATTTAGAGAGATGGCTAACTTATTTCTTTTGGGTGTGAACACTGACATCCAAGGCAGGAGAGAAGAAGTACCTGCTGTAGCAATGGTTCCCTCAGCTGGTGTTACTGTGGTAGCTTCTATACTGCTAGTGGTGATAGTGGAAGCAGTTGGAGTTATCGGTGAAACTGTACCAACTACTGATTCTGGCTCTTGTGTAGGGCTTTTTGCCAAGTTGAAAGAAGGAGATGATAAACTTGGAATAGACCCACAAGAGTGAGGAGAACTTCCAGAAGTGCCCTGAGAATCACCAAATATGACTCTAAAAGGAGAGATGACTCTAGAAGAGGGAACACTGATCAGAGAGATAGGAGAAGTGGGTGCCACAAGAGACTGAGGTGGAGAAGGAGAGACACTCTTGAGCGGTTGTGCTTATCCTTGTGAGGGTAGAGGTTCAGTGCTTGGTTGCCCTGAAGGCTGATGGTCTGTCTCCATTAGTTGGGTTGCCTGTGTATAAGAGCTCTGTTCTGCTACACCTTTAGCTGCTACTTCAAATTCTTTAGTAGTCTTTGGATTTTTGGAAACAAAGACGATTCTAGGCTTGTGAGGCCTACAAGGGGAAGGTACATCACCTTTGTTCTTGGTTATGTTCTCTACCTTCTTCATCTCTGCTTGGAATTCAGCCTTTGATCTTCTGACAAATTCCTTCAGGATGATCTCTTTAGCTACTAACCAATCATTGGTGTTAGCCAATATTGGTTTGAATCTTTTTCTCAGAGAATTCAGCTCTTTCTGAGACCACTGAGTTGGAGGAAGAGGGGGACCAACAACCTTTTCAGCCAGGTATCTGTTATTGATAATATTTTCATCATCGATCAGACTAGAGGGGCTCTCTACAAGCCCCAGATATTCAATTTGTTCTAGGGTCAACCTACAATAGTCCATTTTTTTGATTTCTTCGGCCGTCCTCAGGTCGATCCAGATATCTTCAATCATGGGCTCATGGAACTGAGTTTTTCGTCTGATTTTGTCCTTGACTCCCCTGTAGTCAAATTTTTCTCTTCTCTTGAATTGCTTTAGGGTGACCATCTGCATTTTTGTTTCCATGACTTTGGCTTTGGCTGCTGTTGTAATGGAATATCTGCCAATTTTGATTGGAAACCTAAAACCTGGTTTATTCAGCTCCATTTGTCTGGTATGCATGATAATCAATTGTCGACAAAGTTTCATTAGTACTAACTTATCTGAAGAGAACTTGGGGAGCATATAGGGGTAGCCTTGGAAAAACCCAACCCGAAGATAGCAGAAGGTGGGAAATTAGAGGAACATGCAGCCGTAGTTGTTGACCACTATCCAAGCCTCATCTGATACTCTCTTCTGCTCAAGCTGAGGGTTGAAGAGACATAGAAATACGGTGAAGAAGGCATCATTTACCCTTTTGAAATGATGGGTTGAACCTTGAAGTGTCAACTGGGGGTAATATGAGTACACTGGGGTCATCTTTCTATCCCCTTCAGTTGTTAAGCCCAAAAAAGTTTGCATTGCGATAGCTATGTACACAAGGTACGATGTCATATAAAACTTGAAGGAAGTTTGTACTTTAGTTAGTTTCTCATGGAGGGTGTTGCTGATCTGCTCTCCCCAAAAGATAACCTGGTTGCCTTGGAGGATGATTTTGATGAATGGATACATCCATTCATGGAACAGTGAGGAAGATGGAAGACCTCATACTCGGTTGAGAAGGGTGATCAAGTCACCGACTTCCTCAATGAAGTCACTTCTTGAAAAGTTTCATGGCCATCTTGATAAGTTGGTCTTGGGGGTCTTCAACTATTTATAGTTCATAACTTTCTTTGCCCTCTCAGGGTCTTTATCGTATTCCTTCTGGGCATTCACGAAGTCAATTTGGGTTACTTCGATGGCTGGAGGGCACATGAAGACTTTGTCGATGAATTTGGGATCCAGCTGAATCACCACATTGCCATTAACATCTGAGACCGACCTGGTCTCTTTGTTGTAGAAGTGGGCACATTAGAGAATGAACTTGGTATGATGTGCTGCCATTGGAAAAGTGGCCACCAAGTGGATGTTACTCTCGACGATCCTCTTTATCCCAGTGCTTGGGTTCATCACCTTCGTTTGAGTTATGAACTTGGCCATGTCCACGTGGCTAATTTCAGTGTTCTGAATGTCATCGACATTTGAGGAGACTGACGTGAGCTGGAAGATGCCCTAATATTTGTATTTCATAGTCTTTGCCTTTTTTGGAGATGCTTCAGACATGGGAACTAGCTTTGGTCAAACAGGTGTCGATGAGCAAGATTTTTCTTAAGGTACTGCAGACATGATCACAAAATTAGAGGAGAGTGGATGAATTGGGGAAAATGCATTTTAAGTGATCTTGGTCAATGGAGGTCACTTAAAAAGGCTGGGTCAAAAAAAGGACCGAAAAATGAAGAAGAAAGGGAAAGAAAGGGAAAAGAAAGGACACGACAAAAAATCCTCTGGAGTTAGGAAAATCTAGAGGAGGAATGCACAGGTGGCAAAATTTGTCGCCCATGCATGTTGAGGTGACTGAAGTGCAAGGGTGGTGAAATTTGCCACCCATGCAAGGTCGGCCTGCATAAGTGGTGAAATTTGCCACCCTTATAGGTCAGATTGGGAAAAGGTAGGGGCGGTGAAATTTTCCGCCCCTACAATTTTGGAAAAGCGAGGGTAGTGGCAGTGAATTTTGCCACCCCTTCATAATAGACATGCCTTGGTGGCGAATTCATCGCCGATGCGTGTCAGGCAAGGAGCATGGGCAAGTGGCAAAATTTGTTGCTCGTGCACAAAAGAGAGAGTGCGGGTGGTGAAATTCACCACCTGTAAAGGTGAATGGGGGGGAATGACACACGGGCGATGAAAATTGCTGCCTTTGCGGGCCTTGGGATGAAACCCACGGGGTACGGGTGGCAAAATTTTGTCATCCATGCGGGTTTGAACAAAAATACAAGAAATGGAGAGGGATGGCATTTTTAGCCATCCCAACAGGTAGAAAGGATTCACAAAAAATGATAAACTGATGAAGAAAAAGAAAAAAAATGCAAAAAAGGAGACTGACCTGGAAAGCTATGCACGCCACAAACTCAAATCTACAAAAATGTGCTTCAAATCGCTCGTCAAATGGTCCAAACACAGAAGGCAGGAGAAAAAGAGGAAGTAATGAGAAGAAATGGGGTTCAAATTAGTTTATATAAAGTGAAAAACAACCACAACAACCCAATGCATGCGGCAATAAATGCTGTGCATGGAAATCGAAGCATGCTTAGGCGGTGAATTTCGCTGCCCTTGTATGTCTTCGTGAGTTTGAATGTAGGAGCGGCAAATTTTTCTGCCCTTGTAGAAGAAATGTAGGAGCGGCAAATTTTACCACCCATGCACAAAAATGTAGTGGTGGCAAAATTTTCCGCCCTTACATTACAAAGGTTGAAAATGCACTGGCATCAAAATTTGCCGCCCGTGCAGGAAAACAGAAGAAAAGACCAACTCTGCAAGAGGCAGTCTGGGGGAGGGGGGATGAATTCAAAACCTGTCCTGAAAATAAACTTAAAGAGACAAAAAATGAAGCAGACAAGTTTCTTAGGGGGTTGTTCACAAAAATGGGCGAATCCACTTTTGGAAACAACATGTGTGAAGCAAGAGAAGCCATTGTGTCATAAAACTTGTTTGTAGATTGAGGAACAGTTTGCAAGAGGTAGGAGTTGAATGATTCCAATAGCATATCTACATGATGTTTATATCATTGAAGAATTTTGTTTTTACATAAGTAAGAATCATTAACCTGATTAACCACTAGTTGGGAGTCACCAAAAATGGTTATTTATTTGACACCTAATAAAATATCCATTTGAATCCCTAAGATCAAAACTTCATATTCATCCATATTTTTAGTACATTCAAAATCTAGTTTAAATGACAAAGGCATAGGCTCACCATCAAGAGGGATGAGGATGACCCTTGCACCCCCACCATGTTGACATTTAGATCTATCAAAGAACATCATCATTTGATAGGAGATGTCATCAGTAGAGAGCATTGTGATAGATTCATCAGGGAATTCAAGGTTTTAACATTGGTTATCAGGTAAAGGAAGGTAGCTAATTGGTCAGCAATCATTTCCCCCTTGATAGACTTTTGTTGAATAAATTCTAAGTCAAATTTAGCAAAGAACATAAGCCATCAAGCTACACATTGGTTGTGATATGGATTGGAATGTATGTATTTGAGGGGATTAGTATAGGTGACAATGTAGGTTTTATGATTTAAGAGGTAATGATGGAGCTTGGAAGCTACAAAGACCAATGCAAGACAAAGCTTTTCGGTATGGGTATATCAAGTTTCATAATTAATAAGTGTGTGGCTTATGTAGTAAACTACTTGTTCTTGATGGTGATCATCTCGATGTGCAATCATAATACCCAGAGAATGGTCTATTGTAGAGATGTAACGGTAGAAAGGTTGGTTTTCCTTAGGTGGAATAAGAATTGGTGGGGAAAGGAGATACCATTTGAGTGTGTCAAAGACTTCCTAGTATTTTTTAATCCATTGGAAGGAGACATATTTTTTGAGGAGATGATGAAAGGGTTGTCAATGATATGACAACTAGGAGATGAAGTGATGGATTGATTGAAGAATGCCTTGCAGGTTGTGCAGTTGGTTGATATTAGTAGGTGGAGGCATGTCCAATATTTCTCAAACTTTAGCAGGGTTAACTTCAATACCTTAAAGAGAAATGATAAAGCCTAAGAGCTTATTAGAAAGGACATAAAAGATGTATTTCTTTGGGTTTAGTCTAATTTTATATTAGAGGAGACACGTGAATATGATTTTGAGAATCATCAAGTGATATTGGCAAAGTTTAGACTTGTCAAGTAAGTAATCCACGTAGTATTCCATAATTTTGTGTAGGAGATCATGGAAGATGTAAGTCATGGCATGTTGGTAAGTGGCACCCATGTTCTTCAGACTGAAGGGCATGATCTGATAACAAAAAGTCCCCCATGGGGTAATGAAAGTTGTCTTGTCTTGATCCTCAGGAGATAACAAGATTTGATTATAACTTGAGAACCCATCTATAAGTGATAGCATCTCATGCCTGGTTGTTAGATCAAAAAGTTAGTCAATACTTGGCAAAGGGAAGTCATCCTTCTAATAGGTGAGTTTTAAGCCATGGTAGTCAGTGAAAATGTGGATTTCCCCTATTGTTTTTGTGATGGGAATAATATTAGAAACCCATTATAGGTAGTCAATGGGTTGGATAAAGTTAACATAAAGGAGGCATTATAGCTCTTCTTTGACAAGAAGAGTAATAAGAGGATGTATTTTTTTAAGCTTCTATTTAATAGGTTTAGCATCTCAGTTGGTGATAATGTTGTGAGTGATAATAGAAGGTTCAACACTAGGCATGTCATTATAAGACCAAGTGAAAGCTTTGTTATGGTCATTAAGAAATGTGGCATAATTTATTTGCTCAGAGGAATCTAAAGATCGGTTAATCTTAAGGATGTGGGGGTTATTATGAGAGGGAAAAGTAATGTCAATGGTTTATTCATTTAACATAACCTATGTTTTATGTGGGAGTTATCATTAGATATAGGAATCATCTCCACCCATGTATGTGACAATAACATCATCATTTTGACATTACACAATGTTGATAGTGGGAGAGTCTTCATCAATCATTTTAGGATGAATGAGAGGAATGGATCTTATTTATTTACCTCGAGGATAGGTGAGGTGGTCCAAATGGATGGAATTTATTGATTTTTTTTGGGAGGTATAGATACCTCTGATTTGTTAGGTGATGGTGGAGGAGAGGATGGATAAAGAGAGACTGTCTCTTTGATAATTGGTATATGAGAAGTTTTGGTGAGTTTAGTTGGTTTGTCATAACCCACTCCATGCAACATTTTGGAATTTTTAGTGGTTTCATTGGTGGGATATTCAATGGGCATATGAACACCCTACTCGTAATGACCCAAACTAAATACTTTCTAGGCACACCTATAAAGATAGGTATGAGCAAGTCTAGGCTTGCTCAAGAAAGAGAAGTCATGGTAAATCATTGTGGAAAAGAGGATGGATTACCAACAGTGGGAGATCAATCAATTCCCCCATATGTTAAATTAGTTTGAATGTTATGGGGACCATATGAGATGACCATTACAATACGAGGATCATAATTGGGGTGCATATTAATCTTTCCATACTCTTGTGGAGTATGGAACATGTCGAGTGTCAGCAAATGATATTCTCTGAGTGATAGACACTTGAAAGTTTTCTTCATGGGGTGTTTGTCGGGAATTTATGTTGCCAATATCTATGTAATTGGAGTAGTGGATCTTGTGGAAGATTCAAAATTATCATGCAAAGAAGATTATGTCTTTAATGGAATGAGAACATCATTGGGGTTATAAGTCATGTTACATGTTTTGAAAGGAGGTGGGTCAGTGGAAATAACATGCATTTTCCCATTGTGCTCAAACTTGATGCATAGGTGTAAAGTTGAAGGCACACATGCCATAAAATGTATCCAAGGTCATCCAAAAAATATGTTGTATTGGAACTTTCCTTCTACAACATAGAATAGCTTAGGAATTATGTGGGGGCCCAAATAGATATGTAAGACAATAGTGCCCACCATAGTAGCTATGTTATCATTAAAGGAGTGAAGCACCATGCCAATTTGAGACATGTAATTGTCAATAAGGGATAGCTATTTGTAGGCATGGGTGGAGATAATATTAATACTAACTCCCCCATTGATGATGACTCTTTTGACATGAGTTTGATCAATATATGTGGTGATAAAAATGGAATAATCCTGATCTTCAAGGTGTTGAAGTGGTATTTTTGAATCACTAAAAGAAATCAAAGAGATGGTGTTAAGAGAGTTGACCAAACCTGTAAGAGGTTGGGATCATCAAGTTTTACCTCAACTAATTGCAAATCACTAATAAAATCTTGATGATGTTGGGGTGAATTTTGAATTAACTCATATAAGGACATTTTTAGAGGGGTTTAGTGAAGTTGTTTCACCATTGAGTTTTGAATAACTTCTAAAGATGTTGGCTTCAGGACACCCAAGATGGAAATCTTAGGATTTAGAGGAGTGTCTTTTGAGAAGGGATGAGCCCAAGGGGTAGTGACCTTTTCCTTACCTTTATCCTTTTTATTTTGTGATCATATGACCACATTAACCATGTTGATCTAAAACATAAGTGAAGGAGGTGGCAAAGGGGGTATGACAACATCTTTGGGTTTGAATTTAGGTGGAATAGTATAAGGCATTGTGGATGCTAGAGGTGGAATAACAAGAAGGTTGATAGGAGTATCAACAAATAGATTATTGACATCAAAGTGTTGTCAAACGACTGTCATGAGAGATTTATAAATCTCAGTATCATTTTCAGGTGAACGATGATATAAACACACTTGTGTATCATCTAACCAAAATATATTTAGTCTAAGAGGGATATAAGGCTTAATGGTAGGAAGAGTTATTATGAAGGATTGTAACAAATAGCATAGGAAAAAGATCTGAGAGACTACAAGTGGGCTAGTACTTATTATTGTAATAAGAGTGGACACCTTCTTTAGTTTAGGAGTCATGGAGGTCATTTTGCGTGGCACCTTTTTAGGTGGTGTCAGAGCCACAATTTTAATGACACTTTCTTGGTGTTAGGTATCATGGTGTTAGATTTGAAAGGCCTACTAGGTGGCAAAGATAATAGTTGAGGTAACTTAACTTTTGGTTTCACTTAGATCGGTGATACCCCAATTAAAGTAGAGGGATGTGGTCCCAAAATTGAAGGCAAAGTTGAGGGTGGAAGAGAGATGGATCAATGAGATTTAGGAAGCTTAACATTATTATTTAGTTTAGGCCATGGAACTCCAACTTGTGATTGGAGAGTTAGATCTAATTTTACTTGTGGATGAATTAGATTAGTGATCAAATGTATGCCTAAAGACCTGATCTACTTTAATGTGGTAGATGCCTGTGAGGGTGAGGGATATGAAATATAAGGATGAGATTTTAGTGATTTTAGTGAAGAAGATCTGACTTTGTCAAAGACCTTGGGGTAAAGGGTAGTGAGAGGGTTGGAGGTAAAGGTTAACACTCATTATGTAGAATAGGGAGTTTTAAGTTGGTCCCAAAATGTTGCATGATATAGCTTCGTGGAGTCAAGAAATTTTAGACTTTTCACTAACCACATGAAGGGTTTAGATGAAGTTTATGTAGTCCTTACAATTTATTCTTTGGAAGGCTTAGGTGATTGAGAAAGGGGAAATTTTTGGCCTCTGCTAGCTTGGGCCAAAGATGAGAAAGAGCCGTAACAAGGTCTTCTTTGATAGAGAGAGGAGAAGAGGAATGGTCTTTCATGGGTGGAGGAGAAGTAGAAGAAGGATCCTCAAGTGGGTAGAGCATAGGTATAATTGCTCCCTCAACATGTGGGTGAGGAATAGGTAAAGTGTGATATTCTATAGGTAAAATAAGTGGTAAAATTGGTTAAATTGGAGTAAGCATAATATGTCTCTCATCTAATGTAGGAGTAGATAACATTGGCTCTTCTAGGTGTGAAGGAGGAGTGGATGAGGTAATACCTTCTATCAGTGGAAGAGAGTCAGGTGAAGAGGGTTCCTCAAGAGGGTATAACACATGAATGATGTTCCCCTCAAAATGTAGTTGACAAATGGGTAAGGCATGGTCCTTAAGTGGTAAGAGGATAGCATTGGTGTAAAAGAAACTAGTAATACATGCTCTTCTTGCAATAAAAGGAGTGGTAAAGGAGGATCTTCCTGACATGGTAGTGGAATGGGTGAAGTAGGATCTTTTACTTGAGGAGAAAGAATGGGAAAAACAAATTCCACTGATTACAAGAGAGGAATAGGTAAAATGGGTGCCTCCTATTATGGGATAGGTTGGACTAGAGGTAAAGAAAATACCATATTGACTATATGGATATTATGATCACATGAGTTATTAGTCATGGTTTGAATAATATTTTGTTTGGGTGAATGGCTAGAAAAAGGTTGTTTTAACACATCCATATTTTGGTTAGTAGGCACATTAGGGTTGTCCAAGATGAGATCACCCTTGTCAAGTATGTCTTAAACAATGTTCTTGAATGTTTTACAGTTATTAGAATTGTGGCCTTTGACTCGATGGTAGCTGCAAGACTCATCCTCCTTGTACCAAGTTGGAATAGGATGGGAGGGATAAAACTATATAGGAGGCTTGATTTGAAGAAGGCTTATGGCTCCTTGCTGCAATAATTTTTCCAAAATAGAAGTATATGACTCCTTAATGGGAGTGTATTGTCTTTTTTCATACCATTTTTAGAATTGATTGGTCAAATTTTATGAATTCAAGGAATTAGGTTGGTTTGTGGTTGTGGAAGAGACTGATTTAACAACCACCACATTGGTGGATCCTTTAGATTTTTGGTTAGAAGGAGAAGTTTTAGAAGAAGAGGAGTCATTTGATTTGGAATTGGCACTCTTATTGCGTAACTTGACTCTATCTTCGTCTATAGCTCGAGTCTCAAGTTTTTGTGCCATTATAAAGTCTTCATCAAATGTGTAGAAAGTTTGTACTTGAAGTGTGGATGAAATGTACTTAGTACATGCCCTTGAAAAGATCTCAATAGGCTCAAGTTTGGGTAAAGATAAGGAGAGTTGATTGATTAAGCCTCTCTAGTGAGCGACAAAATTTACAATAGACTCGTCATCAAATTGTCTAATAGAGTAAAGGTCTATAATAGAAACCTTTTTATAAATGTTAATAGAGAAATGGTCTAGGAATAATTATGCAAGTTGGGTAAATGAGAAAAGGGAATGCCAAGTTATAGAGCTATACTAATCTAGGGTATCCCCCAAAATAGACATAGGGAAGGTGTGAAGTAGTAATGCATCATCATGCCCTATTAAATAAAAAGCATGTCTAAATGCTCATAAATGCTATTAGGGGTCATCTTTACTCTAGAAATGAGTAAATTTGGGGAGTTACCATTGGCTTGGATAAGGGATAATAGGCATAAATTGGTGGATGGGCTCATTGCATATCTGATCATAAGATAACACATTTTTTGAACCCAACACAAATGTCTCTAGATTAGACATTTTGTCCATCAACATCTGAATGAGGTCTAGAGGAGGATTGGTTTGGGAGATATCCCCTAAGTTATATGGAACTTGATAGGAAGTTGAGGGAGTGTATGCCATAGCTTGTTACGGTTGTGTTGACGTAACATAGGGGTAGTTTGTCATAGGCTGGGGGAAAAAATGAAAGGGACTTATCCTAATGGGTTAGAGACAATGCTTTGGTTGAGTGTTATTATTATAGGTTGGGTTATTGGCATGGTTATAATGGGTGAAGGGTGAGTCATAAATCATGTAATTATAAGTGTGAGAGTAGATGGGATACGTACCACCAAATTTTAAAATGGGGTTAGACTTGACTGAACTACTTGTGGTTATGAAGGCAAGGAAGTCATGACAAGATTTAGGTGAGACTGGGTGGTTGGTGATATTGAACTCTGGACATTATTTATGGTTGGGTTACTTGTCAAAGTAGTGGTTTGAGTAACCATAGGGAACATAGTGGAGATAGCTGAAACTGAAGTTGTCTCCATCAAAGAAGTTGGCATACGATATAGTGGGTCACCTAAATAATTATGGGTTTATCTCATGGAAAGGTAATACTGAAGGGCTGCCACATTGTGATCAATAAATTTGGAAAAATATTGATCTCGTTCAAGCACAATGGGAATTTTTTTGGGGCTAGGAGTATGCTCTGTATTTGAAGTATGCTTCATGATAGAATTAACAATAAGAGGGGAAGGTGGAAGTGGTTGCCAACTTGCATAATAGACTAGAATTTTATCTTAAATTCACATCAATACCATGTAAGAAGAAGTATAAATATTCTTAATACTCTATATTAGTGATAGAATAAGGGAAAACTAGGTTTAGGTGTAGGTAAGTAGGTTATTTTTGGTTATTATTTTGAGCAAACTAAAATTACATAGTCACCAATGTTAGTCACTTGACCAATGTCTGTACGTTAAAGTCTATCGATGTCAGTGGGTTTAACTGATGTTGATCATTGTGGAGTCCTGAGAGATGAAAAATCCAACATTTTAGAGACCTAGAGGCAAAACCTAGGTAAAATAGAGGATGCAAGAGGTCTGTACAAGGAGGATGAACACTCAAAAAACTTGATATAATAGGTTATATAACTTGAGTATTATAAATGGTGTTAATTTTATAAATTAATGGAAATATGTCCTTACCAACTTCAAAATACAAAATGCAATAGGAAAGAAAAAAAAGAACATACAACCACTAATTATTAACTCTTAGAGATTAATTTTAGTCTCATGTTGGCTTATGCCTTAATCAGATGGTGAGATGAGAGTTTGGTTACTAAAGGTACTAGAAAGTAATCTAGAGCTAGTTTTAGGTTAGTTTTGGTGCTCAAGAAGAAATCTCTTTTAGACCAAGTACGTGGCTTGTTATAGGAGCTTGCTCCTTACACTTCATAGACCTGAAGCCAAGCTAGGTTGTTTAGCCAAAATATACCTTCTACCTAGATTTTATACTCCATAACAGAACAGAGTGGGTTCTCCCCTTGGTGGTGTAATCCAAGTAGGATAGCCAAGTAGAGTAAGGTGATCCACCAAGTGATGAAATCCTGGTGGGCTTTATCTCAGGTGAATTTAGATGTTTGTTTCTTTAAGAGTGTGGTCTAGTTGTGTAACATGGGTGTACTAGGATTCATTCATAATGCTTGTAATTAACTAGGTGAGCTAATATGTAACAAACAAATAATTAAGTCCAATAAGTTTTAAACCCAAAGCTGAAGTGTTTTGATTCGAATGAAAATAATGATGAAATAAGAGAAAAGAATGAATTTCACTATCCTAATGTTCATGCAAGAAAGATATAAAGAAGAGATTCCTTTTAACTTGAAATAAAAATGGTAAGTTTATTTTAGAGGTTAAAAAAGAGAAGAGTGGTAAGGAAGAAGAAATTTTAGTTTGTTGCCTTTAAATAGAAAATAAAATGTTGATTTTTTTTTTTTTTTAGGAAAAATAGAGGGATAGAGTGCAAGGAATGAATTTTTCACTATAATTCACCTATATGAACACTTAAAACAAGCAATGAGCCCAAGGAAATGTTAATCATGAAACATACTGAGAGGGGGGTGAATCAGTATATTATATATCTTTTACTTAATCTGATTTCTTTTCTTTAACCACTTAATCACACATTCAAGATATGCAATAAAACTAGAACAATAATATTCACCACGAGAGAGAGAGAGAGAGAGAGAGAGAGAGAGAGAGAGAGAGAGAGAGAGACGAGAGAGAGAGAGAGAGAGAGAGAGAGAGAGAGAGAGAGAGAGAGAGAGAGAGAGAGAGAGAGAGAGAGAGAGAGAGAGAGAGAGAGAGAGAGAGAGAGAGAGAGAGGAGAGAGAGAGAGAGAGAGAGAGAGAGAGCAAATTTTTGGGAAAAAACCATGGAGAACAATCTCAAGTATATGAATGAGCACCAAATCAAAGGAGCACCAACCCCTTTGCTGAGTACCAACATAGAAACTATTTGTGAGTACCAACTCATAGGAGCACCAACCCCTTGCAAATATTTGTGATCACAAACCCACAGGAGCACCAACCTCTCTTGTGTATAAACCACAACTATCTCTCAATGTTGTTTACTCAACAAATGATAGAAATCTACAATATCTCTTGCTTTTCTCTCTTCAAAAACAAATACAAACCATGCAGTCTCTTGCAGTTTTCAAATGGCTTCTCAAGCCTTTATTTATAGCTTTCCAAATAACCTTTGACATTCACCCTTTGTGACCCTTCAATCCTTATGGAATATGGTGCCAAACTTGCATGACCCTTCGTGTCATAAACAAATGCATTCTTTCCTCTTTTGTCTTTATCTTGGTGACATTTCATATTCCTCAAAGTGTCCCTTCATGGAAAAATGCACCATAACCTGTTTTGTCTTCACATGGTGACTCTTGAAATTCCTCAAGATGACTCTTCATGAGAAAATGCATCCCATTCCTCTTTTGTCTTTACCCCATGCCTCTTTGACTTCTCCATGGGCCCTCTTTTGACTTATATACAACCAAAAATATATTCTTTAATATTAAATAGATATTAACATACATTATCTAATATATAAATATTAAAAACATCATTAAATACAATGGGGCCTTTATCACTAATGCTAGACCTTTGACATTAATGACAATATTTCCAATAATCTCCCCCTTTATCATTGATGGCAACCTCAAACTAAAACTATCACATCATAAATCTTGCACATACTACCATCTCAAAAATATATAGTAACTCTTCCTTACTGCAGCAACCTGTACCTATCCCTTGTAAATATTTTTACACTTGTAACTATACCTGTACCTATTTTTGTTATTCTCCCCCTTTGACATCAATGGAAAAGGGCCTACTTGGAGCTAACACTTAGCTCCCCCTCAACTGATGCTAAACCTCAAAGGTAGGAATTAAAATAAATTACTCCCAACTTTTCTCGTAGATACTCAAATATATATTTTGGTAGTGATTTTGTGAAAATATGTACAATCTGCTTTATAGCACTAATATATTCCATCTTAACCTATTGATCTATGATCTTCTCTCTCAATAAGTGAGATCTAATGGGAACATGTTTTGTTCTTTAATGCATCACTGGATTCTTCAAAATATTAATAACACTTGTGTTTTCACAAAAAATATAAATAGGTTCATCATATTTTACCTTGATATCTTCAAAATTTTGCTTCATCCAAAGCACCTGAGTACAACACAATACCACTGCAATATATTTTACTTCAGCTGTATAAAGTGATACTAAATTATGCTTCTTACTTATCCATGATACTAAGCTATCACCAAGGAAAAAATATCATCCACTTGTACTCTTTCTATCATCTAAGCACCCTACCCAATCTAAATTTATATAAACAACCAAAGTGAAATTTCTACTTGTGGGATACCAAAATCCATAATCCAATGTCCCCTTGATATATCTGAATATTTTTTTTCACCAATTGAACATGATTATCTTTTGAAGCTGATTGATATCTTTCAATCATACCTACTGCATGTATGATGTCTAGCCTTGATGCTATCAAATATAAAAGACTACTAATTATAAATTTATACAAAGATTGATCTACAACAGGTGAATCTTCACCCTTGCTCACTTTATTTCCTATACACATTGGTGTGCCAACTGGTGCACAATCCTCAAAACCAAATTTCTTCAACATTTCCTTGGCATATTTACTTTAAGATATAAAAATTCCTTTATCTGACAAAAGTATTTACAACCCTAAGAAAAATGACAATTCTCCTAGCATAGACATCTCAATTTTTTTTACATATTATCAAAAAATTATTTTGTCATCTTTTAAATGTTTCCTCCAAAAATGATGTAATCAACATATACCACAACAATCAATTGATGTTCACCTTCTATTTTGATGTAGAGATTACTGTCAACAAATTCTCTCTTAAAACCTTGATCTTACAGGTACTTATCAAGTCTTATATACCAAACTCTGGGAGCTTTTTTCAATCCATACAATGCTTTCTTTAATTTACATACATGGATACTAATATTTAAGAGAATAAATACCTCAAGTTGCTCATGTAGACCTCTTCATCTAGCTTCCTATTTAGGAAGGTAGATTTGACATCCATCTTAAACACTTTGAAATTTTTAAACACTGCATATGCAAGAAACATTATAATAGCCTCTAGCCTTGCCACTGGTGAAAAAAGTTTCTTCAAAATATATTCCCTCAATCTGAGCATATCCTTTACATACTAATATTTCTTTATTCTTGGTCACTTCTCCATTTTCATTCAACATATTTCTATAAACTCATTTTGTTCCTATCATATTGTGATCTTTTGGTCTAGGCACTAATTCCCAAGTATCATTCTTTTTTATATAATTTAATTTTTCATCTATTGCCTTAACCCAATGCTTATCATGTCTAGCTTCTAAAAAAGTTATAAGGTGAATTTTGGATAACAAAGAGAAATTAACTTGCTCATATTTACTTACCATCATTATTTTGGTGCAAATTCCTTCATTTATGTCCCTGATGATGTCACTTTCATTATGATTTCTATAGACATATTTGGATGGGGTTTTGGTGTCCTTTTTCTCTTTCTTCTCATCTTTATCTAATTATTCAAAATCTTCCTCTTCAATGATTTCAGAAATGTCTACTGAATCACTAATTCTTTGTGTTCCATCTTCTATCTTGACACTTACACTTTCAAAAAATTTCTTGGTTGTTTTGTCATTACGTTTATAAGCTTTAATTTTGAAATAATAACCAATAAATATACCTTCATCTGCTCTAGATTCAAACTTACCAAGTTTTTCATCGATTCTCTTTATGAAGCATCTACTACCAAAAACTTTGAAATAATCAACTGTTACTAGTTTATCTTTCCATAGCTCATAAGGATTCTTGTCACTATTGACTCTTAATAATAATCTATTATGATTATGTACTACTATAACAACTAACTCTCTCTAATATTTATCTAGTATCTTAGATTTATTTAGCATTGTCCTTGCCATCTCCTCAACTATTCTATTTCTCTGCTCAACTACTCCATTTTGCTATGGAGTTCTAGCTGCTAAATAATATCTCTTTATTCCATGGTCTTCATAAAATTCAATAAACTAATCTGACATAAATTCTCCTCCTTGATCTGATCTTAGACACTTAATCTTCAAATTGGTTTTATTCTTAACTAATCCTATGAATGCTTTGAAATGTTTGAAAGCTTCTATTTTTTATTTAAAAACATTACCCAAGTCATACATGAAAAATCATCAATAAGCAACATGAAATATTTCTCACCTTGAGTGTTTTGAGTTCTCATAGGTCCACATAGATCAGTGTGAATAAGATCTAACATCTAAGTGGTCGAGTACTCTTTTGTTTTGAACCACCTTTTGGCCTGCTTCCCATGCTTACAAGGTTCACAAAACATGTCAGATGGCTTTGTAATCTTTGGAATATTTTTGACTGCTTACTTCTTGCTAATGTTGACAATATTTTCAAAATTTATGTGTTCCATTCTCCTGTTCCATAGCCAAATTTCTCAGTCTGACTCAAACAACATCTTTGACCTTTGATGTATGATAACATATACAAATTATTGCTTATTTTTTCAGCATCTACAACCAACACATCTAAATCTTTTCTCATAATTTTAAAAACTTATATATAAAATTTTAGTGTGTGCCCCTGATCACACATTTGGATTACACTTAAAATATAATGCTTAAGACCTTCTATACACAAAACATTTTCAATTTTAGTTCTACAATTATCCAAACTTAGTGTACCTTTTTTGACAATTCTGATAATAGTATTATCTCTAAATTTTACTGTGCCACCATTGATCTTCTTCAAGGTTATGAAATTGATTTTCTCTCTTATCATGTGCCTCAAACATCCATTATCAATGAACCATGGCTTTTATTTATTTCTTGCATGCAAAGTTGTCTGTACCAACATAGATTTTTTAAGTTGTTTCTTCTGTCATGAACCTGTCTGAACTTTCTTCTTGATAAATGGAGCCTTAAAACTTTAGTCCTTCTTGACTGAATAAAACATGCTTCTATAGTACCAAGCTATGTTTCTGATGTTTTTTCACTTGTAACATATTATGGCCTCTTCATTAAAGCCTGATAGAGGAGCAAAAGAGTTGTGGCTTTTGCTTGACTCTACATGACTTTCCTTCTCTTTATTTCTAAAACTGTTAGCCCTTTTTCAACATTCTATTTTATTATAACCATATCCATTAAAATAAATATAGTAACCATAAAAATAAGTTTTGTTTGTGTATCTCTAAGCTAATTTCCTTTTTTAGCTCTGTTCTCTCAAGCCTTCTTTGTTTGAGATGTCGTCTGTATTCTTAAATTCTTCCCTTTTTATTTCTTTTTTTGTAAGATCTTCATCATAACACTTTCTTTTTTTTTTGTTTGTGAAATTAGTGGCCTCCCCTTTCTCTTTTTCAAATATGATACTTGTCTTATCTGACATTTATCTTTGACTTTCTAATATCTTATTCAACATATTAGTGTTAGTCTCAAATTTTGAATCATTAGATGCTTTATCATTGATTGATTTATTTATTTTCTCAAGATTAATTTTAAAAAAGCAATTTCAATAACATACCTTTCACATTCTTTACTTATTTTTTGAAACTATGCCATTAGATCTTCTTCATTATTCTTGGCTTCTTTAAATTGTGCTTGCAGATCTTCAATTATTTCCTAACTCTTTTTTATTTTTCTCTATTTATAACTTTAATCTTAGAATCTTCTTTTCAAGAGATTATAACTCTTATAAGGCACGAATGAGTTCTCCTTTTAGATTCACTTCAACTTCATCCTATTCTTCTTCTTGATCATCCATACTTTTATTTGCAGAGGCATCTTCATGTATGGTCATCAATAGAATGTCTTCTTCTTCTAAATCACTGACTCCACTATCTTTGATTGAGCTAGGATCTTTAGAATATAAACACTTCTTCTCAAATCCCTTCCTGAATTTTTCTTTAAAATTCTTCTTGTATGTAGAATTTCCTTCCTCATTATCACCATTACCCTTATCTGAGCACTTAGCTATAAAATGTCCAATCCTTCCACAATTAAAACATTTAAAAGGTAATTTTATTTGATATTTACCTATGCCATTTTTTGGATTGTGAATGAATAGAGCTCCATTGTCATCTTCATCATCACTAGAACTATCACTTGATTCTTGAATCTTAGCCTTCTCTTTCTTTGATGTCTTGAAAGTAGCTTCTCTCTTTGAAGGTTTCTCTTATTCAATTTATATCTCATATGCTGTAAGAATACCATGTAGTGTTAGGGTATTGAGCTAAAAGCTTTACCTTGTTGCAAACATGGAGGATGCTGAGTATGCAGTCGTCGGCATCGACAGGATCACTGACGTCGGTCAGTGGATAGTGCAGAAGGAAACTGACCTCGACAGCAGGCAACCAACATCGATCTCCTCCAGTCATACAGGGACCGACGTCGGTCGCCTATGTGGTTCCAAAACTGCTATTGACAAACAGTCAGTTAAGTGAACAGGTTGTTTGCATGTTAAAGACTGAGTTAAGTCTTGAGCTGCAAGTCTAATCATTATATGCATGAGATCTATGTAATAGACTCATGGGCTATATTGTTATGTGTAGAACTTGGAGAGTTCTTCCCATGGTAGAATCAAGTAGGATTCTTCATGTATGTAAGATCAGGTTTGATTTGTAGGGTGTGCAAGATCATGGTGGAGATATACATGTGATAAGTAAGATCAGGTTGGTCTACAGGGGTGTGTGTATGCGAGGGTTAAAAGGAGATCGGTGGGGGAGCAAGATCTAAGGTGACAGCAATACATCAAGGAGCAAGATCATGGTGAGATCTACTTGGAGTACCGGTTCGTACTCAATTGTACTGGCAGTACAATGAGGTGAACAACAACTTGTGTTAGCTGTGTGTTGTGACCTATTGAGAGAAGATTACTCTTGAGGGAAGATTACTATAAGCCCACGAAGTGGAAGAAAGAGTGTGATCTCTTTTTTGTAATTTCCTTCTAACTGAGTTGAATACAATTGTGTGTTGCCTCTCATATTCTGTGCTATTTCTCATTGATAGTTATTTGTTCTTCTGGTTATTTTCGCATCTTAAGTTACTTATACAATGGTAATCATGTGTGCTCTTAATTCTGACAAGTTGTGTCAGAGCTTTGGGGAACCTAGGTCCTATCATGTAGCTCATCCATATTTATCTTGAATAAATTCTTCATCTCTTCAATTGTCAAAAATTTTACATCATATCTCAATGGTAGAGATCTCAAAAAATTTTGACCCACAATTGATTCTTCTAAATTTTCTCCAAGACTTTGAATCTAATTAACTATTTGATCAATCTAAAAAAGATAAATTGATATACTTTCTTCCTCTTCCATTTTTAAACTCTCAAACCATCTTCTAAAAGTCTAAAGTTTAGCTTACTGAACCTTTCCATCACCTTTGTAAATATTCTCAAGTTTTACTCAAGTTTCATGAGTAGATTTACATTGCATAACTTTAACAAATTCTAATTCACATAAACCACATAAAATAGCATTTAAAGCTTTAGCATTATTTTCAATTTCCTTTTTTTTTTTTCAAAGTAGTTACAAGTGTCTGTGGCTCTCCATATTCCTCCACCACTACTTGCCAAATGTTGAATCTGAGGACCATCAAATAAGTATTCATATTTATGCTCTAAAAAGCATAATTTGTCCCATCAAACAAAGGTGCCTTATTTACTGAAAAACCTTCATGTGATTCATCCATTGTGCTTTCCCAATATACCTTCAAGCTATAAATTTTTTTCAAAAAGAACTTACTCTGATACCAATTGTTAAGCATGAAATATACTAAGAGGGGGGGTGAATCAATATATTATCTATCTTTTACTTAATCTGATTTATTTTATTTAACCACATAATCACACATTCATGAAATGAAATAAAACTAAAACAATAGTATGCACCACGAGAGAGAGAGAGAGAGAGAGAGAGAGAGAGAGAGAGAGAGAGAGAGAGAGAGAGAGAGAGAGAGAGAGAGAGAGACCAAAATTTTACGTGGAAACCCAAAGTGAGAAAAATCATGAAGAACAATCTCAAGTATATGAATAAGCACCAACTCACAGGAGTACCAATCCCTTCTAAATATTTATGAGAACCAACCCACAGGAGCACCAACCCCTCTTGTGTATAAAACACAACTATCTCTCAATGTTTCTTTCTCAAAAAATGATATAACTCTACAATATCTCATACTTTTCTCTCTTCAAAATTAATTAAAAACCATGCACTCTATTGTATTTTTCAAATGGCTTCTCAAGCCTTTATTTATAGCTTTCCAAATGACCTTTGACATTGACCCTTTGTGACCCTTCAATCCTCATGGAAAATGGTGCCAAACTTGCATGACCATTTGTATCCTTGCATTTGAAAAGTTATATGGTGACCCTTCATAAGCAAATATGTTTTTTCCTCTTTTGTCTTTATCTTGGTGACTTTTCATATTCCTCAAAGTGTCCCTTCATGAAAAAATGTGCCATAACCTCTTTTGTCTTCACATGGTTACTCTTAGAATTCCTCAAGATGACTCTTCATGAGAAAATGTGTCTCATTCCTCTTTTGTCTTTACCCCATGACTCTTTGACTTCTCCATGGGCCCTCTTTTGACTTATATGCAGCCAAAAATATATTCATTAATATTAAATAAATATTAACATACATTATCGGAGATATGAATATTAAAAACATAATTAAATGTAATGGGGCCTTTATCACCAATGCTAGACCTTTGACATCAATGAAAATATTTCTAATAGTAAAACTCCATGGTCCCACCGAGCATATAAAAAATGTTTCACCAAATTTTGAATCCATTTGATGTTTAAGAAGAAACAAAGATGAAGGGAAGGGATTAAAGATTAGAGAGAACCTAGATTGGTTGCACACCATATCCAAATGATGTTGATCACTCCTCTTTAGTTAGGGAGGACTACCTACGAATAAGAAATCTCTACCACCAAAAATATTCATTAGTAGATATATGAGTGGCCTGCCAAGCTACATGCTTGTTCTTGGAAGTTTCAAACTTTCTTAAGGATGAAAGTCCACTTTTTGAAATAAAGTAGTAATGAATAACAAAATGAAATAAAGAGTAAGAAAGATGTATTCATACCATTCTTGCAGTCTGAGTGCAGTAGAGAGTGACACAATGTAGGTAATGTGAGTTGTTTTTATTTTTGGAGGTTGTTTGGGATAGCTTAGGGAGGTTAGTGGAAATACATATTAACTGACATCAGTTAGGCTACTGATGTTGGTAAGGATATATGACTGCTGTTGGTAGGGGCAGTAGGTTCTTAGGAGGTTACAAGAGACCTTTTTGATCTAGGAGGTGGATGTTGGTCAGTTTTATGAGGTTGGGAAGAGTCATAAAGGGGTGGGTAAGACTCAAGTGGGTCTAGACAGAGGAATGGTATGTTTGAAGTAGAGGGAAATAGGCAAAGGAGTTTTACAACTCCTCCATAGGGAGAGTCAATATGCTCTTAAAATGATAAATAATATAGTGTAAAGTAATTATAAAATGACTATTTAAAATAATTACAAAACACATAGATATACTTAGCTGGTGAAATAGATGAACCATGAGTGCTGGATATATGGCTCTGATGAGGCATGTTGAATAATAGGCAAAGGTGAATAGAAAGATAAGCATGTGCTACTGTTTAGAATAACCCAAGCTTTGCACAATGTATAAATTCCCAATTTAGACTAATTTTTGCAGAGTAACGGTAAGCCTGGACGTAGAAGGTTGAATGCTAAAGCATGTATGTAAATGACTAAGTTTTTTTTTTCTAACTTGAACATTAGTTTGGAATTTGGCTTAATTAACCAACATTGGTGATCCCATCAACATTAGCCATGGGTTGACCAACATCAGTGGCATGAGAATAGGTGAAAGGGCTATTTTTAACCTATTTTCTATTCTTTCTCATGCCAAGTGTGGTATCCATTAGGAAATGATAGAAATGTGATGTTAAGAAGGACATAGTTAGTAATTTATGTTTGGGGTGAGAAAAAGTCATGGGTAGTTAGTATTAGGGACTAAGTCTTGAGGTGACTCAGAGGGTAAGAATTAGTCTTAGGATGAGGTGGCTAGGTAAGGTGGCATAAGTAGTTTTTAATTAACTTAATTAAATATTTTAAATTAATTAAATGTGTAAGGGGTAAAAACATGGGTTAATAAAGGTAATTATTAAAAGGGTCTCAAGGGGGTTTAGATATAGGGAGTTATGCATGTGTGTGACATAATTTTAGTGTTTACAAATCTCTTTTTATTAAGGGGTTTTCTCCCAAACTGAGAACAAGAATCTTTATCTAGGAATCTATTTACCCTGCATTTTGGTATTTTCCTAAGTTTATAAACTAAGTAATCATAAGACATTATGAATTAATTTCTAAATAAGTAATGAGGAATCAAATGTTTGGAAATGCAAGTTGAAAGACTAATAATATTTACAGGTTGAAGTATCCACAAAATATAAACTAGGCATAAATATTAAGTGGATGATTTGAATCAAAACGGAGAGGAATCAAGACCTTCATAATCAACGACAATCTTGATTCAAGTATATGACCATAATTAGGAATTTTTGGGTTTGATAGTTATTTGTGTTTTTAGTGGATGTTTTAATTCTAGTTCTGAACTAAACAATACACCTTACCAATCCCAAGTATATAGTAGATGATAATTATAAGGTCTTCATGTTGAGTCTACATGCATATAAAGGTTAAATCTTGTTAAGCATGAAATAAAAGGAGATCAATTAATGGTTTCAAGATTTTGTTTCACTAGGGTTATCGTAGCATGCATTGTGCTTAGAGTATGAGTTATGTATTAAAACAAAATATCAATCCATAAGTGATGATTGAATATATAGTTAGTTTAAACAAGTGTGTGATCAGGTCAAGAAGAGATAAAGTGAGGAATATAAGAACAAAGATCAGACCCAAGTTGGTTGGTAGAGAAATTGAAGACTGTGTGTTTTCTACAGGTGGAGAAATTGGTAGTCACTACAGGTTGTGTTAGTTACTACGAGAAGATTAGGCCCATATCAATTGACCAATGCTATGGGATATGAAATAATAGAATGTCAATGAGGTTTTTCATGATAATTGATGTGAGAAGCTTACAAGTTTTCAAGTAAAGAGAAATAAAAAGATTACAAGCCTAGAAATGAAGCTCTACATCAAGTTACCCCAGTGGCAGTGTAAATGCTAGTTCAATAGGTCCAAAGTGTGGGATAGAGATGAAGATGCCAATCTATTTGGGTTTCAAAAATTGTCCTTTTAAGAATTTTATTGATAATATTGTTAGTGACCTCAGCTTGAACATTACATTATGGATGGTAGGGTATAGAAAAATTATGATTGATCTTGAATTTGACACAAAGTTGTTTAACATGTTTATTTTTGAAATTACCACCATTATTAGAAATGATGGTGTGAGGAATTCCAAAATGGTAAATGATTTAGTTCAAAATGAATTTAGATATGGTAGGACTAGTGACATTGATAAGGGGCATTGATTCAACCCATTTGGTAAACTACTTGGTAGCAATGATAATAAAGACATGCCCATCTTGGGAATGAGGAAGTTTACTAATGAGATTTAATCTCCATGTGGAAAATGGCCAAGGAGATTTGATAGTTTGAAGCTTGATAGGTAGTGAATGAATGAGATCATCATGAAGCTGAAAAGGATTACACTTTTTAGCATATTCAATAGCATCCTTTTCTAGAGAAGGCCAATAGTAACTCATACTTAGGTATTTTTGGGTTATAGCGTGTCTGCTTTAGTGACCACCACAAATGCACCCATATGCTTGTTCAAGTAGAGGAGGGACCTCATCTTGCATGATATAATGAAACAAGGTACCTTTGACATTGTGATAATAAAGGATGTTATGTCTAAATATGTAATTGAAAGATTATTTGTTAAGATGCATCTTTTCATATGAATCCAAGTCAGAAGGATACATTTGATGTTTTAATAATTGATGATATCTTCCTACCATGGGCATTTTCGGATGGTGACAGCCTTGATGTGGTAGATAAGCAAATCAGGAGGGTGCGTAGATGATGGAGATTTGATTATTTGTATGATAAAATAAGGATTATAAATAACTTAAGGTGGATGAAAAAGAGAGGCATAAGAGGCAAGAGAATTAGTAATGGAATTTTGATTTCTAATAATAGGCTTAATTGTAAAAGAGATAATTTTTTTGGAAAGAGTGATTATAATTTGATGATAGGAGATAAAGTTTTCACTTTAACATTGATAGGTACCACTAACTTGATGACAATTGAGATTAGAATCACCCAAAGCATGAAGACATTGTATGTCTAAATCAAAATCATCTCTGATACCTAAGATGAGAGCTTCATACTCAACCATATTGTTGGTGACATCAAATGTAAAATAAAAAGTTAAGGTAATTATCTTGCCAAGAGGACTAGTGAGAATGTAACCTACCCCAAATCCTTAAAGGCATTTATCACCATCAAAGTGAAGGGTCTAATTATCTTCATGTAAATCAAGATTGATTTTGAGGAGCTCCTTGATAACTACCTTTGGTTTAGTAGTACCAGAGGGAGGGGAAGATTCTTCAAGTTGATTGGCTTCAAGATCAGTAGTAAAGATATGAAAATAATCTTTAAGATAAATTAGATCAGTAGTAAAGATATGAAAATAATCTTTAAGATAAATTAATTGATTAAGACCTTCAATATAAAGGATGTTATCATCTAGAAGATTATCTTGAAGTGAAATAGTGTTTAGAATATGAGCTATAAGAAGTTGGTCAGCTATAACTTGCCCTTTGAAAAAAATTCATGATGATGCGAAGATAAAATTCCATAAGTATGACCATCCACTTGCCAATTTGATCTCTTGGAATAAATTCTTTAGAGAAGAAATGATGAAGGGGGTTGGAATGAATAATGACATAAGTGGTTTGGTAAATCATGTGATGACAAAGCTTTTCAATTGAAAAATAAATAGCAAGGAAATCATGCTCAAATTTGGTATAATGTGTTTCATAGTCAATGAGACCTTGACTAATATAGTAGACAACATACACCTTGAATATATCATCTTGTTGGGAAAGCATTGAACTATTGATATAGGTGTGGAAAAATTATAGAGAATCAAAGGTTTATCATTAGAAGGAAGATGAAGTGTAGGTGGATGAAGCAATGATTCTTTCATATTATCAAATGATTTTTGACATGGATCCATATTCCAAGGTTGTACATTTATTGAGAATGGAATTAATGGAGTGAATTCGATAAGCCATCTCAAGAATGAATCACTTAATTTACCCAAGTTTTCCTGAATATGTATGAATGTTCAGAATAGAATGAGGAATAGGCATGTTGATAATAACATTAATCTTGGCTGAATCAACATCAATGCCATAGAGAGAGCTAATAATCTTAATAATTTACTAGATGTAACTCCAAGGACACATTTGAAAGGATTAATTCAGACTTTATATTTGATGATATGGTCAAAGATGATGGAAAGATTATAAAGATTATTTGTACAATGTTTGGATTTGGTGATAAGATCATCCACATATGTTTCAAAAAAATTATGGATGAGGTCATGAAAGATATGAGTCATTGCATGTTGGTAAGTGGCCCTGACATTTTTGAGACCAAAGGACATTTTAACATAACAATCGGTGCCCCATTCCATGGTGAAAGTAGTCTTATGTTGGTCCTTAGGAGCTATATGAATCTAGTTGTATCTTAAGAATCCATCCATAAGAGATAACATTTCATATCCAACCATGGAATCAATCATGACATCTATTGAAGGTAAAGGAAAATTTGTCTTTAGGCTAAACAAGATTAAGATTGTGAAAATCAATGCAAATGCAAATGACCATAGCAACTTTTTTCCAAATAGGAACAATATTGGAAACCCATTCAGAGTAATCCATAGATTTAATAAATTTAGAATCGAGTAGTTTGATGATTTCCTTTTGGCATAAGTTAGTAACTTTGGGAGGAAATTTATGATGCTTATGATGCATAGGTTTGGCATCAGGATAGGTAATGATGTTATGGAACACTATGTTAGGGTCAATGTTAGGCATGTCTTGTAGTCTTGGTAAGACCAAGTGAATGCCTCTCGATACTTATAAAAAATAGGCTGAAATTATCATGTTCAGAAGGTGAAAGTTCTTTGGAAACTATGATTAGTCAAGGGCATGAGGGAGTACCATATTCAATATGAGTTATTTCTTCAATAAGCATGGCATTACCATATTAAAAGTGATATGGTGTATTGGGCAAAGATGAAACTAGATTAGTTTTGGGATTAATGCTAGTGACAAATTTATTGAAGCAAGGAGTTTTAATTTTAAAATTTCCAAGTTTATAATGTTGCTAGGGGAGTTGAGGTTTTCAGGCAGAAAGTAACTCAAAAATAGCTTTGTCACTAGGCAAAGTAATAAGAGGACCATAATACTCAACATCTACTTCTAGATCTAATTTTTTTTTACCATGGTAATCATATTCAAAATGTATTTGATGGACATCAGTTGCCTTGGCATCAAGTGTGATTTTAGGAGTATAAGAAGTAGATGGAGTAGAAGAGATATATTAAGTGTTGATGGCTTCTTTGATAGGAGAAAGATTAGATTAAATGGGAGGATCTAAAAAGGAGGTAAATAATATAAAGGTATTTTTGACAGTTACAAAGGTGTGATTTTCTTTACCACCCAAGGAGAATTGATAAGAGGATTAATAGGGAGCACATAACCCTCAGGTTTTAAGTTATTTTCTACAGAAATGGTATACAAAACCCAATTGAAAGCATGAATTTGGGATAATGTCTTTTTATAATTTAAGACATCCAAGTCTCTAGATTGAGCTTAGGCCATTATATAATTGTCATCATATGTGGGAGAAATTGTGCATGCTTGACATTCAGGAGGATCTTTAGAAGGTAAAATCCTAAGATTACTTAATGTTTGAGTAGACATGGTGAGATGATCTTGAAACAATTTAGCCACTTCAAAATCATTGCAAGTAAAAGCATATTTAGGTAAAGATGGCTCTTGAGCATTACATTGGGGGGGGGGGGGGTAAATCAGAATCTCATCCATGAGAGGAATGGTATGATCCCTTGGTAAAAGAGAAGGAATAAGCCATTCCAAAATATATGGAGGTAATTTGGTGGTATTATAGGTATGTTGTAATTCATTTGGATCATCATCATCTAAATTCATAAGAGTGACTTGTAAATCAAGATTTATATTGATGAACTTAGGTGAAAGGGCATTATTAATTTTAAGGAATGTAAGAACATGATATTACGATTTAAAATTAGGTAACTGGATGCTCCATGGGTTGGGATCAGTTTCATACTTATAGCATTTTTTGTTATGTAGAAACTTAATGCATTAAGTGCCAAAAGAATAAATGGCCATCATTCGATGAGTCCATGGACAACCAAGAAGTATGTCATAAGATAAAGGAAGATAAAGAACCATGAGTTTCATCCAAATGGTCTTAGGACCAATGGTTAAGGGAAGCCATATACAACCAAGTGGATTTTGATTAGTCTTATCAAAACCATGACAAGTAGGATGGGTTTGTTTAAGATGACCTTTGTTATGACCAAGTTGTTGTAGAAGCCATAAAGAGGTCAAATTAATACGAGAACCCTCATCAACTAGGACTTTTTGAATAAGGGTGGTATTGATGGCTATGTTGATGAAAAGAGGTGGATCATCAACATGAAAGTGGATTTAATTATTAAGCATGCCCTCTTCAAGGAATTCAATGGAAGGCTTGGAAAAGGGACACATAGATTCAATGGTATTAATTTTAGTTGGTTGAGAATAAATAGAAGGTGGTTGTTCATCTAAAGAAGATGAATCTTTGATCTCTTGGATTTGTTACATAGGAAATTTATGATGATAAGGTGAAGTGGGAACCAACTCCATAAGAGGAATCTTACATGGCATGGAGTTAAGTTCTTCAAGAAAATTCCAATGAGATTTAGAAGAAGATCCATGAGGTTTAGAAGATAAATTAGACTTTGGAGGAATAGATGTGGTTGGAGGATCAAGAGGAAGTTGTTCCTTGGGTGATTCCAACTCAATATTGATGGTGGTAGTATCTTTAAGAAATTATTCCTCTAAATAAGGTTTCTTAGGCTTGGTAATATGATCTTTATGAGCTAGTTTCTGATGATAGTTGACCTTAGCTATGTTGACATATTGAGATTTGTTAAAGTATTGGTCATAATCAACATCAATTTCACAAAAATATTTGGAAGTTGATTGATTATGGGAAGAGGATTTTTGGTTATTAGATGTAGAATCTTTAAAGGATTGACATTTTTGAGAAGCATTAGTGTATTCTTGGTGATGATTTTTTTATCATGGTTTCATTGTGAAATGAATCACCAAACATTTAAGAAATAACACATTTAGAAATCCCTCTACAAGATTCATTAGAATGCCTAATGTTGGCATGAAACCAACAAAATATATTGGGATCACACCAGTTAGGAGTAAAATTAGGATTTATGAAAGGCTTAGAGGGTGGTAAAAATTGTCTCATTTGATGTACTGAAAGAGGTATGTGAGATGGTAAAGGAATATCACTTTTGGAAACTCCAAGTTTGGCTTGAGAAGTGTTACTATTGATAGCATTGGATGTTTGAAAAGATCCATTAAGAAGTTTAGAATTAGTTTAAAATTGCTTCATGAGAATGTCTTGTCATTTAGCTTGGTTAAGAGCTTCATTAAGAGTTTGAGGAACAAAGTTTTGAACCTTGTATTGAAGAGTGGGAGTTAAAGTTGTAATAAAGAGTTTGAATAGGTTATCATAAGACATATTATGATTTGCTTTATGAGATAAATATTTACATCTTTTAATAAGCTCATGAGCTGATTTTTTAGGAGATTGATTAGTATTTATGAGATGGATAAGAATTTTTTTAGTAAGATCATTGTGTTGAAACTCTTTAACTAAAGGGTTGACCAAATTTTCAAGTTGCCATATAGAATTTTGGGGTAATTGATTATACCATTATAATACATTACCAGTAAAAGTTTTAACTAAGAGCTTAGTAGTAGCAAATGTATTAGTTTGGATCTAATTTTTGTAGAGATTACCAAAGGCTTTAAGAAATGAGGCAGGGTCTTTAGTCCCATCATATTTGATAGTTGGTGATATGTTATCGATGTCAATAGATATAATGAAGGGAGATAAAGGCTCATTTTGAATGGTTTGAAGCATCATTTTATTCATTATTGGTTGAGGAATAACATTACCTAAGGCATATATATGAGGTAGAGGAATGTAGTTAGGATTAGCTTAAGGATTCATGATTGGAGATTGATTAGCCACATTGATCAAGTTTTGTTGAAGTTGCATCATTTGATTGGTATTATAGTTTTTCATAATGTTCATTTGTTGAATCACTTTGGATAGTAATTGGGTTGTATCAAGTGGTAGGTTAGTGTTAGAAGGAGAATTCCCCAAATAAGTGTTGGGGGGAGGATTATTATAAGAAGGATTGTTAGTGGGATTGCTATGTAAACTTGTGTCAATCACTCCCATATTAGTTTGAAGATTTTGACAAGTTTCTTGGTAGGTAAAAAAAGGATTGAATCCATCAACTTCATATTGAGGTGTTATTTGAACCATGTTACAATTTGTAGATGGAGGGGAATAAATACCCTAAGAGTGATGGTGTTCTTGTGAGGAAAAGAAAGGGAGAAATGAACATCCCATATAAGATCTAAATGGATTAAGACTATCCAAAAATATTTTGATAGGAGACCTCATTCTAATCAAGGGGAAATGAACAAAATGTAAATTGGAAGAGGTGAAGAATTAGGTTGATAAACAAGGAAATCAAGAAATATAACTAGTTCAACCAAATCAACCTAGTGTAAAAATAGGACCTACAAATTGTACTAGGTTGACTAGGTTGACCTAGTGTAAAAATAGGGATAGAAAATAAGTTATGTGATAGTACTAGGTTGACCAAGTTGACCTAGTATAATTGACAGGGAAAAATTAAAGATTGATGATAGAATGGGAAATAAAATAAGATAATTTTGTAGCTAATCTAGGAAAGTAAATGTTGAAAGTAAACAAGTAGTCAATTGAATTGATGTTGGCCAATCTAATTGATGCACATAAACCAAAACCTTGTACCAACACTGGCTAATGCAAGTTCTTATACACACAATTGATCAAAGATCAAGCAAATAACTTGGAAAGTAAGATAGCTAATTGGTCAACATATAATGTTAATTTTATTATTAAGAATAGTTTTAAATGATAGGGAGTTGGCTATAAGCAAGGTACTAGATAATAATATATAGATGGTTTTAGGTGAATTTAGGATGAAAAGGATTGTAGTGGAAATGATATAGGATTGGTATTAGGGCTTACACCCTTACTTTATACACAACAAGAAGAAGGGTGTCAAGCGCTTAACCAAAATATACCATTAACCATGCTTTATACTTGACCAGAGCATCAAGTCAGCTTCCCCCTTGGTGATGAAATCCAAGTAGGTTAGCCTGGGTAGTCAAATATTAAAATGCTTATTGATATTTATGTGATTTGGCCATGTGTGCATAATATAAAAATAGTGAAACTAAGTGGTTAAGTAAAAACCTCCTAATTAGACTATGTGAACTATTCTACGCAAGAAAGCAACTGAAAGGAAAGATGTGATTAACATATAAGGTGAATCCTAACTTAAAACAAAATATAGTGAAAATAATATATACACAACATACATAACTATGTCGATAAGGTTGAACTAGTACTACTAAAGACAAGGTCTAGAAAACCTACTAGGTTGACTAGGTTGACCTAGTTGTTTCAGATAACACATAAAACATAGAACTAGGTCAACCAGGTTGATCTAGTTAGTTGTATAGAGGTAGTTTTGAAGACTACAAACTTTAAAGTAAAGTATAGAAAAATAAAGATACAAACAATAGAAGACTGGCCTTGATGGTTCAAAGATGGAAAAGAAGGAGATTTCTAATTTGGAACCTTGGAGAAAACTATAAAAATCTTGAAAATTGGGTCAAACTGGTCAACCAAGGAATATAGAAACTTGCTTAGAAGCTAAAAAAGTGTTGAAAATTCACTAGCTCAACCTGGTCAACCTAGTTGATTGAACTGGAAGCCTGAAAATGCATTAGGTCAAGTTGGTTGACCTAGTAGACTAATATCGAAATCTATAAAACTAGAATTTGTACTCGATTAAGCTGATCAATTAGGATATATAGGAACCTACTGCAAAGTGACTAAAAATGTGCTAGGTTAACTTGGTTGACCTAGTAGGTTGAAATGCAAGTTTACAAAGTGTTAGAAACCTATACTAGGTCAATATAATTGATCTAGTTACTTGTTCTTGCTCACAAAGAAAAATGATTAGATTGATAGAATCGAACCAGTGTGTCAAAATATATGATATAAATGATGATAAAAAGAATGAATTAAATGAACTAAAAGTGAAAAAATATTTTAAGGATTTGATTCACGTCAGGTTCTTCATAATGTATACAATCAAAATTACATGATGCACATGATTTAATCCTAGATTGGATAAGATAGAGCACACCTACACTTCCAGTTGGGTATATACTTGTTAAGCTTGAGCATGACTAATATGGGGATTTACTGGATCTGATTAGGAGATCATTTGTATCACTTATCATAACATATCATGCTATGAAAGGTTCTAAATCCTATAGTCTAACATAATTGCACAACAACCCTAAAAGAGTCTTATGATTTGATCTTTCACTTATGCTAATAAAAAGGAAGTAAACTACTTTAATAACAAGAAATGTAAACTAATATAGTACACACCAAAGCTTGTGGCACAATGTGAGGGGTTAGATGCAAATCAATCAAATATGTATAGGGAACTTCAAATAAATTAAGTATGAGTAACACCTTAATACGTATAATATGAAAAGTAATATTATTCAAGCCAGCCAACACTTATGATACTTCTATATATTAAAAGAGAGGAGAATAAAGGTAGAATATACTTACCTAAATTTGATCCCATTGTGATTCAATCTCTCCCTTGGCCAATGGGGCTTTGTAAGAGGTTTTTATGGTTCGTAAGGATCAATTTTTTAGGCCAAAGCATCTAATAACTATCCACAAGACTATACTCTCCAAAGTAAGAAACCTAAGATAAAATTCCTCAAGTATAATGGTGGAAGAGTAGATTGTGAAGAAGTGTAAATGGATAATAACTCTTGATTGCATACATATCATAATGATTGAAATGACCTTTTATATATATAGAAGTATCTCACCTAAAAATCATTCAAACATGTCAACTGTGCTAGGTTGACCTGGTTGACCTAGTACATTTTTAGGATACTACCTAAAGTTTGTGCTAGGTCAATCAAAAGGCTATGAAACTAAAAGAGCAAAAGTGACCCCAAAACACACTAGGTCAACCTAGTGTACTGAATAGGTCAAAAGGGTAAAAAGTAAAGAAAATAAGGATAGAAAGAGAGAAAGACTAGAGGAATGTGCAAGGGAGGAGAAAAAACTTAGGAAAAGGTTTTAGGAGATGAATAGATTGGGAATAATGTGGTAATAAGGTAAAATAATTTTTTGAAGCACCAAAGGTCTACCCACCCCTTTCCTAATGCACCCCTTAAGGCATGCACTTAGAAATATTAAGTCATGATGGGTTCTTACAAGATGTAAAGCTTAAGTATTTGATAAAAGTTAAAAATATTATGTTTATACATCATCTCTACCCTACAATAAAGAAGAAAAATACTAAAATTAAGAATTGTAAATGAAATAAGATAGGAAGATACATGAAAACACTCAAGTAAAGAAGAACAATATTGGACAATCTTAGAATCATGGGCCTGTACAAGATTGCCTAAGAATGGATCATCTAGGGTGTAAAGATAAATAACACAAGTAGGGATGACCTTATCATCTGAGGAAATGTGGTGAATATAATTTTGAGTCTTTCTAAGGTAAGAGATCAAAAGTTTTATTATTTAGGTTAATCTCATCAAGCTCATCATCATTAGAATATAAGAAGTTAGGTGGAACTTTTCCAATGAGTTTGGGATGTCCATTATAACCTCAAGTTGAATTAAAGGGAAATTTACATTGAGACTCATAAAATGGAATGTTAGATAAAGGTTCAGAAGTTAGAATATTGAAGACACCATGATCTTGGAATTATTTAAAATTATAAGGGTTAGTGTCACCTTGAATCCTATAAATGGATCCATTGTGAGGGAATTTAACACATTGGCAAGTGGAAGAAGTAACAACTATCATACGGTGAGTCCACGACCTACCAAGAAATATGTTATAAGAAAGGGGAAAGTTAAATATCATCACCTTCACATGAATGGTGACAGGTAGGATTGTAATGGAAAGCCACACACAACTTAGAGGATTCATTTGCCTTCTATTGTATCCTTGGTAGGTGCTACATGTAGACTTGAGATTACATTCTGAATATCCAAGGGTCTTAATGAAGTTGAGAGAGGCAATGCAAGTGCTATAACCCTCATCAATCAATGCACATTTAAATTGGATATTTCTTATTTGGACTCTAATAAATAAGGGAGGATCATCCACATGAAGCATAATCTTGTTAGGGATCATAAAATATATAGGAAATTTTAAGGAAAGAAAAGTGTCCATAGTTTCATCAACATTGTTGAACATCTCTTCACATTATTGTAATATACTATCCTTGGATCTAGATAAGGCTACCTCCTATCCTTCTAGGGGAGGATGAGGGACATTCATTTCAAACAATAGTTGTATAAGATGATTTTTATGATGTGGAGAAGTCCTCATAAACTCAAGGCATAGAATCTGGGATGGGATATTAGTGAGTTCCATAATGGGATCCCACTCATCATAACCCATAAGAAGGTTGTTAGATATAGGTGAATAATGGTTAAGGAAATCCTTAGAAGGAGGAACTAAAGTGCATTGGAATTTATGTTGATAAGGAGTAGAATTTTTTTTTAAATTATGTTGTGATGATGAAGTATCTAGTTTCAGTTGATTTTGAGAATTGGTAGAAGAAGTGTTAGTATAAATTTGAGTATCTTTAATGTTAAAAGATAATGGAAGAGTGGTAGAAATAGAATAAGAAGTGTTATCTAAGGGAGAATTAGAAATAGGATCATAAAAAATAATAAGGTCATATTACCCCAACTCATTTAAATGAGTTGGGGAAGAATCTTGGATAACATGATATGTTTGAGATGGAGTGTAGATAGGTTGGGAATCAATAAAAGCAACCACCCTTCATATATTAACCACATTCTCTTTAGAAGTGGGTTCAAAAAGGCTTTATAAATTATTTGTGAAAGGGGTGGCTTTGTCTAATGATTCGAAAGAGGGTCTTTGTAGATATCCAAATAAGTATTGGCTTGGTTCAAGGCTTAAGTTTTGTCATGTGATTTATAACCCTTGAAAGCAATTTCATAAGATTTTTGTCACTTTAAAATGATAGAATTGTGATCAAAATTAGGACCAAGAATAAATTCCATAGATAAATTATGAATTTGTCTATAGGTCTCATGAGAATGACCCAAACTAGCATGAAACCAATAAAACTTGTTAGGATCATACCAGTATTTCATTGGATGGGTATCATCAAGTTCTCATAGAAGAGGCCTAGGTATAAACTTAAGAAATTCAACTGAGGATAGAGGTTTGTCAACATTAATGTTTTTTGGTGAAGATAAGTAAGGATTGTTATATTTTTGATAAGGGGGAGTTGGTTCTAGCGAAGGACTAGGAACGATAGCTTGAACATTGTGAATGGTGTCATAAAAATATATAACATCGTCATTGGTAACAATGAAAATTTTCTTCTTAAGTAATAGATGAGGACCTATATAAGGATGGGGTGGTTTGAATTGCTGCATAAGGAAATCTTGTCATTTATCATGTTCAATAACCTCCTCCAATGTATGTGGAGAGAGAGAGTGTGGACCTGATATTAAAATTTCGTAAAAATGGCATTGGTAAGGAGATGGAAAATATTATCATCAGCCATGTTATATTCATATTTATTTGAAAAAAATTCCCACCTTTTAACAAAGGCTTGAGTAGTTTTATTTTCAAGTTTTTTGTAATTTATGAAGTAGGCCAAAGTGTTTTCAGGAAGATCACTAGTTTGGAATTCTTGAACTAAAGAATTCACTAAATTCTCTAAACTAGTAATGGAATGAGTTCTAAGTTGGTTGTACCAATCCAAGGAATCACCTATGAGAGTTTTGTTTAAGAGTTTGGTAGCAGAAAAGGTGTTCAATTTTACCCAATCCTTATAAATATTTCTAAATGTTTTAAAATAAAGGGTGGGTTCAGTTGATCGATTATAAGAAATTGTAGGTGTGATACCTCCTATAACATTGTTAGTAGTTTGAGTAGTGAGAGGTTTATTTTTGAGATGATTAATGTTTTTGTTGACCAAAGGAGGTTGAGGATGATATTGCCTTAAGAATATCTAAGAAGAGGAGGGGGAACATTCTAGTTTTGTGTGCCCCAAGCCATTGGTTGAGGATGATTTTGAAGATGGAGAAGGTGGTTTTGCATTCTCAGCATTTGATTTTTGTTATGAGATTGAAAGGTATTCATTTTATTAAGTGTTTATAATAATAGTTGATGTGTTTTATTAGCATTATTAGAATCATTATAGGTGGTATTAGTGGCTTGGGTACCATTATTAGTGTTGATAGGAGTTTGAGAGGAATTATGAGAGTGTGAGGCATTAGTGTCAAAATTTTCTTGTGCAGCAAAAGATGGACTAGTGAATAACTGAGAAGAAGAATCACTAGTATCATGATTACCTTGGGTAAAAAATGATGCACTAGTGGAAGGATTAAGGATAGTGGATCTTATGAGATGCCCACTAGATGTAAAACCTATCATGTTAGTGGATATACTAGGGATGGAGGTGGAAGAGGTTAGAAAAGAAGAGGTCATGGTATGAGAAGGGGTCATAATCAAAGGAAGAGACTTAGAATCAAATAAAGTGGTACCCCCAAATCTATTTGATAATATAGGATTAGGTGAGTGAGACTCTTCATATTGATCACTAATCATAAGATTCTAAAAATTAGAAATATCTTTTCCTCGATGTTGAGGAAATTCAAAGATAAATAAGAGCTTTTTAGGGGTATACTCTAATTTTGGTTGGTCTTATAATGAGAAGAGATGATTACACAATGAATAGGTATTAGGAGGGGTCTCATAGTTCATTATGCAAGTGGAAACATGAACATTACTAAAATCCAAGAAAGGAGCCCTAATCTATCTATGAGAGACCCTATGAGGGTTGGTAAAATTCATCATGTCTATTGACTGCAACTCAGTATTATCATCAAGTAGAAATTCCATGATGAAAAGAAAGAAATATAGATGATAAAGCAAGGAAATAGGAAATGACAAAAATATTACAAGGTCTACTGGGTCGATCTAACATATAAATAGGGTCTATAAATAGTACATAGTTGGCTAGGTTGATCTAACATAAAAATAGGGTCTATAAATAATATAGGGTCAATTGGATTGATCTAACATAGTAAAAAAAGGCTATAAAAGTAGTAAATAGGTTTTGTAAATAGTATAGGGTTGACTGGATTGATCCAATATAGTAAATAGAGGTTGGAAAAATGTATAGGGTCAACTGGGTCGAATTATTATAGTAGATAGGGAGAGTTAAGAAGCCTGTAACATATTTAAAACAAGAAAGTAAGAACTCAAGGGAAAAAAATAATCAATTAGATCAATGTTGGCCAATCCAATTGAAGCACACAACATAAAATCTTGCACCAACACTAGCTAATGCAATTTTTTGCAATATAAAATACAATTGAGAAAAGAGCAAGAAATTAACTTGAAAAGTAAAATAACTAACTAATTAATCAATTTGAATGTTTATTAGATTATTAGAATATGATTTTAAATGTGATGTGAATTTAGATGTAAGAAAGGAACTAAAAGGCAATCTAAGGATGGTTTCAGGTAGTTCTGGCTGAAAGGGATCTATAGATGATACATGCTTGGTATTGGGACCTACCCCCTCACTTAACACACTGCAATGCCAAGGGTATTGGGTGATTAGCCAAAATATACCATTAACCATGCTTTATACTTGACCAAAGCATCAAGTTGGCTTCCCCCTTGGTAATGAAATCCATGTAGGTTGGTTTTGGGTATTCAAATGTTAAAATTCTTGTTTAGATTTTGTGATTTGGTCATGTTTGTCTAAAATAGAAAAAAATGAAACTAAACAGTTAATTGAAAACCACCTAATTAATCTATGTGATATTTCCTAAGCATACAAGCAACAAAAAAAGAAAGTGTGAGCTAATTACTAGCATATAAGGTTGAATCCAACTTTGAAACAAGTTATAGTGTTGATATAGTCAACAATGTATGCACATAATATAGAATAGGGTTGACAGGGTCGATCCTATATTGTAGAAACAAGGTCTAAAACTGAACAAGGTCAACAAAGTTGACCTAGTTATCTAAATAACACATAGAACATAGAATTGGGTTGACAGGGTATCTAAATAACACCTAGTATGCTCAACATGATGCTTAAAAATGTATAAGGTCAACTGGGTTGACCTAGTATTTTAGACTAGAAGTCTAAAAAGCTAAATACCTGTACTAGATGTCTGAGTTGATCCAGTAGCCTGAACTTGAAAATGTATGCATATAAGTTAGAGTTGGGTTGAGGTAATTGACCTAGTATAGAAAATATATGATGAAAATGATGATGAAAATGAGTGAAATAAAGTGAACAAATCCTATGAGGGTTAATTCATATTGGGTTCACTAGAATGTATGCAATTAGAAATGCATCATGTCTATAAATCAATCCTAGCTTAGAGAAGATAGAGCATACCTACACTTCTAATTGGGAATACATTTGTGGAGTGAGAGCATGACCAAGATAGGGATCTGATAGAACCTATTAGGGGATCACTTGTCACAATACACCAGGCTAGGAAGTGTTCCAAAGTCTACAATTTAACACAATAATGCAATAACCCTAAAAGAATCTTAGGTTTTCATATTCACTCTATTATAATAAATAAGAAATTAAATCTAATCTAGTGCACACCAAAGCTTGTAGAACAAAGTGGGGGTTAGAAACAAAATAAACTAAACTAAACATGCATAGAAGACATATACTCACATCAATGTATATAGATTCCTAATGCATGGGAGAGAAGCACAACTACATTATCTATATACTCTTAAAAATAAAAAATAAAGTTAGGAATAATTTCCTTGAAGATAGACCCACCGAGTCTAAATCTCTCCCTTGGACAAGGTGTTTCACAAGAGATTATTATGGTATGTAAAGATAACAAAGATAAATCATCTTTAGGTTACACAACCTATCTATGCATCTCAAACACTTCTCCATAAGACAAGATCCATATTTCCAAATAAAGTATTGAACCCTAAACTTTATTACATAAGTAGAATGGTAAATAAGTAGATGTTCATTTTAAATTATTCTTATTTACTTCTCTATCCCAAACTAGTTGGAAATGAATTTGTATATATAGGTGGATCTTGCCCTAAATCCTTTTGAATATGTCAGTTATAGAAGGTTAACCCATTCTATCCTATATGTTTTTGAGAGATAAATCACTAGGTCCCAAGCTAGGTCAGCCAAAGGGATAATAAAAATATCAAGTAAAAATACAAAAAAATAGTATAGGGTTAACTTAGTCAACCCTATATAGTAATCAAAGACTAGAAATTATACAGGTCCAACCTAGTTAACCTAGTACAGTCAACTAGCAAAAGGGGATCAAGGAAATAAAATGGAGGATAATGATATGAAAAATGTTTGGAATGGTTAAATTAGAGAATAATAATCTTAGGGTAAATTTTTTGAGGAGACAAGTGTGTAGATGGCAAGTGGTAAAAGGGACAACAATCTTATGAAACATCAATGGTTTGCCCACCCCTTTCTCGGTGCACCCCTTAAGGCATGCACTTAGAGAGATTGAGAATTGAAGGGTTCCTACAAGATATAAAGTTTTAATAATTTATAAAAGTTTGAAAATATTATGTGTAAACATAATGGATATGTTGAGAATGTTTCTCACAAGTTGACCTCTCTTGTGCAAATAGGATAGTGAATAGGTAAGATTATGAGATTGGTCTATATGACAAATTTTATCACTTGACCATGGTATATATCTATATGAGAGTTACCTAAGGATATCGTATGATCATAAACATGCATCAAGAGTTCTTATAAGTGTCTACATAGGTGCTGAAAGTCATAATCATCATGACTGGTCTTCAAGGTAGATCGATAGTTCTGAATAAGCAAGTGGGAGTGTTGAGTTGAAGGATTTTTCATCTTAGATAAATCATACAATTCATATGATGATGTTTTTTATGTCATGAATGTTCTATTAATGATTTTCATAATACTTTAAATCAATGAAAGTGATTGAAGTGGTAAAGCCAAAATGAGTTGACTGGTTTTGATTTGATTATGTATACTAAAGATAAAATATTGGTTTGCAAGACCAATATTTGGAATTTGACCTTGAAATATTTGAATTTAAGAGTGATATATAAATTTAAAAGAATATCTTTAAGGTTTCAAAATTTATAGGAATTATTCTTTTAGGAATTGAAGTTCATGTCTTCATGACTATGTTTTGAGACTTAAGTAAACTACTTATAGAAAAGGGTTTGAGCTCTTTTGACTTAAGTTGTGAGGTATAATAAACATGATTATGACCTTGAGGTTATAAGGATTATTTTTATATTTTTTTTTATGATGGTTTTTAGGAAAAGTTGTGTTTTTTCTTTAATTATCATAGACAAACATATTGGGTATACACAAGGCTAATATGAACAGTGCTAATGATGTGCTCCAAATAATGGTTTGAACTAAAAGGTGTTATGGAACATCAATAAGATTAGCATGGATATATTTGAGTTTTTTTATGATGTGTTAATTTTCTATTATGTGTTTTTAAGCATTTCAAAGATGGCAATGTGGAACGTGTTGTAAAATACCTAATAGGATTAGGTCTCCATGAGACTTAAAAGAGAGATAAGGCCTATTTGAGAAAGGGTAGATCTAAAAAGATTAAAAGTAAATTTGATACATGTTTTTGAGGTTTTATAATATACATTCCATGGCCAACATAAGGGAATAATAATTCTTGGTTAACTAAGAAGGATATGAGCAAGAAAATCCTTGTATATATACTAGGCATTTTTAGCCTAAAAGTGTGAAGAGAGGTTGTAGATTGTAAGAGAAGAATAAGAGGATTGTGTGAACTTAAAAAAGTATTTAAACACATCATATAAATGATATAAATCATTCATATACATATATAAGGTTTTATGAGTACTTTCATGAGAGTTTCAAGCCATAAAAGGGCTGATTGAGTGAACAAGGTAAAGGACAAATTTAATTATGTGAGAGGTAATTTTTAGTGTGATAGAGTAAAAGAAGACCATAATAAGTTGTGAGAGGGAAAAAAGAGTAAGGTGGATATATTTATAGTGTTTATTGAGTGGGTTCTTGATCAGCAAGGGGGTTATAGCCTCCTATCAAGTTGGTTCTTGCTAAAGTCAAATTGGTGCTTGATAAATTTAGGGGTTGGTGTTCCTTATTGGGTTGGTGCTCAACTAAAATTGATTCATAGTATTATAGGACAAGTTATCCAATCTATGTTTTAGTGGATTTTATTCACATTGAGGGTTTCCCACCTATACTTTGTGTTCATATGTTTTATTCCCTTGAGGGAGAATTAAGAAACCTATAACATATTTAAAATAAGATAATTTTTGCAAGTAATTTGAAAAGTAAGAACTCAAGGAAAAAAAACAATCAAATGGATCAATGCTAGCCAATCCAATTGAAGCACACATAATAAAACTTTGCACCAATGCTAGCTAGTGTAAGTTTTTGCAATATAAAATATAATTAAGCAAATAGCAAGCAATTAACTTGGAAAGTAAAATATCTAACTAATTGGTTAACCTAAATGTTTATTAGATTATTAGAATATAATTTAAATGTGATGGGAAGTTGGTTGTAATCAAGGAACTAGAAGGAAATCTAAGGATGGTTTCAGGTAATTTAGGCTTAAAGGGATGTGTAGATGATACAGGATTGGTAATGGGGCCTACCCCCTCACTTAACACATTTCAACAATAAGGGTATCGGGTGCTTAGCCAAAATATACCATTAACAATGATTTATACTTGACTAGAACATCAAGTTAGCTTCCCCCTTGGTGATGAAATCCAAGAAGGTTGGCCTTGGGTAGTCAAATGTTAAAATGATTTTTTATATTTTGTGATTTGGTCATGTGTGTATAAAATAAAAAATAGTGAAACTAAATGGTTAATTGAAAACCACCTTATTAAGCTATGTGATTAATTTTAATCATGTAAGCAACAAGAAAAGAAACTGTGAGATAATTACTAGCATATAAGGTTAAATCCAACTTTGAAACAAGTTACAATGTTGATATAGTCAATAGTGTATGCATAGAATATAGTGTATACATAGAACATAGAACTGGGTCAACAGGGTCGATCTAGTTGACTATGCAGGGGTAGTTTTAAAGACTAAATTATAAAAGAAAATATTGTAAAAAAAGAGATAGAGAGATAAAAAGAACCTTGGTGGGTTAAATATGTAGATAATGAAGATTGTTGTTTAAGAACCTTGATATATGCTTGTAAATTCTACTAACTAGGTCAATTGGGTCGATCAATCTTTGCAAAAACATGTTGCTAAGTGCTTGAAATGTATAGGGTTGACTAGGTTGACATAGTATGCTAAACATGATGCATAAAAATGTATAGGGTTGACTAAGTTGACCTAGTAGTCTAGACTAAAAGTCTAAAAAGCTAAATACCTATACTAGATCATTTGAGTTGATCTAGTAGCATGTACCTAAAAACTTGTGCACAAAAGTCAGAGTTGGGTTGATGTAATTGACCTAGTATGGAAAATATATGATAAAAATAATGATGAGAAAGAATTAAATAAAGTGGAAAAATATTATAAGGGTTAATTTACATTAGGTTCACCAGAATGTATGCAATTAGAAACGCATCATGTCTATAAATAAATCCTAGATCAAAGAAGATAAAGCATACTTATAATTTTGATTAGGAATACATTTTTGAAGAAGGATCATGACCAAGATGGGGATCTGATAGACCCTATTATGGGATCACTTGTCATAATATACCATGTTAGGAAGTGTTCAAAAGCCTACAATCTAACACAATCATGTAATAACCCTAAAAGAGTCCTAGGTTTTGATATTCACTCTATTCTAATAAATAAGAAATTAAATATAATCTAGTACATACCAAAGCCTATGGAACAAAGTGGGGGTTAGAAACAAAAAAACTAAAATAAACATGCATAAAATACATATAATCACATCAATGTATATAGACTCCTAAGGCATGGGAGATAATCACAATTGCATTATCTATATACTCTACAAAGGAGAAATAAAGTTAGGAATACTTACCTTGAAGACAAACCTATCGAGCCTCAATCTCTCCATTGGCCAAGGTGCTTCACAATATATTATTGTGGTATGTAAGGATAAAAAATACAAATCATCTCTAGGTTACACAACCTATCTATGCACCCAAAAGACTTCTCCACAAGACAAGATCCATATCTCTAAATAAAGTATGAAACCCTAAGATTTATTACTAAAGTAAAATGGTCAATAAGTAGATGTTCATTTGCACTTATGATTATTTACTTCTCTATCCTCAAATAGTTGGAAATGAATTTGTATATATAAGTAGATCTTTCCCTAAATCCTTCTAAATATATTAGTTATACAAGGTTGACCCAATCAAACCTATATGATTTCGAGAGATAAATCACTAGGTTCTGAGCTAGGTCAACCAAAGGGATAAAAAATATCAATTGAAAATACATAAAAATAGTATAGGGTTGACCTAATCAACCCTATATAATAATCAAAGACTAAAAATTGTACAGGGTCAACCTAGTTGACCTAGTATAGTCAACTACCTAAAGGGGATCAAGGTAAGAAAAAGGAGGACAATGATATGAATTTTTTTTAGAATGGGTAAAATAAATAAGAATAAGATTAGGGTAAATGTTTTTATGAGACAAGTGTGTGTATATGTCAAGTGGCAAAAGGGACACCAATCTTACGAAACATCAATGGTTTACCCACCCCTTTCTCAGTACACCCCTTAAGGTATGCACTTGAGAGATTGAGACTCGAAAGGGTTACTAAAAGATACAAAGTGTCATTAATTTATAAAATTTTGAATTAATTATATGTATACATAGTGGATATGTTGATAATGTTGATCATAAGTTGACCTCTCTTGTGCAGATAGGACAGTAAATAGGTAAGATTATGAGATTGGTCTATAAGATCAAGTTCATCACTTGACCATGGTATATATATATATATATATATATATATATATATATATATATATATATATATATATGAGAGTTACCTAATGATATCATATTATCATAAAAATGCATCAAGATTTATTATAAGTGTCCACATAGGTGCTAAAAGTCATAATCATCATGACTGGTCTTCAAGGCAGATCGATAGTTCTGAATAAGCAAGTGGGAGTGTTGAGTTGAAGGATTTTTTATCTTAGCTAAATCATCTAATGCATATGATGATTTTTTTAGGTCATGAATGTTATATTAATGATTTTCATAAGATTTTAAATCAGTTGAATTGATTGAAGTGGTATGATTGGTTTTGATTTGATTATGTATACTAAAGATAAGAGATTGGTTTGCAAGATTAATATTTGGAATTTGACCTTAAAATATTTGAAATTGAGAGTGATATATAAATTTCAAATAATATCTTGAAGGTTTCAGAAGTGATAGGAAGTATTATTTTAGGAATTGAATTTTGAGTCTTCATGACTGTGTTTTGAGACCTCTTGGAAATTCTAAGTAAGCTATTTATAGAGAAGAGTTTGATCACTTTTGACTTAAGTTGTCAGGTCTAATAAACATGATATGACCTTGAGGTTATAAGTATTACATATATATATATATATATATATATATATATATATATATATATATATATATATATATATATATATATATATATATATATATATATATATATAATGATGGTTTTTTTGTCAAAGTTGTGTTTTTGCTTCAATTGTCTTATACAAACTTTCTGGGTATACACGTGGCTAATATGAAGAGTGCTAATGATGTGCTCCAAGTAATGGTTTAAACTAAAATGTGTTATGGAACATAGATAATCTTATCATGGATATATTTGAGTGTTTTATGATGTGTTAACTATGTATTATGTGTTTTTAAGAATTTCAAAGAAGGCAATGTGTAACGTGTTGTAAAACAAACCTAATAGGATTAGGTCTCCATGAGACTTAAAAGAGAGATAAGGCCTATTTGAGAAAGGGTAGATCTAAAAGGATTAAAAGTAAATTTTATACATGTATTTGAGTTATTATAATATCCATTCCATGGCTTACCTAAGAGAATAATAATTCTTGGTTGACTAAGAAGGATATGAACAAGGAAAGCCTTGTATATATACTAGGCATTTTAGGCCTAAAAGTGTGAAGAGAGGTTGTAGATGGTAAGTGAAGAAGAAGAGTATTGTGTGAGATTAAAAAATTATTTTAAAACATCATATAAATGATATAAATTATTCATATACATATACAAGGTTTCATGAGTGCTTTCATGATAGTTTCAAGCCATAAAAGGGCTAATTGAGTGAACAAGGTAAATTACAATCTTACTTGTGTGAGAGGTAATTTTGAGTGTGATAGAGAAAAATAAGAGAATAATAAGTTTTGAGAGGGAAAAAAGATAAATTTGGATAGATTTATAGTTTTTTTTAAGTGGGTGCTTGATCAACAAGGAGGTTGTAGCCTCCTTGCAAGTTGGTGCTTGCTAAAGTCAAGTTGGTGCTTGATAAATTTAGGGGTTGGTGTTCCTTGTTGGGTTGATTCTCAAATAAAATTTATTAATAGTATTATAGTAAAAATTATACAATCTATGTTTCAATTATTTTTATTCCCCTTGAGGGTTTCCCACATATACTTTGTGTTCATATGTTTCATATTATTATGGATTGATGCCTATGCTTTCCAAAAATGTACATGCTTGTCTAATTTTTCTATGATTGGTTAAGTAAGTTTGTATATAAAATTTTTAAGACTAATTCACCCCTTACCCCTCTAAATAACTTTTATTCCAAAAATAATACCAACTATTACCACCTTATTAGTGACATCCATGAGGTGCGCGTGTGGTACTCACTAGAATTATGCTACTAATAACCAGGATAATGGTGGAGGCTAGTCTTTTAGAGGTCATAGTCATCAATGTGGAATGGAATTTTTCCACCTAGAAACTATTAAAATTATGTTTCCCTAGAGCAATACCAATGTGATTGCATACTGTATCCCACATGTGTTTTTGGTGAAAATGAACATTGTCTAGAGGAGTGCCTAGATCTGTATACTACCATGTTGACTGTAGTTTAGTGGAAGATTATAAAACCATATTTAAAAATATAAACCATTAATGATAATAAATAATAAATACAAATATGGAGAATAAAAAATAGGAAAATCAATGAGTGAGACCCATATAATATATTTTATTCAAACAAATGGTCTAAATTGCTTTTTCCCCATACACTTTGTCGATAAAGGCTTTTAAATGACTCATAATATTCTAATGACTCTTCCTTTCTAGTAAATATTAAACTTCTCCTTGACACCTCATGTACATATTGTATCCTTTATTACAATTAATAATAGTCCCTTTACCCTTAATAACATTCACCTAAACCAAATTGGTGTTTTGCCTCAAAACACACAAAGACCTAAAAAACAAGTTTTTGTAATTTTTATCTATTAATAATTCATTTGAGGTTACAACCTAGCTACTCTACTGTCCACAGCCTCTTACTAGAGCTCCATTCCCAACTAACTATGCTAAAAACCCCAAATATATTGATAACTTTACAAAATCATAAACAACTTTGCTTTGTTTAGACCTATTATAATACATATCCTCTTTCATAAAGTATGGTTGAGATAACCAGATTCTAAATTAAATCCATACTCAAATTGATATATTATTTATAATAATTAAAATAAGCCTATAGTATATCTAGTATATGTGTTACCAAAAAATTATCAATACAATTAGAAATAATAGTTGTTCTAACCCTCTTATCTACCCTAAAAGTAGATAAAAATAGTATTCTTACTGATATATCAAAATATTATTACAAATTTTGTAGGTTCAATGAGACATTACAAACTCACTTCATCATCTTTCCAATGTGTATATGTAGATATGCTTAACCATAAGAAATACAATGAGCCTCATGTTCATCTTGGACCAAGAACATATTTTAGAGAGTTTGATGTTAATTTCACTTCATGAGATGACCCAAAAGGTCAAATATAAATTGTACTTAATGAATAAGACATTAAAAAACTCCAATAAATAGTATTGCATGGCATAAAATTCCAATAATATAAAAAAAGCACAATAATAATCTCCTTTTGGTCACTTCCTATACCTTCTAAAATCTAACTATTAATCCAAACATTCTTTTATTTTTCCTCAAGATTACAAGTTTTAGAGACTCACATGCTACTTCCCCTATTTCATACTTCACATGAATTCCTACCACAATTATCATTTCTCCATCTCACCATCTACTTGGGGTTGAAATTTAAAGATGTCTACTTTCTCAAGCATACAAATGGAACCCATACCAAAGCGATAAATTAATTCCTTCCAAGGCACCATAAAGACAACTCAATTTTATGATATAAAACATGAAAGTCCACTACAAACTCTTCTAATTTTTAGGACCTTGAATATATTAGGTTACTGTAACAAATAAAAAATGATTTTAGATACTTTGATAGAAAATTATTCAAATGTATCATTCTAGAGAAATAACATCTTCAATAGTAAATTCCTCACTAAATTTTAATATTTGTACCCAAAATATGTTCTCACCCTCACCATTCCCTACCCCTTAAATAATTCAATGTGGTAAGAAGACCATTTGGGGCATAATTTATATGGAAAGATAAACTTACTAGCTACCTAGGCTCATACCAAAAAATAAAAACTCACACCTCACAACTATAAAAGATGGATTATTTTTGAATAAATACAGAAGGACCAAGAAGAAGGATAGATGATGGTGTAGGGATATACCTACTCCAACCACAAGGACCAATCCAATCGGATTGACAAGCTAATGAAGTGATACACAAGGGTGGTTTCAACACACCACACACACACATGAATGATCTAAATTGATTAAAATAAGTCCCAAATTACAAAAAAATAGAATAACACACACTTGTCTATAGCTTAACCAAACCTTCTCTTTGGAGACTTGGCTTCAAACAACAACCACATTATTGATTGTAGTTTAGTGGAATTTTTTAAAACCAGATTTATAACTATAAACTATTAATGATGGGAAATAATAAATACAAATATTTAGAAGAAAAAGCAATAAAATTAATGAGTAAGACCCAAATAATATATTGTATCTAAAAAATGGTCTAAATTGCTTCTTTCCCATACACTTGCCTATAAAGGCTTTTAAATGACTCATCACATTATATTTTGACTCTTCCTTTAGAATGACTCTTCAACTTCTCCTTGACACCTCATGTAGCTATTTTATCCTTTATTATAATTAATAATAGTCCATTTACCCTTGATAACATTCCATCACAAAGGAATTAAATGAAAAGGGTGCCAAAATGATACAAATTGAAAAGACTCAATGGAGACTGCACCATGCTACTTTGGCTTGTCCCAAGGTCCACATTACTACATAAAGTGGTGGTCAGTCCCAATCCATGTCAAACCAATCCATTAAGAAGAATCAATGGGAGGATCCTCATACAACTTTTTATTTAGATGCTCAGTAGTAAAAAGAAGTGTTACATGATACAATGACTTTAGTGATGGAGATACAAGGAGAGATCCAATTCCTTAAGGATATAGATATATTTACACATGATGACATACATAAAGTTATGGATCTTCATGACTCAGTGAGTGATGAGTTACATGATTTATGCAAGTGACTCCTTGATAAAGATATTGTGCCCCTTTTAATAAATTGGCTAAGTCATCATACACCTAGGGCTCTAGAGGATCATTGGTTAAACCATGCATGATGATAAGAGACTCATATCTAGCATAGTAAAAAGGGGGATAAAGAGATATTAGTTAATGTTATTATTGATGGATGATCCATTCAAGATATACTAGTTGATACTGGTGTTGAATTAAATGTCCTCATTAAGGATCCTTAAAGGAAGATGGCAAGCCCTACTTTATAGCCTTCTCTTTATGTGATGTTTGTGGCCAATAAGACTCAAAACCTACCTATTAGAGTCCTTAAATATGCCATCATGGATAGTTTATGTGTCACTTTCAAATCCAACTTTGAAATGATTGAGTTGGATGAAGTTGATGACTTTTCATCTCTCTTGGTTCTCCCTTGGTATTATACAAATAATGTTAACTTAAGCTTCAAAAGTGTTACACCAGTTTTGAGAATGATGAAAAATGCATGGTAATCCCCTCAAACCATGATCAAGGACCTCTTTATGTTGATCCAATTAATGTTGATGAGGACATTAACCATATCTACAATGCCACATCTTAGGGTACTGAACACCTTGATCCTAGACCAAATGGTACATTACATTGGATAGATGCACAGTCTATATCTGACACTACCAATAATGCTTGTGATTATTAGGGTCATGGTTAGTATGATATTATTATAAAGATTTGTGGTGATATAAGTAGTCAAGAGGATGCCCTGTATAAGTACCATAAACATCATAAGTTTGTTTGCCTTCTTCATAGATGTATTATGCCTGCATCACCCTTATGGTTAGATGAATCTCCTATATTTCATGGTCAAATGGAAGTTTGAGAGTTTGTGTAGTGGTTAGAGTATTTATATTTATTTGAAGATGACCAAATACACTCAATTATCCATATTTTTGATGGCATAGTTACTTGATGGTGAAAAACTCACCATCATAATGTACTCACTTGGGATCGAGTTTGTTCTACTCTACACCATCAGTTTCATCACAATAACCATGTTCATGTCACCTTAATTTATGATTGTATTAGTGTTCATGAAACTCATCTTGAATCATGTGAAAACATTTGGAAGGTAGATGAGATGTTTTTTCCTTAGTATCTATGGGTTCATGTATATTATGGTACTCTATGCATTTGGGTTAGATCATGATATATACATGAATATTGATACATGGAGACATATTATTGGTATTTCCTTAAGAGTAATATGATATGAAAAAATCATCTCCACCACCTAAACCTATATTAGACCATGAATTAAGAGAACAGATCTAGAAAGGAAAATAAAAGGTCATGTACTAGGTTGATGAAGGTGTTAGTTCTGATCCACATAATCCATCCATAGATCACTTGTATTTGCATACTAAGTATGGTGCATGAAATATATGAGGAAACATCTAGAATGACTAGTTTAATCACCTAAAAGTGATTCTTGAGTGCCACTTGAGACCACTTATCCCTAACTTATCCTGAGACCTATCCTAAAGAGAAATCACCATCATAACTTGCTCACTTGGGACCGAGTTCATTCTACTCTACACCATAAATTTCATCAAAATAAACATGTTCATGTAAAATTAAGTTATTATGGAATTAGTGCTCCTGAATCTCATCTTAAAGTCTACAAAACCATTTGGAAAGTAGATGAGATGTTTTCCCCAAAGTATCTATGGGTTCATGCATTTTATGGTACTCTATGCACTTGGGCTAGAACATGGTATGTACATGAAGAGAGACACATGGAGACATATAATTGGAATTTCCTTAATATTAATATGATATAGAAGAATCATATCCATTGCCTAAACCTAAACTAAATCATTAATTAAGATAATAAATCTAGAAAGGCAAATAAAAGGTCATGTACTAGGTTGATGAAGGTACCAGTTCTGATCCATCTAATCCATCCATTGATCATTTGGATTTTCATATCAATTATGGCACATATAATTTCTAAGAAACCACATAAAATGGCTAGTGTATTCACTTAAAAGTGACACTTGAGTGTTAAGAGTGTTATTCAAGACCACTCATCCATATATTAGCCCTAGACCTATCCTAAGGCATATTTTCAAACTTGTCCAGCCTTTATACTTGCCACATGCATCCTTAGTCATTCCTAAATTAGTCTTAACCCCTCATTATTATATCTTATCCCTTTGTGCCTTAGGTTTTAGCACCTAGACACTAGCATCATAATAAGAGCAATAACTCCACATGGCACTAGTGCAACAATATTGGCACTCCTGTCCTTTCCCTCTTTTTTCCACAAACATATATCCTTTCAAATATTAGACCTGTTAGGGTCAACCTAGACCTTTTTTAGCACCTATAAAAGCACTAGAATAGTATAAATACATGACTTTTATCCATTTATCCACTAGATGGAAAATTAGTTGCAAACTCAAAACAAGTTGTTCAAAGTTAAGTTTCTTAATGCCTATTATACCCTACTTATGCATACTAACATCTACAACATTCCTAAGCTCAGATTACTAAAACTTCCTATCTCAAGCACATTTAAAGCACTTAGGCCAATCATCAGACTAGTTTCACTTACACTATCACTAACACTCATGTGGTGAGAACTATATCAGGCTTGATCCCTCTTTAGAGTATTGATATGTAATAAACTTTCATCATAGTGGGGTGTTGAGGATGTCCAACCTACCCTACTAACAAACACACTTTTTTGCTTATATCAATTAGATGCCCTATCAACATAAAGGATTAGGGTTTCCTTATAAAATTAGTCAAAATAGGCCATCTACAAGGTCTTATAACTCATAAATGTAGGAACATGCCTTACAGATCCAGACACCGATGCACCTAAAAGCTAAAAACAATATTGCATAAAAGACACTACCACCAAAATAAGGACATGAACACCACATGATGCTATTATATAATTATGGAACTACTTTCTACGAGGTGATTTGACACTTGAATCTTGTTTATGACACTTAGACTAGTCCTTACCTCAATTTTTAGTCTCCAGATAATCTATCTCGGTCATTTTCCAACTAAGTTCTTATTTACATTATTTATTGTTATTTTTATAAAGCTCAAATTTACTCAAATATATAATCTATTAGAGGTTGTATTTATTTCATATTTATACCCTTATTTAATAAACTCAGTCCCCTTAACAACATAGGATTTACATACATTAAGTCCTAAAAGGTTAAAACATTTGATGAACCTGAATTAATTCAAATATTTCACAAACTCTAACCCTAGGGTTTCTATATTTGGCCTTTTAAGACCCTCAAATATATTTATATTTCATATAATCATGATAATAATGATAATTTAAGTTAATTACTTTTTGATGCAAAGTTTTATATCTTCTCTTGCAAGCTTGTTTCCTTTTATTTTAAATGAATTCTAAAGATGACATAAACACACATGTACATGATACTTTAAATTAGTTCAAATATATGTCATATTTCATAGCATGTTATCTTTATCTTATGTGTAATTCCATTAATAAGCTAACCCTTACACACAGAAAGGATTTATTACATAAGCTAACAAATATGTTTTAAGTTTCAATGTCAAATCTTATGCACATGAAAGAATTTCCTTTTCCTCCTCATCTTTATGAGGGTGATATCTAATTTTACTCTAACCAAGTCCATGCTATAACTCATACATGAGATTAATTATCCTATACTATTGTTACTAATTCCCATACTCATCCTATCTACACCTCTCCACTACAGGGTGTGTGCTTACATGTTCAATCAGAAGCAACTAGGGTTTGCACTTGTGAGACTTTAAGGGATCAAATTAATGGTATGAGTAGGTTAACATCAGAATTAAAGAATTAAAATTAGTTATTAAGTGAATAGGTCACATAATTTGGAATATTAAATTATATATACAAAGTCTTCAAAATATGTTAGTGCTCATCCTGTATATACATCTATACCTAACAAAGTTGTGCCTCACACTCTTTCATATCTGAATCATAAAATACAACATAATGCAATTAGAAGTGATTTAAAAATATTACAAGGTTAAAATAATATTTCAAGTGAGATACAAATGCAAATTATTAAAGCTTATTTGATCAACCTACCTCCCCTACACCAAATGAGGCGATACAAATATTATTGTGCATATCATAAAATGCATGGGCACCACACCAACTCATGTTTAGCATTGAAAATGAAAATACAAAATATAATGGATATAGATGACTCACATAGTGACACATCATCCACACAACATACAATGATACATCTAAAAATTCAAAAAGGGTCAAAATTAGAAATAATACAAAATTGGTTACCAAAGCATAAATTAGAAAAACAAAAGGTTCACATAGCACAATCAAAGGAAAAAATAATACAACATAAAAAAATTAAAAGGTGAAAATATACCTTTCTAGAATGAGGTTGAAATTTTAAAGTAATATGGGTTTGGTCAAAAATATATACAATAGTTTTATTATTAGGGTCAAGGTTTGGGTAAGCAGGCCCAAGGCATCACTACTCCTATTCTAGTAGTTGATAATGTTGATAAACAAGGTTTGGGATTTATTTAACACTCTAAGGAGAATCATTCATAAATAATATTTATCAATGTAAAATACCCATATACATAGGAAATGTTAAAAAAAGAGCCAAAACTTAAGTTTCAAAGTCTAAAATCATGTTAAGCCAACAAGCATTCTTAAAAAATGCTTTCTATTAAAAGAGCCTCTAGAGCACCATATTCCTATAATAATCACAATTTCAAAGGGTAAAATCACAATAAGTATTCCAAGTCACAATCTATAAAGGTCAACTCCACAGTATGAGGCAATTCCCTACGCTCATCTAGATACAATAGAAGTTAACATTAACATTTGAGGTTATTATGATTATTATGATTTTGACAATGAGCAATACTTAAATTTATACTACAACATAACAATCACACTACACAAGAGATTACCATTCCTATTTTTGACATAGGCCACAATGATAATGAGTCTCCCATGAGACTAATCGATTAGTATTGTTACTCCCTTCTTGTACATGCTTTGCTTATTTCTTTATCCTTGTATATAGTTTCATTTTCATGTTTCTTATACATATATTATATCCAAAAAATATAAAAATAATACAATATTTAAAAATCACAAAAATATTCAAATGTTTACTTAGAAATCACAAATTTTATACATTGTATGCATTTCCATGTTTACACTTATTATATTTTTTAGACACTACATATGATAGATATCTTAGTATAATTATTTTTAACATACATACATGCTTCACTTGTTCTTATTATGTGCTTGCAGACTACTACAGGACTCAAGTCCACTACACTAATCAATATTTACTATTATCTACCCATTGGGGGCATCTACATAGACACACAGGTTCTTCATTTGATACATTCACCTATTTGGGGGATGCCTATACATAATTTCGATTACCAGGTTACATCTTTATATACACTACATCACAACTTTAGCATTGTTATATTTTGAAATTGATCATGCTACACTTACTCAAAAAATTTCCATCTACTACTACTTTAGACTCAGTATATGTACATCTTATCTATTACACAAATTTATATTACATGTCCATGCATACTTTCATTTATATCTTTCCTAGTTTAGACTTTATTGTGTCTATATGATTCTTCTATTTAAGGGCATTTGAACATGCCGTTTCTCTTTAGCTCTACACCACTTATTTTCACAATACGTATGATTTGGACATGTGCCCATGTCTATGTATGTGTTTTCCTAATTATGTATGCAGACATTTGAACATGTCCTTACATGTGGCTCTAAGCCAAATTAATTTTTGCTTGTGTATGTGGATATTTGAACATGTCCTTGTATGTCTTGTTTTCTCAGATTTAGTGACATGTACCCATGTCCCTTGTATTGTGGCCCCTTGGCCTACTTTGCATGCCTCATGTGTGTTTTATGTATTCATATTTGTATGCATCATGGCCATGAAACTTATCTCTTTTTTATTACACACTCTAATTTTAGATTCCATGAGGGACCTAATATATCTACCCTTCCTACTTGGGTGTCATGATGGACATCATTCCTATCCCTTTTATCATATTTATTATTATATACATTATTATATCTATCTTGACAACCTTATGAATGATAGACATAACATACATCACACATTATAAACTTAAACTTAGACCAACTTACATTATGATGTTATGTATGCACATTATATTAGATTGTTATGTAGATATTATATATGCTCCAACTAACACACATCTTGTAGATATTTTTATTTTGAGGACATTTATTTCACAAGTTCATCAACTCCCCTCAAAATAGGGGTATTCATAGGGGTTGGTCATAGATATTAGGCTCTTATAATACACTCATTTTATATTTTTCAGTACATAGGCTTAGATTATAGAAATCAGATTCAGGTAAACACAAAGGGAAACAATGACACAAAGATCAGTACAATCGCACACAAATCAAAATAGATAGACATTGGTAACCCAATTGGGACACTAAAACCACATGGCACTACTATTCAATAGCCTTAGTTTTAAAAAAATTATATTGATTAGGAAATTATAGTAGGTACAGTCTAGGTTTGCATAGGTTCAATTACATATTTACTAGTTTTGCTTAGTTTAGCTCAGATTCATACTAGTTTAGTTCATATTCATACTAGTTTGATCATATTGGGGACATCATGCATGGCATAACCATTCCCATTTAAAGTTTAGATACTCAAATATAGAATATCATAACTCATTCCATAATCCATATGCTTAGATATCATATTTGGGGACATGTGCATGACACATTATTTTGATTTTCTCACTTACACACTAGTTGATTAGATGGAATAACAAATTCCATGTCAATCTCTATGTTTTATACATTAGACATCATATTCTAAGTTGCATACCAATTTCATGACTTACTCCATCTATAGTGGTTGGCATTCCTGAGTAGCTTGGAGCTACGTAATATACTTGAGTGGCTATAGAGATGACATCTCTAGTTAGACATTTCTATTTACATTGTATAGTTTTAGCTTCAAATGCATCTACTAAACTTGGGTATGTAATGATGGATTTGTAATCTAATTGAGTTCTTGAGACACCTACATGAGAGGGTTAGACACATCATCAATCCAATCCATGCTATTCATATGTCATGATCCACCAAGCAGGGGTGGGCAATGATGGATTCAAAACTAGATTAAGTTATTGAGCCACCCACACATGAGGATTGAACAAGCCTCATCTCAGTCTAATTTATTCATTTATTGATCACTATATACATGCACACACATAAGATATCATCGAGTTTATGCATTGATTCACATTCCTAGTGAGGTATATTTGTTCCTTTCCTCTCTCTTATCCCTTTACTCAATTTTACTTACTCAATTTTGTCTTTGATTTTAATATTTATTAAGGACTGATTTATGCACATTTCAATTTCATGACATGTAATGGAGCATGCTTCACATACTCATATCTAGACTCACGAGCTTCACCTCTTATATAAGTTTAGGCATGCTTTTTTTTCATTTATCCTAATCATTTCACTTTGTTACATTTCTAAAATAAAGGGGGCAAATGTAATACCTAAAAGTGACACCTGAGTGCTAAGAGTGATAATTGAGAACAATTATACCTATCTTACCCCTAGACCTATCCTAGGGCCTATTTTCACACTTATCTAGCCTTCATGTAGGCCACAAGCATCCCTAGTCATCCCTAAAATAGTTCTAGACTTTTATTCTAACATCTTGACCATTCATGCCTCAGGTTTTTCCACTTGGACACTAGCTCTATAATAGGGACAATAGTGCCACATAGTGCTAGTGTCCCAATATAGGCATTATTGTCATTCCTCTCCTTTTTTTAGAAAAAAATATTTTTTCAAATCTTAGACCTCTTAGGGGTTAGCCTAGATATTCTTTTTTCACCCACACAAGTACCAAAATAATATAAATACATGAATTTGAGCCCTTTATCCAATAGATGGAAAATTAGATGCAAATTACATATGAAAACTTAGAACAAGCTATGCATAATTAAAGTAATCAATCCTTATTCTACCCTAATTTTGTATACTACCATATACAACATTCATAGTATCATATTGCTCTTATTTATAATCTCAATCACACTCAAAGCACTCAATAAATCATCATACTTATTTCACTTACACTTGTACTAATACTTAGGTGGGGAGAACTGCATTAGGATTGATACCTCTTCATAGTATTGGTATGTAGGTAACTCTCATCAAAATGGGGTGTTGATTATGTCTAGCCTACCCCACTAAGAAACACACTTTTTTGCTTGTATCAATTGGATGCCCTAGCGACATGGACATTAGGGTTTTCTCATTAATTATTCAAAATGGGAAATATACAAAGTTTCAAAACTCATACACATAGGAACAAACCTTATATGTCTAGACATAAGTGTACCTAAAAGCTCAAAATCATCCTGCATAGAGGACACTATCACCAAAATAGGGACACTAATTCCACATGGATCTATTATCCAATTAGGGTGCTATTGTCCAAGAGGGGTTTCGACACCTAGATCTTATTTGTGACACATAAACTAGTCCTTACCTTAGTTTTTAACCTCCTGATCTTTCATGTTAGTCATTTTATAGATAATTTATTATTTGCATTATTTATTTCTATTTTTAGAAAGGTAAAATTTAGTCAATTTTGTAACAAATCATTTGTTATATTTATTACATATTTCTACATTGATTTACTATATTTAACCCCATTTTTAACATAGGATTTACATACACTAAGTTCTAAAAAGTTAAAACAACCAACATTTATATTTAGAACCACTTTAGATGATTCAACATAATATTGGCAAAGAGTAAGTACCCAAGATGGCTATTATGGGAAACTATTGGTTTGATATAGAGATATTCAAGGTTTTTGAACTGTTAAAGGAGTATCAAGAGGTTTGTCCATGGAATTACACTGAGATGAAAGGATTGTATTCTTCTTTAGACAAGATGTACATCAAGTTGGTAGAGGATGCTAGACTTGTTAGAAAGAGGCCCTATCATATCAATCCCAACTTGTGTACTTAGGTCAAGTAGGAGATTGATATCATGTTATGCACAAGAGTCATCACTCATATGGATGATTCTGAATGGGTGATCCCCATGGTCATTAGTATTATAAGGATGGTCACATTCATGTTTGTGTGGACTATTAGGTACTCAACACTGCTTATATAACCAACCCCATTCTGATACCCTTTACTAAGGAGATCTTAGAAAGAGTTACTAGGTGCATGATCTATATTTTCATTAATGGCTTCTATGGATATCATCAGGTCTAGATCATAGAAGAAAATAAACCAAAGACCACTTTTACAATTAAGTGGGATTTGTTTGCTTATAATATGATGCCCTTTGGGTTTAAGAATTGTCCTACTATGTTTTCACAGATTATGATAAAGGCTTTCAAGGACTTTATTCATAAATTAATTAATTCAACTTGGATGATTGGACTATCTATAGTTTAGTGTGAGACCACTATGCTAATATTTGCCTTATACTTGAGCACTACTAAAACCTTTAAATTTATTTGAATCTAAATAAAAAAAATTGTTGCCCCATTTGGCATTTTTCTAGGTCATGTTATTTGTCATGATGGATTCTTAACTGATCTGGCCAAGATTGTAGTTAATTTGCCTTCCAACTGTTGAACAGTATCATTGATTAAGGGAGAGATTTTTGAGCATTATCATTGAGTGTTGAGATTTGATATTTAATGTTGTCATTGATGTCAAAGGTTCTTATGAAGATGCATGGTTCTTTCATTGATATCAATATAATATCATTAAGGTCAAAGGTTCTTGGTCAAGTAATCTTTGAGGTATGTATATGAATGAGTTTTATTGTCAAACTTAGTGAGTGTTATTGATGTATGAGAGAAGTGATTAAAGAATATTGTTAGAAGAATGTTATAATGTCAGCTTGAGTCAAATCATTAAGAAATAGAATGAGTTATTATAGGTGGAATGATGAAATGAGTGAGATCTGAATAAGAATTTGTATGCTCTGAAGATTTGTGTAAGCAGTTATGAAGATACTTTGAATGAGATATGAAGATGAGAATGCTTTAAAGAGAATGATCCAAAGAATACTTGACAATATTTGAGCATGAGAGAGATTTTTTGAGGTTATATCTAAGGTGTTAAGGACCCCAAAAATGATTATAAGGTCAGATTAGAAGATTTGTATATACAACTCTGAAGATGATACAAACCTAGTTGAGTTATAAAGATTTGTATGTAGCTCCTAATGAGTTATATTGAAGCTCCAAAGAAGAATGAGTGTATGAGTTTCATTGAGAATATATAGAGGCATTGAAACACGAGATATTTTTCAAGGTGAATACTATAGAATGGAGAGAATGTCATATTCAAGGCATAATAGGACTTGTAGGTCAAGGCTTAGAAAACAAGAAGAGAGATGGTAGCTAAATGATGTAACATGATCAAATTTCATGACATGAATGAGAAGGTGAACATTGATATAGGCGAGTCAAGTTTTTTTAGGTATGCACATGAATTTTTAGTTCAAGGTTTTCAAGAAAAGGATTGAAACTTATTTCAAGGTTTATCAAGTGCATAGAATGAAGAGTTATCAACTTGAGAAGGTTTTATAAGTACTCATTGGCATGAAAAAATTCTACATGAGATCCTAATATTTTCATGGTAGATGGGGAAGGGTTCTAGATCAAATTTAAAAACATTGTTTTTTGTAAAGAGGAGCTAAGTTTTATGAATGACCATTAAGACTGGAAGATGGTCTAAGCCCTCATAAAACCTTAGCAGTGACCCGATGTTAAAGATATTATTATAAATAGATAAAAATGGTTTGATTTGATAAAAAAGTGATTGGAGGTTGAATCCAACCTTCCCAGGCATATCCAAGTGTGATTGGTTTATTAGGTGAGTAAGTACACCCCTACAAGAAAGTGTTTGTCTTTTGGAAATTTATTATAGAAGATAGAGTTAACTGATTCAAAGTTGATAAATGGATGAAAATAAAAGTGTGATAATTTTATTTATTGTTCATGAAGATTTATATATAGGTTCCATTTCTTAGGTGTGCAAATTTGGTGATCCAAGTTGGCCAATTGCTAATAGACCTAGTGGTGCAGACAGTAAGGAAATCAAATAGATGTGAGAAGATGTTTCTTGATGTGTTTTCATGTGAGAGTGATGCATTGAAATGCATGATGATTTTATTTGGGTCTTGAATTATATAACCATATTATCATAATCTTAGAAGTCTAATTAAGAGATTGAATCATTGAAGCCAAAATGGTTTATCTAGTTGAGTTGAGTTTGTGAGAGAGAAGGTAAGAAGATTGGTCTATAAGACCAATAGTTTTCATTAAATCTCATGATACAATTAGTTATTTCTGATTTTATGATTTTATAAGATCCTATTCATCCATTTAAATCTTTCAAATATATTCAATCATGTGTCAAATGTTCATGACTATTTTTTAAAGCCAGTTGGCAGTTCTGAGTGAACATATTGTAGAGAAATGTTTGAGCCTATTTACCATAAGTTGAAGCATAAAATGAAGTTTGTGATGACCCTGAGGTAATGATTTTTTGAATATATATATATATATATATATCCATTTTTTTTGGAAAAATTGAGTATATGCCTCAGTTGTTCAAGACAAAGTTTTTGTATATGTACAGGGCTTTTATAAGCAGTGATTTCAAGAAGGGTTCAAGTGGTAGTTGGATCTAAAAGGTGTTATAGACATAAATTGAAGTTAGAAAAGGTATATTTGAGTGGTGTATGACTTTTTCCTACTATTTGAGGTGTTTTTATATGCTTCAAGAAAGATCAAAGGGTAGCGTGTTGTTAAGAATACCTATTAGGTCTCTATAAGCCTAAAAAGGAGTAAGGGCTAAATGATGTATGGATGACCTATTGTAATGATTGATTCATTATTAATTCATGACATTTTAATAATAAAATACATATTTATGGCCTACTTAAGTGATTTGAATGTGGATATGATTAATAAATATATGATCAAGAGACTTGTATAAAAGCAAGGCAGTTTAGGCTTATTTGGTATGCTTAGAGGATGCTAAGTGTGGGAGAGAAAAAGAGGATAGGAAAATGATATATATAATTAGTGATAAGGATTTCATGAAAAAAATCATATAAATGTTATGAATATATAACATAAGTTCTACATATGAGGATCAAGGTCATAAGACCTAATCAGGCCATGAAGAGGGTTAGTTAAGTGAATAAGGCTGAAGGTTAGTTTGAGAGGGACTAAAGAGAGTGAATATTTAAAAGATTAGATCATCATCTATTATATAATAAACAATTGTTATTGAAGGTGATAAAATAATTAGATATCTGAGTTGGTGCTGAATCATCTAGGGGGTTGGTGCTTTCGTACAAGATGGTGCTTACTAAAGTCTAGCTGAGTTGGTGCTGAGCTAGTTGGGGTTGGTCCTCCATGTGAAGTTTTTGCTTCACTAAAGATTGATATTTGTCTTATAATAATTTATTCAATTTGATTTATCAGTGTGTGTTTTTTCTAGAGGGTTTTCCATGTATATGTTGTGTTCATATGTTTCATGTTCTTATGATTTGATGTTTATGCTTGCTTAGATTTACCTGCTTGTTAGAATCGTTCATAATGGTTAAGTGAAATTGAATGAAAAGTTTTGAATATTGGTTCACCCCCATCTTATTCATATTATTTTCAATAATTGGTATCATATCAGGTCTTTTATAATAGGCTTGATAGCCTAAAGGAGATCGTAAGAAGTAAGGATGACTAATCATCAAGCTCAAGGTGGTTTCTCTACCAATAAGGCTACATTGTTAAATGGATCTAACTATGCCTTATGTAATTTTATAATGAATATATATAATGTAATAAGGAAATGACATTTGGTATTTAGTTATGGATGGCTATATTGTATCTCTAATTCTACCAACAAATGTAGTAGGTAAGAAGGCTAGTGAGAATAACTCCAAGGCAATGAATGTCATTCTATGTGGCTTATCAGAGGTAGACATAGTAAAAGTAATGAATTATGTCTTATACAAATATATATGGGACAAATTTAAGACCATCTATGAAGGAGACACCAAGGTAAAATTTTCCAAGTTGCACACCGACAGAAGTTAGTTTGAAATTCTAAATATGAAACTATTACATCCTACCTATTGAGGGTTGATGAAGTTGTAAATATCATAAGAGGATTAGGAGAAGAAGTGAAATATTCTACTATTATTCAAAATTTATTAAGATCACTAACTCTTAAATTTGACTCTAAGGTGTCTTTAGTAGAAGAGGTGTGATTTTTATACAAGTAGAGATGGATGGGCTTCATGGCATATTGACTGCCTATGAGATGAGAACAAATAAAGGAAGAACTCTCAAGAAGGAAGTAGTTTTTAAGGTTGAAAATGAGACAAAAGAAGAGAAGTCAAAGATGATGTACGTTTAGATATTGATGATGATGAACTCATATATATGTTTGCTATGAAATTTTTGGCTTAGGAAATTATAAGGGTAAGTTACCTTTCAAATTTTTTAGTTGTGGAAAGATTGGTCACTTTGCAACCAAGTGTCCTAATAAGGATAGATCTAAGAATAATGAATAACATGATGGATATGATATAAAAGCTTATAAATATGATAAAAACAAGAGAGAGTTCAAGAAGAAATAAGGAAAGGATCATTCAAGAATAAGAAGAGCTTATACACAAAAGATTACAATTCATCATATGTAAGTGATTCAAACACATCTGACAGTGAAGGTGATAGGAATGAATCTGAATATGAAAATAATGAAACTCTATTCATAGGCATAGAATTATACAATGAGGGTTGTTCAAATGGAAAAGGTCTCATGATTGATGCAGAATCAAAAGAGAAGGTATACTATGACAATGAAGAAGGAAAAGCTGAAGTGGATCTTGAAGCAGAGCTCATGAGTGCCCTAGAAGATTTGAATCTTGTGAAAAATAAGAATGGGAAACTAAAGAAATTAGTTTAGGACTATGAGGAACATATTGGATTGTTTGAGGAAAGGCTAAACAACACTTCGAAGGAGTATGAAGAGATCATCCAACAAGTTGAAACCTAGATAGATATTATGGTAGAAAGCCTAAATGATAAAGAAAAAGACTAAAATAGATATGAAACTAAAATAGAATCTCTAAAATTTGACTTAGATAAAGCGTCCAAGAAGGTAAATAACTTTGTGAAGTTTGAAAATAGAATTGAGGCACTAGATGATATCCTGAATAGTCAGAAGTCTACAAGTGACAAGACAAGTCTTGGATTAAAAGAAGACCAAAATAAGGCATCTCTAATTGAGAAGAAAACTATTTAAGACAAGAAGGTCAACATGAAAATACCTATCAGACAACCTATTCCTACAAGGTATGCTAGTTCTTTTAATGGTTATTAATTTACATGTAGTCAGTTTGGTTATAGAGCAAGATAATGTATAAGACCCTCCAAGAATGAGTACTCATGAAACTATGGAAAAAGAAGTAATTGGTCAAAGGGAGATCATAGTCATCATCATACAAATGGTATGTATAAGGTGGTTTGTTATAACTATCATAATGTCGGACATACTGTAATATTTTGTCCTAGTAGAGTTAGAAGGTCATCCAATCAAAGATAAGAAGGTTCATAGTCATACCATTGAGAAATGGATCAAGAAGTCAAAATCTATAAATAAGGTAAATATAGAGAAAAAGACTATAAAAGAAGATTCTATGAAATCTCAAAGTATAGATTGGTGTTTCTTAATTCACATGCTAGGAGACAAAAGAGGTATTAGTTCTCATATGATTGATCAAAGCAGTAAGAATGAAGAAGTGACTAAGAAGAAGAAGGATGACAAGGTGAGTCATGATCAACTCATAAACCAAGGTGGGATGTTTAATACTATAGATCATAAGTTAGAAGTGAAGGAATGTTAAGAACAATTTTTATTTGCATGTGTTGACAAGATAGTCAAAAAAAGAAGGATTACAAGATGGATGATGAAAAATCCATGTCAAAGATCAAACCTATAGTACTAGTCAAGTCTAGAAGAATGTTAAAGAATATTCGGTCTTGTGAAAAGGATATGGAGAACTAGGAATCTCCTAAGTTCATATTGTTATAAGTGCCCTATGAAAAGATGGTGGTTCCATTAAGCTTCATGGAGACATTATTGTATCAAGAAAACCATGAGGGTGCAGTCAAAGAAGGTTTATTTTAAGAATATTCTAGGTTATATATGTTACAAGCAATGAGATGAAGATGGGTTTTATCCTTTCCTATGTTGATAGCTCTATGTTTTGAAGTAGCAGCATGATGAGAGATATAAGAATGGAATCAAACTATGCAGATAATTGGTATATAAGAGGTAAGCTTTTGATATTTGTTTATATGAGCCTAATCTATGAATACAAAGGGGGAGACTCCATTTCTACATTTGGTATCTAGTATGGGATAGCCATGTGTATGGTCAAGAGTTTGGTATCTTCTTTACGCATGTTGAGAAAGGTATGTGATATTGAGTTTCTAGTTCTTACAAATTAAGATATGCTTGGTCTAAGGGGGAGCTTGGTATCTCTATTTTATTTATAAAGAGAGTGCTTTCTCTTTGATATTCATGGAGTTAAGGAGATATTATGCCTGAGATGCTTCATAGACTCTATTTTTTGAGATTTTGATGAATCAAATAGGAGAGTGTCTTATTTAAAAAGTTTTTCAATAATGGTTGTCATAAGTGGTTGTTATAGTTGCTGAAGACTTTGTGCCATCTAATGTCTTTGAGAGATAGTATCATATCATAGGAGAAGAGTATGATTTTAGTAGTTTCAAATGATATTTGATATCTATTGCTAACAGAAGCAGGGTGGATGCTTGGTTTGAGGAGGAGATATTCAAGTTATTAACTAAGTCTGAACTATGTTGAAGTGGTATTGTAATATGAGTTCATTATGAAAGAGATGATAATTATGGAACAACTTTATCATTAATGTTAAAGAGGGAGAAAGATCATAAAAGATGAAGAAATGAGAAAGATCATAAAAGATGCGAAGGAGAAAGATAAAAAAGATGAAAAAAGGGGAAAGTTCAAAAAGGGAGAAAGAAAAGGAAAGAACCAAGTCTAATAGATGATTTCCATCAAGAAGTGGTTGATAGAGTTTTCTAAGTATGTTTGCCATTAATGACAAAAGAGGAGATTGTTGAAAATCATTGATTAAGGGAGAGATTGTTGAGCACTATCATTAAGTGTTGAGCTTTGATATTTAATGTTATCACATATGTAAAAGGTTATTATGAATATGCATTATTATTTCATTAATGTCAATCTAATATCATTAAGGTCAAAGGTTCTTGGTCAAATAAGCCTTGAGGTATGTATATGAATGAGTTATGTTACCAAGCTTAGTGAGTGTTGTTGTTGTATGGGAGAAGTGATGAAAGAATTTTATTTGAAGAATGTTCTAATGTCAACTTGAGTGAAATAATTGAGAATTAGAATGAGTGAGTATCGGTGGCATGATGAAATGAGTGAGCTATGAATAATAAGTTATATGATATGAAGATCTACGTAAGCAATTCTGAAGATGATCTGAATGATCTACAAAGATGAAAATGCTCTGAAGATAAATGCTTCAAAGAATACTTGAAAGTATTTGAGAATGAAAGAGATTGTTTAAGGTTGTATCTAAGGTGTTAAGGACCTCAAAAATTATTAGAAAGTCAACTTTGAAAATCTATATATAGCTCCAAAATGCTAGAAGATCCCAGTCAAGCTGTAAAGATCTATATGTAGCTTCAAAGAGTTTCTATTGAAGCTCCAGTTAAGAATGAGTGTATGAGGTTTATTAAGCATATGTAGAGGCATCAAAACACATGAGAGTTTTCAAGGTGAAGACTACATAGTGGATAGAAGGTCAGATTCAAGGCATAATAGGACTTATAGGTCAAGGCATAAAAATCAAGAAGAGAGATGGTGGCCAAATGATATAATAGGTTTAGATTCCATGGCATGAATGTGTAGGTGAACATTGATAGAGGTGAGTCAAGTTGTTTTAAGTATGTGAATGAAGTTTCAATTCAAGGTTTGCAAGATAACGGTTAAAAAGTATTTTAAGGTTTCTTGAGTACACAAAATGAAGAGTTATCTACCAAAGAAGGTTTTATTAATGCTCATTGGAACAAGTGGCATATACATGAAATATTAATATATTCATTGAATATGGGGAAGGGTTTTAGCTCAAATTTTGAATCATTAGTTTCTTAAAAAAGGAGATAAGTTTTATGAATTATCATTAAGACTAGAAGATGGTCTCAACCCTCATAAAACCCTAACAGTGACATGATGTTGAAGATCTTGTTCTACAGATCTTAGAATAGTTTTATTTGATCATGTTGTCCCCCAAAAATATCACTCATTTTTGAGACAAAATTTGAACTATTTCAGTCCTACAGACCAAAATTATCTCTTTCCTTTTCAAAATTTGTCTTGGGCATTCAAATTCCTCATTTTTTAAGCTTTTCAAAAATCTACAGACTCTACAGGCTTAAATCTACAGACTCTACAAGCTTGAATCTACAGACTTATCAGGAAGAGGAAATCTATGGACTCAGTAGGAAGAAGAAATCTATGGACTTTTCAGGTCAAGTTCAATGGGATTTACAGGCTTAAATCTATGGACTATTTAAAGGTTAGAGAAAACTACGAAATTGGTTTCTACAGACTCTACAGGCAGGTTCATTTCTATAGGTTCAAAGGCTTTTGTAGGTGGGTTCAACCAAAAGAATTAGTTTCTAACACTTGGTCATTTTTGGGATTGGTTCAGTGCTTTGGTTCAAACAAAAATCTCCATCAGAAAGCATTAGTAGTAGGTTCAACATTTGGTTCATCCTTTGGTTCAATGTCAAATGGTTCAAAGGCAGGTTCAATCAAGCAATTCAATGCTTTGTTTCACTCTTTTGGTTCATCTTCTTTGTTTCATCCTTTGGTTCAATCAAATGGTTTGTCAGTCAATTCAAGGCTTTATTTGAACTATTGAACCAAAACTTGATTCAACGATTGGTTCAACGTCTTGTTTCAATGGAGCATTTCATCGACTTGGTTCATTCAATTGAACCATCAACTTGAACCATTTTGGTTCAAATCTTGGTTCAACTAATTGGTTCAATGAAGAGGTTCAACAGTTGGTTCAAACAAAGGGTTCATTAGCTCGAACCATTTTGGTTCAAAGCATAGGTTTAACAAGTGGTTTTAAAGCCTTGGTTCAATGGAATGGTTCAATAGTTGGTTCATAACCAAAGTTCAAAAGAGCAATTCAAAATGCAAGAGTTCAAAGGGCCTCTCAAAGGACAAGTGCCCTTGTGGAGCGCACTTGGTCAACGAAAATACCCTTCAAAAGGGTCATTTTCAAAAGGGACTAAGGCAAATAAAGGCAGTCATAATTCTTTCAGACTTTTGTCTAAAGGAATTCCTTTAGACAAAAAGTCCAAAAGAATTTTGAGAAGTCACGGAAGTAAGAAACTCGAAGGAATTCACAAATTGGAAAATAGAACAATTTCTGCAGACAATTTGTCCACGAGAATCGTTTGCGAGAATTTGCCCAGGGAAAAGATCGAGGAAAATACCCATGGGAATTTGCCCACGGATAAATCCCAAGGAAAGCCCATGAAGACTTAACCCTAAGGAAAAAGGCCACCAAAGGACCCCAAAAGGGTAGGTGCCCTTACGAGGGACTCTCGGTTGCCAACTTAAAGGGCACTTCCTGAAGCTGAAGGGTCACCTTCCCTTCGGGAAGGATGTAAAACAAAAAGCCCAAAGGCCATTCAGGGATCATTTTTTAAGGCCTAAAAGGGCAAGTCCAATCCAAAAAAGTGCCAAAGAGAGAGCTAAAAGAATACCAAGGGGTGATATGCTTGAAGACATCAAATTTAACACAGCGAACTAATCGTTGAAAACATAGTGACAAGTGCACGAACATCAAATTCAAGACAATAAAATAACCATTGATCATTTGAACCTATAGACCATAATGCATTCACAAACTTTAAGGCCAAGACCAATAGAAAGTGAGGAAGGAATAGAACAACAAATTGAATCTAGGACCCGATTCAATTAACTAGAAAAGGAAGAATGATGAAGGTAAGATCAGATCACTAGGTGGACATTGAAAGTTGTAAACTTTCAATAAGCATGACTTGTTTCCCTGTATTGATAAAATCAAATGGGTAAAAATGAACCTAAGTTCTAGCTTGTCCTCTTAACAGATTCCAACACAACATGATGTGTTACTGTTCCTGAGTCCTTCTTGAAATGGCTATATAAGGGACTCTCTTCTATTATAAAAGGATCTCTTTTTGACAATCAGAATGAAACTCTACCCAAATTGAAAGGCATTTTTTGAGACTTTGAGCTTAGTTTGTTGATCATATTTTGTTATTGGAATAAGAAAGCAAGTGATTTTTTAGACTTTGTGCTGTGATATCTTTGTTGTTGGGGAAACTATTCTTATGTCTTTTTCCTTAATATATCTTCTGTTCCTTTAATTCAATAAGAAGAATTAGTGATAGCAGTCAGGAAGGTGTCCTAAAGAGTCAAGTGTGGAGAGACTTTGTGTCCCCATAATTGCCTTTAGTGTGTTTTCTTTTAATTTCTATGTAAAGGACTTTGGGATGACTTTGTGCCCTCATTGTCCTTCGTATCTTACTCTTGAGCAATTCAAGTGGAGACTTTATGCTGCATCTTGATTTGCTGGTTATTACATCCTTTGCTACATTTTTTTGTTACTACCAGGAGTATTCTTGTGGTTTTTTGAATAGTACTTATCAAAGAAGAGGAGTATTGTCTGTCATTTCCCTTGAGTTTTTCCTTTGATCTGCACGCATCATCTCTGAAAAAAGAGAGATGGATGGTTTGTCCTACCCCTGAGTATTATATTCTATTTATGTATATATAGATTATCTATAGGGAACTTCCCCTTGATGAGAGGAGAGATTAGTCCCCTTCTGATGTGGTAAACCTACACATTTAGATGACTAATCTTTCTACTTTGGCTGATCAGACCTATTTTGTTTATCAATACGTTGATCCACAAAATATTCAACCAATAGTTTTTGGTGACTCCGCTAGGGATATAACCCATTATCATTATAAACCTTATCCATTATAGACTCTGGTGGCTCTATTTCTTGTCTTACCCATTATCCATTTATATTCTTACCATATATCCATTCACCTCCACACTAATCGGGAAAGAATGCACAGTTTAAAGCCTCAAGCTTTAACTAAAGCAAGGCCAATTTTTTTCCATTTTTGTTTCACAATCTGGAAAATTCAAGGTATACACAAAGCCAAAGGGTTAAAGGTATCATTGACCCTATATTTGAGTTAGTACAACAAAGTGATTTTGATATGTTTCCTTCACCATCTTGTCTCCAATGAACCAAGAGTTTTCCTCCTACTAAAGTCAGATTTCCATTGCCAGACAAAGTATCTACTTCTATTGTTGATAAAGCTTTACATATAATTAATCCTCTAAGATTTGTTATCCCTCCTTTTCATAATCCTAAAATGGTAGTTCAAGGCCCCTGGGGTAATGATTTTGGTCCTCTTAATCTTACTCCACCTCTACATGAGCTTTCACGTAGTTTAAGGAAGAACTTCCCCAAGTTCTATGGTGATGGGAAAGTTCATCTTGATGAGCACATTGTAGCTTTTCAACATAGCTTGTGGAGTAATCAGAGTAGAATTTGAAGATGTAGTAGTCAATATTTTTATAAAAACATTAAAAGGTGCTATTGTAGATTGGTTTTATCATCTATAGGCTCGGTCAATGACTGATTGGAATACTTTCAAAGCTAAGTTTGAAGCTAGATTCAAACCTTCAAAAGATACACATACACTTCTAGCTCAACTTACACAGATGAAGAAAGAGCCTCATGAGCCTATGAAAAACTTCATAGCCATATTTGAAAAATTGAGAAATAGAATCCCTGTAATTGCTAGACCTACAGCTGAGAATCTCAAATGCTTTTTCATTATTCTCAACTACCTGAAGTAAGTTTTCTCTTGAGACATGATGGTCAAATAGATCTTCCTATAGCTCAAATTTTGGCCACTGAGGTATAAGATGATCTCATCTTAGCAGGAAAGATAAGAAGAGATCTAAATATAAATAGAGCTTCATCATCTTCTAAATATGCATCTGCAGGCACCACAGATCCAATGGTGCAGAAATTAGCAAATGAGTTACTTGCTCTTAAAAAGAAAATGGCTCAAGGAATGTCTTCTTCTCCTTCATACAAAATGACATTCCCAAATCAGTCATATCAAGGCAATGCTACCAAGAATCAAGGGCAACAAAATTGCCTTCCTCCCCCACAAGGGAAACTTGCCCTGGAAGCTCCTCCAACCAATTCAGCAATGGGATATCTTGAAGTAGAATCAGAATTCTCTTTCCAGCTTGAATTGAATCAAGAAAATGACACTGATCTCCTTGAATACAATCAATAAGAATCAGCTGGTGACTCCCACATTAGTTTCCTGAATTATCAAGATGAACCCAAAAGTAAAGAAAAGCTTTTGATGGATCATATGACGTGTTTACTAGATCTAAGAACTAATAAGTCTAGTAGGCTGATAAAGAGAAGATAGAACAACAAATGCAACCAATAGTCACAATTGTTAAATGTGGAACCATTCGACCTTTTTAGTCAAAGGACATGATAATCACCCAAAAGGCAAATACATCAATCTCACCTTTCCCTTCTAACTCAAATTTGTAAACCAGCTGACCTCTCATCCCTCCTAAGACTCAGAAAGTTGAAGTACCTTTCTCTATACCTAGTTCAATTTAGCCATTTGACATAATTGATCATGTCAAAAACACAAAAATACAAATGTCTGAGTTTGAAAATTTGCAGTCCAATCTTGATCAATTGAATAAGCTAGTCCAATATGTCAAAAACCAAAAAATCCCTATAGAAAAAGGATAAAAAAGTAACTCTTGATTCTTCAAAGAACATGCCTATTCCAAATAATTTGGTCAATACTCCTCTAGCTACTCCTAGAAAAATAGAACCTTTCTATGTTTCCCTATTAATTAATGGCCCCAAGCTGAGTAATTGTATTATAGACTCAAGCACATCTGATAATGTTATGTCTACTAAAGTAGCTGAGTCTCTTTGTCTCACACTAACCAAGACATTTGGAAGATATTTCTCCATGGAGAAAAAGCAAGTACCATTGCTAGGGAAAATCAAAGATGCCCAATTTGTATTTGTAGCCTTTTCAGACAAGAGAATCAAGATGACTGTCTTGGTGGCTGACGTCCCATCATCCTATGGCATTTTGCTTGGACAAAATTTCGGCAAGGACATGGGAGGAGAACTAAGCATGAATCTGTCTGAGGCAAGGATCCCTATCTAAGGCGTAATGAAGAGGTTGCTCCTTAAAAAAGAAGCAAAATATGTGGTCACCCAGACATCAGCCCCTAAAGCTCAAATCATTTTTGAATTTATATGTATGGGTAACTATTTTCTATCTATAGATGAAGTGCATGAAACACCTAAAAGTATCAACTCAAAAATTAGTTCAACAAGAACAACAAAAAACTTAGTAGGCTACAGTAAAGACCAAGAAGGATCCTCCATTTCTGATGAAGGAAAGTCTAAAGAAAAATCAGTATTAGATGAGATATGGACTTTGGAATTTGATGGTAGCTATTCTTGTACTAGTTTAGGAGCTGAGATTGTCTTGATATCTCCTCAAGGAGACATGTTCCCTTCATCTTACAAATTACAATTTAACAACACTAATAATACAGCTGAATACGAATCTTTGTTGCTAGGCATGAATGTTGCTCAAGACAAAGGCATCAAGTTTCTTCATGCCAAAAGGGATGCTGAATTAGTAGTTTTTCAAGTGAGGAACTTATACCAAACTAAGAATGAAAGATTATGCCACTACCATAACTTGGTTTGGGACCAAATTGAAAGTTTTGATGCTTTCAACATTTATGCCATACCCAAAGAGTCAAATGACAGAGCTGATGCACTTGTTATTTCTAGAACTCTCTTAGTTTCTCATTTAGATTTCAAAGAAGACAGGTATACCATTGAGCTAGTCTATAGACCAAGTGTTCTTAACAAGCTAACCATTAACAAGTATTCAATGATGATCATCAAATCATTGCCTTCCTAGAATAAAAAGATAATTTTGAACAGCTATGTTTTGAAGGCAATTAATCTCAAAAGAATGAATCTGTGTCTGAATCCAGTTTAGATATAAATGAAGAATTCTTGCAGCTGAAAGGAAACAAAATTCCCAAAGGCCTAGTTTCTCTTGAAAAACTATTTGATAAGCATGATAGATTCATCAAACAACAACAAACAGACTCTAGTTTCTCTCAGGGTTTTGATCAAGTGAATCTGACTACTAAAGAAAACCCTAAGATGATCAATATTGGTAAGTGTTACACCCCTAAAGAAAGATTCAAGTTCACTTCTTTATTCCATCAATACATAGATGTCTTAACATATTCTTATGAAGACTTGAAGTCTCTCAAACTAGTTGAAATCTGCCATGAGATTCCTCTCAAGGCTGACTCAATGCCATACAAGCAAAAATCTAGATAGTATAATCTAAAAATATCAGGTACTATTCTATCTGAGATACAAAAAATGTTAAATGCTAGAATCATCTTTCCAATCCATCATTCTACATGGATTGTGAACATAGTGCCTATAAGGAAGAAGAATGGCAAAATATGCATTTGTGAAGATTTCAAAAATTTGAATCAAGCATCTTTGAAAGATAATTATCCTTTGCCAATCATGGATAAAGTGCTTCAAATAGTGATAGGTGCAGAGATGTTATCAATTCTGGATGGCTTCTTAGGTTATAATCAAGTTGAAGTTAGTGAAATAGACCAACCTAAGACTGCATTCACCATGCCTTGGGGTACATTTGCATATAGGAGAATGCCTTTTGGTCTAATAAATGTTGGTGCTACCTTTTAGAGAGCAATGGATCTATATTTCAAAGATGAGATTGGTAAATTCATAGTGGTATACCTTGATGACTTGACTATCTTTTCAAATCATCGATATGATCATGTACGCCACCTACAACAAGTGCTAGAGCGCTACTGCCAGAATGGTATTTCCTTAAATCTTAAAAAGTCTATTTTTAGAGTAAAAAAATGGAAACTCCTTGGACACATTGTGTCCAAAGAAGGCATAAAGATTAACTCAGATAGAGTCAAGTCTATTCAAGAACTTAATTTTCCTACAAGTAAGAATGTTGTTCATTATTTCTTTAAAAAAGTGAATTTATTACAGAGATTCAACCCAAATTTGCTGAGAAGACTAGGCACATTGTGAACATGATGAAAGGGAAGACCATCTTCAGTTAAACTAAAGAAGGAAAAGCAACATTTTAGGATATCAAAACTACCATTGCTCACGCCCCTGCCTTGGTTTGCCCAGATTACAACAAATATTTCATCATATACAGTTATGTGTCTGAACACACTCTTTCAGCAATTCTTGTTCAACAAGACAAAGAAGGTATGGAATTTCCTATCTCTTTCATGAGTTGTATTCTCAAAACCCATGAGATAAAGTATTCAAATATAGAGAATCATGCTTATGCTTTGGTGAAAGCAGTCAAACATTTTTGCTTCTATATTCTAAATTCACACACTACTGCCTTAGTTCCTGACACTACAGTCAAGTCTGTATTAACTCAGTAAGAGTTTGGCATGAAAAGAGGTAATTGGATTGCAAAGATCCAAGAGTTTGATCTAGACATCAAGATGACAAAGCTGTTCAGGGGTAAAAGCTTATGCCAATTAATTGCTGACAATAAGCCAGAAGACACACAACATGAAGAAACTAAAGTGGAAGAGACACCAACAGTTCTTTTTGTCTCCATTACCAATGAGTGGTATTCAGGTATCACTCATTTCCTTACTTATGGTGAATAACCTACTTATTTGTCTTACAAAGAAAGGAGGACCATCAAGTTGAAAGCTACCAATTTTGTCCTTTGGGGGACAACGGCTTGTATAAGAGAAGCATAGATGGAGTATTCCTTCACTGTGTAGACAAAGAGAAACAAAGACATATTTTGAAATCTTTCCACAATATAGCCTATGGAAGACCTTTTTTTGCTTCTATGATTGCTCACAAGATTTTGTGAGCCAGGTATTACTGGCCAACTCTTTTTCAAGATGCACATAAGTGGGTAAGAAAATGTGAACTCTGTCAGCAATTTGTTAGAAGACCCAAGTTAGCTGCTATGCCTCTCAAGCCAGTGATCATAGAAGAACCTTTCTAGCAATAGGAACTTGATTTTATTGGGACAATAAATCCATCTTTAAGTGCTAGACATGATTATGTCCTTATAGCAATTGATTATTTCACCAAGTGGGTAAAAGCAATCCCAACTAAGCATGCTACTTCAGAAGTTGTATGCAACTTCCTCAAAGAGAATATCATTTCTAGGTTTGGAGTTCCCATCAAAATTATTACTGATAATGTAGCTTGTTTCACCTCTCAAGAGATTACACAATTTTGTTTCCATTATAGAATTACACTCTCTCACTCTTCTGATTATTTTCCACAAGGGAATGGACAAGCTAAATCTAGCAATAAGAATATGGTAACTATTATCAAGAAGTTAGCAAATGACAATCAAAGAACATGGCATAAAGCATTGGTTGATGCTCTGTGGGTAGATATAATCACACCAAAGAGGGCAATTGGTATGTCTCCTTTTCAAATTCTTTATGGTATCAATGTTGAGATACCAATCATCTTAGAATTACCAGCATTGAAATTGGCAAAGGCAATTGAAGATCAGACATATGAAAGTTTTCTTGACAAAAGAATCATGTGCCTAGCTGAGCTGGAGGAATAGAGAACCATGGTGGTGGATAGAATTTCTGGTCATCAAAGTCTAGTAAAGAAACTCTTTGACCAAAAGGCTAGAAATCATGATTTCCAGATTGGGGATCAAGTCTTATTGTGGGACAAAAGGAGAGAACCAAATGGGATGCATGGAAAATTTGAATCCCTTTGGAGAGGCCCATTTATAATTCATCAGCACATTGGTGAAAATAGCTTTCTATTGAAATATCAAGATGCCACACTCTTTTCTCTACCTCACAATGGGAAGCATCTGAAACACTTCAACTCTTGAAGTATCAGATCATTGCATCTATATATATGTATATTTATATAATTTTTAATTCTATTTTGTTTTGTTTGTTTCTGTTTTGATGTCTTTCATTTTTGGGTAGCATGAATCCATTACCCAATGGTACACATGAAGACACTAGAAATTATAGATTCTACTCCTTTCAATTCTTTTAGCAATTGATAGAAATTCCCCAATTAGAGCCAGCTGTTGTCCCCCAAAAATATCACTCATTTTTGGGACAACATTTGAACTATTTTGGTCCTACAGACCAAAATTATCTCTTTCCTTTTCAAAATTTGTCTTAGGCATTCAAATTCCTCATTTTTCAAGATTTTAAAAAATCTATGGACTCTGTAGGCTTAAATCTACAGACTCTATAGGCTTGAATCTATGGACTCTGTAGGCTTGAATCTACAGACTCAACAGGAAGAGGAAATCTACGAACTCAACAAGAAGAAGAAATCTATAGACTTTATAGGTCAAGTTTAATGGGCTTTACAAGCTTAAATCTATAGACTCTTTCAAGGTTAGAGAAAACTACGGACTTGGTTTCTATGGACTCTGCAAGCAGGTTCATTTCTACAGGTTCAATGGCTTCTACAGGAGGGTTCAACCAAAAAAATTAGTTTCTAACACTTGGTCATTTTTGGGATTGGTTCAGTGCCTTAGTTTAAACAAAAATCTCCATCAGCAAGCATCAATAGTAGGTTCAACATTTGGTTCATCCTTTGGTTCAAATGCGGGTTCAATCAAGTGGTTCAATGCTTTGTTTCACTCTTTTGGTTTAATCAAATGGTTTTTCAGTCGGTTCAAGGCTTTGTTTGAACCATTGAATCAAAACTTGGTTCAATGGTTGGTTCAACAAAAAGGTTCAACATCTTGTTTCAATGGATCATTTCATTGGCTTGGTTCATTCAATTGAACCATCAACTTGAACCATTTTGGTTCAAATCTTAGTTCAACTTATTAGTTCAATGAAGAGGTTCAACAGTTGGTTCAAACAAGGGTTCATTGGCTTGAACCATTTTGGTTCAAAGCCTAGGTTCAACAAGTGGTTCAAAGCCTTGGTTCAATGGAATAGTTCAATAGTTGGTTCATTGCCAAAGTTCAAAAGATCAGTTCAAAATACAAGAGTTCAAAGGGCCTCCCAAAGGACAAGTGCCCTTGCGGAGGGCACTTGGTCAATGAAAATACCCTTTGGAAGGGTCATTTTCACAAGGGACTAAGGCAAATAAAGGTAGTCATAATTCTTTCAGACTTTTGTCTGAAGGAATTCCTTTAGACAAAAAGTCTGAAAGAATTATGAGAAGTTGCAGAAGCAAGAAATGCAAAGGAATTCACAAATTGGCAAATAGAACAAGTTTTGCAAACAATTTGTCTACGGGAATTGTCCATAAGAATTTGCCTAGGGAAAAGCTTGGGGAAAATACCCACGGGAATTGTCTGTAGGAATTTGCCCATGGATAAAGCTCGAGGAAAGCCCGCGAAGACTTGGCCCTAAGGAAAAAGGCCACTGAAGGACTTCGAAGGGCAGGTGCCCTTGTGGGGGACTCTCGACTGCCAACTTAAAGGGCACTTCATGAAGCTGAAGGGTCACCTTCCCTTCAGGAAGGATGTAAAACAAAAAGCCTAAAGGCCATTCAAGGATCATTTATTAAGGCCCAAAACGGCAAGTCCAATCTAGAAAAGTGCCAAACAGAGAGCCAAAAGAAGAACAAGGGGTGATGCACCTGAAGACATCAAATTTAACATAGTGAACTAACCATTGAAAACATAGTGACAAGTGTGTGAACATAAAATTCAAGACAACAAAATAACCATTGATCCTTTGAACCTATAGACCATAATGCATTCATAGACTTCAAGGCCAAGACCAGCAAAAATCAAGGAAGGAACAGAATAGCAAATTGAATCTAGGACCCGATTCAATTAACCAAAAAAGGAGGAATGATGAAGGTAAGATCATATCATCAGGTGGATATTGAAATTTGAAAACTTTCAATAAGCGTGACTTGTTTCCCTGCATTGATAAAATCAAATGGGTAAAAATGCCCCTAAGTTCCAACCTATCCTCTTAATAAATTCCAATGCAACATGATGTGTTACTATTCTCGAGTCCTTCTTGAAATGGCTATATAAGGGACTCTCTTCTATTATAAAAGGATCTCTTGTTGACAATTAGAACGAAACTCTACCCAAATTGAAAGGCATTTTCTAAGACTTTGAGCTCAGTTTATTGATCATATTCTGTTATTGGAATAAGAAAGCAAGTGATTTTTTAGACTTTGTGCTATGATATCTTTATTGTTGGGGAAACTATTCATATGTCTTTTTCCTTAATATATCTTCTATTCCTTTAATTCAACAAGTAGAATTAGTGATAGCAGTCAGGAAGGTGTTCTAAAGAGTCAAGTGTGGAGAGACTTTGTGCCCCCATAATTTCCTTTAGTGTGGTTTCTTTTCATTTCTGTGTAAAGGACTTTGGAATGACTTTATGCCCTCATTGTCCTTCATATCTTACTCTTGAGCAATTCGTATCTTGATTTGTTGGTTATTACATCCTTTGCTACATTTTGTTGTTACTACCAGGAGTATTCTTGTGGTTTGCTGAATAGTACTTCTAAAAGAAGAGGAGTATTGTCTATCATTTCCCTTGAGTTTTTCCTTTGATACACACACATCATCTCTAAAAAAAGAGAGATGGATGGTTTATCCTACCCCTAAGTATTATTTTTTGTTTATATATATATATATATATATATATATATATATATAACTTATCTATAGGGAACCTCCCCTTGATGAGAGGAAAGATCAGTCCCCTTCTGATGTGGTAAAACTACACATTTGGATGACTAATCTTCCTACTTTGGCGGATCAGACCTATTTTTTATCAGTACGATGATTGACAAAATATTCAACCAACATATCAGAAAAGTGATTTTAGGTTGAATCCAACCTTCCTAGGCATCTCCAAGTGTGATCAGCTTCTTAGGTGAGTAAACAAACCCTACAAGAAAGTGCTTGTCTTTCAAAAATTTGTTGTAGAAGATAGAGTTGATAGAGTCAAAGTTTTTAAATAGATGAAGATCAAAGTGTAATAATTTTAGTTATTTTTCATGAAGATTTATGGATAGGTTCCAAATATCAAGTTTGAAAATTTGGTGATCCAAGTTGGCCAATCACTAATAGACCTAGTGGTGCAGATAGTAAAGAAATCAGATAGATGTGAGAAGATGTTTCTTAATGTGTTTTCAAGTGAGATTGATACATTTAAATTTATGATGATTTTTTTATGTCTTGAATGATCTATCCATGCTTTGAAAAATCTTGGAAGTATGAGTAAGAGGTTGAATCATTGAAGCCAAAATGGCTTATTTGGATGAGTAGAGTCTGTGAGAGAGAAGGTCAGAAAATTGGTCTATAAGACTAATAGTTTTAATTATAAATCATGATATGATTAGTTAAGGTTGATTTGAGTATTTTATAATATCATGTTCATGAATTAAAATCTTTTTAGTATATTCAATCATGTTTCAGTTGTTCATGACTATGTTTTAAATTCAATTGCCAGTTCTGAGTGAACATCTTGCAAAGAAGTGTTTGAGCCTATTTACCTTGAGTTCAAGGATTAGATGAAGTTTGTGATGACCCTAACATCATGAATTTTATGAATATATATTTTTTTCCATGGTTTTTTGGAAAAATTGAGTATATACCTTAGTTATTCAAGATAGAGTATTTGTATATGTGTGCCTTTTATAAGCAGTGATTTGAAGAAGGGTTCAAGTGGTAGTTGGACTTGAAAGGTGTTATATACCTAAATTAAAGTTTAATAAGGCCCATTAGAGTGGTTTATGACTTTAATTCCATGTGATGTGTTTGGATATCCTTTAATAAAGATCAAAGGGTAATGTGTTGTTAAGAAGACCTATTAGATCTCCATAAGCCTAAAAAAGGAGTAAGGGCTAAATGATGTATGAATGACCTATTGGAGTGATTGAATCATGATTAAGGAATGGTATTTTAATATTTAAATCCATATTTATGGATAACCTAATCAATTTGAATGTGGAATTGACTAAGAAATATATGATCAACAGACTTGTATAAAAACAAGGCAATTTAGGCCTATTTGGTATATGTAAAGGATGCTAAGTGTGGGAGAGAAAAAGAGGATAATAAAATGATATAAATAATTGGTGAGGATAAGGAGGTAATGTATAACATCAGATAAATGTTATGAATATATAATATAGGTTATACATATAAGGATCAAGGTCAGACAACTTAATTAAGCCATGAAGAGGGCTAGTTGAGCGAAGAAGGCTAAAGGTTAGTTTGAGAGGGACTAAAGAGTGTGAAGAGATAAAGGATTAGATAATAATTTGTTTTATAATAAAATAATGGTTTCTAAAGGTGATCAAATAGTTAGGTGGCTGAGTTGGTGCTGATTCATCTAGGGGGTTGGTACCTCCTTGAAAGTGGGTGCTTGCTAAAGTCTAGCTGAGTTGGTACTGAGCTAGTTAGGGTTGGTAATCCATGTGAAGTTAGTGTTTCAATAAATATTTATGTTTTTCTTATAATAATATAGTCCATTCAATTCATCAGTGGGTTTTCTTCCCCTAGAATTTTTTGCATGTATATGTTATGTTCATATGTTTCATGCTCTTATGATTTGATGGTTATCCTTGTTTAGATGTACATGCTTGTTGTAATGGTTCATAAATGGTTAAGTGAAATTGAATGAAAATTTTTAAATATTGATTCAAACCATCTTAGTAATCTTATTTCCAACACCAATTTTGACCACCCATTGAGAGGTTTTCACATTCCCAGGACACATGAGATTCTATAGGAAGTTCACTTGAGGTTATGTTAAGATCACTATACCACTAGAGGTATTTTTGAAATAGAATGGTCAATTTTTCTAGATGAATGCTCACTAATAGGCATTCATTACACTCAAGGATAATCTCATCACTACCCCTATTCTCTAATTTATAGACTAGAAGAATCCATTTCATGTGCATGTCTATGCTTTAGGCATGGCAATAGGTGTTATCATTGTTCAACTTGATGAGGGAAACCTTGATCATCCTATATATTTTGTTAGCATAAGGTCACCCTAGTTGAACAAAATTATTTGAATACAAAATGTGAAGCCTTTCCTATAGTTTACACACTTCAAAATTTCCATCAATATTTGATGGCCACTTCATTTATTTTATTTATGGACCATGAAGCATTAAAATACCTTGTAAATAAATCAGTATTGCATGGATGCATTGGCTAGTGGATTGTGATTTTATAGGAGTTCTAGTTATAAATGATGGTGAAACCTGATAAGGTTAATTATGGCCCTAATCATTTATCATACATCAAATCGAGTAAACCAGCATGTGCCACTGAAGATGATTTTATTTACATATAACTTTTATAAGTCACATGCATGTCTAAAGAGTTGGAGGATATCATAATTTTTTTTAATTTGGGTTTAACACCAACTCACCTCAGTGCTCAAGAAAATAATCAACTAGCTATTTGTGTAGCTCCCTTCCAGATCATAAGAGGTGACCTTTATAATCCTGGGTAGGATGAAATGTTATACCATTACATCATGCAACATGAGGATCTTTGGGAATTTAATGAGGGCATCACCAAATGAAATTATGTCTATGATGCTACAACATGAATGGTTATTTTTGGTGGATTATGGTGGCCTACTTTATTTAAGGATGATAAAGCTTATGCATGCCAATGTGATATCTGCCAGCATATGGGTAAGCCAAACAAAAGGGATGTTATGCCCCTTCATTTGATCTTGATACATGAACCCTTTGAGAATTGAACTTTTGATTTTGGTTTGCCCCATTAATATAGTAGAGAGGTTTAATGGAATGTGCTATGTCATTACCACCAATGATTACTGCACTTATTGGACTAAAATAGTGCTGACTTAGAATTCTACTGATGTCATTGCTACTAGTTTTTTTGGGAGAATTTTTTTACATGGTATGAATGTTCATAAAGTATGACTAGTTATTGAAGAAATCATTTAATTAACAAGACCATATTCATCCTCTTAGCTTAGTTCATGATCATGCACCATAAGACTATACCTTACCATTCTTAGGCCAATGGTATAAATGATGCATTCAATAAGATATTGGGTAATATATTGACTAAGATTTTTAATAATGGATGAACTAACTAGGATGATCATGTTTATATAATATTATGGATGTATCAAACCACATACAAGTCATTGAATAAGATTACACCTTTTAATCTTGTGTTTGGTAATGAATCCATTCTTCCCATTGAGTTCTTTATACCCTCTCTACATATTGCATAATTTGGTTAGGTAGATGATGAGGAATCCTTAAAAGCACAAAAGGATGATTTTATTTAGTTAGATAAAACCCATTTTGTAGCACATTAGGGTCAAGCAGTGGAGAAGTGAAAATTAAAGGCTTGACATGATCATCACCTTAAGTACAAGACTTTTCATCTAGGTATGTAGGTTTTTGTTTATGACTCCAAGTTCATGTGCCATTTAGGAAAGCTTCACATTCATTGGGATGGTCTATTTATTATTCATAGTATTCATCCCATTGATGCATGTGAATTGAATCAGTTAGAAGGCTAGTTTCTTCCTAGCCATTTCAATGGTATTCAACTTTGTCCCTACTATTATGACTAGTGCTTCCTACTATTTTAGTGTAAGATTTTAGTTTACTTTTCAATAAATTGTGGCATTAATTGCATGCCCTTATTTAGTTTTTTATTAACACTTAGTTATTTTATTTTATATTTATTTTTAATATCATGGAGGACCATGAAAAACTTTTAGTATGGGGCAAGAAGGGTGAAAGAAGTAAAAACTATAGGGTACCAAGGAAATGGTGAATGGGAATACATGTGGGAAAAATGGGCACGTAAGTGGAAGTGTATAAGGATAAATGGGTATGCAAGATGCAGTGCATAACCACTACAAAGACTAAATATAAATAAGCAAGGATCTCACATTGTAAATGATTTTTTTTTTAATTATTTACAACTGTCATTCACTTCAGGAAAAGCAAGGGATGGGACAAATGTGTTAAATGCAAGAAGATCAATTATAATGGCAAGTGTGCCAAATGTGAATAATGATACTACCATTAGGATCATTAATTATCTGAAGTGATAGATGAGGTAGTGAGGAATTAAATGTAGATTACCCCCTCAAGGCTATAAAATATTAAATGCATATCATTTTATATTTTACTATTACCAATTCAAAAATTTACAGTGTTAAAAGAATATTTTTAAGCTACAATAGGAGCATTCTTAAGATGCTAGAAGAGTGTAGATTGAATATATATGACTAATTTAAAGTATTATGGAGTGAAATAGTTGTGGTGAATAGGAAAAGTGGTGAAAGAGTGATTGATGAACAACAGGTATAAAGAATTATAGGTTACAAGGATTGACATTTACCATTGGAGGATGTTAAATGAGGAAATCCAAGTAAGTTAGAGAATTAATCACATATTCATTTGGGAGGATCAGATGGCCATGCCCCAACCTTCAAGATCATTAGAGGGTGATGTGGCCAAATGAAAAGGCCCAATGTAATGATCCCTTACCTGTAATTTAGGAGGAAGAGGAATTTGAAAGCACAAGTGTTCAACCAATTTTTATAAGGGAATAGGTACCTAGTGAGTGTAGCACACATGAGGAAATTTTACCACAATAGGCCAAGAAATGAAAAAAAATAGAATCAGGAATAGTGCACCAGGGAAATAAAAAAGCTACAATATTGCCTCCACCCCCAATGTTAATTGAGGAAATACAATATCTAAAAACAATGTTGTAAATTGATAAGAATGAGTTGAACATGCCAACCTAAAATATTTTTGAATATAATAATCCCCATCTAGAGAATAAGGTAGAGTTATAACATGACTATTAGGTAGAGCACTAGGATACCCAAAATGAGCATGTGTATGACTTAAATATTTTTAATAAGCTTAATGATGTAGGACTCTTTCAATTATTTAATCTACCATATTTTGGGAAGCCTATGGAAGTAGTAAATTTTATTATTTACGCATGAATGAAGATTATTTTAATTTTTTTGGGTGTTGGATGGGGATCACATCCTAAAGGGTGAACAAAGTTATAGGTTTACAATGCTTAGGTGTTGACCTCACTTTAGACTTGGAGGACTAGGAGGAGATTAAGAAGACTACAATGGTGCTTGAATATATAAAAAACATCATGCAATGCACATAATAAGTCTCTAGGATCTCACCTTTAGAGTTGCCATGTGCTCGATAATGACCAACGTTGGAGGTGTGGAATGGTAGAAGGAGGTAGAAATGGAACATTTATATGTTACCCATCAGATTACCCTTGGATTTAAGGATAAATGGTCACAATATTTTAATGAGAAGATTATTTCAAATGTAGATAAGGACCACTACCTACCAAACAAGAAATTTGCATGGGGTGTTATTCTTTTTTTTTAGTTTTTTATGAGATTGGTGTACCAGAGTACAAAAAAAGTGATTTAAAGTGGGATTATCCCCTTGAGCATAAATATCTTTTAGAAATGTTTAAATCAATCACTTGCCCAGGTGTTATAATTCCTTCCCATAAGGTTAAGATGAAGGTTTGGTATGACACCATGAAGGAAGCCTTTGGAAATGAGTGGTGCTCTCCCAAAGACTTTTCTGCACAACTCAGAGATCAAACCTAGTTTTAATTTAAACAACACTTATCTCTAGCACACATATAAATGGTTCCCTTGGGTGATTGTCTATATGGCTTAACTTTCCATATGCCTTCAGTGCTATATATTTCATGAACACCATCAATAAGATCTATGACAAATGTAATGTACACATTTATTATGAGAAAATTGACATTGAGACTTTACCTAGGGAAAATGTTATATAAGGAGAAGCTAGAGTTAGATAATACTGATATTAAGGATTAAAATATTTTGGTTGGTGATTCTATTCATTCTTTATTTTATATGTTGAAACCATAAAATAAGACATCAAGGAGTGTGAACAATAAGAAGGAAAAAATTCCACCCCCATTATAGATAGAAAGGCATGAGAAGAAGAAGAGGTAAGGTAATGATGTTAACACCAATGCTCAACAAAAATAAACTAAGTATAAAAGGACTACCCCTTCAACACCCAATGATACTATTCCTTTAGGTCAACCAGAAGGTCTTGATCCAATGATGTAATTTATTCCTTAAGAACATGAAACTTTGACACCTAAGGATGGTGACCTAGAATAAAAGATATCAACTCCTAAATAAACACCTGAAAGAGAAACCTTTGAAGAAGAATAGGAGGAGAAAGTCACCCTAGAATAGGATAATCCACCATCCCTAACACGACATGAAAAAACCACCCTTGAGGAAGCACACGTGGATATTAAAAGTCCCATTAGTGAAGAGAGGGATGGTTTGGACATAGCCTTGAGAATGAGTGGTCTTCATCTCAATCCTAATCACTGACATAAAGACCCATATGTTGAGATACTAGAGTGAGATACCTCTATGGGGAAAGATCTAATTGATCAATCTATCCAAAAAAGGCTGGACACTACCAATACATCCATGACCCTTCACGCTTAATACCAAAATGGAGTGTCAAACAAACATTTGTTTATGTGGGATTATTTTAAATAAGAGGACTCAATTGAGAAAACTCAATGAGAAATATCATTTTATAATGATATTTATAATGAAGAACATAATTTTGAGTTATCCTCTAAAATCCTAATTTTGACACTAAGAGAAATAGAACTTCTTGACAGACTTTGGGTGTATCCCCAAATGTTCACCTTGATAGAGGCAAGTGCAAAACTCTTGAAGTTTGTTCATGAAGTGACTAGGAAAAATGTCTTGGCTAAATCAGATGTAAGGCAACTCCATAAAAAGCATAAAAAAATAGTTACTCTCTATTATAATGAATGAACCATAATAATAAAACTTGAAGAGGAGTTGGATGAGATCAAGCACTAATTAGAGACCAAAATGATGACTCAAATAAATACCCTGACCCTCTAAAATATAATTTTGAATCAATATATAGCTCTTGAAAATGGGGTATCCTTTACTCAAGAAGAAGTTGACAAGTTGGAAACCCTAGTATAACTTTTGTTGAAAAATACAAGTAGACTAGCGCCTAGCATGATCAAACATGGGAAACATAACATTTTACTAAAACTATGGAGGTATAGAAGAGCACTATAAATAGGGTTGGTAAAATAATTTCCATGGTATGGCCTAACAATATTTTGGAAATAAGGCTTGAAGCAAGGGAGCTTCAACACCAGTAGTTGGCTGATAATGCCTTAGTAATAAAATATTAGATTGAGTGTGCTAAAGCATTTGAAGATGTGGAGGCTATGGATAATAAAAATAAGTGCTCACCACTAGGATATTAATGCCAATTTTGTAGTGCTCTGAAGATAGGTTACAATAGAGGTCACCTCACTTGAATATGTTCATAAGGATGCTTCTATGTCCCTTGAGCATTTGTTCATTCAAGTAGGTGATTTTCTCAAATAGTCTAGGGAGACAAATAATCTTAAGGAGGTGATTGAATAAATCACGTCCTAGATCTATAATTTTTTAAAACACTAGGAGGGCATGAAGAAGTAGATTGAATAGTTAGGACTTAAATTTTTGGAGGGTCTTAAAAAATATGCATAGTCTAAGATGGAATATTGGCTTAGTGTGTGGTGATTTTAGGCCCCCAATTTTGAAGACTATTTTGGTTAAGTAATTTTTGGTAATAAGAAGCATAGAAAAACACAATGTGGAAGACTATGGAATGAAAGACCACATCACAAGAGTCCATGTCAAGGAAAAATCAAGTCTTATGGAGTAAAAAATAATGATACATGGAGAACTTAAGAAAATTGGACTCAAATATTAGTGAAAGACTTGGGGAAAGTGTGGAAAGTAGAAATATTTATGGAGTGGTTTATAGGAACATTAGAAAATACTAAGTCAAGCATGAATCCAACACCAGCTCATGGGAAGATAGGTAGTCAATGATGAGGATCCAACATCAAGAGATAATATAGGTGTAGTTAGGTCTAAGTCTATAAGAATTTATTTAAATGCCTTGCCATAACTTAATTATTTTTTATGATCATTGATGAGTCATCTTATTTGTAATTACATGTATAATTTATTGGTCAGGGTAAACCAAGTATAAATACCCCTTGATCTACTTTATATTATTGTTAATGAGTTGATTATCATTGTAACTTTGGAATCACTTTAATCTTTGATATCATTTATGAATATAATGGAAAGAATCTTGTGTTGACATAATGCTTGTGTTCATTTTTCTATGGTTATAATGGATTTGATATTATCTGGTATGATTTTATGTTATCTTATTTTTATTTAATAGTTAATTTATGAATATGTAAGTTGAGTTAGATATAGGACTAAAGATGAGTTTATTAATAAGTACTTTTTTGAGCACCCTAGTCTAGTAAACTACACAAATACACATATCATATCTTTTCATAGTCCTTTCACAAGAGACTCTGACTAGAGAATATGAGCTTTGCTCACATTTAGCCATATCTTTTATTTTATTCATTTGGGTCTTGTTTTATGCTTGAGTCACTTTTTTTCCTATTATTAATCATCTCAAGCCTTTAAAATAGTCATTCCACCTTAGCCAAGTCAAGTTTTTTGTCCTCTTTCCATCCCCCAGGTCTTGAGACTATAGGATAAGAGCATTGGGGTTGGACACAGCATCAGTGCCACTAGTGTCCATTTCTAACATTGTTATCTAGGGTCATTTTGAGTTCTAATGGTTAGTTTCATTCACTTACTAGGTCCCAACCCCTTTCATAGCTTCATCCTTAAGTTTTATAATTTCAACCAAATGCAATTAAATATCCCAAATTCAAAATAAAGAGTCCATTTATAAAGGACTACATAAGGCATTTTATATCTAGCACTTACTATTTTGGGACATTGCATAATAAAAAAATAAGTCAATATTATAGATCAACATTTTGCATCACACATAGACTTACATGCTTGATCAAATAAGGGCCTAGGTGAAATTTCATTCTTGCATCTACCATGCGCATTGATTATGCATGTTACTTAAAGGAGAATTACCTTTGATCTAAGACCTTAGCTTGAGGGTTAATGTAAGCAATGATCAGGAAAATAAGGGTTTTAGATCATGTGATCATTCTTCCCCTAACCCAATTTTTCCCCCTTTTACTTTTGATGCATTTTTTTTACATCTGTGTAGGTAGATACAGGGTTTGGATATTGAAATGGACCTACAACAAGATATGTTGACTTTCAATCTCTAAAATTTTGTACACATGCTCACACTAAGGCAGAAAACAAAACCTAAAAGCCTTAGATCTCCTAAACAATAGTGATAGAGTTGGACTAAAACGTTGATGCCACTCATGTCCACTTTTGATGCTCTTTTCCAATCATAAAAAAAGGCTATATCTAGATTCATGATAATGTCCCAATCCTGCACCTCAATTTTTTATCCCTTGAATTATTCATTTCAGTCTATTTTTAGATAAGTTCATTTCTCTTCCTCATATAAATTATTAGATAAAAATCTATATTTTGCCACATTAAACTAGATTTTCCCTTACTCCAGACCCTTTATTGTTTAGGAACTAAATACTAGATTCTCAAAAATAATAAAACATTTAGTGAACCCAACTTAATTTGAACAAATATAAAACCCTAGGTAGCCTTAGGGTTTTTCCTTCATATTTTGTGCCAAAATTTAATTTCAAATTTCTGATTTTTGTATAAATTTTTGTGAATTTATTCTATTCAAAACTATTTCTAAAATTTAAATTATTGGCATAATTTTTAAAAATTCTAAAACTCTAGCTCAAAACCTTGGATTTCCAAACTAGGTCCTCAAACCCCAAGCCTTCCTTCCATGCAAATTTTAGAAAAATATTTTGGGATTTTTGAAAATTGTTTACTTTGTCAAAAATAATTTCAAATTTTCAATATTAGTAGTTTTCTTGTGCAAAAATTTAATTTCAAATATCTAATTTTTGTATTAATTTTTTTTGCATTTATTCTATTCAAATTTATTTTTAGAATTTAAATTATTGGCATAATTTTCAAAAATTCTAAAACCCTAGATTTCTAAACTAGGTCTTCAAACCCCAAGTTTTCCTCATAATTTTTTGAAAAATAGTTTAAATTTTTTGCAAATTGTTTACTTTGTCAAATGTAATTTCAAAATCTCTATGTTAGTAGTTATTTTTTCATTCATTTTCTTAATAACACTTTTATACACTCTCTTTGATAAAAAATAAAATGGCCATTAAGGCACTTCTTACCTCTCATCTCATAGATAAATTTCTAGATTTCTCTCATAATTATGACAATGAATGGACAAATTTGCAAAATTTCACATTAGCTAAAAATGTGGAAAATGATTTTATTTACAATGAAGATAATTACTATTGTTTTAATGAGTAATATGATGATATACGTGAAATTAATAGTGAAGCACAAATAGATGCATCTTCTTCTCTCAAACCTAAATCTTTTATTCCTTCTTCTAAAGAAAATAATTTAGATAAATGGGAAAGATACTTCTCACCTCATTTTCCTCTGCATAAAGCACCAAATGAACAAATTAGTCATGCACTTCCAATTGAACCTCTAGTTGGTGATATTTTTCTTTCATGTGAACCTAATCTCTCTCTCTTTCTCTTGCTACTTCAATGTTCAAATAACAACAATATAAATGCAATAGAATCAAATTACCACTACATAGTTCAAATGATATATCTCATGTTTCTAACTCTACTATGCCCAAAAAGGATCTAAATGATAAATCTATTTCTCTTACTTCTCATGAAAATAATGCATGTAATCCATTCGTGGATAGCATAGATGCACATAATATTTAAATTTCCAAATGATAATTTATTTCAAATTTGAAAGGAATTAAATTATTCTCTTACACCTCTCCCTAGCAATGATGGAAGTGATAATCATTATGATAGTGAACATGCCAATGAATATGAACATGAGAGTGATTATGAACAATATTGCAATTCTAATAATGCATGGAACAATGTTGATTATTATGCACATAGTGAAGAAGAAAATGCATCTCATGCCTTTAAATCTTCTCTCGTTTCTCCTCTCAAACAAAATCCACTTCCGAATGTTGTTTCTACTTCTATGCATGATTCTATTTCAAATAATGCACGTGTTAATGCTAATATCACATCTTCTACTCAATTATAATGTGATTCACTAAAACATAAAGATACCAATGAACCTTCGAAGCCACCCCTCACTACAGTAGAACCCAATTCTCACTCTTCACCTAAAGAGAATGGTAGCACACATCCCTCTAGTAAGGTCCAAGTTATCATTACTCCCAAGGTACAAGTGAGCATACCCCCTGTTTATGATCTAATTGTTAAATTTAGCATTCCCATGGCTAAAATTAAGAATCAAATTCAATGATTAAATGAACCAATTCAAGATGTTAATGTACCATCCTAGGAGATTATCTCTTTAATGTGTACAATTGGTGAATTACAACACCAAGTACATCTTCTTACCTTGGAAAACAAGTCTTATAAGTCTTAGATGGATGTTAATGATTTACATGGTAACCTTCTTATAAATACATTTATAAAATCTTTATTGCCTAAGCATTTCTAGATACCATCATTGCCTCACTTTGATGGAACTAGAGATCCATTCATACAACTTTAGGCCTTTAGGAAAGCTTTACCATCTCATGTGAGTCCTTTGGTTCTACTTAAATTATTCCAGTAGACATTAGTGGGGGAAGCATATAATTAGTTCTTTCATCTATTCCCAATTGGTTCCTTGCACACATGTGATGACTTAGAAGAGGCATTTCTTAGATATTACATAACAAAATTTGGCCCTCATGTTACATATGAGAAACTTGCAAATTTAGATCATAATACTTTAGAGCTAGTTAGTGATTATATCTTACGATTCAAGAATCACATGTTAAGATTGATATAAAAAACAATTGATTTATAGATTCAAAATATCTTTATTAAGGGGCTTTGAAAACCTTTCCTTAATCATCTACTATATTAGATAAAGTCTTCTTTCAGGTACTTATGCTATACAGTTCTAGCTTTGAAAAATAAATTGGGATTGATTGAGGTAGATTAAGTTGATCAAATTACTCTAGATTTCATAGAAGTATCTACAGCTCCTAGCGTCCAACAACCACCATGTCCTAAACAAGATAGGATACCATAACCATAAAAGAAACTAGTTAATAACAAAGAGCCAGTCTCTAGAACACAACTTATAGTATACATTACAAAGAACATCAACAAGGCACCACTACAATTTAATTCAGAGTGTGATATCCCATGTGTCATATTATCAACATTATTAGATAATAGGTCAATTAAATTGCATTATACTCATCGATGAGATCCACATCTCCTATATAAATAGCCTCATTATCCCTTTTATAGCTATCATCATATCTATAGACATAGAGATAATGATTGTTATGGACTCAAAAATTGCATTAATAGATGTGTTGATAATGTCATCATAGCATTCACATAGGGGGAACTAAGATATCTTCCACCATGTAACCATAGACCTCATTCACCCATGACTAAGTCATCTTAGGACATTCCTTTATAGGAATCATCAGTCACTCATCATGAGAGTAATGTAGGTTCTAACATAGAGCCCCACAAGAGATCTCTTATTCCATCTATTCAGAAGGTTTATAAACCTACACAGTGAGAACAACCTACATATAGCACTATAGTCTAAGGATTAAATAGTGTAGTTCAATATACATATCTATTAGAGTCATAGGCACTACAATAGAGTACTACTCATGAGAAATATTCACTATGACCAGATTTTATGGGTCCTATCTCACATAAAAATCTGATACAGTTAAGATTAAATGAACCACATAATAGAGTACTACTCACAAGAAATATTCACTATGGACAGATTTTTTGGGTCCTATCTCATGTAGCAATCCACTATGATTGAGATCGAATGAGCCCTCATCACATGTTTCATCTCCATCTTGATTTATGGCTCAATCATACACATCATAGTAGAGGCCACAAGGTATATGATTATAGATAGATGATCCTTCTTCACAACACATAGTTCCTATTGCACATCCAATAAAGTTACATTTTTTAGAATCTCCATGTTTAGCTATAGCTTGTATATAATAGACATTATTGGATATAAAGCATATTCCTACAAAACATGAGTAGTATGGACACTTGTTTAGTTAGACATTAGGGTTTAGATAGTGATGTAGCATAGAGTGATATGATGTAGATTCATACTAGCATCAATTCATAGCTTCACTTAGCATGGCAATGACGGAGCCAAAGGTCTATCTAGACTTTGTATTCTTGAGCCACTCTCAAAGAAGTAATACACATAGTGTGTTCTCTTACATCCCCACATAATAACAATTAACATTCCTTATTCCCAATAACTATCCATAGCCAAAACTAGCTTATCAAAAATCTAGATCTTACCAACTCCTATTTTGCTAACATTAAACTAGCTCAAGCCATCCAAACAACTTACCAACCTCAAACCAACTCAATTTTTCCCAAAAATTTCCCAATGACAAGACCAACATATTTTTTTTCACATATAATTACAAACCAAATAACATTCTTCACTTAAATATAAATCAAAATACAAACCTAGCATCACAATCATCAAAATAATCAAATCATATATTGCAAGTACCATTTTACTAGACATATGTAACCTCAACATCAATACCAAATCAACTATTTCTAAAACAACCATATGCAATGAATATAACAATATATTTCAAATCCCATAACATAGTATGCATGAGTCAAAATCCAAACAATATCTATATATATAGTAATGTTTTCAAAACATATACATAATATCAAGATATAATTAGTCATGAATGGGTGTCATGCCCTCACTCTCACTCTCACTCTCTCCTCCACTACTAGTCTCATAGTCCATCCTAGCACTCAATGACCCTACACCTCCCCAACCTCCTGAATGCCTCTTACACTGGCTCTCTCACTCCAAAAACTACCCATGCTACTCACATTAGTCTGATACCACCTCTGAAGATCCATGTACTCATACATAATCCACGTTCTCACCAATCCATAATCAAGTGGAGGCAACTTATGCCTATCTATCTCAACCCTCAACTCATCTCTCTCTCTTACTACTCTAACATATGCAATTATTGTTATAGTAGCTCTATCATATACATAAGCATAAACATTGGCTATAACTATCACTCACTCTATCAAACCCTCCTCCACTACATCCTTAAGAACATGCTATGTAAGCTCTCAGAGTGTCGACTTAATGATGGTCTCCTAGAACCCATCATCTCCATCTCCTCCCTTAGTAGGTGCTTCATCCTAAGCACCTCCCACTCTACCTACATATAAAAAGTAAAACACTATGTTAGATATACATTTTTCAAACAAGCTAAAACAAGCACAAACTTGTACACAATTTAAATATAATCAATGTTTACTTTCCATCATCTAGATCAAAGTGAGATCCTCATACTTGGGGTCATCCCCTCCATCAATAGGATATAATGGATCCCACTGATGCCTCATCCACCATGTGGTATATGCCTATGCACATCCCACATCATCTACATCAGGAATATCTATGGTCATGTCTCACACATCTAAAGTTAATGGTGCTAACTCAGCTTTGGTATGCCTCCTAAGAGCTCTTACCCTCACTAGTGCCCATGCACTCCTCACCAACACCCATGCTATAGGAGAAACATCCTGGGGTACCCCAAACTATTTGATCATGTGTTCATACTCAAAGCACTCATACACTCTAACCTAGTGGTCATTTAACCAATAATTGACCCTCACATATTGCAACTGCACTCCATCCTTGGGCCACCTAGGTAATCCTTTATAGGCCCTCCATATGATATCTTGAGATACCAATCTATCTAAAACTCATCTATAGTGATCTACCTAGGAGACCAGATAGCCAACATACTCATCCACTACTCCCAAATGGATGTGGAGGTGCCCACCTCTCCCTCAGTAATCCTATTGGCTATAAAACTACTATGTGCTCATAAGCCCAATAATTCAATAAAGTAGCCATGCTCACACCACCACTAAATGCCTCTTAAGTAAACTAGTATAGATCCTTGTATAAGTGGGTAAGCATAGTGCCATACACCTCTATACTATGCATGATCCTATGCATATGATCCTATGCATACTATATATAATCGACACCCCACTCCCATCCATAGTAACAAATGAAGCCAACAACATGGCCAACCACTTCTCTAGGCACATAACACTAGATTGTACTATAACCAATAGCAACACATCTCTATCACTACCTCTTTGATGTATACCCAAAGGTACAACATCAAAATATAAGGACACATGATTAATAGCATCTGCACCCATGTCATCTTACAATATCACCTAATGTCCACTAACTAGAAAATGTAGACTATAGTACACATATTTTAGAGTAATAGTAATTTCCCCTATAAGAATCTATAAATTACATGTGTCTACATTCCACCTCTCACAGAAGGTGGTAATCTGATACCTATCCCACTACATAGTACCTAGATCACACACATGATCCAACCCTGTCCTATCTTAGTGTCTCCATCACCTGACCTCTATAGAACTCCCTCATTTGTACCTTACCCTAAAAAAACTAGAAAATAACATATATATCAATCAACTATGCCAAGGAAAATAACCAAGCTACACAATATTAACCAATAAATCAAAAACTTAGAAATCTAGCTCCAATGGATAACAACCCTATAGAAAGGACACCAACACTAGAAATGAGCACTAGAACCTAGACAACAATGCTAAACCTTCGAAAAGAATGTTTGCTCCTAGATACTAGTGAAAATTATCCTAGACTACTCAAAGTGGCCTAAAAATATCAAAAATAGGACTCCAATTAGGAAAAAATCATGTATTTAAGCTACTTACCAAGGTAATATCCCCACCAACATCAACTTTAGAAACCAAATACTCAAATTAAATTAAAATAGGTGCTCATCTCCTTGGAATATCTCCTACCCCAGAGCTCCAAATCTAAAACTAGTCAATGTGCAAATGAATCAAGAATCAATCTAATTTTCCTATATCAAAAAAAAATTCATCCAAATCACCATACTATCTTATCTATAACTTGAACCCTGTAGCTCTATTTTACAAACTATTTTATTCTATGAAATTATGATAATAATACATTTGATATCACACAAGCCTTGCTCTCGTACTACATCATCCACCTACTATGACACACACATCTCTATACCTATTTTATATACAGACATACAACTTGGTCATAACCAATCAAAGACTCATTCAATTATCAAACAACTCAACCTAATCAATTGAGCAAACTTTCAATTTATTCACAACAAGCCAAACTTGTTTCTACTTATGCCACTAGTCATCACTTTTGGCTCAACCTCCTCTATCACAGATCTCATCTCTCTCCCCAGAAAGGGGTATCATTCCTACTATTCCTATTCCTACACTTATCCAACATGCCTATCCACTCTCATAGATGGATACACCATAGTTTATACACCTCCAATATTTATATTATTAGATTCATCTTAGACCTATCAAGATATATAGTGATTCAAACTACATGGGTCATTTAGCATTACTCAAGACATTCAAGGGGATATACCTTTAGTTTATAGATACACAAATTATTTATATATAGTGTTTCAAATCATATGGATCCATAGTGACATTAATATAGATTCAAACTCATACATTATATTTGGGGGCATGTACATACTACATGTCTCACACATACAACTTCATACATCATGACATAGTTACAAGACCAAATAGTAGATTATAGGCATAGTGCAGAGCACAATGTTTTGATCTCTAGTTTTGCACATGGGAAATGTCATGATAGGTCATATCACATGTGGTTATATATATTACTAGATTATACATATGCATCACTCACATACTAGATTTGGGGGCATGGCACAAATGTTCGTGTTTTTCACCATCTAGGATTATATAGATTATAAAGGCAAGACATGTCATTCTCTTCTTGCACATTTACCAGAGTTTTAGATTATACCCAATTATACCCACATTATCACTAGGTTAGAGTGTATGATCATCTATAATGGTTTGTCCATAGCATTACTCAGACCCAAACTACATGAGTTTGTGCAAGATAAAGAATAGACATTGGTTTTGGGCCTTCAAACATTTCTCAATTCTAGTTTAGATATTCAGAGTGGGGGCTTTAATTTTTTTGATCTTCACAGCATACAGATCCTATACACACATTCTATATTACATGAGTTTATGTGGGATAGAGGGCAAACATTGGTTTTGGGCCTTCGAACATTTCTCATTCAAGTTAGATTCAGTGTAGGGGGCAAGCATTTCCCTCCTTCTCCATGTTATACAGATTCCACTTCTAGATTTAATATAAGGGCCATCCATTTTAGAGATTCCTCCCTTCTCCAAACACTATTTATCTCTCCATCCACTTCCCTAGCCAGGAAGTGAGTTGGACTCATTTTTAGCACACTTATCTCCACATAGGTAGGTTTAGGTACACATTTTATTTTCTTTATTTTACTCTACTACTTCATTTTATTGCATCACTAAATTAAATGGGGGGTAAATGTATACACCCTAAATTGGTCAAGCAACCACACATATCATGTCTTTTCATAGTCCTTTCACAGGAGACTCTAACTGGAGAATATGAACTTTGTTCACATTTAGCCATATCTTTTGTTTTATTTATTTGGGTCTTGTTTTATGCTTGAGTCACCTTTTTTCCTATTCCTAGTCATCTCAAGCCTTTCAAATAGTTATTCTACCTCATCCAGGTTAGATTTTTATCTTATTTTCATAGCCTTGGTCTTGAGACTGTAGGATAGGAGTGTTGGGGTTGAACTATAGTATCGGTGCCATTAGTGTCCATTTTCAACTCTCTTATCCAAGGTCATTTTGAACTCCAATGTCCAATTTCCTTTACTGAATAGATCCCATCCCTTTTCTTAGCTTCATCTTTACATTTCCAATGTTGGTCATATGTGATTAAAGCTCCCAAATTTAAAATAAATAGTCTCTTATATAAAGGACTACACAAGACATTTTATATCTAGCACTTACTACTTTGGCACATTACATAAAAAAAAATAGTCAATAGTATAGCTTAGCATTCTACATCACACATATACTTTCAAGCTTGATCAAAGAAGGGCCTAGGTGAAATTTCATTCTTGAATCTATCATGCACATTGATTATGCATGTTTCCTAAGGGAGAACTACATTTGATCTGAGATACTAGCTTGAGGGTTAATGTAAGCAGTGATTAGGATACTAGGGGTTTTAGATTACATTCTTCTCCTAACCCAATTTTTATCCCTTTTTCTTTTGATGCATTTATTATTTACATGTGTGTATATAGATATAGGGTTTAAATATTTAAATGGACCTATAGTGATCTCTATTAACTTCTAACCTCCAAAAGTTTATACATACGCTCACATTAAGGTATTAGACAAAACCCAGAAAGCTCAAATTTCTTGGACAATAGTGGTAGAGGTGGACTACAACACTAGTGCCACTCCTATCCAATTTTAACACTCTTGTCTAATCATAAAATTAATACCATATACAAATTCATGATAGTTTTCCAACCTTGTACCTCAATTTTTAGCCCATGAATCATTCATTTCAATCCATTTTTAGATAAGTTCATTTCTCTTCCTCATGTAAATTATTAGATAAAAATCCATATTTTGCCATATTAAACTAGATTTTCCCTTTACTCTAGACCCTTTATTATTTAGTAAATAAAAACTAGATTCCCAAAAATAATAAAGTAGTGATATGTCTACTCCATCTGGTATGTCTATCTCATATGTATTTTTTTAAAATATCCTCAAAAATATGCAAGGCCCAATCTTCTTCCTCTTAAAATTGTTATATGTTTCCTTAAGGAACATTTACTTATGAAAATATTCTAAATAAAATTCTCCAAATTGAATATCATACTCTCTTCCTATCTGATTAACATACTTCTTGTACTTCATGTTAGTCTCTTCCAACCTTATCTTCAATTCCTTATACACATCATGTATAATATTTTCTTAATATTCCACTTCAATACTTCTTCTAAATAATATTGTACTTTTCAACTCAAAAACTTATCGATGGTTGAAACCATACATGATTTTTAAATGACTCATTTTAATTTTATTCACTTCACTCAACTTATGCTAATATGATATCCCATTGTTTTAGCTTATCTATCCCATTGTTTTAGCTTATCTCCAACCAAAAATATCATAAAATTTTTTAAGACTTAATTTCAAATCTTCTATTTTTACATCCATTTTATAATTATAGTATAAAATAAAATATGACCTTGTGCCTAATTTCCTCCAAAAAATCTTGTAAAAATTCCCCAAAAACCTTGTTTCACTATCTCATACAATGCTCCTTAAAAACCCATGTAGTATCACTACTTCTTTGAAATTGTTTTAACATTTTTGCCATCACTAATATTATTACATGTTATTAAGTTTTCCATTTTATAATATATATCCACAATAACACAATTGGAATAATTACCTATTTGACTTATTGGAAACCCAAGAATGAAGTAAAGCTTATCTTTTCCCACTACCTCTTCAAAATTGGTAAATGTTGATATAAACATGTATTTACAATATTTCCCTTAGCATGTTGGAAAATTTTACATACTTACACACACTTATTAACATTTTTTATTATCCTTGGCCAATATTAAATCTTATTCAACTACAACAATGTTTTATCCACATAAAAATGACCATCTAGGCCTTCACTATGCTTCTCCTTCAACAACTTGTCGCTCATTGATCCTTAAGTTATGCATAATGGTTGTCCCTTGAATAATAAACCATCTTGTAATAAATACTACACCCATGGATTTGTATTATTTCTTATTAAATTCATGCATGTTTCCCATACATCTCATAAATCTAAATTCTCTTCATATAACTCATTCATTTAGTCAAACCCAATGATCTCTACTCTCAACTCAATCACTATGAGAACTATTCTACTTAAATCATATGCATCCTTTTTTGATTAACCATTCATATACTTCAAAACAAATGAATAATTTTTAATAATTTCATCCCACATTATGTGCCTTTGATTCAACTTACCTTTGTTTTTTTATGAATTGCAAGGCCTGATGACTGATTTACAACACAAACTCCTTAGGCAATAAATAATACCTCCATTTCTTTGGAGCTTGTACCATGGCATATAATTATTGATCATATACTAAAATATTTAATTTTTATTCATTAAACTTCTTAATAAAGTAAGAAATGGGCTTATGTTTTTGACTCAATATTTCTTGTATGCTTTTTCCACTAGCATCACAATCAACTTGATATACCTTGTTGAAATCTATAAATACCAAGAATGATTATTTCATCAATCCTTTCTTCATAAAACATAAAATATTATATGTTTTATTCATCCACTTAAGCTTATTTTTATCCCCCTTTATTGTTTCCATAATGGGTGCACATTGTTTAATCATAAAATCTAGATATGGGGGAATCTAGGGTTAAAGGGGTAGAGATAGCCTAGGGCACAAGGATGATAGACTATCTCTAGAGTAGGTCAATTATTTATGAAACTTAGATAAAACATACACTGAATTTATTATGTTGAGATGCTAAATATAAAAATCAAAACTACACTAGATATTTTAATGTTAAAGATAATACAATACTTGATTGATTTTGATGCTAATACAGATCTAGATCTAACACATGTAGAAAGTGGACTAGATCATAATTTTGGAATAATCATCTGATTTTATAAATTTGACCTCTACATTTATGGACAATTGTGTTAACTTGGGATGGTTGTGTCATCACTATTACCTAGATTATATGTAGATGTTCACTACATAATACCTACTAAAATTGGATGCGAGCCCTTGTATAATTTTGGGTTTTGCGTTCATTTCACTCTACTGAATATAGGTTTGGGACATGGACTGTCACTTTTTGTTAAATATCAAAACCCTAGTTCTTCATCTTCATAGTGCCTATGGTAAAAATGGGTTAGTGTCAAACTACCCAAAATACCCTTTTATACATGAGTGTTTCCTACATAACCAATATTTTGAATAGGGCCTTAGACTTATGTATTTCTTCCCTATATGTTGGATTATGTGTGAATCATGCAATGCATGATAAATAAATAAATAGTGGCCTAGATTATAACTTGGAAAATATGGCTCATGGAATGATCCTTTAGTACTTCAGACCTATAAATATGTTTTCCCTATGACTGATATGAAACTAGGATAAAATAGGGAAGCTTTGCTCACTTGACTGCTTGATTAAGTGTTTTTTAGTATGTTCTAGGTTTTTTATAGGTGAAAAATGAATGAAAATTGATCTTATATTTATATATATCCCTTTATATAATATATCACATTAACACACTTAGGTTGACCATAGGAGCACATTTTATTTGAAAATTAGATGACTTTAGGTAACTCAACACTTGCATTGATGTAGGCATCTAATTGGGACACAAGTGTTTAGGTAGCTATAAAATAGGCATAGGTTCGAAACTTCTAGATATAGAAGATAATTAGGTTTCTAAAATTATAGGTAAGATATAAAGTTTGAGTCATCAAAATAACATTGGTCAGACTAAGAGATAAGAAATTAAGCACAAAAAGATATTGTATGTAAGCCTTTTAGCAGTGGGAAAGATCTAAAAGTTGAAGGTAAATCCATGATATGTATTTTCTAAGTGTAGATGACTAAAGTTCTAAATAATGTATAAATATTATCCAGACTCCCCCCCTTTATATCTAGTAATGAAATTATTGTTTTAAAGGATAAAAAATGTGCACTTGGGTGTGTATAACACACCTTGTCTTTGCTTGATTAAAACTTGAATGCTTTACCAGTGAATCAATTAAAACTAAGAGAATTCTAATGTATATCATTAGTGTATATAATATGAAATTGAAAGCATTAGAATGATTGAAATTGAAAGAGATCAAGGTTTAGGAGTACACCTATGTATCAATGCAATCATCTTGTCTCTCAGCAATTTGATTTTAAAGATGTATCATAATGAATCATTGAAACTAAGATTAGGTTACATAAAAAATTTAAAGTTTATATATATTGAGAGATATTGGAGGACACATGTCCCAAACCTTGGAGAAAAGATGAATTTCCATCCTGTTGGGTGAATATTTTGTCAATCAGAAAACTGATGAGAAAAATAGGTCTCTTCAACCACAGCATAGGGAAATCAGTCGGCCAGATGTGTAGGTTTACTACATCAAAAGGGGACAAATATTTCCTCTCATCAAGGGGAGGTTCTTTGTAAATATGTAAGAGCTGTATATTATATATATAAGCAAAAAATAACACTCAAGGGTAGGATAAACCATCCATCTCTCTTTTTTTAGAGATGATGTTCACAAATCAAAGGAGAAATCTTGATGAAATGATAGAAAGCACTCCTCTTCTTTTAGAAGTGCTATTTAGCAGATAAAAGGAACCTTTCAGGTGGTGAAAAGTAACTATAACAGGGTGTAGTAACACAACAAGATGAAATATAGCACAGAGTCTCCACCTCAACTGCTAAAGAGTGAAATATGAAGGATAATGAGGGCACAAAGTTGTCCCAAGGTCCTTTACACAAAAATATAATATGAAGAATAATGAGGGCACAAAGTTGTCCCAAGATCCTTTACACAGGGATAGAAAGAAAACACACTAAAGGCAATTGTGGGGGCACAAAGTCTCTCCACAGTTGGCTTCAGGACACCTTTATGATTATTTTCACTAATTCTACTTATTCAATTAAATAGACAAAAAATGTATTAAGGAAACAGACATAAGAACAATTTACCCAAAAACCAAGCTATTCCAACACAAAGTCTAAAAAGTCACTTGTTTTCTTATTCAAATAACGAAATATGATCAACATTCTGAGCTCAAAGTCTTAGTAATGCCTTTCAATTTGGGCAGAGTTTTGTTTTTGATAACAGAGGGAGAGATCCTTTAAAACAATTAAAGAGAGTTCAATATATAGTACTCCAAGAAAGACTTGGGCATTTTGTTTCACAAAAATTGCTTACGATGCATTCAATGCCTTTAATGCATTTTAAATTCTATCCATGGGCTATGCTAGAATCGAGCATCAATTTTAAATATGGGTTGTTTGATGCATTTCCTTATGTGTGCATAGTTGTTCATTCTACTCAATGCATAAAAATAGGCTGTGCCATTGAATGTTCACACTCTCTGATTGTCCACCTAGTGGACTACTTTACCTTCTAGAAACATATCCCATGCATGGATATTTTCAATCCTTCTTCATCATTCCCCATTTCTTGGCTATATTTTGCCCTTATCTATGTGATTTGAGCTCTTGGGCTATCTCTTTGGCTGGTCATTGAATTTGTTCACAAGGTCTATGCTTAAGTCTGCAAGGATCAATAGTTATTTCATTGTCACAAATTTGACGTGTCTGGATCTATCATTGTTTAAAAGCCAATGGCTAGTTGGTTGCTCTAAATTTGATGGCTATGAGCCTTTCATCCTTTTTAATAATTCCTTTGTGTCTTTCCCACTTTCTCTAGCTTCTTTCTGCTAATCTCAACAAGTGACACGTGGGATGTTTTGCTATGAAATAGGTGAGGAAATGTGGTAGCATCCACTTAACTTATAGAGGATTTAGATGTCTTTTGAGAATCTCACAGAGGATGACACGTGGCAGCTTCTGTTGAGCTTAGAGAAGCACTATAGAAACATTCAGGACTCTTTTGGATTCATGTGGATGATGACACAAGGCACATTCTGCTCAAGTTTAGCCACTCACCTGGGACCCACCACAGTCCTTACTCAATAAAAGGAAGAAGCTATGGATGTTACCACTTGGTGGCCTCTGCTGAGTTTTATAGATGACACGTGGCATGTTCAACTACTTTGAAAGTTACTAGAAACTATGTCCTAGCAGATGACAGTTGACAGCTTCTGCTTCAACTTTATAAGGGACATGTGGTAGCTTCTATTGCACTTTATAAGGGATATGTGGCAGCTTCCATTGCACTTTGAGGTTTGATCTTTCCTGAAAGGAACTTGCCCTTTAGGATTTTGAGAAATGGTCCACTTTCCTTGGTGAGAGCCTCCTGCAAGGGTATCTACCCTTCAGGTGATCTTGGGATGGCTTTCAGGCTTTAATTTTCTCAATGGGCTTTTGCTACTCTTTTCCTTTGGACAAAAAGTCTGAAGGAATTCCTTAACACAATTTATCTAAAGAATATCTTCCTTCACTTTGCCTTAGTGAATTTTCTGCTAGGTTCTTGCTTTTGGGCTTTCTTCCTGGGTGAATTCCTTCTGATAAAAAGTTTGAAGGATTTTTGTCTTAACCATTTTGCTGCATTATTTTCCTGAAAGGGAAATGTGCCCTCTATAAGGACTTGTTTAAGCCCAGAACTATCCTTTGGGCTTTTGCAATAGTCCATTTTCTCCTCACCTACCCTTTGCAAGGGTTGTTTATCCTTGGTTCACTTTTCCAAAGGAATTATCTTTGTCTCACTGCCCTCCACAAGGGAATTTGGCTTGGTTCATTGCCCTCCACAAGGGCACTTTTTCCTTTGGCTTTGGGACAGACCCTTGAACCTGTCGATTGAACTAATTTTGGTTCAACGGTTCAATGGTTCAAGCCTTCTTCTCTTTAAGTGTTTTGAAGTCATTGAAACTAGAAGCAATTGAACTTGTTGAACCTTTTCTGAAGTGCTTAACCCTTGCTAATGATGTTGAACCTTTGAACCCATTGAACTCATTGAACCAAAATGTTTCAAGGTTCAACGGTTCAATGGTTCAATGGTTCAAATACTGCATAGAAGCTTGTTGATGAACTCTTTTGGTTGAATCAAGGCATTGAACTAATCCTAAAAATGACTAAGTGTTGGAAACTTGTTCTTTTTATTGAACTCGCTTGTAGAAGCCTTTGAACCTACTGATTTCAAGCATTTTGAGTCTGTAGAAACATATTTGTAGAGTTTGTAGATTTCAGCCTACAGAGTCCATAGAAATGAGTCTATAGAATTGGTAGAGTTTGTAGAAATGAGTCCATATATTCCTTCTTGTGAATTCCATAGAAATGAGTATGTAGATTTAAGCCTACAAAGTTTGTATATTCAAGCCTATGAAGTTCATAGATTCAAGCCTACAGAGTCTGTAGAACTGAGTCCGTAGAAATTTGAAAAAGCTTGAAAAATGGATAATTTGAATGCTCAGAACAATTTTTGAAAAGGGGAGAGAGGATTTTGGTTTGTTGGACAAAAATAGTTCAAATATTTTCCAAAAAAAATGAGTGATATTTTTGGGAGACAACAACTGGCTCTAATTGGGGAACTTCCTTTAATTGAAAACTTGGAACAGTTAAGGGGAGTATAAACCAGAATCTCTAGTGCCTTGAAGTATGCCATTGGGCTATGGAGTCATGCTACCCAAAAATAAAGGCTCCAAAAAATGAAAACAAACAATACAAATTAGAAACAAATACTATACAAATATACATATGTACAGGTAAACTTATTTGATACTTTAAGAGTTGAAGTGCTTTATATGCTACCCATTGTAAGGCAGAGAAAAGAGCATGCCATCTTGATATTTCAATAGGAAGCTATTCTCACTCTTTAGTTGATGAATAGTAACTAGCCCCTCCAAAGGGAGTTGAAATTCCCATGCATCCCCTTTGGTTCTCTTCTCTTGTCCCACAGCAGGACTTGATCTCTAACCTAGAAATCATAGTTTTTTGCCTTTTGGTCAAAGAGCTTCTTCACCAGACTTTGATGGGCAGAAATTCAGTCCATCACCATAGTTCTTTGCTCATCCAGCTCAGTCAAGCACATGATTCTCTTATCAAGGGGGCTTTCACATGTCTGATCTTCAATTGCCTTAGCTAATTTTAATGTTGGCAATTTCAAGGTGATTGGTATCTCAGCATTGATACCATAAAGAATTTGGAAAGGAGACATACCAATTGCCCTTTTTGGTGTAATTATATCTACCCACAAAGCATCAACCAATGCTTTATGCCATGTCCTTTGATTGTAATCCACCAGCTTCTTGATGATAGTCATCAGGTTCTTGTTACTTGATTCAGCTTGTTCATTCCCTTGTGGAAAGTAATCAGAAGAGTGAGAGAGGGTGATCCCATAGTAAAAATAGAACTGATTAATTTCTTGAGAATTAAAACAAGCTGTGTTGTCTTTAACAATCTTGGTTGGAACCCTAAACCTAGAAATGATATTCTCCTTGAGTAAATTGCACACTACTTCTAAAGTAGCATGCTTGGTTAGGATAGCTTCCACCCACTTGGTGAAGTAGTCAGTTGTTGTAAGGACATAATCATGTCCAACACTTGAAGATGGGTTTACAGCTCCAATAAAATCAATTCCCCATTACTGAAATGGTTTCTCTATGACCACTTGCTTGAGAGGCAAGGTAGCTAGCTTGGGTCTCCCAATAAACTGCTGGCACAGTTCACATTTTCTTACCCACTTATATGCATCTTGGAAAAGAGTTGGCCAGAAATACTTGGCTCACAAAATTTTATGGGCAGTCACAGGAATAGAAAAATGTCCTCCACAGGCTAGATTGTGGAAGGATTTCAAAAGTTGACTTTGTTGCTTTTTTTCCACATAGCGAAGGAACACTCCATCAAGGCTCCTCTTGTACAGGTCATTGTCCTAAAGAACAAAATTGGTAGCTTTCAACTTCATAGTCCTCCTTTCTTTGTAAGATAGGTGAGTAGGACACTCACCATAAGTAAGAAATTGAGTAATACTTAAGTACCACTCATTTGTGGTGGAAATAAAGAGGACTATCGGTGTGTCTTCCACCTCTTTTTCTTCATGTTCTATTTGTTCTGGTTTGTTATCAACAATTAATTGGCATAAGCCTTTTCCTTGTACCATCTTTCTTGGCTTGATGACTAGATCAAACTCCTAGATTTTTTCAATCCAATTGCCTCTTTTCATCCCAAACTCCTACTGAGTTAGTAAGGATTTGATTGTGGTATCAAGAACCAAGGTAGTAATGTGAGAATTCAAGATGTAAAAGCAGAAATGCTTTACTTCTTTCACCACTACATAAGCATGCTTCTCCATGTTTGAGTACTTTATCTCATGAGCTTTAAGAGGAAATCTCATGAAATAAATGGGATATTCCATACCTTCTTTATTCTATTGAACCAAAATTGCTAAAAGCATGTGTTTAGAAGCATAATTGTATATGATGAACTCTTTGTTGTAGTCTAGACAAACCAAAATTAGGGCATGGGTAATGGTAGTCTTGATATCCTCAAATGCTAACTTGCCTTCTTTATTCTAGCTAAAGGTGTCCTTTCCCTTCATCATGTTCACAATGTGTCAAGTTTTCTCAACAAACTCAAGGATGAACCTTCATAAGAAATTCACCTTTCTGAAGAAAGAGTGAACAACAATCTTACTTGTAGGCAAGGTAAGCTCTTGGATAGACTTGACTCTATCTGAGTCAATCTTTATGCCTTCTTTAGACATAATGTGTCTAAAAAAATTCCCCTCTGTTACTCCAAAAACTAACTTTTTAGGGTTTAAGTAAATGCCATTCTAGTGGCAGCGCTCCAACACTTATTTCAATTAGCAAATATGATCTGGGTGATGCTTAGAAAAGACAGTCAAGTCATCAAGATAAACTACAATGAACTTACCCATCTCATCCTTAAAATCAAGGTTCATTTCTCTCTGAAAGGTGGCACCAGTATTTATCAAGCCAAAAGGCATCTTTCTATATGCAAACGTGCCCCAAGGTGTGGTGAAGGTAGTCTTGTATTGGTCTGCTTCACTAACTTCAACTTGATTATATCCTGAGAAGCCATCTAGCATTGATAACATCTCTGAGCTGGTCACTATCTGAAGTACTTGATCCATGATGTGTAAAGGATAGTTATCTTTTAAAGATGACTAATTCAGATTCTTGAAATCTACATAGATGCAAATTTTACCATTCTTCTTCCTCACAGGGACTATGTTGGCAATACATGTGGAATGATGGATTGGGAAAATTATCTTAGCATTCAACATTTTTTGTATCTCAAATAGAATAGTAACTGATATCTTTGGATTATAATATTAGGATTTTTGCTTGTAAGGGGTTGAATCATCCTTGAGAGGAATGTTATGGTGAATTTTCTCAAGCTTGAGCGACTTCAAATCATCATAAGAGTATGCCAAAACATCAATGTAATGGTGAATTAGGTTAGTAAATTTGAGTTTTTCCTCTGGAATACAACACTTCCCAATGTTCACCATCTTGGGATTTTTCTTGGTACCCAAATTTATCTGATCAAACCCCTAGGAGGATCTTGAATCCATTTGTTGCTGTTTGATGAACCTGTTGTGCTTGTCAAATACTTTCTCAAGAGAAACCAGTTCTTTGAGAATTTTATTCTCTTTTAGATACAGGAATTCTTCACCTACATTTGAATTCATTTCAGGAGCTGATTCAAATTTTTGGAACTTACTACCTTCAAAGTGAAGATGTTCGAAGCTGTCTTTTTGTTCCAAAAAGGCTATGATTTGGTTGTCACCATTGAACACTTGCCAATGGTTGGAATTATCAGGCACACTTAGTTAAAATACCAATTTGATAGTGTACTTGTTTCCTTTGAAGTCTAGATGAGGAACTAAGAGAGTTGCTAAAATAGCCAATGCATCAGCTCAGTCATTGAATTCTCTAGGTATGGCAGAGATGTTGAAAGCATCAAAGCTTTCAAGTTGGTCCCAAAATAGATTTTGGTAGTGGCATAATCTCTCATTTTTTTTTTGATATAGGTTCCTTACCTGATAAACCACTAGTTTAGTATCTCCTTTGGCGTGAAGGAGTTTGATTCCTTTATCTTGAGCAGCTTTCAATCTAAGCAATAGAGATTCGTACTTAGTTGTGTTGTTGGTGTTGCTGAACTAAAACTTGTATAAAGAAGAAAAAATATGTCTTTGAGGAGATATCAACACAATCCTAGCCCTTGAGCTGGTAGAAGAATTGCTACCATTGAATTCTAGGATCTAAACATCATCAAAAACTAATCTTTCCTTAGATTTCTCCTTGCTTGGAAGGGGGAATTCTTTTTCATCTATACTACACCCTATCAATTCTTCTGATGTCTCATCTGAGCCAATTTTTAGATTGTCATTTTTAGAAGTTTCATTAGCTAAAACATGAGTATCCTTTATGGTCAGTAAATAATTACCCATGTCTAAAGATTCAAATAGAATTTGAGCTTCAAGGGTTGATGTCTGAGTGACAACATATTTTGATTCCTTTTCAGGAATCAGCCTCTACATGATGCCTTTGACAGGGATCCTTACTTCATATAGGTCCATGCTCAACTTGCCACCAAGATCCTTGCAAAAAATTTGCCCTAAAATAATGCCATATGAGGCTGGGATGTCAGCCACCAGGACTATTATCTTGATTCTTTTGTCTAGGAATGTTGTAAATGCAAAATGGGCATCCTTGATTTGTCCCAGCAGAGGTACTTATTTGTTTTCTATAGAGAAACATCTCCCAAAGGTTTTGGTCAACATGAGTCCAAGAGATTCTACCACTTTGGCTGGCATGATGTTGTTAGATGCACCTGAGTCTATGATGCAATTGCTCAGTTTATGACCATTAATTAATAAGGAAACATAGAAAGGCTCTATTTTCCCAGGGGTAGCTGGAGGAGTAATGACAATATTGTTTGGGATGGACATATTATTTGGGGAATCATGAGTTACCTTTCTAATCTCTTATCCTATAGGGATAACTTTATTCTTCACACACCGAACTAACCTATCCAACTGCTCAGGATTGGATTGCAAGAATTTAAATTTAGACAATTAAATTTTGGTCTTCTTAACATGGTTGATTATGTCAAATGACTAAAATGGAGTAGGAACAAAAGAAGGGAGTTCATCTTTCTAGTTTTTAGGAGGGGGAGGACTAATCTATGGAATTGAAGTTGGAGATGGAGGAATGTTTGATGTACTTAACTTTTTATTACTCACTAGGTCCTTCGGCTGGAAAGGCAGAGAAGTTCCTCATTTGGAAATTTAAATTGCAGGCTGAGAACTTTCCCCTATTTTTTCTTTATCAGCTTGCTAGGTTGACTAGTTTTGGGACCAAATGAATACAACATATGATCCATCAACTACTTTACCTTTACCTCTGTGTTCATTTTGGTAATTCAAGAAATTAATGTTGGAGTTGCCAGCTAATTCTTCTTGATCTTATGCAAGGTGATCAGCATCATTTTCTTAGTTTAATTTTGGTTGGAAAGACAAATCATATTTTTTTTGAGATATCCAACTACCAAATTGGTTGGAGTTCTTCAATGGCAAGTTTTTCTTGTGGGGGAGGAAAATGATTTGGCTATCCTTGATTTTTGGTAGCATTGCCTTGGTATGGCTGATTTGGGAATGTTCTTCTTGGCATATCTCTATATGAAGGAGCTAAAGATATCCCTTATGCCATTTGCTTCCTAAGAGCTAGCAACTCATTTGCCAGATTTTGCACTATTGGATTAGTGGTACCTATAGATGGATATTTAGAAGATGAAGAAGATTTACCTCTGTTAGGACCTCTCCTTATCTTTCCTATCAATATAAGGTCATCTTCCACTTCAGTGGCCAAATCTTGAGCTGCACCAAGGTCTATTTGGCTAGCACGTCTCAGAAGAAAACTTACTTGAGGTAGTTGAGAGTTGATGAAGAAACATTTGAGATTCTCAGGTGTAGGCTAATCAATTACAAGAATCCTATTTCTCAGCTTGTCAAACCTGGCTATGAAATCCCTCATTGGTTCATGAGGTTTATTCTTCATTTGTGTGATTTGAGCCAATAGGGCATGTGCATCTTCTACAAGCTTAAATTTGGCTTCAAACTTGGCTTTTAGAGTGTTCCAGTCAGTCACAGTCTGGGCCTACAGATGATAGAACCAGTATGTAGTAGTACCTTGTAAAGTTTCTACGAATAGCCTAACTGCTACATCCTCATACTCCACACTTATCACGCCATAGGATATGATAAAGGCTATAATATGTTCATCAGGATGAACCTTCCCATCACCATAGAACTTGGAAATTTTTTTCCTTGAACTGCATGGTAGCTCATGTAGAGATGGAGTTAAATTGAGTGGGCCAAAATAGTTACCCCAAGGACCTTGAACTTCCATAGTATGACTATGGAAAGATGGAATAACAAATCTCAGAGGGGTAAGTATTCATAAAGCTTTATTAATAGCAAAAATGGAAGCTTTGCCTAGTAATGGAGACTTGATTTTAGTAGAAAGAAATCTCATGGTTCATTGGAGGTGAGATGGTGAAAGAAATAGATCAAAATTACTTTGTTGTACCAACTTGAATACAGGGTCCATAATACCTTGGGCTCTCTGGCTTCTAGTATAGCATGGAATTTCTAGATTTTAGGATAAAAATGAGAAAGAATTGGCCCTGCTTCAGCTTAAAGCTTGAGGCTTCAAACTGTGCATTCTATTCTAGTTGGCATGGGGGTGGAGGAAGATGGTAAGGATATAATGATAATGGGTAAGACATAGAATGGAGTCACCATAGTCTATAATGGATAAGGGTAGGGACTACTTCAATCTAAAACTTGAGGCTTCAAATTGTGCATAAATCTCCAGTGGAGTCACCAAAAACTATTGGGTGAATATTTTGTCAATCAGCTAATTGATGAGCAAAATAGGTCTCTTCAACCACAACATAGTGATTGGTTAGCCAAATGTGTAGGTTTACTACATCAAAAGGGGACAAATGTCTCCTCTCATCAAGGGGAGGTTCCCTGTAAATATGCAGGAGCTATATACTATATATATAAGCAAAAAATAACACTTAGGGGTAGGATAAACCATCCATATCTATTTTTTTAGAGATTATGTTCACAAATCAAAGGATAAATCTTGATGAAATGACAGAAAGCACTCCTCTTCTTTCAAAAGTGATGTTCAGTAGACAAAAAGAACCTTTCAAGTGGGGACAAGTAACTGTAATAGGGCAAAGTAACACTGTAGGATGACATGTAGCACAAAGTCTCCACCTTAACTGCTAAAGAGTGAAATATGAAGGACAATGAGGGCACAAAGTTGTCCCAAGGTCCTTTACACAAAAATAAAATACGAAGGATAATGAGGGCAAAAAGTTGTCCCAAGATCCTTTACATAGGAATAGAAAGAAAACACACTAAAGGCAATTATGGGGGCACAAAGTCTCTCCACAGTTGGCTTCAAGACACCTTTCTGATTATTTTCACTAATTTTGCTTATTCAATTAAATGGACAAAAAGTTTATTAAGGAAACAGACATAAGAACAATTTCCCCAACAACCAAGCTATTCTAGCACAAAGTCTAAAAAGTCACTTGTTTTCTTATTCAAATAATGAAATATGATCAACAATTTGAGCTCAAAGTCTCAGTAATGCCTTTCAATTTGGGTAGAGTTTTGTTTCTGATAATAGAGGGAGAGATCCTTTAAAACAATAAGAGAGAGTTCAATATATAGTGCTCTAAGAAAGACTTGGGAATTTTGTTTTACAAAAATGGCTTATGATGCATTCAATGCCTTTAATGCATTTTAAATTCTATCCATGGGCTATGCTAGAATTGAGCATCAGTTTTAAATATGGGCTGCTTGATGTGTTTCCTTATGTGTGCATAGTTGTTTGCTCTACTCAATATAGAAAAATAGGCCACACCATTGAGTGTTTGCACTCTCTGATGTCCACTTGTTGGACTACTTTACCTTCTAGAAACATATCCCATGCATAGATATTTTTTATCTTTCTTCATCATTCCCCCTTTCCTAGCTATATTTTGCCCTTATCTGTGTGATTTGAGCTCTTGGGCTATCTCTTTGGCTGGTTGCTAAATTTTTTCACAGGGTCTATGCTTAAGTCTACAAGGATTAATAGTTATTTCATTGTCACAAATTTGACATGTTTAGGTCTATCATTATTTGAAAGCCAATGGCTAGTTGGTTGCCCTAAATTTGATGGCTACAGGCTCATCATCCTTCTTAGCAATTCCTTCATGTCTTTCCTACTTGCTTTGGCCACTTTCCACTGATCTCAACAAGTGACACATGGCATGTTCTAATGTGAAATAGATGAGGACACATGGTAATAGCCACTTATCTTATAGAAGCTTTAGATGTCTTTTGAGAATCCCATGGAGGATGACACGTGGTGGCTTCTATTGAGCTTATAGAAGCACTGTAGAAATATTTGGGACTCTTTTGGATTCACCTGTACAATGACACGTGGCACATTCTACTTGAGTTTATCCACTCACTCGAGACCCACCACAATCCTTACTCAATAAAAGGAAGAAGATGTGGATGTTGCCACTTGGCAACCTCCACTAAGTTTTGTAGATAACACAAGGGTTATTTGTCTTTGGTTCACTTTTCTAAAGGAATTCTCTTTGTCTGCTTTTGCTCATTACCCTCCACAAGGGCACTTGGCTTGGGTCATTTCCCTCTGCAAGGGCACTTTTTCCTTTGGCTTTGGGATAGCCCCTTGAACCTACTGATTGAACTAACCAATTGAACCAATTTTGGTTCAACGGCTCAATGGTTCAAGCGTTCTTCTCTTTGATAAGTGTTTTGAAGCCGTTGAACCTAGAAGTAGTTAAAATTGTTGAACCTTTGCCAAAGCACTTAACTCTTGCCGATGACATTGAACCTTTGAACCCATTGAACTTGTTGAACCAAAATGGTTCAAGGTTCAACGGTTCAATGGTTCAATGGTTTAAATACTGCAGAGAAGCTTGCCGATGAACTATTTTGGTTGAACTAAGGCATTGAACCAATCTTGAAAATGACTAAGTGTTGTAAACTTGTTCTTTTGATTGAACTCACCTAGTAAAATCCTTTGAACCTATTGAACCTATTGATTTCAAGCATTTTGAGTCCATAGAAACATATCTGTAGAGTTCGTATATTTAAGCCTACAGAGTCTATAGAAATGAGTCCATAAAACTGGCAGAGTTTATAGAAATGAGTCTGTATATTCAAGCCTAAAACTGAGTCCATAGATTGAAGCCTACAGAGTCCGTAGATTCAAGCCTAAAAAGTTCATAGATTCAAGCCTACAGAGTTTGTAGAACTTTGAAAAAGCTTGAAAAATGGATAATTTGAATGCCCAAAACAATTTTTGAGAAGGGAAGAGAGGATTTTGGTTTGTTGGACCAAAATAGTTCAAATGTTGTCCAAAAAAAAATGAGTTATATTTTTGGGGGACAACACATCCAAAAGTTGAGAGTAGCTCAACCATGTAACCCAATCATACTTATAACCTAGTAAAAGTGAGTAAACCATGTTAAAAAACACTATAAAACTAGTGAGTATGGATGATTTAATCAATTAAAACCTATAAAATTAGAAATATTCAGCGATTTAATCATCTTAACCATATCAAAAATTAAACCAACTACTACAATAGATTGGCTCAATCCAGTCTATAAAAATCGAACATGGTGGGTGGTGACAATCACTAAAACTATTTGAAATATAAAATTAATTTGATTTCTAAAATATTATGAAAATAATACATATCGTATTAACCTTAGACATGTCTCATGCTAAAACTATGTATAATAATAGTACTAGATGTATAGAATTTTGCCATACATGTATATTTGAATCATTAAACTATGTAATTTGGCCAATTTGAAACTGTGTAAGTGTGGAAAACATGTTTCCAAAACATTCCCCCATTGCAATATAGGTATGATAAAGATTGAATAAGTGTATATAACATATATCTAAAACATGCCCCTAATAAATCTGAATGTATGACAAATATGGAGAACATGTTTCCAAAACATGCCCCTAATGTAATTTGATTTTATGAATCAATGTGGAAGTCATGCCTCTATGTCATTCCCCCATTAGTATGTTCCCCTTTTTGAGGTGAGGGGAAGTAAAAATTGGTAGTTACCTTACCTTAAAAGGATAAGTTAACCATGTAAATTATGAATATACCACATAGCACATAGAGGGAACATTTTGAGGTAGATATATCATTGAATCATGAAGAATGTGATCACACCAAATCTTAAGATGGATGATGTAGATCATGGAAACATATAGATAATAACATTAAAAAATCAACAAGAAATGAATCACACACACAAAATCACTCAAAAATAAATAAAAACACAATGGTCCAAGGAGACCTCAAACAAGGGGAACGTTCAAATGTCGCACAATCTAAGGGACATGAGCTAGTCAAATGTCCACAAAGCAGGATTGACATATTAAAATGACAACATATAAAAAACACTGACATATTCAAAATTTAAAGAGGAAAATAAAGGCATGAAGTTGCAAATAATGGATCATATTCAAATTCTCAAATAAGCAAGATAATAACATGGTAATACACTCAAAGAAATGCATAAATGAAAGCATAAGAAACTATCATAAATATATCATACTAGTCCTTGGATGTGTGCATTAAAAATAATGTTAAGCACATTATATATCAGGTACACTATAAAATATATAAACATGGATAAAGGCATGTGTAATTACATGTACGAGCTCAAACATGATAATGTAAAGTGACCATAGAATGATATTAATTGGATACATCATGATTTTAGAGGTGATGGCCCCAAACATATTGGTGATGTGAGTAGAGGGAAAATAAAACATCCAAAAGTGCATGTATCATGTATCTATGTATGCCTGCATGACACTCAAAAGATGCATGAAACATGTGTATGGAAAAAATACTGATATGAGATCTATCAACATGAAAATGACAACATATATGCCAAGGAGATAATAAGACATGTAAATGTTGAACATATTTTTGGGTTTTTGAATTCTTGATTTTTTTTTGGTATATGTCAAGTAAAAATTTTATGCAAGTGAATGATTTTTATTGGAATTTTGAGAGATTTTCCTTTAAGTGTAGCTAGGTAGTACAGACTTTTTCCCAATTTTTCTATCATGATAAATGGTCCCAACCAATTTATCTTAGACTTTCCCTTCTTGTCTTTTTTTGCATTGGTGTTCTTTTGATTTTATTTTAATACCAAGTCACCCACATGAAAGCCACATGGCCAAACATTTTTTTATGTGCACTTAATGCGATCTTGATAAAATCATAAGTGTTTAGTAGCCTTATTGAATTTTTCACTCATCTATTATAATTGATGCAATCTCTTTTCATGGTATTAATTATATTTTATAATGTCTTTGAGAAAGAGAGAGGGAAGGTATAGTTTAATACATAAGACTACCTTTATACCATAAATCAAAAAAATATATATGTAGCTTAAGTAGGTGTGTGAACTCTAGTACAGTATGTCCATAAGTGTACACCATCTATTGCTCCCAATCTAAACTATATATTTCAACTATTTTGCCAATTATTTTGATAATGGTTTTATCTATTGCCTCTGCTTGGCCATTACCTTATGGATAGTAAGGTGTAGAAAAGGTAATTTTTTATTTGCTTCAAGAAATTTTGATTGTCTTATTTTTGAATGATGATCCATTGTCAATAGTTGAAGGTATGCTAAAATGTAAAATAATATTGGTAATTAAAAACTTTCATATCTCATCCCTTATAGAAACCTCAAGTGGGATTGCCTCCACCCATTTTGTAAAATATTATGTAGCTATGATTATGAACTTGTGTCCACTAGTGGACACTACATTTATCTTGCCAACCAAATCAAATCCCTATAAAGATAAAGTCCAAGATGAGATAATAAGTTGTAACTCATGAGATGGTTCATGGTTTAAATTATTTTATTGTTGGCATTGTAAACATAATTTATCATGTTTAATACATTTTGATTCCACAGTAGGCCAATAATATCTTTGACGTAAGAGTTTTTGGGACATGACCTTGCCATTGAAATGCTTATCAAACTCACTATCATGTATTTCTAGTAATGTGGTATGTACTTCATCTATGCTTAAACATCAAAGGAGGTGTCCATCAAAATATCATTTGAATAAATCATTCACAATAACAAACTTTTGAAGTGTTTCACATTGTAAATTATGTTTATCATTATGCCTAAAATGGTCTAATATATAATCTTGGTAAAGGAAATTATAAATATCATTGTACCATTCTCTATTTGTAGAATTGTGTGTAATAGAAAGAACAATTAAGGCATCCATTTTGTTATAATAAATGGAAGGATCTCATAATTGGTGTATGGTAAATTCTATATAATCATCATTGATATCAAAATTCATCAAGGAGGTCACATGATTTGAAGGTTATTTAATTCACCAATTTTCATCAATCATAGTTGAAAAGGTTGACTATGAAGGCCATAACTATTAGGGTCCACTCTTATAGAAGGGGATCTAGACACCTTGGTATATAAATGTAATTTTAATATTTTCAATTACATTATAGTTTTATACCATATTATTATGTTGGTGTATATGATGTTGAAAAGTGGTAGGATGAGGAGCATTTGGAAAGTTCCACATGGTGGGTCCTCAAGCCACCATGTGGTCTACCACCAAAAATTCCACATATTTTTTCTAAATCATGTATGGTTTATGCCAAGTTTAAAGTACCCAACTTGAGACCCAAATCACATCCCAAGCTAGCTCAATAGCCAGCTCAATTTGAATCCAACTAAATCTTCTAAACTAGCTTGATGGTTGAAGGCAACTCAACCAACCTCCATAAAGCATCGCCCGATAGTTAGGATGTTTAAAATTCTAAAGACGTGGCCACAACCATGAAACAAAGAAAGGGATTTGGGCTATATTAAGCCCACAAAACATTTTTATCCACCGAATATGGGATTATTATCCCCAAGTAAATTGCTAAGGCACTGGAGAAGGGTCAAACCCATGACCTTACCTACCTAAAAAGATATGGCTTGACCATTAGGTCATAGCCTTAAATCATAAGCATTAGTGACAGACTTATTATTTTTTATTTGGTTTGTTGGGATCATTGGAGAAGCCAAATTGAGAATCTCACCATTGGATGATAGTTGAGCAGACTTATGGTTTTTTAAATTGAAATATAGTCTTGAATATGGCAAAGGTGTCTTTTGATTTTGCATAGAAAAACATAAACTTGTAAGGGGTTATTATTCATGAATTATGTAAGGCCTTCAGGATCTAGCTGAAGATATATGTTGTAAGGAATATATACATAACCCATAGCATATATATAGTGTTAGATTTATATAGACACAACCCAAAATTAAAAAAAGGTAAGTAACCTATTTGGAAGGATTTTTAAGCCATGGGTGAAGATGGTTTTATGGAAATCCAAATCCTGAGCCAGGATTGATATGGTTTCTTCTATTTATAAATAAAGGAGATCAACAATTGTGTAAGGTGGTTTATTTGTGCAGACACTAATTGAGCCTGTGAAGAATTATACAATTATTATTTGGTGAATCTTTTGGTCCATGGGAAAATGACATTTCTTCTATTACAAGAGTTAGATTTGAGGTAGAATGTAGTTTTAAAGGTAAAAAAACCTGAGTTGAGGTGGAGGTTATGGAATTGAGGGGTATTTATACACACATAGACCCGTAGTTGTGCTTCACACTTATTTATATCTAGAAAGTATTTTTTGGTCACAATATAAGGTATGTAGGTGTGAATGTGTTTTGTGATGCATAGTCCTAAATGTAAATTTGTCTATTTAATAAGCTTTGAGATTTGGGTGAATGATATATTTTGCATGATGTATATATATAGCACATATAAGATGGATCCTATGATATTTGTTCTTCTTTTTGAAAGGCCTTGGAGCCATAATGGAAGAGATATATGGATATATGTGTGATAGTATTTGTACAGATAGAGTCCCAAATGGTGAAGATGATATATACCTATTTGTAAGAGGATCTGATGCTTATGCTTATTAGATTGGTAGGTCTATTAGAAGACATAATACTATTATGTACTGGTATTCACCTTTATTTAAGATTTTATCATATACTCTTAATGGAGAAAAATTCTCAAATGCATAGAGAGGATATACAAGTGATACGGATTTTGATAGACATTATCACTAACTAGTTTCAAAGTCTTCAAAGATAGTGTTAGCACTATTTGTAGGTCTAAATCCACATGTTGATGTAATTTTGTAATTGATGATACTTGCATCTTTTTAGTGGATCATTTCATTATTTCATGAACCCAGAGATGTAGCCCAAATGGGTAAACTTAATTATCAAGTTTGTGTAATTCTCCTTTATATTTCATTATGAGTTTTAGTTTATAATTTAGTTTGATAAATGTAACAGAATAATAAAATGAAATATGAAAAATTAAAATATAACATGAATCAAGATTTTTTAATATAGGAAATGAATTTATAGAGTTTTTTTATTACTCTCATTCATTCCTATAATTCTACATCCAATTTTATTTTAATTAGGGAATTGAGAGTTTTTAGTATCCATTTTTAGAAATTGTTTATCCAGTTTATGGATCAATTTTGGTATCAAAGTAGGTTGATACAAGACTTGATTTAGTTATTGATATACTTTGTTTGGGGTTTTAGATATCAGATTCTTGGTATTGTTCTTCTATTTGTTTTGACCATGTAGAATGGACAGTGCAAAGGAAAATTGGAAGATGTTCCAATTCGCTAGAAGAAGACAAGCTTCTAACAACCAAGGTTCTAAAACCACTAGCCCTGCAAGATCAACTGGATGAAAAACACAAAACATTATCACTTGAAGGTGTGAGATGGTGTTATGAAAGGATCAATTTTTCTTTATTAGGATGCATTAAAATAAAATGTAAGGAATTTTTAGTGGTGCACATAATCCATTGCAGTTCTATTACCATTCTTACACAGAGGGAAGATAAGGTATGATGGAAATTTGATTTCATATTGGTATTAACACAATATTTTGGTCTTGATATCTAGTAGTGTAGCCTTTATTTTTGGATTACTAATCATATTATTGATGCTTATGTCCTTGATTATGGGAAAAAGTGAAAAGACTAGTTCCATGGTAAGATTTGGAAATGGCAAATAAAGCATTATTCATGAATGAACAAGTTTTTTCCCTTTATGGATTGAGTTTTTAATTGGTTAATAAGTTGGTTTATGTTTCAAAACTTTGTGAAGAGTTGTATGAAGAAAACAAGGAATTATTTAAACACCAAAAATATGTCAACGAGTACTCAGTAGGTGCAGTTTACAGTTTCTTCAAAGGTATAAATTATTTTCAAATGTAACTATGTTTGCATAATTTTTGGTTGAATATTTTGTGTAAGGTTGCTTTGGGAGTAAAATATGCCTTTGTTTGGAATTGTTTTTAAATCCTTTTTAGAAATTAAACATGGATCATCTAACTCTTATTAAGATAAGCTTGATAAGATGAGACCACCACCTATTCAGTTATTGGAAACCATGAAAAGGGAACGACCCTTATTGATAACATGGTTTAACATAAGAGTTTTCATAAGAATTACTATAGTATTGAATAATATTCTTATTTTTTTAATTCAAACACTATTTCAAGGAATTCCTAAATGGATCTAGGAAGGAAATATGATAACCCTTGTGTTTAAAAGATTATTTGCTATTTCTTATTTCAATTTTCCATTGTAATAGACTATTTGGGAAGCTAAATCAATTTAGATGAGTTCTGGAGATATGAATCAGGGAATAGTTAGATGGTGAAGGAAACCTCAAGATAGGTTTAAAATTCTTGGTTTTCTCCTCACATTTATATGATATTTTTCTTACAGTTATTTGTAGATTTGTGAGTTGTAAATAGGTTCTTATTATGGAAATTCTCTAAGTTGACATTAGAGTTTGATAGGTACAAGGAAAGATTTAATAATCAGTTTTAAGGACACAATAGTTAACTATGTTGTTGATAGGATGGTGATCACATCTATTTCCCTTGATAATTATTTCATGTATTATGTATATTGTGTAGTTATAACCTTAGGATAGAAAAATTCAATGCACATTTTTATAGTTGCATATACATTTAAGTCCCACATTATCATGGGAAATGTTTGTATTACAAAATGTTTTTAAATTCAAATGTATGTTTGTCATCCACGCCATGTATATGTATTTTTAAATACCCATAGATGGGCAACATTTATAAAATACAAGTAGACTTATGTTATAGTTGTTTGTAAATCCTATATAGTATACACATTTTGTTTTCCCTTGTGTGATGTTGATAACAAGGAAAACATTTTAACATTCATGCAGTGCAGGGGTTGAGAGAATCTATCAGATGTTATGACTATTTTGGGTGACAAGTCATTTTGTCGAAATGGATACAGAGTTTTTTTTACTCTCCATAATTAGGTTGTAGTTTCAGCTGGACCGTTGACTTATTGGAGGTTAATTTTATAACATCATATTTCACTGATGTTTTTCAAATAGAGTTTTATTGTGTCATTTTGATAGGTTGACTTCTTAATTCCTTCATATTTTATTTATAGATCATGTATGTTTAGAATTGGTGCAAAAATATTTTCAATAGCAAAGAAGAGAATTCACAGAGATATTTTTGGGTTAGTTGGATTATTTGGACTTTTGAAGACCAAAAGCCTCTTTGTGGGGAGGTTTGATTTGGAGGATATTTAATTCACTAGTCTTTATCAGTTGTAATTATAAAAGGCCAACTATAAAGATCATAACTGATAGGGTCCGCTCATGTTACAGAATGGGATCCAACCACCATGTTATATTAATGTAATTTTAATATTTCCAATTACATTATAGTTTTATACCATATTATTATGTTGGAGCATCTCATGTTGACAAGTGACAAGATGAGGATCATTTAGAAAGGTCCACATGGTGGGTCCTCAAGCCACCACATGGCATGCCACCATGACCTTCACATATTTTTTCCAAGTCATGTATGCTTTATGCCATGTTTGAAGTACCTAACTTGAGACCCAACTCATAGCCTGAGTGCTAGCTCAATAGCCAACTCGATTTAAATCCAACCAAATCTTCCAAACTGGCTTGATGGTTGAAACTAACTCAACCAACCTCCACAAAGCATTTCTTGATAGTTGGGTTGTTTAAAATGCTAAAGACATGGCCATAACCATGAAGCAAAGAAAGCATTTCAATATATATTAATCCCATAGAACATTTCTATCCATCGAATGTGGGATTATTATCCCCAAGTAAATTGCTAAGGCATCAGAGAAGGGTCAAACCCATGAGCTCATCTACCTAAAATGATATGGCTTGACTGTTAGGTCATAGCCTTGAATCATAAGCATTGAAAAGATACTTATTAATTTTTATTTGGTTTATTGGGATCATTGGAGAAGCTAAATGGAGAATCTCACCATTGGATGGTATCTAGGAAGATGTATGGCTTTTTTTTAAATTGAAATACAGACTCAAAAATGTCAAAGTTATATTTTGATTTTTCATAGAAAAACCCAAGCTTATAAGGGGTTAATCTTCATCAATTATGTAAGGCCTTCAGGCTATAGGAAAATATATATGTTTTAGGGAATATATACATAACTCATAGCATATATATAGTTTTAGCTTTATATAGACACATCCCTAAATAAAAAAAGATAACTCACCTATTTGGAAGGATTGTTAAGCCATGGGCGAAGATGGCTTTATAGAAATATAGAGACCTGAGCTAGGATTTGTATGGTTTCTTCTATTTATAAATAGAGGATATCACCAATTATGTAAGGTGGTTTATTTTTGAAGACATTGATCAATCTTGTGAAGAATTGTGCAATGCTTATTTGGTGAAGCTTCTAGGCCATGGGTGAATGACATTTCTTCTATTACAAGAGTTTGATTTGAGGTAGAATGTACTTTTGAAGGTAAAAAGACCCAAGCTGAGGTGAAATTTATGGTTTTGATGGGTATTTAGACACATGCAGACTTACAGTTGTGCTTCACACTTCTTTCTATCTAAAAAGTATTGTTTGGTCATAATAGAAGTTATGTAGGTGTGAATGTGTTTTATGATGCACAATACCAAATGTCAATTTATCTATTCTAAAAGCTTTGAGATTTGGGTGAATGATATATGTTTCAGGATGTGTATGTATAGCACATAGAAAATGGATCTTGTGATATATATTCTTTTTGAAATGCCTTGGAGTCATAATGGAAGAGATATATAAGTATATGTGTGACTGTATTTGTGGAGATAGAGTCCCAAATGGTAGAGATGATATACACCTATTTTTAAGAGGACCTGATGCCTATGCTTATTAGAGTTTTAGGTTTTTTATAATACATAATACTCCTATTTATTATTATTCCCATTTTTTTAAGAGTTTGTCATATACTCTTAATGGAGAAAAATGCTTGAATGCATGGAGAGGATAAATAGGTACTATAGATTTTGATAGACATTATCACTGACTAGTTTTAGACTCTTCAAAGTCAATTTTAACATTATTTGCAGGTCTAAATCCACATGTTAACATAATTTTTTAATTGATGATACTTTCATCTTTTTAATGGACCATTTTTTTTCACGAACCTAGAGATGTAGTCCAAATGGATGAACTTTGTTATCAAGTTTGTGTCATTTTCCTTTATAATTCAGTATGAGTTTTAGTTTATAATTTAGTTTGGTAAATGAATTAAAAGAATAATAGAATGAATTACAGGAAATTAAAATATGATATAGATCAAGAGTTTTTAATGTAGGAAATGAATTTACAAAGTTTCTGATTACTTTCATTCATTCCTAGAATTTTGCATCCAATTCTATTTTAATTAAGGAATTGAGAGTTTTTAGTATCCATTTTCAGAAACTATTTATCCAATTTACAGATCATCGCACTATTCATTACATCTACATGGTGGTTATCTTTATAGGGGATACTATTTATATAAAATGTACCATATGTCTATTTTAGTCTATCCACCATTTCATTATATGTTAAAACATGTTCATATTTAGTTTGATAACTATTAGTAACTTGATTAATGATCAACTGAGAATCACCAAAGACCTAAATGTCCTTGATATGAATCTTTTGTCTTTTTGATAACCTGATTATCAAGGCTTCATATTTTTCTATAGTATTAGTGCAAGAAAAGGCTAATTTATAAGAGAAAGGTTGGTATTTCCCTTAGGGGTGCAAAATATAATAGCATCAGTCCCTCCTACTCTACATCCAGATCCATCAAGAAACATTGTCCATAAATTTGAAGATATATTCTATGCCTCAAATTCATCATGGAAATCATTGGTAATTGGAAAGGAATTAGGTAGTGGAGCATAAACCTATTGGTCAACTACAACTTGACCTTTTATTGACTTTTAGGGCACAAATTTGAGATCAAACTTGGTAACTTTTATCACCCATTTTGTGATATGACCGACGAGTTGTGCTTTATTAATAAAGAAACTTAATGCATATTCTTTAATTATCAGATGGACCTTAGTTTTGATCAAATAATGTCATAGTTTTTATGTAGAAAAAAACAAGACTAAACATAATTTTTCTATTGTCATATATTTGTGATTGTAATCAACCAATTGGCGACTAATGTAATAGATTTCCATTTCTTTATGATTATAATCATATTATGCTAATAGAGTTCCAAGGGCCTCTTGAGTGGTCAAGATATAGATAAGTAATGGCCTATTTGGAATAGGAGGTATGAGTACTAATGGGTTTGCTAAATATTATTTGATTTTATCAAAGCTTTGTCAACAAATGTCATCCCATACAAACTTGGTGTCATTTTTTAGAAAATGCATGAAAGACATTACTTTCTTAGCCAAATGAGTGATGAAACATCACATAACTTAAATTATACATTGTAAAAATTGTAGCTACTTTAGATTAGTTGGCGGTGGCATATATCAATAATAGATTTTACCTTTTTTGGATCAACATTGAAGCCTCATTGACAAATAATGTATCTGATGAACTTTCCAAAAGACACTCTAAAAACACAATTTTAGAGATTTAAATAAATATTGAACTTGAAAAAGCATTCAAATATCTATCATAAATCATGAGCATGGTCTTGTCAATGCTTGGATTTGGCAAGTATCAACATAGTCTTTAATAGTTTTATGAATAAAATCATGAAAGATATGAGTCATGGCCCTTTGATATGTTTCTCCAATATTTTTAAATCCAAAAGGCATGACTATATAAAAAAATGTGCCCATAGGATGGTAAATGTTGTCTTATCTTTATCTGTTGGGTTAATTTTAATTTGGTTATATCTCGCAAACCCATCCATAAATGAAAATGTCTCATATCAAGTTATATAATTGAAAATCATGTCAATATTACCTAGGGGAAAGTTGTCTTTTGGGCAAGCCTTATTTAAATCATGACAATTAGTGAAACATCAAATTTAGTCATTAGGCTTAGTAACAGGCATAATTTTATATACCCAATCAAAATTTGTAATTGCTTATATGAATCTGACATCTAATAGCTTTTGGATCTTTTTTTGACTAGCACCAACACTTTCGGATGTATATTATGAATATTTTACTTAACAGGCTTTCCATCTAGATATAATAATATATTATGCACCGCCACTGATGGGTCAATCCTAGGCATATTTGAGTAATCCCAAGTAAATAGGTATGGATAATTATATAGGACTTATCGATAGACCTTAACTTCATCATCTTGTATCATCATTGCAAGCAATATTGGTCAAGGATTTTTTTATATTCCATTATTAAATTATATTATTTCTTCATTTAGCAACGTAAACCATTATACAGTAAATGGTGATATAGGAATAGTATTATGTGCATCATGTTGGACATTGGTATCATCACTCTCCCAAAAATAATCATGAGTAGAGGTGGCATGAGGAAAATTATTCTTATGATAGAAGGAAGGGAGATCCTTATATGCCCCTAATAACTCTAATAATGGCTCATCATTTAAAAATTCATCAAATGTCAAAGTTTTAGGTGAAGAAATCATACCAATCAAATGAGGGTGAACCACAAGAATATCTATTGTGAAATTATGCATACTTTTAAATTTAGCCTTTTTGAAATAAGGTGTGGTGAGAATACATTGTTTAGGAGTTCTGAATTTATCTAAAAACCCCAAGCCATGTTGATTTGTTTTATTTGTAGGAGATATGGGTTGACATAAACCCTACTCATGTTTTCCAAACCCTTTTTATTTGTATCATATTTGATCAAATATCAAGAACCAAAATTAGTTTTATAGGATTACAATGTAGAATTATTTATTTATTGGATTATGGCACAATGCTTGAAGGGGTTAGTATCCTCTAGAAATTTGTAAATAAATCCCTAATGGATGAATTTTAATCATGCATGGAGAGTATGTGGAACCACATAAATTTCATGTATCCAAGGTCATCCCAAAATTATGTTTTTATTAAAGGTAAAAGTGGGTTGTTATAGGGGACCTATCCCATTACAAAATATTAACATGCTTGGTTTTAAAACTAGATAAGTACTAAAATTCCTATGATTAGAAAATAATATAGATATAAGAATGCAAAAATAAACATAAAAACAACAAAACAAAAAGAACATAATAAAATAATAGACTTAATAATGTGGACAAGTCCACCTTTGTAACACTTCACTCTATTTATTCTTCATGTTACTGAGCATGGCATCTATATTCTAAAGGATTTATGCCTCTAGATCTTCAATTCATTTTTGCTTCTTAATGCCTCTACCCTACTCCATAATTCCATTTTATTTTTATAAATCACCTTTAAACCTTCCATGTTTTGAATATAATATGCATAGATATAATGTTAAAATCTATGATCATCCTTAAATTGTCTTTTAAAATCTCAATCTCTCAAGCAATCCTTGACATCTCCTCTTTCATACTCGCAATCTACTCATGTACTTCAATAAAATCCACCTTTGTTCCTAAAATTCCTTCATTTAAATTCATTTCATTCATGGATTCCTTCAAATGTGCATGATCTATAATGAACCATCTCATAAATGTTTAATTTAATTTCACCTCATCCCCCAATTGATCTATAATTTACTCTGTGTATTTTGATCCTTAAAGACAACATCAAACTCCTTATCTAATTTGTATTTAATAATCAGTTTCTCATGTAAACAAACATTAAAATCCTCACCCACCTTTGATTCCTTATAAATTTTAAACCCTTGAGTGAATTCTTGCATCCTATTTTTATCAAAAACATTAATAGTGTTTCCATCATTACCATCTAAAGGCAAATTAGACATGATATTTGAATCATGCACTATTGGCATAATGTTGTCTTTGATGTCAATCTAATGTCATTAATGTCAAGTGTGTTGTCATTGATGTCTAGATGCATCTATTAAATATGCATGGTGAGTCATCTTTGAGGTATGCATGAGTGAAGGCTGATGTCTAGGTAAGAAAGGATAGTTGAGGTATCAACATGAGGTTGCCAAAGGTGATCACTGGTTAAGGTAGTTTATTAGTGTTGTCTTTTTTATTATAAGTCTTGTGTCAAGTTTGATGTTACTCTAGCGATAGATGATCAAGGTTGATGTTGCTCTAGTGAAGGATGAAACAAGAGTGTTGTGATGACATTTATATGAGTTCATTAAAGAGATTGTTGCAATGGATAGTTGATTGTTTTTTTGATGAGATATATTCTTAATAAGTAGATCCTTGTGTCAATTATCTAGAGCTTAAAAAGTCTTGTCATGGCCTAGTCATGGCATGAAGAGACCTTATATGAAGGCATGGGCTTGGTTTCTTGGTGAGATGAGTGGTCTGAGGCATGTGAGAAGATGTATGGTAATGTTTTAGCATGGTAATATATTTTATGTAATGTATATGAGGTTTTGATATCTTAGACAGTGGTTAGAAGGTCAGTTTCAATGACTAATGTGGTTTGCAGGTTAAGGTCTAGAGAGCAAAGAGAGAGATGGTGGCCAAATAAGGTATGAAATTCATATTTTAAGATAATAATAAGCATGTGAGCATTTTTTAGTGGTGTGATATATTTTCCTAGGTATGTTGACCAAGTTTTAGGTTAAAGTTTAAAGGTTTAAGATTGAAAAAGTGTTTTAAGGTCTCTTAAGTGCACAGGATGAAGGGTTGTCAAATTGAGAAGGTTTTTCAAGTGTTTATTAGCATGTACAACATCTACATGAGGACCTAAAATATTCATGGTATATGGTTAATTATTCTATCTCAAATTTCTATGCATTAGTTTTTAGAATGATGGGTTAATCTTTATGAATGACTGCTAACAGTGGAAGATGGTTTAAACCCTCAAAGAACCTTAATAGTGACATGATATGAAATAAGTTATTATAAAGTGATTAAAATGGATTTTTATGGATATTTTAGTGATTATAGGTTGTATTAAACTCTCCCAGTCATCTCCAAGTGTGATTGAGTCTTTAGGTGAGTGAGTGGACCCTACAAGAAAGGCCTTATTTCTCAAATATTCATTGTAGTAGTCAGAGTTGACCAATTCAAAGTTGCTAAATATATGAAAGACACATTTTTAGACTTTTAGTTTTTTTCCATAAAATTTTATATACAATTTATATCCATCAATTTTGAAATTTTCGTTATCCAATTTGGCCAGTCGCTAGCAGGCCTAATGAAGAAAAATAGTGCAAAACCCAGGTGATATGAAAAGGTGGATTTTGGTGTGATTTCATGAAAGAGTGATGGATCTAAGTGCATTGATATATTTTTTGGGACTTTTATGTCATATTAATGCTTTTTATAAGGTTTTGTATTCACTTAAATTAGTAATAAAATTTAATCCAAAATGGTTTGTCTGGCTGAGTGAGGTCCATGAGAGAGAAGGTCAATAAATTGGTCTGCTAGACCAATAGTTTCCATTAAATCTTGTGATTTTTGTTGGATTTTGTTATGAGATTGTTTTAGGATAATTTTCATTAATTTTAATTCCTTGGATATGTTTTTTTAGGTTTCATAATTTCAATTTTCTATGACTATGTTTTGAGGTTAGTTAGATGTTTAGAGTGAGCATTTTGTAGAGAAGAGTTTGAGTTTGTATATCCTAATTTGAAGTATCTACTGAGTTATGTGATGACCTAAAGTTCATGTGGTTTATGAATATGTTATTTATTATTATAGTTATTTGTAAAAATTGTGTTTATACTTTAGTTATTCAAAACAAACTTTTTGTGTGTATGAAAGCCTATTGTGAACAATGTTTTGAGAAGGGGTTCAAGTGGTGGTTGGATCTAAAAGGTGTTTTGGAATTAAATTTAATTTGGATAATTTATTTTTTATTTATTTTTTAAATGTTCTTTTTTTTAAATTAAGTGTATTTTTTTTCAATAGGTCATGAGGTAATGTGTTGCTAAAGTAGGCTTAATTGAATTAGGTCTCCTTAAGGCCTAAAAGAGGATTTGGTCTAGTCTGTTTTGGATGAAATAATATATTGTTTGATTCATGTTTGAAACATGTTATAATACATATTTTAAGGTTAATCCAAGTTTTCAATTGTGTATGTCTGACCACGGTGTGTGAGATTAAGTGACTTGTATAAGAGCAATACTAATTAGGCCTAATTGAGTGAGTTAGACAATTAGTTGAATAAGCGAATGAAAGAGCACATTGAGAAGTATAAGGAGGTCACGTAGATAATAATAAGTGTGTGTATATATGTTAATGGATATATAATATAATTTTTTAATATAAATATCAAGGTCATATGACCTAATCAGTCTTGAAGAGACCTAGATGAGTGAAGAGGCCTAAAAGGCAGCTTGAAAGGGATAAGAATGTGAAGATTTGAACAAGTGGTCATAATATATTGATTGAGAAACATATTTTTTTATAAATTTAATAAAATAATTTAGGTGAATAAGTTTTTTTGAGTTATCTAGGGGGTTGGTACCTCCTTGCAAGTGGGTGCTTGTTAAAGCCTGGTTGGGTTGGGGCTTAACTAGTTGGGGTAGGTACTCCATGTGAAGTTGGTGCTTCACTAAATCTTGTTCTTTGTCTTATAGTATTTTATTCCATTTATAAATATCAGTGAGTTTTTTCCCCTTAATGTTTTCCCACATATATGATGTGTTGTTTTGTTTCATGCTTATGTGGACAGGGGTTTATGCTTGCTAAATTTTTGTGCTTGTTTGAAAAGTTCATGATTGTTTAAGTGAAATTGATAAGAAAGGTTTTGAATATTGATTCACCCCCCAATAATTTTTATTCCAACATTTTGTATCAAATAAAGTCATTTAAAATAATCCTAACTAAAAATTGATCCTAGAAGCACAATATGACTAAGCGATTAGGGAAAGAGAGTCAAGTGTTGAGATCTATGATCAAGGCTCTTGAAGAGAAGATATGTATCCTAAATAGTGACATGTCTAAATATTCCAAAAGGGATGAAAATATAATCGAGGATCTCAAGAATTAGTTATATATTAAATATACAATTTTGAGATCAAAGGAAGTTGATTGTGATTAGTTGAAGTCTGAGATAGGTTCCTTAAAGGTTGATCATGAGCAGCTCATAAACAAGATGAGAAAGTTTAAGAAAATTCATGAGAAGATAGATCAAGTCAATAATAATTCCAACATAAAGATTAATATGAGAATACCAATTAGATATCTTAACTCTATAAGGTATTCTAATTTATTCCATGTTCATAATTTTGCTTGTTATTAGTTTAGACATAAAGCAAAGGACTGTAGAAGGATGCCACTTAAGAATGAGTTTTCATGGGACTATGGTAAAGGAAGAAATTAGCCAAGAAGATATCATATACCACATCAATCAAGAGGTATGTCTAACAAGAGTAAGGTTATTTGATATGAGTGTCAATGTGTTGGTCATATTACAAGATTTTTTAAGATCAGATTGAATAAGTCCTCAAGTCATAACAAGATGTTATAAGCACCTAAGAGACAAATCATGGTATGGAGACAAAAAACATGTGATAACTAGTCATGATCAACCTATGGATCAAGGTGAACTAATTTCCATGGTAGAATAATAATAGTGTTTGGTATCAACTCAAATAGAGAAGAAGAAAGATGATGTAGACATCAAGCTAGAGGTGTCAATCATGACCAAGGGGATCCTAAAGAAAGATTATTGGCCTCATGATTGTAGGTTGGTTGAGAAAGAGTGGAGATATGGGAATATCTTGATTTCACATTGGTTTAAAGATCTATGAAGTGAGATTTCTTTATTAGACTTTATAGAGGCATTCATCACTCAATAAAAGCATCATAGATGTGTGTTGTAGGATTGTTATGTAAAAATTCATAGATCATGATATATAAAGATGGAGAGCCTTGATATCAAACATCAAGATCAAATCATATAACTCTATGGTATAAAGGCTTGAGGTAGCTATGAGAAGGATAATAAGATGATTGTAAAGATGTGTTGATCAGTCATCTAGATGCAGAACAATTATGAACATCATAATATCAAAGGTACATGATGGTTTGGAGGTATATATCATTGGTGAAAGTTATTCATGGTGAACAAGATGTATTGAGGGTCCCATAAATGCTTTGGTGAGGTTCTTCAGATCTCATTGCCATTTGGAGAAATCAAAATGCATATCATAAGCTTAAAGAGGCTAAACCATCATTAAACATCATGCAGAATATCCTAGACCATCAAGTTTGTGTTTTTATTAAATGCACCTAAAAATTCAAACTTGGACTGAAGACACCAATATTGTGTCGACCCCCCCTTGGTCCACTTCTAAACACTTACACACTTTATTAATTTAAAATAAAATACTTATTTTAAATTAATGACATCATCCTAGACACCTCACCCTTAGACCATTTCTCACCCTATGAGTCACCTAAGACCTATTCTCACTCCATTCCTAACCTCCTAACTAACTTTCGTGCCTAATAAACCCATCTTTTGACCATTCTCCAATAGCAAATGCACTTGGCAGATGGAGGAATAGGCAAAGGGCTAAAAATAACCCTTTTACCCATTCTCCAGCCACCGATGTCAGTCAACTATCGGCTGACACCAATGAGATAGCCGACATCAGTTACATAAACTGACTTCAAAAATTGAGTTAGCCCCCCAGACGCTCGCTCTCTTAGACTCGGCCCCTGAACTCTTTCTCTTTCTCTCCCTGACCCCCACCTCTTTGGATATCGATGCGAACATTTTAAGACCAAGCAATAAACTTTGACTTTCACTCTCCTAGGTATAGAAACTCTACAAAAGTCACTCCAGATTGTATTGGAGCATTGCATGAGGACCTCGACATCAGCCACAAGTAGATCTAAGTACTTTTCTATCTTATTTCAGTAATTTAGAATATATTAGTAATCAATTTCTAGTTACTATTTATAAATACTATCAACCAGACCTAACTTCTTTTGTGGAGAGGCTGAAAAGCCTTCCTCTTATTCTTATCCTCTTCTCATACCTATCCCTGACCTTTGCTCCCTCTCAGACCCTATTCACTATCTTGTAACCTTGCACAAACCTTTTAAACTCCCAGACTCCTTCTAGACTCCTCTGTCGACCTCAGACATAACCCTGAAACCCATCCAAGGCCCATTGCCCCTACCAACATCAGCAGAATAATTGACATCAGCATATTGATCAACCGACGTCGATAGGACTATCGACATCGGTGACTATGACTGACTGATTGCAGAGAATAGGTATGCATTGTCTACTTTATCTTTCTTAGTCTTTCATCATTTCTCTTTTTACAACACTCTTTTTTATAAATAGTGGACTATCATCCCTCTACAGAGCTTTATGATTTTGGGATCGAGCATATAGCTTGGCAGTCCACCATATCTCTATCTAACACTTTCTTTGTTTGAGTCTTATTCTCTCTATAGGTGTCTTCCTCCACAACTAAAGAGGAGCTCCTACAACATCTAGATACAGTGCGCAACTTAATTTGGGTAACGTACAAACCCCTAACTCTTAACTTTAGTTCCTTCTTTCTTTTGAATGTAATTAGCAAAAACATAGAGAAACATGGACCAAGTGTTATATGGAGATGATGTCAAATATCCCAAGAAGTTGTACTAAAAATTTGGTGTCATGAGGAATATTTTAGCTCAAGCTATATGCCATCAAAGTTGGTCTACAAACAAGAGACATGCCAGAGAATGTAAAGTTTAACCCTTAGGAAATAGTCATTGTAATTCAAAAATATGATCATTAAATTTGAATTTGAACTAGTCTTCTAAATAACCTGAAAGCATAGGAATTTGAATAGAATCCATGATATTTATCAAAATAGGTTGGTGTAAAAAAAAAATATGAACTAGACAACATAAATAAAATCCTCCAAGTGGAAAGAGTTCTTATCTCTTTTTACAATTTAAATAAATACATGTAAAATTCAAAATTTGTAGACTATGAAAATTTATAGAGACATGAGTAGAGAGAAATGTGATTAGAACTAGTCTAAAGCCTTGGAAATGATGTTTTAAATGTTGTATGATTTTCTCATTTCCTTATAGATATTTTCCATATATTGAGCTAGATCTGGAAGTTTATTTTTGTGCAAGTAAAACATCATGAAAGTTGACTATGTCATGAAGGTCTTTGACATTGGCTAACAATGGTATTTGTAGTTTTATTTTTTGAATGATTATTACATTGATGAGAATTGTCATAAGTGATGTGAGCATGGAAGGCATAGGTCAAGGTGTCAAAGGTATTCAAGTGCATTAGAGGCTTAAGTATAGTCATGGCATGGCATAAGTATTGAGTTTTTTATGTCAGCTTGAGTGATATCTTCAAGGTGAGAGTGTTAAAGAGTTATATTATTTGTTGATTAGTGATAAATGTTGATATCAAGGATAATTTTTTTAAGATGCATCTTGTATAAGGTGGATATCAAAAGCGAATAGAGATAATTGATAGAGTACACTTAACAGAATGATGCAAGGAAGATGCCATGATGAGGTCTATGCCATGATGTCTTGAGAAACATGAAGGAGATATATTGATGCAAGAATAACATCTGAGATGCCATATGTACATGAGATTAGTGATCTTCCTCTAGCATGAAGGACTAGATTGTTCCCTTAGAATAATATCTTTGATTACAGATAGACCTAATAGATATGGTAGACAAGCATTGATTATAAAGATGTTTTTATGATCATGGGCATTGAGTGTGATTTCTCTAGGAATTTTAAGATGAATTTTGGGTCATTTATCATAGGTATATATGCTTGGTATGCCCTAGTTGTGTGAGGTGAAGGTGATCAAGCAAGATAGTGAACTAGGTGTTTTACAGACCTAATGAGTAGTGAACTAATACAACAAGGGTTGTCAAGATGTAAATGGATCAAATATGGCTTATAGATATTAGAAAATATTATAATAGATTGTGTTCACAATGTGTGAATGGATAATGATAGATTGAGGAGATCGAAATTCTCAATAAGAACTTGGATAACTGAGAACAGGCAGACCTAATGCAATCAAGTCTCCATGTGACCTAATAGAGGAACAAGGGTCTAATGAGTTATGACCAACCAATGTGGGACTAATTTATTTTAGATAAATATATATATGATATCTTTAATACTATTGTTATGGCTGAAACTAAGGTGAGATGATCATTTGACTAGTATTTATATAAGGTCAATTTCTAGTTTATATAAATAGAGTAAGAGAATTTTAACATCAAGCTAAAATATTAGAGCAAAGGATGTTAGGATAGTTATAAATTCATACCATAGAATCATGTGATTGATTCCTATGATCTGACCATCATAATAAGGGCAACAACCTACAAATGAAAGATATTAAAAAGAGAAGTAAAGCAGAATCTATGAGGCTATCATAGAAGAGTAAAGATGTGTTAGAAATATGAGTATATTAATGATACTTATGATAATAAGAGAAGGTAACTAATATGCAGAGATGAAATAGAGATTGGTTTCCTTTGTTATCTAAATAGTGTTAACTATGGAGTTAGGGGGAGCATGATTTATGAGATGTTTCATGTTTCTATTTGTTGAGCTAGTTCTGATAGAGAAAATTTAATGACTGGGGAGAAGTTTCTATGAGTGATTGCCATAATTTCTAAAGAATTTATGACATCTAACATATTTGAGAGATAGCATTAGCTAAAGGGGATAAAGTGAGTTCTAGTATGATCCTAAGGTGATTATTTGGTCAAAATTTCATTATGTGTTTCCTTGAAGTTTAGGTCTAAGGATCAAATAATTGTTTATGGAAGACCATTTGTCATTGTTGTCAAAGGGGGTGAAAGACTAGTTTGAGGGAGAAGAGATTGAACAAACTATAGTGTGTTTGCCATCAATGACAAAGGGGTATTTTTTTTTCAAAGTGTTGTCATTGATGTCAATCCAATTTCATTAATGTTAAAGTGTGTTACCATTGATGTCTAGATGCATCTGGTGAAGATGGATTGTTAGTGGTCTTTGAGGTATGCATGAGTAAAGGCTGATGTCCAAGTAAACAAGGATAGTTGAGGTATCAACATGAGGTTGTCAAAGGTGATCAATGGTCAATGTTGTTTCCTAGTATTATCTTTTTTGTTTGAAGGCTTGTGTCAATTTTGATGTTACTCTAGTGAAAGATGATCAAGGTTGATGTTGCTCCAGTGAAGGATGAACAAGATAAATTATCAAGTTCTTATCAAATAAGAGTGTTGTGATGAGGTTTATATGATTTCATTGAATAAAGTGTTTTAGTGGATAGTTTAGTGTTATTTTGATGAGATAAGTACTTAAGAATTAGATCCTTATGTCAAGTATCAAGAGCTTAAGGAGTCTTTCCATAGCCTAGTCATGGAATGAAGAGACTTTGTGTGAAGGCATGGGCTTGGTTGCTTGGTGATATTAGTGGTCTTAGGCATGTGAGAATATGTATGGTAGTGGTTGAGTATGGTAATAGGTTTTATGGCATTGACGTGTTCATATCTTGGACAGTGGTTAAAAGGTCAAGGTCTAGAGAGTAAAGAGAGAGATGATGGCCAAATGAGGTATGAGATTCATGTTTTAATATAATAATGAGAATGTGAGAATTATCATTGGTGTGATATATTGTCCTAGGTATTTTGACTAAGTTTGAGGTCAAATTTTGAAGGTTTAGGCTTGAAAAATTGTTTGAAAGTCTCTCAAGTTCACATGATGAAGAGTTGTCTACTTGAGAAGGTTTTTCAAGTGTTCATTAGCATGTGTAGCATTTGCATGAGGACTTAAGTTATTCATGGTATATGGGTAAGAGTCCTAGATCAAATTTCTAGGCATTTTTTTTAATTAGCGGCTAAGCTTTATAAATGATTGTTAATAGTGGAATATGGTTTAAAACCTCAAAGAACTCTAATAGTGACTTGATATGAAATAAGTTGTTCTAAAGTGCTTAGAATGGATTAGTATGTATAGTTTAGTAATTGGAGGTTTTAAATCTCCTAGGCATCTCCAAGTGTGATTGAGTCTTTAGGTGAGTGAGTGGACCCTATAGGAAAGGCCTTATTTCTTAGAGATTTATTCTAGCAATCAAAGTCGACCAGTTCATAGCTTATAAAGGGATAGAGGAAAAATTTTGAGACTTGTATTTTTTTCTATGAAGTTTTATGGAAAAGTTATATCCTTAAATTGTGGAAATTTTTTGATCTGAACTAGTCAGTCATTAGCAGTCCTAATGAAGAAAAATAATGCAAAACCTAGGCAGTATAAAAAGGTGGGTTTTGGTGTGATTTAATGAAAGGGTGATGGATTTAAGTGCATGGATATGTTTTTTGGGACTTTTATGTCCTATTAATTCTTTTTATAATGTTTTTTATTTAGTAAAAGTAGTGAAAATGTTGAAGCCAAAATGGCTTATCTAGTTAAGTGAGGTATGTGAGAGAGGTTAATAAATTGGTCTACAAGACCAATAATTTCCATTGGAGTTTATTATTTTTTTGTTGAATTTTATTATAAGGATGTGTTAAGATCATTTTCATGGACTTTAAGTCCTTTATTGTTTTTTTTTAGGTGTCATAATTTCAAGTTTCCATGACTGTGTTTTGAGGCTAATTGGCAGTTCAGAGTGAGCATTTTGTAGAGAAGAGTTTGAGCATGTATACCCTAAGTTGAAGTATATAATGAAGTTTTTTATATCACTAAGTTCATGAGGTTTTTTAATATGTGATTTATTATTATGATTATTTGGAAAAATTGTGTATATACTTTAGTTGTTTAAAATAGACTTTCTATGTGTATGAAGGCCTATTGTGAACAGTGTTTTCAGAAGGGGTTTAAGTGGTGGTTAGACATAAAAGTTGTTGTGTACTTAAATTGAATTTGTATAATGTATATTTTATTTTTTGAAATTTTATTATTCATCAATTAAGTTTTTTTTCAAGGGGTCATGAGGTAATGTGTGGCCAAACTAGGCCTAATTGAATTAGATATCATTAAGGCCTAAAAGGGGATTTGGTATGTTAAGTTTTGTCCAACTTAATGTATTATTTTATTAATGTTTTAAACATTTTATAAGACATATTTTAAGGTTTCCAAGTGTGAAAGTGTGTATGGATGACTAAGGTGTGTGAGAGCAAGTGACTTGTATAAGAGCAAGACTAATCAAGGCTAGTTGAGTGAATTAGACAATTAGGTGAATAAGAAAATGAAAGAGCACATTGAGGAGTATAAGAAGGTCATGTAGAAAATAATAATGGTGTGTATATATAGTCATTAATATCTAACATAAGGTCTAAGTATGAATATCAAGGTCATATGATCTAATCAGTCTTGAAGAGACCTAGAAGAGTGAAGAGGTCTAGAAGACATTTTGAGAGTGATAAAAAATTGAAGAGATAAATGTAGACACCTAATTCTAGCCATTGTTAACCTTTAATCAGGGTTTTGGCCAATTTCCACCCAAAATACACAATTTATCCTAAAAACACTAAATCACACTAAATGATGTGAAACTGACATATTCAAGTGCCAATTACAATTAAAGTATCCCTAAATGGGGTAATGCAATTTATGGTCTAGCTAACTTTGATCAATTCATTTTGAGTCAAAATGCCAATTTTTCACGTAGGTGCTTTGGATTGGTCTTTCCTATCAAATATTTTGCACAAGACATGTGCCTTTTTTATTTGTTATTGGTAACATCCTAAATGGGAATATTGTTCCAATGCATCTGACATCACCTTCTAATTCCAATCCAGTCAAATTTTGGACCAATAACAAGGCATTCTGATCAATTTGAGTAATTTATGCACAAAGTGCTTAAACATGCTTAAGAGCTAATTAAACCAAATCAAGGCCTAATTAGTAAATCCATGGAAACTTTTTGAATACTTATTTTTGTAAATGAATATTAAATATCTACATCATCAAGTGACATCATGTCTTGGGAAGACATTCTTAGGCCATAAATGCCACAAATATCAGGATTCATGGCCCCATGCCTCATCAATGCCTTCCATGATGCCCTCCATGGCTCTTAATTTCCTCTTATTCCAATGTCATGATAAGGATAATTATAAACTTAATTCAAAAAATTGAATTAATCCTCAACCACACATCTCAATCTCAGGATGGACGGTTCAGGTTGATTCTAGACATTCTCAAAAATCTATAAATAAGAGGCCTTACCACATCATTTCTAAGCTATTTTGGTGAAAAATTATAATGCACAAATATCTTCAATAAGCCATTAAAATTATTGTTACCATGCCAAATTGATTCCAATCCAAGCTAAGCCAAATCCAAAGGTGTCAAGGAGAGAAGGAGGTAGCCAAGCTTCCATTGCCAAGGACTTCATGAGCACAAGCCAAGCAAGCCACTACAACAAGACATTTGGAGCATCCAAGGAAGGTGAATAAATTATTATGCTTTCATTCCTTACCATTTAGTTTTGTTGTCATTTTCTTTTGTTGACCAAGCTCTCCCTAGTGTCTAGGCCTAGAGATGTTATGCTATTAGTGTGTTTATTTCATTTTGTTTTCATTTTGGAACTAACACCATACTAACCATCCTCTCTTGAGTCAAACTCCTAGATCGAAATAAATAGATGGGTATCATCTATTATTTGATAAACATATTTTTCTAAACGTGATAAAATAATTCAGGTGGTTGAGTTGGTGCTAAGTAATATAGGGGGTTGATGCCTCCTTGCAAGTGGGTGCTTGTTAAAGCCTAGTTGAGTTGATGATTATCTAGATTGGGTTAGTACTTCAAGTGAAGTTGGTGATTCATTAAATCTTGGTTTTTGTCTCATATTAATATATTTCATTTATATATATTAGTGGTTTTTCTTCCCCTTGATGGTTTCCCACATATATTATGTTTTCTTGTGTTTCATGCTCATGTGGATAGGTGATTAAACTTGTTAAATATTTGTGTTTATTTAAATAGTTCATGATTATTTAAGTGTAATTGATAAAAAAATGTTTTAAAGACTGATTCACTCACCCCTCTCAGTCATTTTTATTCCAACATGCACCTTGTCCCAATCTTCCCCCACATTATCAACATCGTTAAACCTAGAATCCTCTTTTTATAGATCTTTATGACAATTACTCTACCCCCCTACAAAACACTATTCTGAGAAGACCCAAAATCACTCCTAAGAATTATTTTAGTCTCAAGGTGATGAATAATATGATTGATCCCTTTGAAAAGCTTTTAAATTATGAAAATGATTTCCTGATGTAATGGAACCTTTTTCTTACCAGTCTTGAAATCAACAAATTAACTTTTCAAAGAGTGTAAAATATAAAAAGGGGGGCTAACAGGAATTCCATGCCTAAAAATTTTCACTATTGGGATATGATATAAATGTAAAACCTTGTACCTTTCTTCTAGTGTCACATACCTCATCACCTACTCATCCAAAATATCATAAGGTAGTGGAAAATCTTATCTTAAGAAACCCCTTGGTATTTAGTCAATATTTATCCTTCAAATAGAAAAATCTTCATCTTCTCTTGATATTCATTACTATATTTAACATACTTGTAAACTTCAATTGATAGGCCTATAACTTTAGCAATAATCTCTTATAATATCTCAATAGTAACATTATTAATCTCCAAATTTCTTTCATTTTAAATTTATGCAAATTGGTTGGATAAATATTGATCATACCCAGCAATCCTTTCCATAAAAATTTCCAAACCACCTATCTATTGAATTTGCCACACCTCAATATTCTATTTTATCCTTTGTGCTGACATAGGTTCCACATGATGTAATCCTCCACCCATTCTTCTATCAATAAAGAAAACTCCACATAAAGAACCTAATGAATAGCCTCTCATCAATGAATGTTTCAACCAAACCCACCACCACTTCGTGTAATGATAGATATGAGTTCTCCACACAAGAAATCTCTTCAAGGATTATAAGAAATCATTACCACTTACTAAAATCCTTTCACATGAATTCATATAATTTATACTCATATGAATACACCTCTTAATAGTGATGATTGAATGTGTTGACCGCCCAACTCTCAATAAAAAAATACATCAACCATTATTATAAATTGGATGAAACTATGACATATTCTTTTGCATACTTTATACAATATCCATAGTAAAGACATCATGTTTAAATAATCTCTTAATATCTAGTGACAAAACACCCCTATTAGAAAACCAGTCATCCAACCCATTACCTTGTTTATATACATGTTGGAACGGAATTGAATTAAAATACTGAGCCATAAATAAGCTTTCTTTAATGATATGACTTATAGTATAACTCATCTTAAGACTCCCACTTAGGCAATTAACAATGCTAATTGAATCACCCTCCACAATTAAATTAACACATCCCAACTCTTTAGGCAATTGAATCCCCTATAAAGCTACAAGAGCCTCTGCTAGATGATAGTTTGGAACCCCATACTTCCTTCAGAAGAACCTATAATCTAACCAGACTCATCTCTCATACCACCTCCACCAAACAAGCTTGAATTACACTTGGAAGATCCATCAAAATTTAATTTTACCCAACCTGATTGGGGACACAGCCATTTAACCTACCTTCTAAGCTCAATTTTAGGATTAACTTGTAATTGATCAATCACATTAATATTCCACTACTTCACTAAAAACTCCTCATGAGCATCCAATGATTTTTTTTACCCCAATTAATAAATTTAAAATTTTCAACAAGAAAGCTAATCATTTTAATAGCCACTTGACTAGGAACCAATCTCAAATCTCTAAAGACTTTGTTATTACATTCCTTCCAAACATCCCATAAAATATGAGGAAAAACTAAGAACCAAAGTTTATTTAACACCTAATTTAAAAAATAAGTACACCAAGACATCCATAAATTTTTTAATGAATTATTCTAAACCCAAGACAACTCAAAATTATTCAAAATAATCCCTCATATCCCAAATCCAAAAGGACAATCCATCATTAGATGTTGAACAGATTCTAAATCAGATTCATACATATAGCAATAGTTCACCAGCATCAGTCCTCTTTTGCATAGATTATCCATTTTAAGGGTATTATTATGTAGGCATAACCACATGAAAATATTAATTTTATAAATAAGGTCCTTGTCCCAAACTCTCTACCAAGGAAAAACTTTATCATTAATAGGATATAACAAAGAGTACCCTAATCTAACCCTATACTAACCAACTGTATCATCCCTCCAAACCACTTCATTTATTTAATAAAATTTGTAGTATGAATACATATTAACAAAATATTACTATCAAAGATAATATTTATTACCTCCTTGTCAACATTTCAATAAAAATAAGTTTCTGTTACTTCCTACCATTATGGACTTGAATATAATCATCCACTTTGATACCAAAAAGCCCTTCGAGCTAACAACAAACATGCTGCCATGGTTCTATTAAAATAAATGGAAGGTATAATAACCAAGCATCCTCCCAAAAAATTATCTTCAACCCATTCCCAAGATTTTATTTATATCCTAACTTGACAACCTCCCTCTTTTTAATAAATAAATTCCACATAGTAGAACCATGCATAATAGAATCTTCATTGAGAAAAATTTCAATACTACCATTATAGATATACTTAGCTGAAAATATATTAACCCATAACTTTGAATCCTTCATAAATCTCCAAAAAATCTTAGCTACCATTTCCTTATTCATCTATCTCGATCTTCGAAGACCCAACCTGCCATCTTGTTTAGGCAAATAGACCTTATCCCAAGCCAATAAAAACAATCTTCTCTTATCCTCTATCCCTGACCATAAAAATATTTTATAAATTATTTCCAAATTTTATTGAACAACCTTAGGCAATTTGAACAAAGACATCAAATATCAATTAACTAAAAAAACTTTGCCAACTTGAGAAAGAATCACTCCTTTCTAGCCAGCTAATTTCTTTTAAAATTTTTCAATAATAAAATCCCACATCTAAATTTGCATTGGGCCAAAAAACAAAGGCATACCAAGAAAATTTTAAGGCAAGGATTTAATTTGACAATCAAGAATACAATAAATTTTATATTGTCTAACCAAAGGGGTATTAACAAAAAAATAAATAACTTTTTTCAAAGTTATCCAATTGATTTGAAACCTCTTCATAAGAGACTAAAATATTCTTTATCTCCTTAGATTTTTGAACTGATGCTATATCAAGACCTATAGTATCATCCAAGAATTGTTGATGTAGAATAGGAACAACCACACTCACTGCATTAAAACCTTTCATCTTTCCTTCACTAACCACAACCAACAAACACCTACTCAAAGAGTCATCCATGATAACAAACAAAAATGGTGATAAATGATCCCCCTAATGAATTCCCCTCTTAATTCCAAAAAAACTAGCTGAAGATCCATTAACAAGGATAAAAAACATAGCATAGGATACAAAAAAATAAATAATGAGTCAAATATGAGATTGAAAACCAAATTTAGACAAAATCTTATCCAAAAAATCTCAATCCACTCTATCATATGCATTACTCATATCTGAATTAAGGATCATACTAGGTAACTTACTCTTAAACATCAAATGAATGGTTTCATTCACCACAATAAATCCATCCTAAATTTGCCTACTAAGAACAAACTCTCCCTAATTATTAGAAATAATCTTCCCCGACAATGGTTGAATTCTTAATGAAAGAATTTTACAATATATCTTATAAATAGAATTATAAAGACTTATTGGCTAAAAATATAACAAGGCATAAATCCAATTTTTTTTAGATATTAATGCAATAAAAGTATTATTAAATTCCCTAATAACTTTACCTGAAGTGAAAAACTCATCAGCAGTAGCAAACACACCATCCTTAACAATCTCCCATTTTTTTGGAAAAAATCCATACGAAACCCATCAGGTTGAGGAGCCTTATCTTTGTTAAATAAAAAAACTACCCCCTTAACTTCTTCAATAGTATGTGCTTTTAGAAAACTAGAATTGTCAAGGTTAGAAATCCAAGAAAGAATATGAGCAAAAAACTAGCTGGACCTATCATCTTGACATTTGATATTAGCACCAAACAACTTATGAAAGTGATCAATTGCTTCTTCCTTAATATGCACAAGATCATAACACAATGAACCATAAAGTTTTAAAACTCTCAAAATTCTATTATGACTTCTATGTTTAAGAGTTGACATATGAAAAAAAAATTGTATTATGATCACCTTATTTCAACCAAATATCCATAGCTTTTTATCTCCAAAAAGAATCTTTGCAACCTACAATGGTATGATAATTACACAAAATATTTTTATCCTCAATAAGGTTTTGTTCACTCAAACCATTCACATCTAAAATATCCTAAAGATGAAAAAGTGCAAATTTAATTTCTTTTTCTGTTGAAAAATATCACCAAAAACCATCATATTCTAAATTCTAACATTCCTTTTCACATTTAAAATCTTCCTTGCCAATCTAAACATATCATAACCTACACAATAAACATCCCACCATTATTTAATCCTATCTTCTAGTTAAGGATGACAAAACCACATATGTTCAAATCTAAATGGGGTACAATCCTTATTAATTCCATCTTCCACACTAAGAACAAGAGGATTATGATCTGATCCAATATGAGGCAAAGAAGACAAACAAAGATCTTTAGAAATTAGCCAGGAAGTAGAAATAAGAATCCTATCAAGTTGAGATTGAATAATGTTTCGCTTCAAACTTTTATTAGACTAGGTATAAGGGGAACCTCATAATTCCACATCCATCACCCCATTATCAAATATAAAAGTAGCAAGGCCATTCATACTATCTGTAAAATATGAAATCCCACCTTTTTCTCTACAAGATTAAGTGGTGTATTCAAATCCCCCACTAACATCTAAGTAATCTGATCATAATTAGATCTAAACATACTTATTTTGTTTCATAATCTTTGACAAGCAATATGAGAGTTTGGAGCATAACCATTTGAAAGTATCCAACTAAAATTTTGAGATCGATCATAAAATAAAATAGCCACATGATGATTATTATTAATTATCACCTATCCCTCTATAACTTTATCATCCCACAAAGTGGAAATAAATCTAAATGCCCCAAAAGAACCCACACTAGCTATTTTAACTATTTAAGACTTAGTGAATTTAAATCATAGGTTATTAAAGGTCTGAGTATAGTAAATTGTAGTAGAAATATGTATAGAATTGACTTAGTTTAACCTTTATAAAAATAGAAATAAATAATACAAATAATTACTTAGCTATAAAATGAATGAAATGGGAGATTTGCATGCTACAAGCTGAGATAGAGGTTGATCTAAGCGATGCAGATAGGATCTAGGTGTCAAAACCATTCCTAGATAGTAGTGCCCTAATTGGACAGTAGTGTCATGTGATGTTATTTTCCCTATTTTGGTGTTAGTGTCCTCTTTGTAGGACTATTCTAAGCTTATGGGTGTACCTATGTCTGGGTCTACCAAACCTATTTTTTTCACATGAGTTCTTGAACTCTATAGATGACTTGTTTTGATTAATTTTATGCACAAACCCTAAACCTCCATGTTACTAAGGCATTTAGTTGACACAAGTATTAAAGTGTGTTTATTAGTGGGGTAGTCTAGACATCCTCAACACCTCATTATGATAAGAGTGGCCTACATACCAATATTCTAAAGAGGGATCAAGTATGATGTAGTTATCCCCACCTAAGTGCTGGTGCACGTATAAGTGAAGCTAGTATGAAAAATGTTATTGAGACTACAAACCTAAGTATTATAATCTTAGGAATATTGTAGATGGTTATATGTAGAAGTAGGGAAGAATAGGAATTGATAACCTTGATTGTACACAACTTGTTTTGATTTTATTTGTGTAATTTGCGTCTAATTTACATCTAGTGGTTAGAGGGATAAAAGTCATGTATACATTTTATTGTAGTGCTTATGTGGATCTTAAAATAGGACTAAACTGACCCTAAGGGTTTGCTCATTTGGAAAGATATCTATTGGTAAAAAGAGGATGGAAAAGGATAATAGTGTCAAAACTAGGACACTAGTGCCATGGGGCACTATTATCCCTATTAGGCATTAGTGTCTAGGTGGTAAAACCTGAGGCACTAAGGGCTAAGATGTCAAAGTGAGGGTTTGGGACTTATTTAAGGATGTCTAAGGCCATGTGTGGCCCACACAAAGTCTAGATAAGTGTCTAAATAGGCCCTAATATAGGTCTAGGGATAAGCTAGGGATAGGTGGTATCAAGTAACAGTCAAGTGTCATTTTTAGGTGATTACATTCCCCCACTCCTTTATTCTATAAATGCAACAAAGTGAAATGAGTAGGATAAAGGAAAAATAAGCATACCTAGACTTAATTAAGAGGTAAATCACATGAATTTGGATATGTTTATGTGAAGTATGATCCATTACATGTCCTATAATGAAACATGTATAGATTAGTCCTTAAGAGATATCAAAAATAAAGATAAAACTGAGTAAAGAGATAAGAGAGAAGAAAGGAATGAATACACCTCATTGAGTATGTGAACTAATACATAAAACTAGTAACAACTTGTGTGTGCATGTGTAGATAGTGATCAATCGATGGATAAATTAGATTGAGCTAATGGCTTGCTCAATCCCCATATATGGGTGGCTTAAGAACTCAAACCAGTTTTGACTCCATAATTTCCCACCCCTACTTGGTGGATCATGACTTATGAATAGTTTGGATTGGATTGATGGTGTGTCTAACCCTCTCCTATAGGTGGATCAATAACTCAAGTAGACTATGACTCCATCATTGCCTATCCATTATAGAAATGCATCTAAAACTAAAATTGTGTAATGTAACTAGAGATGTGTAACTATGTATGTCATCTCTACAGCCACTCAAGAATATTAGCTAAATCTGGGCCACTCAAGAATGCCAACCACTATAGATGGAGTAAGGCATGAATCTATTGTGTAACCTAGAACATGGTTTCTGATGTGTATAATATAGAGAATGATATGGATTTTGTCATTCCATCTGATCAAATAGTGTATAAGTGAGTATGCCAAAATAATGTGTCACACACATGCCCCCAAATATAATATCTAAGTATATGGATTATGGATTGAGTTATAATAATTTGCATCTAAGCATCTTAACTAAAATTGGAATGAGCATACCATGCATGATGCCCATAATCTAAGAAAAATGGTATGAATCTGAGCTAAATAGAGACAAAACTGGTAATTTATAATTAAACTTGTATAAACATAGATTATACGTGCTATAATTTTTTGGCTAATCTAGAATTTTTTAAAATTGAGGCTACTAGACAATAGTGACATATGTTGGATAATAGTACCATGTGGTGCTAGTGTCCCATTTTGGCACTAATGTCCAAATATTCTAATTTCTATGCAATTATAATTGATCTCTATGTCATTATTTCCCATTGTGTTTCCCTAAAAATATTTTTTATATTTTGAGACTGTGTGAAAATTATACTCTTAGTATATTTAGGTACCCTGATCTCTATGACAAACCCCTGTGAATGCCCCCTCTTTTGATGGGAGTTGTTGAACATGTGTAATAACTGATCTTAAAAGAAGAAGCTTTTTAAAATGTGTGTTAGCCATAACATATATTATATCTACATAATAAACCAATATAGTGTGCATACATAACATCATATTGTAAGATAATCTGAGCATAATTTTTTAATATACAAAGTATGTTGGATCTAGTATTCACAAGGTTATCAAGATAGCTATAATAATTTATATGAACAACAAATCTAAGTAATAACTAAGTAAATACTTAAGGGGATGGTACATGATGTCCATCATGGCACCCAAGTAGGAAGGAGAGATGTATGAGGTCTCTCATAGCATCTAAAACTAGAGTGTGTAATAAGCAAGAGACAAGTTTTTTTGCCATGATGTATAAAATATAGCATACATACAACACACATGAAGCACATAAAGTAGGCTAAGGGGCCACAATAGAAGGGACATGGGCACATATCGATAAATCTAAGAAAGTAGTACATACAAGGACATGTTCAAATGTCCACATATGCAAACAACAAGTAATTTGGCTTAGAGCAACATGGAAGGACATGTTCAAATGTTTAAATACACAATCAAGAAGGCATGTACAAGGAAATGGGCACATTTTTAAAGCATATATATAATAAAATAAGTGGCATAAAACCATATATTAATGTCATATTCATATGCCCTCAAATAGGATAAGCATAGAGACACAATCAATTATAAACTAAGAAATATAGAAATAAAAGTATGCATGAACATGTGGTACAAATTTGTATAAGAGCTAAGATGTACATAAGCTGAGTTTAAAGTAGTAGTAGTCGGTGAAAATTTTGAGTAGGTGTAGGATGATCGATATAAAGATATAACAATGTTAAATCTAACATTTAGATTTTATAAAGATGTAACTTGGAAATCAAAACTATGTATAAGATACCCCCAAATGGGCGAATGTATCAAATTAAGAACCTATGTATCTACATATATTCCCCCAATGGGTAGATAGTAGAAAATTTTGATTTGTGTAGTGGAATTGGGTCATTTAAGTATCTGTAAACACTAAAAAAAATAGTCAAAGCATGTATGTATGATAAAAACTAACTATACTAAGATAGCTAGCATATGTACTATCTATAAAATATAATAAGTGTAAACATGGAAATGCATACAATCTATAATTTGTATTTTTTAGTCCATATTTGAATGTTTTTGTGTTTTAACATATTTTTGGTGTATTGATAGGAACTGTGCTTAAAATTATAATAGGTAGATGTGGTGTGACCTCATATGGGATTGGTAAAGGATACTCATATGAAAGACCCTCAACTATGTTCATCTAATTAGCATGTATATATTTGAAGCATCTATGCATAGTGCATGGAATGGCCTATAGATGTTATATCCATGGACTACCCAATAACATGTCAAATGTGCTTGCATTAGGTATTATTAATAATCTAGTGACTACATTTTTTAGTCTAAATTATAGTAGAAGTATAATCTCCCCAATGGAGATCTTAACATGACCACTGAAACCATGAATAACTTTATTGATAGGAAAAATATCCTTCTCTAAATATGTCAAATGTTGTAGAAGTGTGATAGTGCATATGTTAATACTTGACCTATTGTCAACCATAACACTCTAAATAGGATGATGATTGATGTAAGCTCATATAAAGAGTGTACATAAATCTGAATCATCATCAATAATATCCTACTCTGAGAAAGTGATGAGTGGTCTAGTTGGTATTGTAATATGATACACATCATTGATATTATGTAGGGGGTATGCATCCTATATAGTAGTGTGATATAGTGTTAGTAGTGGATGTGACTTATATGTATAGTAAACACCTAAATTTCCCCCTATGTCATTAGTTGTATGCTTTGGAAATAAATCCAAGAATATTTTTTGTTCCTTAGCTTTCATATGTTAAAATTGGATGCCTTTGTGGGTGTGCCCACATCAATTATGTTGGCCTCTATAAAATATTATGTCTTATGTTTCAAGGTGATGCATCAATTTGTAGTATGTCTTGGTACCCTGTGATAGTCATAGAATGCATTAGAATCATAGATTTTTGGAATATTTTATGTCATATTAACATCTTTTATGGGAGGGAGAGATATGGCATTGTATTCTAGGAGCTACTGTAAAACATGTGTCAGTGATTATGGATAGTTGGTGAAAACTCTCCATGGAGAAGTAAATAAAACAAAGTGAGGAGATAGATGTAAAGCTATGTTAACTATGGGCTTTGGATAACTCTTGTTTTTAGTGGCCCTTACTTTGGATGGAGGTTCACTAGAACTATTAGTAGTTAATTTTGATCCAATTTTATACTTTATTTTTCCCATAGAGAGATGCTTGACTTCCCTTTATTTCACTATGTGGCATAAATCTTTGAAGGTTGGAAACTTATTAAACAAGATATATTCATGCAATGTTGTAGTAAGCTATGTTTTAATATGTCTTGGAGATTTATATCTACCATGGGGCTATTCATATTTTCCAATATAGTTTTATATCATAAGACATATTCTACAATAGGCTCATTGGATTTTTGATTCAATTGTGCTACTTGAGCATATGATATCTTATCATTTATGTTAATTGATAAGTGTGCTAAAATCACATCTACCAAAGGATTAAATGTGATGATATAATGAATTTTAAGATCATATAATCATTGTAAGGCATAGTCCTTTAAACTACATGGAAACAACTTAGTGAAGATCCAATCATTGGACACATAGTCCAAACATAATTCATGAAAAGATCATAAGAGGTGATCTAATTCACCCTTACCTTCATAAAAGGTAAGCTTAGGTTTCATTAATCTATATGGAAAAGTATTTATCATTATGTGATGTGCCAAAGTTTTTGTAAAAGAACACGAGAATCTAAGGAATGTGATGGCCTAGTATCTCCCTGCTCAAGATGTAACAACTTAGCATATAGAGAAGGAATTTCATGTATAAGGGATTATACATTTAGATAGAAGTAACTAACCATATCATGTTTATCTACCACTTAAGGTTGTCAAGTTGAAATAGGTTGTTTTACAAGTTGAGTTACCCCTAAAGTAGATGTAACAATGTTATTATATGGGTTAGTAGAAGATTGACCATTATTTTCTTTATGAAGTTCTTCATGGATAATATTTATAAGGTCATATTACATATTTGAATTTTTTAAAACAAAATCTTGTGATTCTCTCTTATCGGTTTCATCAAAATGATTGTTAAATTATGCCATTATAGGTTGGGGAGGATGAAAACAGATAGTTTTATTTTGAAACTTTGAAGGAATTTAATCTATAAAAGATTGTAAGAATTAAATACTAAAACAAATTTGAGATTTTATAACTAATATCTAAGTATAAAAAATAAAAGGATACAAACCCTAAGGGAATCTAGGGTTAAGGTTTGAGTAGTGTTTGTAGTAATTTGGGTTTACTAAATGTTTTAACTGTTTAGGACTTCGTAAATTTAAATCCTAGGTTGTTAAAGGCCTGAGTAGATTAAATCAAGGTATAAATATACAATAAATATAGCCATCAATTTGTAATATAATTGACTTATTTCTACCTTTTTTAAAATTACATTAAATAATGTAAACAATTATTTAGCTTGAAAATAACTGAAACAAGAGATTTAGACGTTGAAAATTGAGACCAAAGTCGATCTAAGTGTCATGAACAAGATTTGGGTGTCAAAACCCTTCCTAAATAGTTTCATGCTACTTGGATAGTAGTATCATGTGGTGTTAGTGTCCCTATTTTGGCATTAGTATCTTATGTATGGGATTATTCCAAGCTTTTTAGTGCACCTGTGTCTAGGTCTGACAAGCCTTTTCATGTGTGTATGAGTTCTGGATCTCTATAGAGACCTATTTTTATTGATTTTATGTGCAAACCCTAAACCTCCATGTTTCTAAGGCATCTATTTCTAAGTATTAAATTTTGTTTTTTAGTGGGGTAGGTTGTACATCCTGAACACCCCATTATGATGAGAGTTGACTACATACTAATACTCTAAAGAGGGATCAAGCCTAATGTAGTTCTCCCCACCTAAGTTCTAGTGCGAGTGCAAGTGAATCTAATATGAATGTTGGCTTGAGTAATTTGAATGTGATTGAGACTATAAACTTGAGTAATCTGAGCTTAGGAATGATGTAGGTGGTTGTATGTAGAAGTAGGGTAGAATAGGGATTGATAACCTTGATTGTGCACAACCTATTCTGAGTTTGTTTGTGTAATTTACTTTTTATTTATATCTATTGGTTAGAGGCATAAAATTTATGTATATATATAGTTCTAGTGCTTTTACAGATCTTAAAAGAGGTCTAGACTAACCCTATGAGGTTTTTCATTTGAAAATATATCCATTGGTAAAAAAGGGAGGGAAAAAGACAATAATGCAAAAATTAGGACACTAGTGCCATGAGGCACTATTGTCTTTCATATGGTTCTAGTGTCTAGGTGGCATAACCTGAGTTACTAAGGCCTAGGATGTCAAAGTGAGGTTTTGGGACTACTTTAAGGATGTTTAGGGACACATGTGGCTTACACAAAGAATGGATAAGTGTCTATATAATCCCTAAGATAGTTCTATGGCTAAGTTAGGGATAGGTGGTCTCAATTAACACTCTTAGTACTCAAGTTTTATTTTTAAGTGATTAAACTAACTAGCTTAGCTTCTTTCAAAATTCTAATTTTAGTTTTATCCATCAGAATTTTATTCATTTTGGTTTATTTATTAGCTAAAATAAAAGGCTTAGAATTCATAATAAGATATCTTAAAATCATGTTCTTACCAATGTGATTCATCCCCCTAATGTTCCAGTTTATTAATTTCATGGACAACTTTGTAAAGGACTCTTGGTATATCTCACTTGAATCATAGATTAAACTTCATCTACTATCACCCTTTATGTCTTTCTTCTATGAGTTTCCCACTAAGATGGTTTCCCAACCTTACAAGAAGAACCCACATCTAGTGACTTTTGCACTTCTTTCTTCTTATTAGATGAAACATACAAATCCTTTCCTATCTTCTTTGTACATGAATATGGAGAAGACATTACTTCTAAAATCCTTTGAAATAAATCCAAAATCTCTTTATATTGACATACATTCTTAACCTTCCCCTAAACTTCAACCTTCCCTACTGAAAGATCCATAGGAAATAACTCTTTTCGAGCAAAATAATCATCTAATGTCAAAGAACACAGAATAACCTCCTTAACTGATTCATTATCCATAACTTAGAGTCACTGTAACTTATTATTACTCAAATAAAATAGAGACTCGATAATCTCACTAACTTGACTATCCAAACATTTTACACTTTCTTCAAAATGCCTTTCAATTTGAACATTCACAATCTTTCTAGCATGAAAATTATTAAAATATGGAATCAAATTCATTTTGACCTTATTACCCTTAATTGAATCATAACAAACCTCTAAAACTTTATCCAAAACAAACCCAACTAAATTATCACAACTATTCCCTTTTCTAAAACCTTCAAAAGAAACCCCATCCTCCATAGTAGTGTCAACTTAAACCTCCTTTGAACCCTGAATATCTATCTTCAACAAATCATTGTGGTTAACCTTCTCCATCTTATATTTTGATACCTTCTTTTGGCAAACAATATTATCAACCCCTAATGCAAAAGAGGACCCTTTATTCATAGATAAAGAATAATTTCTAGAAGAATTTCCCACCTAATTACAACCCTCAAAAATCAAATCTATATTTTCATATTCAATCTTTTGAACCCATTCACCCTTATAGGAATGAAAAATCACACAATAAGGCAAATATTGATTCATGAACACATTAACACATAAAATATCATGCAATAACCTATTTTTGTCCTTAGTAGTAGCATCAAAACCTATTAGATACCCAAATGACTTAGTAACACCTATAAAAATATCCTCCTCCTAAAATTCCAAAAGAAGACCTAGAAGTCTCACCCAGATCAGCATGATAATGATATTTTCCTGAAAAGGGTTAAAACCAGGCTTGCGCTTCTTCAAAAACAAAATAGACCTTCCCATAAACCAAGGCCCACCAGATAAAAGTCTAACACAATCCTTCTAAAAAATTAAATGAATAAATAAGAAACCATTACTCATTGTAGAGATGTCCATATGCCCTCTTGGAGCCCACCTTCTTGAGCCCAATGTTTAAATTGTCAATATTTAGCCTAGATCCTAAGAATTTACCCACCAAAGTTCCTAAAATTCTTAAAGAAGAAGAATCAATAAGTGTCTCAAGAACATTAATATGAAAACCATTTGAATCCTTCAAAATTAGCAGATTTTGAAAAGGGTGATTCTCCCCAGGCTCTCCCATGTTTTCTTTAAGTTTATCTACCCAAGAAAAATTACCATAGAAACCATTAGAAGAAGAAACCTTGCCTTTGATACTGACTACTCTATCCTTCTTCTTCATGCCAGGGACCTCACTTGACAAAAACCTACCATCTAATTTGTCATGTAATAATTCCAATTCAAAGACCCTTTTCCTTCTTGATCCTCCAACCCATACCAATGATTGAGTCAGAAAACCCAAAAGTATATTATAGTTTAAATAATTTGGCATAATATGGCATAAATTAGGTAGTGTACGGGGTCTAACAATAATGTTCAATGTTATTTTCCCTAATACTTATCATGGAATATTATCAAATCCTTTGATGCTCATATAGGAAGGTTATAACTATTAAGACCAATGCCAAGTAAGGAATAAAGGATATGTTTCAAATTTTGAGCCTTGAACCATTACCCACAAAGACTCTTTTTATAATTTTATTGCACACACAAACATGAATGAATAATTTATGAGGTCTTATGGTAGTATATATTCCTTTTTAAAATATATATATATATATATATATATATATATATATATATATATATATATATATATATATATATATATATATATATATATATTATGTTCAATCCATTTGATGGAATTTAACACATAAGCCACATATGGAGGTTCCACATTACTTGGTAAAACATTCATGCATAATGCATCCAAAAAAATATCCTTGTAATGGGAGGAATAGTGGAGTAAGTCCCTAAGTGAATTTTTAGCTATAACATAATTATAGGAGTTTTTTGCATGGTGGGAAGATTAATATTGTTTCATGAACTCCCTTTGTTATTTTATAGTAATATGTAGGATCTCATTATAAAACATTATAACAAGAGGGGGTATGCAAGAATACATGTGATTTGTAGTAAGTATATTTGGAACCCCTTATAGATTGGATTTATTTAAGATTTCATGAAACATAACAAGTAATAGCTACTACGAATTAATGTACTATGAAATAACTAATAGATATATCCATATTAAACATGCCTTTTTGAAAAAGAGAAACAATAAACCCTAGATCAATATCTAAGGTTTTATGGATGAAAGGTCAGGTTCACTAAAAGTTTAACCCTAAAATATAGATATTGGTGAATATAAGATTAAAGAATTAGAGATAACTTAGTACACAATAATGGTAGACCATCTCTACAGTAGGCCAAGTGTTTGCAAAACTTAGATAAAAAATATACTAAATGTATTATGATGAGATGCTAAAGATAGAAAGTATAGCTATGCTAGATATTGAAATGATAAATAAAACATGATATTTACTTGATTCTAATGCTAATATAGATATGGATTTGGAAAAAGTATAAAGTGGATAAGATTAAAAATCTAAAATAGTTGCCTAATTCTATAAATATTACCTCTATATCTATAGACACTGGCATCAACCTGGGATGATTACATTAATGTTATTATCTAATTTAGATGCAGGTATCTAATATAGATTATATATTGAAACTAGATGCAACCAACTGGATGTTTATAGGTTTTGTGTTGCCTTTACTCTAGTGCATCCAAATCTATGTCATGGATTATTGCTTCTTATCAAATAGCAAAACCATAGTTATTCATCTTCATAGTGGCTATGGGAAAAATGGGTTAGTGGGAATAAGGTGTCAAGTTTCCCCAAATACCCCTCTATCAATGAACACTACCTACATATTTAATACTTCAAAGAGGGCCTCAAACTTACGTAATTATCCCCTACATGTTGGCTTGTGTATAAATCATGCAATGTGTGATAAACAAGTACAATAGTGACCTAACTTGTAACTTGGAAAATATGGCTCATGGAATGTTCCTTTAGTACTTTATATCTATAAATGTGATGTATTATGACTACTATATAAATAGGATAAAATAGGGAAGCTTTGCTCACTTGAGTGATTTTTGGTTTTTGCTTGGTCTTTTCTTGGTGAGGAATGAATGAGAATTTATCCTATATTTATAATGATCCCTTTGTAAACTATATTTCATTAAAGCACTTAGCTGGACCATAGTAATATGTTTCTTTTACAAATTTGAGACTTTATGGCACTAGACACTTGTGTTGGGATAGGACACTTGCATCGATATAGGTGCCTGACTATGATGTAAGTGTCTGGGCAATTAGAAAGTAGGCACAGGTCCAAAACTTGTAAACATGGAAGATAAATAGTTTTATAAAATTATGGGAAAGATAAAATCTTTGAGTCATTATAATAATATTATTCAGACTAAGAGATAAGCAATTTGGCATATAGAGATAGTGTATGTGAGCTTTTGGCAGTTGGAAAGGTCTAGAAGATAAAGGTACATCCATGATATTTATTTTCCAAGTTTACAAGACTGAGGTGTTATATAGTTTAGAAATAGTGTCTACACATATATACCACCAAAGTTTCTAATAACTTTCCTATATAAAATTTATAACGTATTAAAAGTTCTAACCTTAAGCATTATTCTAGGTGATGACCATTTAACTATTTATATTACCTTTTTGGGGTTCATTTTCAACCCTTCACATAAGATTACAAGTCCCAAATAAATTAGCTTTGCCTTCATGAAGATAACTTATTCAAGTTGACAACATCTTCTCCTCCAAATTTCATAATTCCAACCTTAATACAAGAAATGCTCTTCCTTTATGTGATTTAAAATCAAAATGTCATAAAAATAGAAAAACTTACCCAAATAATATTTCAAAACTTCATTAATGATTATCATGAATGTAATAGGTTGATTTTCAAACTGAAATGGTATAAAAAGCCACTCATACAACCCACAATTCCTCTTGAATGAGGTTTTCTATTTGTCACCTTATCTAAGTTTGATTTGGTGATACCCAATATTCAAATAAAATTCTTAAAGTACATATTTCCACTTAAATATTCTATGAAATCATCCATTTTTGGCAATGGAAATCTATAATTGATAGTGATATTTTTTATTTCTCTAGACTTCATAGATATCTTCAAATCTCCACCCCTCTTAGGTACCAATACTATTAAAATGATGCATAGGATTAAATTTAATATTTATATTAAAACATTATTTAGTAGATCATTATACTACCACTTCACTTATTCTCCATAGACATCAACCTATATCATGCCTTAATGCTTGCAAAACTTGATCTAGCCACTATAGCTATATTATGACTAATGCTTCTCGTAGGTGGCTATCAACCATAAAATATTTTTAAATTATAAAACACTAAATGTAATATAACTCATATTGTTTGAAATCAAAATTTACATTGGTTTTGGAATAAAATAAAACATGCCTTCTCCTCTTGTACTTACTTCAATAATTAATTACAATAAACCAACAAAAATTTAGTATTGATGTCTACCTATTCTCCTCTTAGCTTTAATGGGATCATTGTGAGCCGTTTACCATCTTGTTGTCCCAAAACTTGCATAGTTAAAATTCCCAAAAAAAAATTTCAGCAAGTCTAAGTCCAAGACAAAATCCACAAGCTTGAATAATCCTTATTAAAATAAATCCTAAGTTAGGTTGAATTCATTAACAAGAGTCATGTTCAAAAAATTAAAGTTTAGTCTAAAGTTAGAAAAGGTTTAAGTTTATAAAATAAAAAATATATGTGAGACATGCCCCACACACATAAGAAGTTAAGATTTATTAACTTATTGAGTGCATGATACACAAGGGATGTGCCCCACTCCATAGATCTTACAACTAATATCAGGTGTGTCATACATGTAGTGACCAAGATGCTTCAATTCTATAGACATGGAAAGTATGTGGATGCATATGACAAGGCCAATGATATCCAGACATCTCCCACACTTCTCAACCCATGACATCCCTACCATGGGGTGTGATGATGTGCACACAAAATACCGTCACTACTCACCATTGCTATATAGCACCATCCACACCTCATTATCACTAATTTTCACTTTAGATGCTTCATTTTCCTTTGCTTTGTTCCTTCGCTATACCAAAACTCTTCCCATCCATTGTTTACTCATATAAAATTTGAAGCTTACCTAGATACTATCAAAATATTCATCTCTCCAAGCACTTCATAAACCCATAGGTTCCATTAGGTGAAAAAACTTTTTTTCATGATTTTTACTTGTAGGGAATATTTTGGTGCCTAAAGAACTTTAAAGTTCTATTTTTCTCTTATAGACTCCATAATAAGATATAATAGCCTCAAGAATCATCTTCCCTAAACATCCTGATAATATTTTTTTCCCCTTGATCCATGCAACAATCTCATAATAGAAGTTGCATTTCACCTCACCAACATAAAAAATATGAAGTAAAAATATATAGGATATGAGCCTCTAACTATCTTGGTGAATGGCGTCTCTGAGTTCTATTATTTAGTAATCAAACATGTTGATACAAAATAATTTAATATAAGAATTACAAGTAATTTAGATACATATTTTATCACTCTCCTTACATAAAGAGACCTTATTGAAACACTTTTGTATTCAATTTATATGCATAATATGGATCTATTCCTAGCTTGTGCAAAATATTACAATGTAAAAACAAGGGAGTTCAGTGCTATAGGAAATATTTTAGTGATAAAACTAGATAGACAATCAATTAATGCCACATTTCATATCCCACAATGGAATACATGTTCTAAGATGAGTGTGGATTCTGGACAAACTTTCTGGTATAATAATATTGACAAGTGTCTCAATATAATGAATAATAATTGGTTGAAGGTGAAATGAGAGGGTATTTCCAAACTTCCTAAGAGTTTCACTAGATTAGAGTTTATGGAAGAGATACTAGACACAATTACTCTCCTTGATAATATGGTAGGAATCAATGCAGTCTTGCTTATAAAAATAGGTATATTTGAAAAAGTAGAAAATGAGATCATTTATCTAGCTAAAAAGTGTTGAAGTAAGAAATGTACCATTTGATGAACCAATAAAATTTTGATTGACATTGGATTATTAAATCATGTTCCACTTTGGGTAAACTTTATTTTGATTTACTAAAGGATGATGTTTTACGACTCCATCCAGTAGATGTCATCAAGGAGAAATTTAGGAAACTTATCAAAGAAGGCACCTTCAATGTATCATCCATGAACATACTCAACAATATCCATTCTTCATTGGAAGAGATGAATGTGAAATTGAAGGAGTTATTTGAGGCCCCATATGCTATGGCATTGGTTACATATAAATGATCATTTATTAGAGTAATATGGCTATTTCAAAAGTAAATTCAATTGCTAAGGCAATCAAAAACTTTAGAATATACAAATTATCCCTTCAAAAGAAATCAAAATCAGCTCCTCCCAAGTTCATCTAAGGGGTAAAGCCCCTAGAAATTAGTTTATCCTATTATACTTTCATATTTTTATAAAAAATCCACATTTTATTTTTTATAAAATAATATATAATTAAAAAGTGAGTAAGAAAAAAAGTGGAATATGGAAACTCACTTTGGAATACAAAGGGCCATCCCATTTCCTCCTATCTATATAAATAAGAGAAATGGTTATTGTACAAGGGTAGTTTGATGATCATTATAGTTTTTATTGAAAGGAAAGGAGACATAAAATTTATGTTCATTATTTGAATTAGGAACATAAGGGAAATTTTTAAAAATCTTGTCTAGTGTTTTCTTTGTGGATGTGCATTTTTCTTTCTTATTTTAGTACATATTTCTCAATTCAAGCAATAATTATTTTATTCTCATGCTATAAAATTACTGTCTAAGACTATTTATTTTTGGTTTATTTATGTTTTTCCTACTTTTAATAAATGGAACCTTCTTTCCAAATAAAGAAAAGACTTTTTGGCTCCTTCACTATAGCAAAATATAATATATGTCAAAGCACCAAATATTTCACCAACAATTTTTGGCATCCACCATGGGGCACATGTGATTAATTTTATGTTACACACTCACTCTATCACTCATAATGATAATTTTTTTTATTATATCAATTCATCCCTTGACATATATAAACCCTATTTTGTAAATTTTGTCTAATTTCTTTTTTCATCCTAGCCAAAAGGGGATTCACAAGGTTCTGTAGGCATAGAGTTATCCCTTATCCTTTATTTGAATTTTTAGAATAGTCTAAGTTCAAGATTTATCCTAAGTGGATAAGAAGGATGGTTTAATCTCTAAGTAAGTCATTATATTTTCTTAATGTCTTGGTTCTAGGGTAAATTAACTTCTAAGTTATGGCAATTATACTAATACTATGGGGTCTACATATCAGATCATTCGCCTTAGGTGTTATATTGCACAAGTTACCCAAAGGTTTAAATAAGACCTTCCCTAAATTTATGGGTCATGGAAAACAACATCCTAATGAACACATAAATATTTATCTTCATATTTCACTATTTTGGGTGTGGAAAATGAAGATGTCTCGTTCAGATTATTTGTAAAAAATTTGGCTGAAGGAGCAACAAAATGGTTTCATCATCTACTAGAAGGTTATATTAAAAATGAGAATTGAGGAGAAAAAAAATCAAGGAAATATTAAATATAGATGAATATAAACATACACTCTTGTTGGCCTAATTGGATCAAATCAAGAAATAAACTTGTGAACCCATGATATAATTCATAACCAAATTCAACAAACTAATACATAATATTTTAAATACTGTCATGCCTACTATAGAAAATTAGAAGTGATTTTTATTGAATGTACAATCAACTAAACTAATTTTTTTTACTATGAATGAATCATCCAAAAACATTATAAATGGGTAAAAATCAAGCTACAAAAATAGAGGGTGATATGATGATGGCCAAAAAACTCAAAAAGGATTCATTCAAAATTAAAAAAATGAAGATCCTTTTATTAAGAATTTATAAAATGATAATATGTCTTTGAAGAATAAAATTCATCAAACTCAGTATCCCCATATAAGGATGTGCCAAGAAGACCATTTGTTCTATATCATGGCAAAATATGTCCTATATTTCTTGCTTCAACTCGATAACTCACTACTAAATCAACCCCTACACAAATCCAATTTTCATGCATATTTCATGCTACTAACAATCATGATGATTTTAAATTCCCAAAAATGGAAAGGATGCTACAATTATTAACCATTTAAGAAGCACTAGAATAAGTTATTTTGGGAACCTCTAATCCAAAAATTTAAGAACCTAATGGCAACTCCACTATGGGATATTTTAAATATGAACATGATTGTAATTCATGCTACTAACGATCATGATGATTTTAAATTCCCAAAAATGGAAAGGATGCTACCATTATTAATCATTTAAGAAGCACTAGAATGAGGTATTTTGGGAACCTCTAATCGAAAAATTTAGGAACCTAATGGCAACTCCACTATGGGATATTTTAAATATGAACATGATTGTAATGAGTATGATGATACAATGGAGGACATGAATAGTCAATCATACACCATATTCACTAGAGCTAAAAATTATAAGTTGAAAGCAATATAAAATAATATATAAGTTGATAGGCAAAAGGCCAAAGAGGATCCCAAATCCATTGTTGTTCCAAAAAATTTCCTCAATAGAGGTACACCATTACCAAATCTTAAAAAAGATAAAGAGCCTAAAAAATGTGGGGAGTTATTTATTTTCTATAAATGTCTTTATGAATGATGATTCAAATATTTCATGTTCATCTTCCTTTGATATCATTGATCACATGAATAAAAGTGAAGTCCAGATTTTCCAAACTAAATATCTCAATTCAAACCCTGAGTGTCTTGACAGATTGATCAAATTTATCAAAGTTGACAATTCCAATACATAACTTCACAAAATTCATGTCAAATCAACTAAGTCTACTTTATATAATAACATGATATTATATACTCAAAGTAATGAAAGAAATGAGAAATTATATGTTTTGATTTTCATTAGAGGATTCTAACTAAACAATTTCATAATTGATTCTAGAGCTTCAAAGAATGTAATACTAACCAAAGTAACACATGCCTTGGTGATTAAATGCAATAAAAAAATTGGTTTTTGTTTCAACATGAAAGCTAAACAAGTTCATTTGATTTTAAAAATAAAATATTCGTAGGCCTACCTAGCAATGTTTCCTTACAAAAAGTGATGATGACTATTCTAGTGGTAGATATCCCTCCAAGCTATGAAATGTTTCTAAGTGGGACTTTATACAAATATCTTGGGGGTGAGATTCGACTGGACTGGACACATGATATCATTCCTTTAAAAGGGATTAATTAAAAGATACTACCAAAACCAAAAAATAAACACTTGGTAAAAAATTAAAATTATCCTTGAGTAGATATTCTATACAAATAAATATGTTTTAGTACTTACATGATGATGAATTAAAAATATATAGAACTTATTGAGCTCATTGAAGGTGATTCAAATGATGTATGGACCTTGGAATTTGATGGAAGTTATTCAAATATAAGTTTAGGTGTCAAATTTATACTAGTTTCACCCAAAAAAGAGTTATTTCATTTCTCTTATAAACTCTAATTTGAATACACCAATAAAATGACACAATATTAAGAACTATTACTAAGATTGAAAGTAGTAGAGGAAATGAGAATTCAAAACCTTAGCAACAAATTAGATGTCAAAGTGATTTTGAAATAAGTACAAGAATAATACCAAACAACTATTTATAAGGTAAAGCATTACAAAAGTAGGTTTTGGGATTGTATTGAAGTATTCAAAGCTTTTTCCATTGATTTCATTCCAATAGAAGAAAACCTAAAGTTTAAATCACTGGAAAAAGCTTTGAATAACTAGTTGTATCTACATCCTTGTTAATTCCCCATCTAGAGTTTGGAAAGGATAGGTATATATTTGAATTGGTATATCTCTTGAGTGTTCTGGATAATTCAGAACATTAGAAAATGTTCAAAAATGATGAAAAAATAATATCTTTCCTATAACATGAATTCAATTTTATAAATTTATACTTTAAAGGAAGTTTATCAACATACATGAGATATTCCTCATCTGAAAACAAAGTCATGAAATATGAAGGGTTATCTAACATTGAGGCTAATCAGTTAGATGGTAAGATCATTCAACTAAAGGGAAACAAGATCCTCAAAGGATCGGTATATTTTGAGGAAATGTTTGATAAACATGACATGTATGTAAAAATGAAGGTCCAAGATGAACCTTGAAGGTCACCTAACTATGAAATAATAAATATTGGTACAAAATAAGAGTCATGATATGTAAACATCAAGAAATTTTTTTCCAAATAAAAATATAGGAGGTTTATAGATTTGTTAAAAATTTATAGATACATTTTACATGTTGTTATGTAGATATAAAAAAAAATAGACCCAAAAGTATGCAGTAAAATATTCCCTTGAAGCCAGGTATAAATCCTTCTAAGAAAAAATTCAGCACTGTAAACCCAAAATTACAGGAACCTTCTATGAAGAGATATAGAAAATGTTGGATGTAAGTATAATATTGATGATTAATCACTCTAAATGGGTGGAAAATATCATACTTGTGAGTAAAAATAATGGAGATTCCAAAAATTATATGGATTTATACAATCTCAATTAGGCTTTGCTCAAAGATAACTACCCCTTTCCAATCATGGATTAGATGTTATAAGTTGTCATAGGTTTAGAAATGATGTCCATGCTTGATGGTTTTTATGGATATATTTAAGTTAAATTTATCATATAATATCAATACAAGATGGAATTTATCATACTTAGGGGAACATTTGCATACAAAAGTTTTCCTTTTGGTCTTAGCAATGTCAAAACCACTTTCTAAGGAGTAATGGATTTAGCTTTCAGTGATGTTAAGAATAAACTCATAGTAATCTACCTTGATTATCTCACAATATTTTAAAATAAAATGGAATATCACTATGAACATCTATAAATTATTTTAAAAAGGTGCCATGCCCATAGCATATCATTGAATCCTAAAAATTCCATTGTTGTAGTGACTAAAGGTAAGCTCTTGGGACACACGGTTTCTAAGGAAGGTACCAAGATTGATCTAGAAATGGTAAAAGCAATTCAGAATTTGTCTCTACCTACTATAAAACTAGGCACACACTCATTCTTGGCAAGGTAAAATTTATAAGGATATTTGTTCCTGATTTTGTAGAAATAATAAGGCATATTGTTCAGATGATGCAAGTGAAAAATTATTTAAAATAGAATGACGATGGAAAGTAAATTTTCAAAAAAATCAAGGATGCCATAGACAAAACACTTGTATTAACTTATCTAGACTTCCAAAAATATTTCATTTCATATTGATACTCTTATAAATACAAATTACTAGCCATTTTTATATAAAAAATGAAGAAGGTATTGAGTCTCTAGTCGTTTTCATGAGTTGTGGGATAAAATATCATGATCTCAAATATTATTTAATTTATAAAAATGAATATATTGGGGATAAATATGTAAAAAAATATTTTATATCTTAAATCCACACATAACTATGATGGTCCTAGATCCTACAGTTATATCTTTTAGCTAAAATTGACTACCATAGGCCACTATATTTCAAAACTTGTTATTAGGACTTGTTTAACTTTGTTGATAACCTCTAGTAGGCCATGATTTTGATGTCATGCTTTGCCATTAGGTGATGTTTTACTCATTTTTCCTTAGGTCATGTCAATGCATTAGAGGTTTAGTCTAAGTCCAAGAGTCATGACCCTTAATTTCATACTCAATTTCCATGGTCTTAGTCCTCCCATAAAATACATAGTATTTTTTTAAGGTAACTTTGACAATGTTAGGGTTCTTTTGTAGAGTTTAAGTTTTTTCTTGATCCAATTTGAGACATTGGTGATATTATAACTCTTAAATATGGAATGATGATATTAATGAGTAGTTGCATGAAGAATCAAATCTATAAGAGAGAAGCATTGCAATTCCATGTTTAGGAGAATTTAAGGTAATTTAGCATAAGTTAAGGTTTTTGGAGAGGTTAAGGTTAATATTTTTCCTAGCCTAAGTCTTCCCCAAATCCTATTTCTTGCACAAGTCCTTTTTGTCATGGGTGATAGGATCTAATTCAATTAAATGAACTTTGGCATCAATATAAAAAACATGTAATTGAAGTCACTTAGACAAACCTCAAGTCTCATAGGTCAATTTTCATATCAAAGTCTTTTAATGTACTTTAATCCTTTAAAAAACACCTACAAGTCATAAATAGTGTCTTGTATGTACCAATGTACTTTCCCAATTCCATAAGGAGGTCTTAACATGGATATGACTAGGTACAGGTCAAGAATGACAATTATAGGTCTAAAAGAGCAATGATAACCTACAAAACAATTACAAACACATGTCATAAGCCATTTAGGAAGGATAAAATACATTTTAAGAAGCTTAAAGGGTTAAATTACATTGGTATAGCTTTACCAAGGCCAAACCATGCTTGATTGAGCTTGAAAAAGTCATATAAGGTTATTGCATCAAATACTTTATCAGGTTCTTGGCAGTTGGCTAAAGGTCAGTTTCTAGTGCTTATTTCATGAAGAAGGTAAAGAGTTAAGACAAATTATCTTAGGCATACTATAATACCCTAATTTAATTTCAATCCATGGCATTAATCATTGGGTTGAAGTTCTCTCCTTTATGAGCAATCACTAAGAGTGATAACACCTTTAAAACTCTTCTAAACCCCACAAGCTTAGTTTTTCCCTTCTAAAATAACTTTTGAGTTAGATGGATGCATGTAAATTATTTAAAAAAATCTCCATAACTATATCAATCTCTACAGTGCTAAAACTCTAAATAAGCATCCTAGTATCAGACCTATAGAGATATAAAAAATCATGTTTTGATTATTTTGGCAAGTTATAAGCATGTTTTTGAGGTTTTGAAGTATCTCCACCATGAAAATAATTGGAAAAAGGTTATATAAATTGTATTGGATCTATTATATCCCACTCAATCCTCTCCAAGGCCTTTCAAGATCCAAAACATGAATAAAGTAATTGGTGCATTCATGTCTAAAGTAGGTCGTCTCAAATTTGTAGGTAAGGAAGGAAGGTTTTGGAAAGATAGTGTTGTTTAATGAGAGAGGAAACCTTAATAAACATCCAATAAGAGTCTCCATTCCTCAAGTTCCATTTTTCCACAGCTGCATGTAAGAGAACTACTTCAAAATAGGGTTTTGATGAAGTTTGAGCTTGAAGTGTGTATTAGTAGGTTGCAAATCAGAAGTATAACAAAAGATTTATGAGATTGAGATTGGGAGGCTCATAAAAGTAAATATAACATTAGTGAAATACCCTAGGGTGTGTGTATCCTCAAATATTAAAGTTTGAGCTTTAAGTTGGCACCTATAGGCCTACCCACTGGAAATGAAAAAGGGCAGGGTATAGAGCATCATGACAATTGTCAATACCTAAAGAGCAATTTAATAATATTTGAGATATTAAATTAAAGGAGGATAATAACTTGGAAATTTTTTAAATACCTATAATGAGGTTTCATAAGCTACTTCTATTATGGATTGCAAGTGTTTTGGATTCTCAGTAAACTTGCCCAACCATGGGTGTTAATAGAATTAATTGGTCAAAATTGTGATGCCATAAGGATAATCAAGGACTTGTTTTGAAAGTATAAAATTTATACATATATGATGTCGATTTGATATTCTGATGATACATGATCATCTTCATAAAAGGAGTCATAGCTACCAAAAGTATTAGAACATGTAGGTTATGTTTTGGATTGTAAACAATCTACAAGCTTTAAATAGGAGGACTCTTGGGCAAACTTGTATGATCAATCCTTGGTAAATATATTTTAATAAGTAATGATACCTATACATTATCTCAAAGATAATTTAATGATCAGAAGGGACAAGAGAACCCAACTCCATGATAGGTTACAATGGATATAGGCCTAGATGGATAAAATATAGAACTATACATAGAGTACATAAGGAATATGCGTGGTTGTGATTAGAAATTAAAAAAGATGGTAAATTAAGATATAAAAGACATAATAATATGGTTATATATTGAAAAAATTAATAAAACCCATAAACCACTTTACATTTCTAAAATGCATATAGAATTCTAATACTTGACATGTTAGAGAGATATGAAGATTGTAATGACTATTGAAAGAGTTGAGGGGAATTGGGGAAAACCTCACACAAGTCTCAAAAATCTTTGAAGTTATTTAAAACTCTTTTTATCCCTTTTTTTAACTCTCAACCTACACTAACCTATGTTAAGACCAACCTAGGGTTTGAATCTTGCATTTTGCATAACTTGAGTTTCTACCCTTAGAAAATCATGAAACTTTGTAATCTAACCTTAATTTATGTTTTATACATATTTTAGTGTTTTTTGAGTAGTAAAATATGGTATAGTATGGTATCTAGTACTATGTGTTTACTTTAGGCCTAAATAGGCTTAATTATGAAGTTATGTGTGGAGTTAGTAGTTCTGCATTGAGATTTGAGTCATAAAACTTTGGGTGAAGATGAAATAGGATAAAATGTGCCCAAATATGTCTTTATATTATCTATAAACTCTATGTATCAACCAAACCCATTAGCTTTGTGTGAAAATAGGGATACAAGTAATACTTAAAGAGAGCAAATGTGAAAGTTATGAATGAGATTGCAGAGTAGAGGTGGAGATATGATGTATTATATGTCTTCAAGAGTAAGAAGAAGACTAAATGTATAAAAGGAGGTAATAAGAAATCTTCAATATTTTTAAGACACCTAAGAGTTCTAGTGAAAATAGGGTATTTTTTGGAAGATCCCAATGGGCTTAACATACTTTATAATATCAGTATAGAAGATTCTCATGTATGAAAAAGTGTCCAAGACAAGGATAAAGAGTTAGAAACCAAGAAGATGGCTTGTCACTTCCTAATCAATAATGAGGTGGAAATTTCAATAAGGCTTGATGAGTCATCAAGTAACATAAAAGCTCCTACACCACCTTGATGAACCCATCATCAAATTGAGTGCACACATGTTGGAGAGAGATTTTAAGACTATTTATTGGTAGGTTTTATTGTTGTTAAATTGGTTATATGAGTGTTTGGTATCCATCATTGTTTCTTGACACCTCTCTTCTCTTTCTTTCTTCTTTCTCCAATATTTACTACCTTGTTTAAAATTGTAAAGAATCCTCAACCTGAGTATGGTGAATTCTTCCTCATACAAACACTTGTACTATACCTATTAAAGTGAACAGATGTTAAATTCCATCCTTCTCAATACTAAAATTAATGTATACTTCATGGTTAGTTTATGAATGCTAGTATTAGTGTCATAACTCTCTTTCATTTTTCTTATCTCTTTACCAATATGCCATCTTAGTAGGTCATATGGAATGTGTTAGATGGTCTTTCATTGGATAATTGTGGATATTTATTCATTAGTGTCTCCTATGAGACATATTTACCATCCCATCTTATTTAGTGTCTTGATATTCACCTTCATATTAATATATTGATGTTATGATACTCATATTGAGTTAGTTTCATAGGTTTCAACCCTTGTTCATGTTTATAGTGCAATATAGGCAAGTGGAGGGTATTAATTTGGTGCATCAGCTCTTTATTTTGTTTACTTTCTTTCTTCATCCCTTTCCATATCAAGTAATAGGCTTAGTTGTAGTCTCAAGTTGAAGCATAAAGGTATTTATCCCTATATAAATATTCACCTCATTAATTAGGAAACCCATAATCTAGAGGTGTCTCCCTACTATCACCTAAGTGAAGAGGCTTGAACAACCTCCTCAAGGGTGAAATTTAGTGTGATAATAATTCTTGCATACCTAGTGGGATAAGGATTTCATCCATTGAATATTTATTAATGTTGATCTTCAATACATCAGCCTTTGGAGGCATGAAAACAAGCATCAATGGTAATTCCAAGTGAACCATAGCTTGTATAAGTAGTCCAAGTGTCTAAAATTTAGAAAATTGGTATGTATTCTCATCATTAATTTGGTGAATATGCATCTTCTATGCCTTCATATTCTTCATATCAAACTGATGGAATTCATGGCTTCACCTCAATTTTCCCTCAAATACCAACATATAAACCCTATCATAAATATTATATGCCCCTTCCCACCCCAACTCAACCTCTTCGATAGCCTACTTATCCCTCTAGTCAACCTTGTCAAAGCTATGTTGCTTCTACATAATCCTCCTCAAACTATAAATAAACCATTTTAGACATTGAAATGTAGATGAAAAAGCTTTATAGAGAAAAATATCTTGGTCTCATTGTCTATAACACTTCTACTCAGATTGAAATCATTCAAATGATGAGGAATTTAGTGCATTTGACTAAGTTTGAGTAGGAAGATATTGAAAGAAAGAATCAATATAAATGCTAATTAATGTTGAGTTATAAATAAGAGGATTGATTCAATGTATGGATAATAGGTTAGTTCTTGAAGAGAGGCATAAAATTCAATACCATCAGTCTCATGTACTCTCTCCTACTCTAAGTCAGCCTTCTTTTGCTCCAAAGCTATCTCAAGTTACAACATATCATTTAGAAAAGCCTATGCCCATCTAACCTCCACCCATTCTTCCTCAATAACCTCAAACCATTCCATCCTAGAGACATTATTGGATTATGACCCCTGATTACATCATGTCAATCCTTGAAAAAGAACCTTCTCCCATGCCCATAAAAATTAGAAAAAGATGAGATGGTAGAGGTCAAACCAAGAGACTTTAATTTTTTTTCAAATATTCCACTCATCCTTTAATTTGGAACTATCCATGAAGTTAAAAATACATCAAGGTTTTATAGAGTGATTAGGGAGTGGAAGGAGAAGAATGGAACATCCTTAAAACAAATTCATTTTCCTCCTCTATAAGAATCCTTCAATGATCCTACTATCCTCAAAATCCCAAGTTGAAAAGACACCCTATCAAGATTTAAATAAACTAACTAGCTCTCCTAACTACCCCACCATATCCCCTTTAGAGAAATAACCTATTGTATTTAGGGCATAATATGAGCACTCAATTGAAAATAAGAGTTTGTCAAGAAATGATGATGAGGTGGCAGTCCTTGAGAAGCAAAATTACTCAGCTACAAGTGAGCCTCAAGAAGGCTATGAGGAGATTAATTCAAGTGTGTATGATGAAGATATACTTCTTAATAGTCCTCTTTGTCAATAAAAAATCAAATCAATCTTCAAGGATGAGGAGAAAGATGATATTGATGGAGGAGTACAAGGTAACATGGTAGCAACTTCTCTTCATAGTAGTAGTTTTGAAGAGTATGAAGAAGAAGATTTTGATCAGGGATGGAAATAGTTGTACCATAGTTTCATGATATAATTTGAGGTGCTTATCAAGCATGTAACTCTTCTAGAGCATGAAAATGAACCCAAACATGAAGTTGTAGAAGTTGGTAGACCTCAAGAAGAAGACAAATCAGGTTTGGCATAAGAGAAACATGATGAATTATACCTTGGGTGGGTAGATGAACTTTCATTCTACATGGAGGAAGAAGAATACCAATCTAGTTTTCATGGATTGACTCTTGATGAAGGGGTTCATGATGATCATGCATAAGTTGATTAAGTTATAATTGAGTATTAGAGAAACTTTATTGAAGACACCTTTGTTACTAGTCTTTTTGTGTCTCATAAACATGATGAAGGTTTGAAAAAAGTTTTAGTGGCTTATTGTGAGCAAGAAAAAGAGATTGAAGAAGAAAACTTGTAACTATGTCATTATTCCATTGAATAGTTTAAAGCATTAGATAATTATTTTATCACTAAAGAGAAAGATAAAGAGGATATTGAATTTGGCATCCCTTCAAGTGATCATGAGGAAATTTCCTTTTGGGAGGAGCTAGAAATTTTTATTCAAGCTTGGATATTAAACCTACAGTCCATGAAGAGAATGCTAAGATGGCTATCTTAGATAATGAATATGGTGAAAACATGAGTGAGAAGGATTTTGAAGAAAACATCATGGTTTATAGTCTTGTTTAATCTCATAAAAAAATTCAAGAGGGCCTTGATAACTTTTGGTATCATATTTGGACATGTTCAAGGAATTTTAAGATCTTGAGAGGTTAACACCTCTGAAAGGACATAATGAAGTTGTTATTGAGAAGTGCAAAGCTCTTATCAAGTCAACATGTCCTGAAATTCATCACCAAGAGGTTCAAGCTCATGTTGTAGCAAGATTTTAAGGAGATGATATTACTCAAAGGGAATAATATGAATCTTTGAAAGATGTTGTAATGGCTCCTAGTGAGCAAGAAGCAGAGTTTAAGGAGCCAATAGAAGTTGAGGTTGTTGTTACCTCCTTGAATCAAAGTGTGGTCACATTGGAAGTCTATCTCATTGTTGAAGAGAAGAATGAGGTAATTCCTAAAATACAATAGGAATTTTTATTCATATGATACATATTAGCTATTTTCCATTAATTTGAAGATAGTATAAAGACATTAGTATCCAAAGAAAAGGTTCATAGAGCAAGAACATTGTCCCAAAAATGGCTTGTTTCACATCCCTGTCCACCACATGAATAAGATCATAAAAGTTTCCTTTTTATCCAAGAGGACTAGACCTTAAAGGTCAGTTGTATATATTATTTTATTATTTTTTATTCCTTGAGTGATTCTTAGCACAGTGAACATATTATTTATTTTGGTGGTTTTTTTGTGTATGTATTCTTTGCTTGGTTATATGGTTGAAGGAAATAAATCATCTCATCCTTTTTAAGAAGTTACAATCATTTTTTAAGGTCCAAGTCATAATTTTTTTGAGTGGAGGTGACCCCATATCCCAATGGATGCAATAAGGTTAATAGTTTAGGTTCATAGAAAACATGTAATCCTAAGAGGTCTCCAAAGATGTCATCCAAAATTGGCTACCATGGGCCACTATATTTTAAAACTTGTTATTAGGCCTTGATTAACTTTGTTGATAGCCTCTAATAAGCCATGGTTTCGATGTCATGATTTATCATTAGGTGATGTATTACTCATTGGTCCTTAGGTCATGTCAAGGTGTTAGAGATCTAGTCCAAGTCCAAAAGTAATGACCCTCAATTCCATAGTCAATCTCCATGGTCTCGGTCCTCTTATGAGACACTTGGTATTGCTTAAAATAGTTAAGTTCTCTTGTGGAGATTAAGTTTGTGACTTACCCAAGTTGAGACATTGGTGACATGATAACTCTTCAAGATGTCATGATGATTTTAATGATCAGGTGTATGAAGATGCAAATCTATGAGAGAGAAACATTGCAATTCCATGTTTTAGAGAAGTTAAGGTACTTCAGCATAAGTTAAGGTTTTTGGAGAGGTTAAGGTTAATTTTTTGACTAGCCTAAGCCTTCCCCATATCCTATTTATTACACAAGTCTTTTTTTCATGGTTGATAGGATCTAAGCTGATTAAATGAACCTTGAAATGAATATAAAAAACATGTAATTAAAGTGAATTAGATGAAACTCAAGTATCATGTGTCAATTTGCATAGTCTAAGTATTTTAATGTACATCAAGCCTTGTAATAAAATATATAATTAAAATATAGTGTATTTTACATACAAATTTCATGAGGAGGTATTAACATGGATATGATCAGATATAGGTTAGGAATGACAAATAGAGGTTTAAAAAAGCAATGATAACCTACAAAATAGTTATAAATGTAGGTCATGAGCCATTAAAGAAGTGTAAAATGTGTTTTAATATTATAAAAGGGTCATATTACATTGGTTTATCTTCACTAATGCAAAACCATTCTTGGTTGAGCTTGTAAAAGTCATATCAAGTCAGGGAATACATTAGATACTTTATTATGTTCTTGGCAGCTAGCTTAAGGTCAGCTTCCAATACTTGTTTCATGAAGAAGGTAAATATTTGAGATAATATATCTTAGTCACAATATGGTACCCTAATTTCATTAAAATCAATGGCATTATTAATTAGGTTGAATCTCTTTCCTTTATGAACAATTATTAAGAGTGATAACACCTCTAAAACCCTACTAAACCCCATAAGCTTAGTTTTTCCATTCTAAAGTCACTTTTGAGTTAGATGGATGCATGTAAATGATTTAAAATAATATATAGATCTTTAATAATCTCTAAAGTGATAAAATATAAATAAACATCCTTGTATCATACTTGTACAAACAAGAAAATCATGTTTTGAATATTTTGGCAAGTTACAGGCAAGTTTTTGAGGTTTTGAAGTATCTCCATCATGAAAAGAATTGTAAAAAAGTTTTATACATTATATTATATATATTATATCCCCATAAATTATCTCCAAGGCCTTTTAATATCCAAAACATGAAGAATGTAAATGGTGCATGCATGTTTAAGTAGATTATCTCAAATTTATAGGTAATGAAGGAAGGTTTTGGAAAGTCAGTGTTATTTCATGAGAAAGGAGACCTTTATACTCTTAAAATAAGAGTCTAAATTTCCTAAAATTTAATTTTTTTCACATCTACATTCAATATATATACTTCAAAATATGGTTTTCATGAATTTTGATCTTGAAGTGTGTATTAGTAGGCCTATAAATCAGAAGTATAACAAAAGAAGATTGGGATTAAGATTGGGAGGTGTATATAATTAAATAAAACATTTGGAAAAGAACCTAGTATGTTTTTATCCTTAAAGGTTTAATAATTTGAGGGATAAATCCCAAGTGTATGCTGAATTAAAGTTTGAACTTGAAGTTGGCACCTATAGGCCTACCCACTAGAAATGAAAAAAGGTAGGGTAAAAAGCATCATGACAACTGGAAATACCTCAAGATCACTTTATTATATGAGGATAAAAAATTTTAAATGTTTAAAATACCTATAAATAGGTTTTATAAGCTACTTCTACTATGGATTGCAAGTGTTTTGGCTTCTCGGGAAACCTACCCAGCCATGGGTGTTAATAGAAGTAATTAGTTAGAATTGTGATGCCACAAGGATAGTAAAGGAATTGTTTGAAGAGTATCATATACATAAATATAGGAGGTGGAGTGGAGATGTTTATGATACATGATCATATTAATAAAAGGATTCATAGCTACCAAAAGTATTGGAACATGCAAGTTATATTTTGGATTGTATACAGTCTACAAGATTAAAATGGGAGGATTATTGGCCAAACTTGTACAACCCATCCTTGGGAAATATCTTTGAATAAGTAATTATATATATAAACTATATCAATTATAATTTAAGTACTTGAAGGGATATGAGAACGCAACTCCATGATAGGTTGTGATGGACGTAGGCCTAAATGGATAAAATATAGGACTATACATAGATTACATAAGGAATATGTATGGTTGTGATTATAAATAAAACCAAAAGGGTCAATTAATATGTAAAATACCCTTGTAATATGTTTAATATGTGTATATATTGGTAAAAATGGAATAAACCCATAGCCCACTTTATAGTCCTAAAATACATAAAATTTCTAAAACTTGGCATGTTGGAGAGGTTTGAAGAATGTTTAAAGAAAATAAATATTAGAAGAATTTATGGGAGTTGGGTCAGACCTAAAATTTATCTCAGAAATATTTGAAGTTATTTTAAACCCTTTTTATCCTTTTTTGTTGACTCACGGCTTACATTACCCTGTGTCAAGAACAACCTAGGGTTTGAATCTTGCATTTTACATAACTTGAGTTTTCACCCTTGGAATTTCATGAAACTTTGTAATATTACCTCTTTTTATGTGATCTAAAATATTTTATTATTTTTAGATTAGTATAGTATGGTATAGTATAGTCTCTAGTATTGTGTGTTTACTTTAGGCCTAAAGAGAACTAATTATGAAAGAAGTTGTTGAATTAGTAAGTTTGCATTGGGAGTTGAGTCATAAAACTTTGGGTGAATATGAAATAGGATAAATGGTGCCCAAATATATCTTTATATTGTATATAATATATTTTTATCATTCAAATCTAGTATCTTTGTGTGAAAATAACGTTACAAGAAATAATCCTTAAAGAGTGTAAATGTGAAAGTTATGAATGAGATTACAGAGTAGAGGTGGAGAGATGATAGATTATAGGTCTTCAAGAAAAAAGAGAGGAATAAATGTATGAAATGATGGAATAATAAATATTCAAGAGTTTCAAGACACATGAGAGGTCTAGTGATAGTTAGGCAAGTATTGGAAGATCCCAATGGGCTTAACATACTTTGTAATATCAATATAGAAGATTCCCATGTCTAAAAAAGTGTCCAAAACAAGGATAAATAGTTATAAATCAAGAATATGACTCATCACTTCCTAATCAAGAATAAGGTGGTAGTTTCAAAAAGGCTTGATGAGTCATCAAGCAAGACAAAAAATTCCTATGCCACCTTGATGAAGCCATCATCAAACTAAGTGCACACATGTTGAAGAGAGATTTCAGGACTATTTCTTAACATATTTTATTATTTGTAATTGGTTATATGAGTGTTTGGTATCCATCATTGGTTCTTTACACCTCTCTTCTTTCTCTCTCTCTTCTTCTTTATCTTATATGAATTACCTTGTTTGATATTGTAAATAATCCTCAACCTAAGTCTAGTGAAGCCCTACTCATACAAACATTTTTACTTTGCCTATTAAAGTGGATGGATGTTGATTTCCAATATTTTCAATAATCCAATTAGTTTATACTTCATGGTTATTTAATGAATGCTTGTAGTAGTGTCATTACTCTCTTTCATTTTTCCTATCTCTTTACCTTCTTACAGATTATCATTCATCTTAGCCAGTCATATGGAATGTGTTAGATGGTCTTGCATTATTTAAGTGTGGAGATTGCTTCATTAGTGTCCCCTATGAGACTTATTTATCATCCCATATTATTTAGTTTCTTTATCTTCACATTTATATTAAAATATTGATGTTTGGAGACTCATTTTGAGTTAATGTAATAGGTTTCAGTCCTTGTTCATGTTCTTAGTGTAGTATTGGAAAGTGGAGGTTATTAATTTGGTGCATCACCTCCTTGTTTTGTTTACTTTATTTATTCATACCTTTCCATATCAAACAAAAGGATTAGTTTTAGTTTCAAGGTGAATCATCAAGAGAGCTATCCCTATCTAGAGAGTCACCTCATTTATTAGGTCACCCATAGCCTAGAGGTGTCTCCATGCTATGACTTAAGTGGGAGGCTTAAAAAACCTCCTCAAGGGTGTAATTTAGTGTGATTAAAATATCCATTTTGAATCAATAGGAACTTGATTCTAAGAGAGGATGATGTTTTGACAAGGTGTAATAATATGATCTAGATATCAAACCCATGAAGCTAGTAAGAGGACAAGGTCTGTATCAGTCGATTACTAAAGGTATTGATTTGTAGAGATAAATGATCCATGAATATTTTTAAAAAACATTCCATTAGTGGTATTTTTTTATTCTCTTGATGAATGGTATTCAAATGTTGTGTATTTCCTATCATATGAAGAATGTATATCCCACCTAAGTCTTAAAAAATTGACACTCAAGCGAAAGGAAACAACATGTGTTATGTAGAATAATACTCTCTTCAATAAATCCCTTGATGGGATGTTCTTGAGATACATGGAAAAATAACAAAAAATTTATTTTTGGAGGCTTTTCATGATCAATTCCATGGTGTAATTTTTTAATTTTCTATTACAAATTTTGAAAACTTGCAAGCTCACTACTATTGGCCAACATTGTCCAAGGATGCACAAGAATGGCTCTCAAAATGTGAGGCTTGGTAATACTTTTTTTTATGGATTAAAATCATAGATTAACCCCTTCATTCCATGGTCATTAAATAACCTTTTCATCAATGTGGTTTTTATTTCATAGGTACCTTGAATCCACATTCCAACATAAGACACACTCATGTTGGTCAAGTTTTGGGTTCCACAAAATATTTTTGTGGATAATGCCTCAAATTTTTTTTGGATTAATTTATTACATTTTTATATGGTTATGGTATCTTATTGGTACACTCTTTTGACTATTACCCCTAGTGTAATGTCCAATTAGAATCCAATAACAAGAACATCACAATTATCATTTATAAACTAGTTGATGATAATCAAAGGAATTATTACAAGAAATTACATGATACTCTATGGGTAGACCTTATAACTCATAAAAGAGTAATTGGAACATCTAATTTACAAATAGTATATGACATATTTGTGATGATTCCCATATCTCTAGAGATACCCTCTCTACAGTTAGCTCAGGCCTCAGAGGATGATTAGTTCAAGGATGCATTAGAAAAAAGAATCATGCACTTAGATATATTAGAAGAATAATGAGTGATGGTAATTGATAGTATCACAACTCATTAAGATAAAGTGAAATAAGTGTTTGATCATAAGGCAAGACATTGATATTTTCAAGTTGGAGGATTGGTTCTACTTTAGAAAATTTGACTCCCTATGGATGAGGCCTTAAATATCCAGCATTTCTACAATGATAATATGTATTATTTATCATATCAAGAAGGAAAACACTTTCCACTAGCCTATAATGGATAATATATAAATTATTACAAACAATGAAACTAGGTTGCCTCCTACCATTCTCCATAGGTGATTTAGGTTTTTTGGTGTTTCCTTTCATATTATATATCATGTGTTTCATTGTTTTCTAATCTTTCTTGTTTCCTTTCTTATTCTAATTATTTTTAGCTATCCATGTAGCCTAATGGATAGTCACTAAGTCCCTAACTTGAGCTAGTTATCCCCAAAATTAACATAGTTCAAAATCCAAAATTTTATTGTCAATAAGTCCAAGTATGAGTTGAAATGTGTGATATTTAATAAGCCTTATCGAAACAAGTCCTAAATTATGTTGAATTAAATAGGAAGAGTCATGTTATAAAAGTCAAAGTTAAGTCTAAAGTTTGAAAAATTTTAAGTTTAAAAATTAAAAATATACTCAAGATACACCCCACACACATAGTAGATTAGGATTTCCCTACATTTTCAGACCATGGGACTCAGGGGATGTATCCCACCTCATAGTTATTATGGATAACATCATATGTTTAGACCTATGGTGACAAATACACGTCAGTCTTATGGGTATGATGGGTGCACGGACACAGTTGGTGATGCCTAATGTGGCCATGGGTTCACTAACCTATGATGTCTAATGATGCATGCATATGTAGGCCACCCTCACCATTCACTATGGCTATATATCATCTTCTAGGCCTCATTATCACTCATTTTCACTTCAAATTATTTATTCCCTCACTTTATTCCTCCAATGGACCAAAATTCTACCCATCCACCATTCATTCATACCAAAATTGAATCTTGCCTAGATAATGTCAAAATACTCATCTTTCTAATAAATTTATAAAACCATAGGGTTCATTAAGTTAAAAGTCCATTTTTTGGTGATTTTGACCTACAAGTAAGATTTGTGTGCCTAGCTAACTTCAAATTTCTAGTTTACTCCTACATAATCCAGAGGAAGAATCAATAACAAAGGCATAAAGTTTCATGAACACCATTGTATTCCATACATAGCCTCATAAACTTTTTCTCACCTGATCCATGTGAAAATCTCAGAGTGTTAGTTGAGGTTGCATTTCATATCACCAAAATAATAATAAAAAGTATATATATTTGGGATATGAACCTCTAATTATCTTGGTGAGTGGTCTTTGTGATCTGTGATTCGATGATCAAACATGTTGATCTAAAATAATTTCATAAAATAAAAAATAATAATCAATTACATTTATGTTTGATCTCCTAGCATAGAGTGTCCTTCCTAAAGCATTTAGTTTCCAATTTCTATGTGGAGTATGGATCTAGTCATAGCTTGTACACAATATTACAATACAGAAACAAGGGAGGTCAAGTCTACAAGAAATGTTCTAGTGGAAAAATGGATGGAGAATGAATTAATGTCACACATCATATCCCCAAAAGGAATATATATGTTAGGATAAATTTGGATTTTGGATAGAATTTATAGTAAAATAATATTGATAAACATCTCACTATAATGAATAACAATTTATAATGGATGAAATAAAAAGGTGTTTCCAAACTTCCCAAGAGTTTCACCATATCAAAATTTATGGAATAGCTCTCAAAAATAATCACCATCCTTAATATTATATAAGGTATTGATGTAGACACACTTGTAAAAATAAGCATATTTGACAAAATATAAAATGACATATCATTTGTCTAGATACAAAGTCATGTACACAAGCTATAATCATTGATGCAATAAATGGATCACTTGACAAACCAATATGAGTTTGGAGGAGATAGGATGATAGAATATGTTATAATTTGGGGAAAATTCATTGTGACTTACTCAAGGATGATGGCTCAAGGCTCCATCTAATAGATGTCATCAAGGATAAATTTAGGAATATTATCAAATAATAAATTCTTAAAGAAGGTGTTATCAATGTATCATCCACGAACATACTCATCAATATACATTCTTCATTGGAAAAGATTAATGTGCAGTGGAATAAGTTCTCCAAGGATCCATATGTTATGAAATTAGTTATATATAAGTGGCTCATTTTTTAGAGGAATATGACTATTACAAAAGGAATTCAATTACTAAGGTGGTCATGAAGTTAAAAATATACAAATTATCCCTTCAAAATAAATCAAAATCAACTCCTTCTCTAGATGGAGGTCCATCAAAGGGATTTGCCCCTTAGAAATCATTTTTGTCCTATTATACCTTCATATTTTCCTTAAAAAATATGGATTTGCTTTTGTAAAAAATAATATAAAATTATAAAGTGAATAAGACAAAAATAAGACAATGGAAAGTTATTTTAGAATATTAAGGGTCAACCCATTCCACATTATCTCTGTAAACATAATAAATGGCTATTTTACAAGTACAATATGATGCTTATTGTAATATTTCTTAAAATTAAATGAGAAAGAAATGTTGTTTTCATTGTTCCAAGTATGTGTAGACACTCAAAATTAAAAATTAAATGCTTAAAAATGTTTAATCTTGAAATCCTTATCCTTATTTGATTTATTCACCATTTCGTTAACTTGAAATATCTATAGGAGCATTCACTATTCTATTAATCATCTCACAACTACTCAAAAATCTTTTAGACATCCATATTCTACTTACAAACTCCTATCATCTTGATCCTATTAGTCTCTATCTATCCTTCTGGGATAGGACCGCCCTAGGAAGATAAGGCTGCCTTGTGGCCTTATCCACTAATGTAGCCTTATACCCCACACTCTAGTGGTAATTTTTAAAATCTAGGATGTTTCATTTTCCCCCTCCCCACATATAGCAAGGCTAGTTAAAAAAAATATTTGATATTTTTATCTATATAAGCACATCAAAGCCTTTCCAAATACATCTAGTAATCACATAGAAATTTTTCTACACATTAAGAAAAAGATCACTAATCTTTCCAATTCAAATTCTAAAGCATTATAATAGTTACATGCCAAGTATAAAATTATTTTAAAACACGTCAAATTAAATCATTGTCAATCATTCAAATAAATATATCTAGTTGCATTCATATATAAAATATCAAGATGCACACACTTACTCTAGGAGAGAGAACTACATCGCCTAAGGCCCTTTTAGGATACATAGGCAATACTCAAATTATATGAGGATTTATAAGTAAATCTCCACTATTCACTTGATAGATTACCCCCTTTATATTTGATTTTAATCATGTTTATTGTGTTATATATAGGGTTGTATTTTATAGGTATTTTTCACTTTAGATCAACACACACATCCAATCAACAAACCCTCATAGATAATTATAGGTACCCAGATCAAAAAATAGTTGGATAGTTAACTAGGACATGTCTACAGTCAATAAAAAAGTCTACAGTGTGGCCATATCCTCCTATAAGGCCTTATCCCAAAATAGTTTGAATTATTATTTTCAAATGTGACATAGTTCATAGATTGTTTTATATAGTTTTCATCTACAATCAACCTACAAAGTGAGTATAAAATTAGTTTGATTTATTTTTGCATATATATTTGTCAATTTACTATTTATAACTCATTTTCAATTTTATAAATTACTATATTTCACATTTATATCTATATATACTATAGATATAAATCAATTTATTTATTCTTAACATTTCATTGTTAAATAAAAAAGAACACTAAACATTCTGGTGAACCCATAATTTTATTTTAGCACTACTTGTTGTTTACTCATTTTTTCATATGATTTCATATAAATTTTAGTAAGTTCTTGACATTGAAAAAAATAACCTTGACCTTGTATATAAATCTAATAGTTAAATAAGTTGATTTCAACCTTAGAGATAATTGTTGACACTAAAAGCATTTTATTTTAACATTGGATAACATTTGACACTAAAAAATATTAGGTTGAATTTTTTTGATCTCTATACACAAATATTTCAATTTTATTTTGCATTTATTTTCTATTTGCTTGTGTTTATTTTTATAAATTATGTTCTAGTAGTTTTAAAATTACTTAGTGACTATCATTATGGGTTAGTTTTACTGACACCATGGTGTGAGGGGTACTACCCCAACACTCAAGACATTGTATGTCACTAAACATAGAATTTAGTTTCCACATACCTTAAAGTATATCTAAAATTCTTAAGGTTCCTTGTTTATACCATATGAAGCATATTTTAGCTATTTGATTTGTGGTATGTTGAAAGCAACATACCCCCATTCTTGAAAAATGAAGACCCTTATGTTAAAATTGTACAAATTTATACTTTAAAATTAAAAATTCATTTGATCAGAACATCAATACCATGTTTGCAAATTATTCATATTTGAAGATCATCCACACCATGTTCTATTTGGTTTGCTTGTTCATGGCTCTAGTTTAACCTTGTTTAAAGTTTACTAACTTTAGATCTCCTTGTTTTAGGTTAAAAGTCTAACAGATGTCCATTAGAGGTAAAAAATCTCTGGGTTTCATAATTTTAATTATTTTATCTTAATCTAACATTTTAATAGCCTTTTGTCTATTAAAAGTCAAATATAATCCATAATCAAGCATCCTAAAACCCTCATTCAAAAACCCTAGCTTAGACAACTCATTTGAATTCAAATTTAGTGGGAATAAAATCACACAGGAACTTTTTAATATGATATGGACTTAGTTAAATTTTTATACTAAGGCTTACTCATGTTTTCAACATGACCAAACCTTAGTATAAAAATTATATACTAGGTCTCTTTTATATCCCGAGCCCATTGTCCCCTTTTATTTTAATATGGTCTAACCTTTTATACGCAAGGTCCTTTTCATATATTATTAACTTATATTAAGTCTTATTCCTAAGGCACCATTCATGTTTATTAACACAAACAATATCTTAGTCTTAAGACTTTATCCTAAGTCTTATATGTCTTTGAGCCCTAACTTAAATCGTGTGCTTGTTGACAAGATCAACGGTCTGTGTTCACACAGATGAGATTGATCCAACAGAGTGAGATCATCATGGATCAAAATGAATCTCATTTTTTATAATGTAGACTTAGCCTAAGTTTTACTATAAGGTTTTTTATTTTATTTATCAATACAATAAAACCCTAGGATAAAACTTATATTATGACTTTAATTAGTCAAAGGGTCTTCATTTTATTATGTTTTAAGGACCCATGTTAAATACTTATGTGATACTTTGGTATAAAGTATTATATGGTCTTGAGTTCACTTAATCCCTTTATGACTATAGGAGCTAATGACATCCAACTACTTAGACCATAACTGATGACCTACATTTACTCGAGAGAGATCAATCAAATGACATGTATCAATTCAAAGTTATTATGGGATATAATATTCATAGGACTTAAATTTGGTATCCTCATGCCCATCATTTGATGTCCATGAGGCCATCATTAACATCTATAAGACTGTCAAATTTTAGACCCTACAGTTAATTGTGCAAGTTTAAAATTAACCTTTTCATGACCATCAATTGATGTCCATGAGGTCATCATTGACATCCCTGAGGCCATAATTAATGTCCATAAGACTGTCAAATTCAAGCTCAGGAACCAATCTCATTTGGATGAATAAACATGTTTATCTTCATGTTGTAGGATCAATGGAATCTCATTTGGAAAATAAACATGCTTAGGGTTTTGTACCTCAATACTAAAATTGATCTTTCATTAACCTTAGAGCTATCATAGACTAAGTAAAATTACATGGGAATAATTATAAATACCATATACTTAGCATAAATTTTATCCTAAGATTGAGCCATGTTTTTAAAAATTTAACCAAACCTTAGTTTAAAATATTATGCTTAGTCCCTATATATCCCATGATATTTTGGTATATTTTATTGGCTCAATATAACTAATGAAGGGTCCTATTATTATAAGACTTATCCTAGAGATTTTACCCTAAGTTTTAGTGTGTTTATTAATATGATAAAACCTTAGGTTAAAAAACCTTATGCTAAATCCTTATATTATCATTTGGGGTCCCCTTTTTACTATGTTCTAAACCTAACTTACATAATTTAGCCTAAGGTTTATTTCATGTTTATTAACATGAAATAAAACCATAGTCTAACATATTTAACCTAAGTTATTTATGTATCCCAATACTAAATTAATAATGTGAATCTTTGTAGGATTTATGGCTCATATTCACATAGATGGGATTGATTTGACAGAGTGAGGCCAAGTCAAAGTTTAAATAGAACCTCTGAGATGGAAATAAGGTGATAAATGTAATGGTCATGACCAAAGAACAACAAGAATTAGATGGAGGTCCATCCCACAAATCATAATTGATGGCTTGCATCTAACCAGATGAAGTTAATTGAATGGAGCAAGATGAGGATAGACTTTTCAACAAATCTTGGGAGATGTGCAATAATGACACTGTCATAATTATAGAAAACATAGTAAAAGAATCTAATGACATTCAAATCTTAGAGTTGAGGTCAATGATTCACATTGATCCATGCAGAATGATCCAACTAAGTGAGATAAAGTAGATTTTTTTAATCTGTAATGATCATGTTTTTAAACATTAATGAATAATATGTCATAAAAAGTGCCATGTAGATGCCACGATGATGTCACATAGGCAAAAAGCTATAAAACTAGAGAGTTTATGGGCTCAAAAAAGTAAAGGTATGAATTCCAAGGTCTAAATCAAATATTAGGCATAAACTCACTCAAGTGCAAAAGTCGTCACCATTAAAGATTGAAAAAAACTTGTAAAAAAACCCTAGTATCTACAAAGCCCTAATTCAATCCCAAATTGACCAAAGTTGAGACTAAGAGAGTCAAATTACCATCTAAGCAAGTGTAAACTAATATAGAGGTGAACTATAGACCACTAGTGAGTAATTTGAATAAACTCATAGTCATGGTGACTCAAAAATAACATAGAGAAGATATAGAGCTCTATCTGAAGATGGATTCTAAAAGGAGAGTATTCAAAGATACTAAATGCGATAACAATTGGTCCAAGATTTATTGGACCATTAAGGAACTACCAACCATTAAAAAAGAAGATGAAAAGATTGCATTAGTCAATCAGAGATACTATGACCTAGTTGCCATTCAAATGATAAGTCTTCAGTATGTAGCAACAAAGCTAGAGGTACTACATTACATCGATGTTATTGCTCTTATTTTTAAGGCTTGTAAAATTGATCAAGACATGATAGTACATGAGCATAGTTATATAATAATTACTTATATCTCCCATATTTCCTTTGATAATTACTACAAGCTACCCAGGCCTTAAGTAGATTTACTCACAATCAAAGAATGGTCTAGTAAGAATGACCTAAAAACCATCCTTACCCCATGGTTGTATTCAAAAACCTAAGTAGTCTTTGACCTCAATGGAAGGATCCCAATCACCTAATTTAGGGTTGGTATTAGGATGATTATGACATTACTAAATAGATCCTTTAGAATCCCCTCTACCACCTATATCAACAAAATTTGGGTCCCTTTTATATATTTTATGGTTGAGAAAGGACTTATTCCCCCTCTTGGAGAGATGATCAATATCTACTTGAAACAACAATTCTATACAATAAAGAAGAAAACTAGAAATAGTTTATATATGATGTCTTATCTTTTGGATGCCTTGCTAGCCACTACCAAAATCCCCAACATAAAATAATGGTCATCTAATGGGAGATAAATAGTCTCCCAATATTATTCCAAATTGCATATATTCAAGTACAAGGATTGTATTTAGTTCATATATGATTGTGTATACCCAACCCTAGTTGAATCCATTATAGGGATCCCTATGATGAGCGTTAGCCCTTTGATTAATAGTTATGTTGAGCTCATTGGAGACATTAAGCTATATCCATATTACACTATAATTTGGATAGAAAGAACTATGAGCCAACCCCTTAGGTTACCAATCCATGTACCCACAAAGTTGGTAGTGTAGGAGGTGGCATACCAATTATTCCATGGCATAGACAACATGTGTAAAATAAAAATGAAATGACTACACCATTCCTTTCCTTAAACTATTAGTAGGATTGTGTTTCAAAATTGGGACCATGTAGAGACTATCTCAAAGCATAGGTCCTCCTTCAATCTGTAGATTGATGAAATGAGATAATGGGACCCATATGAAAGGGTTACAAAACATTTGAAAGCTAAGAATATCACCATGAATTATGAACATCACAAAGGTGTCTATGATTTAATGTACATCTGAGCTTCCTCATTCACAAAAGTCTTGGCAAGATTAAAGAAGCATAACGTCAAGCTCAAAGTTAGACTGCTAAGAGAGAAAAAGCCAAGTGAGGATATATGGTAGATGGGGCCTAAGCAGTATCATTTATTACTAGGACCATCTTCTAAACCTCCTCCCATGCAACCATAGATAGAGACAAAAAAACTTGAAGCACAAGTTCCACAAGGGCCAGATGAAAAGAGATATGAGGAGAGGAGACCTGATGAAGTAGAATCATATTTAACACTACCTGAAGGACCAGATTCATAAATTGAAGAAATTGAAATAATTTTATTGGACCTTGAAGATAAAATAGAAGATGCCCTAAAGGCACTGGTTAGTGCCTACCAATTAGATGAAGTAAAAATGGAAGAACTTTAGTCCTAAATTGAGGAGGAAGCATAGGAAGAAAAGGGGAAGGAACTAGATTTGGACTTAGTTCTTATTACGACCTAACCCAAAAGGAAAACTAACATAGCTCTAGTCTAAATGGTGGGAAAGAAACCTAAGCTGACTTTCACTCATCCTTAGAGTGAAATCAACTTTTTTAGTGAAGACATTCCAATTTATGGCCCTTCAATTTGGAATACTTCATATATGGTAAGTTATAAAAGGTTCCAACCACGCACCACCATTGGGATATTACAAAGTCTATTAACCTATGTAAATGATGAAATCAATCCCTAGATTATTGATTTTCAACAATAGGAAAAATGAATATGCATGGTTACCCTTGAAGAGTCAAATAGAACACATATGGATGCACCTAGAACTTCAAGTGGAGCACAAGTTGAGATCCCTACTCCTCAAGTGAAAAAATCATCAGTGGGAGTTTAGTTCAACCTAGAGATGGCTAGCAAGGAGAGAGTAATTGAGAAGAAATCCATGGTTGAAGTTGAATAGTTCACCTTTCAGAATATAGAGACTTTTTTTGGTCTAACTCTAATGGCAGGGCAAAATCTAGGACAAGATAGGATGTTTGAAGAGAAGATCCTTGAAGTGGCCTAGGATCAAAATGATTAATTGAAAACAATGATTAAAGGCATATTTCAAGAAAATAAAATTTTGAAAGAGTATGTTGTCTTATCAATTCATAAGAATAGATTCAATAAGTTTGAAGACACCATGGTTGACCTATTTATCTCTTTAAAAGCAATCAAAATTAGACAAAAATAAATCTATAAAGCAACAGGCCAAGTTGGCCAATGACAAGCTGTAAGCATTTAGGTGAAAGACTTGATTAATACCTTGTCCAAGAATCTAGTCCCAAAATTTATAATTATCTTCAAGGCACATTTGAATATGGCCATGGCCATATTGGTTGACAAGATTGAGGCCCTGGGTAATTGGTCTAAAAGAATGGAAAACCTTGTCAAAGACCTCAAGAAGTTAGAAGATGGAATGTCTCATATCTTAGATAGATTGATAAAATATCCCATATCCCTCATCTCACTGGGTCTCATATCTGATGAATATTGCAAATACAGGACCTTTCAATTCATGCAAAAAGTAATAAACTAGGGGCAAAACTAGACAGTAAATGACGACAAGAAGGTCTTGGGCTTACTCCTATCATCCAAGAATAAAATGGGAGATGCCAAGGGAATCAAACAAGATATGGACAAAATTTAAAATAAAATTAAAAACCAATATGATCATCAAAAGGATATTTCAATAAAGCTAGTGAAGGATCTTCAATTTATTAGCAAGCAGTATTACAGATTCAAGATCCTTCGGCAACAACAATAAGGGACTTTGTCAGCACAAGGACCCCAAAGTAAAAGTTAGGAATATTCACTTTGTAATAACTTTTTAAAATTTTAAAATAGAATATTCTTTTGTAAAGGTATGTGCCACTTATAAACACATTGCCTATAGGTTAGTCCACTTGGAAAGGTTTAGTGTACTGTATAAACTTTTGTAGAAAGGATAGTTGTCCTTACACTTGTACACTTATCGTGGATATGACTGAATGGTATACTACCTTAGAATTCTATAAAAGAGAGAATTACCATTTATAAGAGGGATGGATTTCTCTTATCTAAAAATTAATGTAAACTTTGAGCAACTAATGCAATCGAAGAATTCTAAAAGGATTGTCTCATTTTGTTTGTGTGAATTGTTAATTGAAGGTTATCTAGTTTACTTTGTTTTTATTTTCTCTACATTTGTAGATGTGCATCAGCTATCTACTTAAAGGAGTAAATCTTTAAAGTAAGCTTAGTTTTTATTTGCATTATTTCTTATCTTCCTTAGAAGTTTTCTTGATATACGTTGTGACTTGAGCTTAATTTTTTTTACTTCATATATTGGTTTTAAGTGCATACCTAGGAAACATTTGAACTTTATCATGATGTCTGAGATAAAGATTAGTCACATATTTATTCTCTACCCTACCCTTCCTTTTGTTTCATTTTTAACCAATTCACTTTAGATTAAAGATTAATTATATATGTCCATATTAGTTTATATTTAGACTTTGAACTGAGTATAATTCACCTTAATTATCATAGATAATCTTCTTATTTACAAATATTTACAAGTCATAGTGGCTTCCAACAACCAACTAATATAAATATTGTGAAACCATCATTTGTTCTGCCTCTATTCCACCATAGATAGCAAGATTATCATAAACTACAAATCATGCTCTAAATTCTTTGAATTATAAAATGAGAAGTGTTTCTTAAAAAATGAGCACATTATGATTCATATTTATTCATCAACAAGGTAGGCTTCATTGGTGCTAGAACGAGGGCCATCAACAAATCTTTGTGAATTTGTAGGATCTTTGTTGATTTTGGTATATTTTGATCAATAAACACTTTACTCTTTTCATATTTGTTTTTATTTTAGTATAATCATGTAAAGGTTGGTGATCTTCATGATTTTGGACCAGTCTTTGTGCTTATTTAGATAGAGATTGGCATTCTTTGAAAACATATGATGGATTGTGGTAAAGATAGCTTTAGAATTAAGAACCTCATAGTTTTAAGGTTCATTATAGTTGTTTTGATTAAATATTCTTAGATACTTTTCTCAATTGAGTTCATTTGAGCTTAAAATGTGTAAAGGTCGATCTTAAATATGTATTTGGATACATCTTTGAGATGTCTTGATTAAATATTACCATCCTTTGTTGTCTTTTATATGAATATTTACAAAATTTGCTTAATGTGCATTTATATTCATCAATATAGAATTGATGCATCATATTTCAAACAAGATTCAAAATTCTCAAATTGAAATTACCAAGAATCAGAACAAGGTCACACTCAGAGACCATAGAACCTCTCCTTGAATTAGAAGTCCACAGAAGAGTTAGGTAGGACAAAGGTAAGTGCAGGCTTTCAAAGTCTTTTCCAGCTTCACCAATTAGGGTGCTCATGTATTCAACCCCAATCAAGGTATGGCTTGGTTGGGTGGCTCTCATATCAATGTTCTAGGTGTGGTACATGACCTTCCCCATAACCCTAAGAAATATTTGCTAATATATAGTCCTAATAGCATTGTAACTACAGAGGAACATATTAAGTCATTAAAAGTTGTATTAAGATTGCTAAATATGGTCCATGAGGATGTAGTGTGTAGAATATTTCCTTTTTATTTTAAATATGTTGCATATGAATGGATTTTAAATCTCCCTAAAAATTACACTAACAATTGGGACCATTTTAACAATGTTTTCATTGACCAATTTGGCAAAATTATTAGTCCTTGTGTCTTGTACCCGTAATTCACCATGATCAAGAGGGATACAAATGAACATATAAGATCATTTAATGATATGTTCCAAAAAATGTATATCCAAACCATAGAACCTTACAAACCTAATGATGCCTTAGCTTTGGAAATATATAAAGATGTTTTGGATCTTATGACCTATATTTTCATAAAGAGGGATGTTGGACCTATGAATACTCTATTCTTAGCATATTCTGAAGAAGTGATCATCAATGATTAGATGCAGCCCCAAGGTTAGATGGCTTACTCTATTCCCAATTTCAACCCACATTTTCCTACCTTGAATGTACTTCTAAATAAAAATTAGAATATACCTACTTTGAACTAAATCCCAAATTTGAACCAATTACCTTTAAGTCTTGATAATCCTTCTCAGAACTTAGGATTCTCGAACACTATTGTAAATGGATTTAATCCAAGTGATCAAAAGGATTTAGTACCAACTAGTGGTACTAATAAAAATTAGGCTCATCATTATGAAGCACCCGAAAATAAAAATAACTCTATATTAAAAATGGTCCATAATTTAAGCACTTATTTTCTTCAATTGCAAAAACAAGTTGGTAATATTGGAGAGAGCTCAGGTAGGAACTTTTATTTCCAAAATTTTAATAGACCCAATAAAATATTTCATAATGATAGTTACAAAAAAAATAAGAAAAATGAGTCATATACTGACAAGAAAACAATGGATATAAATCTTATTGATATTTCTTTACCTGATTATTATAGAGGACATTGCACTTATAGACATGATGAGATAGATTGCATTTAATTATGTAAAAATTTTGAGGCCTTTCAAGAAGAGTTGGATACGTTCAAAGTGGTTCCTAAAAAAGATAATGGTGTAGGTACATTAGGATCTAAGTCTGTTGACCAAGCCTTCATGGTATAAACGTTTGAATTCCTTTTCCAAGATGACAATGAACCTGATTATACTCATTAATAAGTCCATGATTTTAAGTAGTGCTTTAAGAAGACCTACCTTCTTAGGAATAGAGAGTAAAAGTAGCACCTGATTAATTCAACACCTCCAAACAACTTTGACACTCCTTTAAATACTACCTTAGATAATGACCTAGAGCCTCCAAATGGAAGTACTTCTAAATATAGTACTGATGCATTGAATTCATCCAATAAAACTTGGTTGATATTGTGAAAGACATGAAGAAAATTAAGGCTAACATTACATTTCATGAATTGTCATAGATCACTAAGAAAAAAATACATATTGTTAGATTCCTTGTCTAAAAATCCTAGTAGGCCACCCAAAACTAACAATGTCAATGTTGTTATATATAAAACTAAAATAGAATCCCTGCCTTTCCTACTTATTGTTAGAATGTTTGGTACAAATTTACATAATTGTTTATTATATTCTGGTGCAATCACAAAATTATTTTAGCAGGTATTTGTAAACAAATCGGCTTGACTCCTGTTAAATCTGATAGAGTTGTTACTTAATTAGATAAGTCTAGAGTCAAAGTAATAAGGGAATTATAAAATGTCCATATATAACTTGCCTCTGAACCAAAGGTCTAGAAATTTATTGACATCAAGGTGGTGGACATACCTTATGCTTATGGGATACTATTAAGTAAAGAGTAGACAAAGGTCCTAAATAGATATATGTCCACTGACTATTCACATTTTTGGTTACCATGAAAAGGAGTCCCAAATTAGATCAGAGTGGAAAGGTAACCTTAGATGAAGCACATGATCACAAAATATAACATTGTTAATGAAAGGGTTGACATGTTAGACTCTAATGATATCAACATGATGGATTCTGAATTTGGAGTTGTAAACTCTCAAGACTTATAAGATACGTAGTCCTTTCTCTTGCTTTTCCTAGAATTTGGAAATTATATTTTGATGGTGATAGGTGTAAGTTTGGGTCTAGATTAGGAATTATTATTACCAATCCTATTGGGAAGGAACTGAAAGCTACTTATAGACTTCAGTTTCCTTGTACTAATAATATTTTAGAGTATGAAGCTTTGATTATAAGATTTTAATTTGTTATTAAGCATAAGGTTAAATAAATCTTAGTTCATGGTAACTTAGAACTTATAGTTAATCAAGTGAGGAGTAAATACCAGTGTAAATTGTCATATCTCAAGAGATATAAGTTTAGAGTCTAAGATTTTCTCAAATATTTTGGTGCTTTCAACATTATTTCCATCCCTAGGGAAGAAAACTAGGTTGTTGATAAGCTTGCCTTAGCTACAACCAATCTTATGCCAAACCATGACTCTCAAAACTTCAACATTTAGATAATTCCATGCCCTTTAGTCCCAAATAACATAAACCATCTATAGGTTTTTAATGATGACCAATAAATCTTGGATTTCATGACCAACTTAGGAGTATTTAATGCCCATGTCATAGATGAGGCCAATGAGAATACTCTTGAAGAAGATGGTAGATTTGATAACAAAGTCATTCAGCTAAATGATAATAAGATTTCAAAAGTAATGATTGCCTTGGAGAGGTTATTTGATCAAGATAAACTAGCTGAGAACACTAGGATTCCCAAGGCAAGTGGGAAGGATTATAAGGTAGTTGATCTTGGACCTCAAGATCAACCTTAGCTAGTTAATATTGGCACAACATATACGAACATCAAAAATTAAAAGGCCAAAGACTTGTTGATAAACTATAAGGACATAATAGCATGGTCCTATGATAAATTAAATATTTCTGATCCAAGATTCATCACCCATACCATAACCTTGAAGGAAAATTGCAAACCTTTTTGACAAAATTAGAGCCCTGTCAACCTTATTTTAGAACCTATGATTTTCAAAAAAGTCAAAAATTTGCTAGATGTCAAGATTATATTTCCCATTCGGCACTCTACCTGGGTCACCAATTTGGTCCTAATTAGGAAAAAGAAAGGTAAAATAAGACTATGCATTGATTTTAAGAATCTAAATAAATCATCTGAAAAGGATAACTATCCTTTGCCTTCCATAGACCAAGTTATACAAAGTGTTTCCAGTTCTACTTTGATGTCCTTTAGTTATGGATTTTTAGGGTATAACCAAGTATTTTTAAATCAAGAAGATGGGATGGATACTACTTTCACTACCAAGTGGCGTACGTTTGCTTACAAAAAAATGCCATTTGGGCTGATAAATTAGGGGCAACATTCCAAAGAACCATGGATCATGCTTTCCAAGGTTTGGTAGGTAAATGCATTATTATATACATGGATGATCTGATTATTTATTCTAAGAATAGAGAGGACCACATTATGCATTTGCAATAGGTATTTGAAAGGTATAAAAGGTATGGGATTTCTCTCAACCCAAATAAAAGTATTTTTTATGTTACTAAGGGAAAGTTGTTAGGCCATGTCATTACTAAGGAGATAATCTCTATAGATCTAGATAGAGTAGATGTTATATCAAAAATAAAGCCTCTTAATATTAGGAAAGAACTAAAATCATTCTTTAACAAAATTAACTTTGTAAGAAAATTTATTTCTAGTTTTAAAAAAATTATCAAACAATTGAATGACATGGTAAAAAAGATGTCAAAATCTCGTGGAATGATGAATCGAAGAAGGCCTTTAGGGACATCAAGGAGGCAATCGGTCAAGCTCCAATTTTGATAAGTCTAGATTTCTCCACATATTTTTACTTTTACTCCTTTGCTTCTAATCATACTATTATTGTAGTTTTAACTTATAAAATTGATGGATGTGACCATCTAATTTCTTTCATGAGCATAAACTTTAAAAATATTAAGTTGAATTATTTTTTACTGGATAAAAAATCATGTGAATTAGTCAAGGTAGTGAATAAATTTAGGCACTACATTCTTAGGAATAAGGTGCATGCAATCTTACCAGACCCTACCACCAAGCTCATGCTAAGTTAGAATGAACTAGGAGAAAGGAAAGGTAAGTAGATGTTTGTACTTCAGGAATATGGAATTGAAATGAAGACTACAAAATTGGTAAGGTGCCAAGGTTTGATTCAAATGATTATCAATGCTAACCTTAATCTAAATGTCATGCAGCTTGAATAAGAAAATTTTCAGTCTAATGATTGGTATGATCCAATTTTCCATCTATTGATCAATGGCAGTTGTCCTACAAGGTTAATCAAGGAGAAAAGAAGAGCCCTAAGACTTAAGGCAACCCACTACTTGATTATATATGAAGTTTTATATAGAAGAAACTTTGAAGGCATTTATCTTAGGTGTGTATCTAAATAAGAGGAAGCTGAGATCATGAGCACTTTTATGAGAAGCTAAGAAGTGGACATCCATCTAGAAGGATAACAACTCACAAAATCCTTAGAGCTCATTACTAATGTCCCATAATCTTGAAGGATGCCCATAAGCATGTAAGGCAATGCCATTCATGTAAAATCGTTAGCACAAAAGATCCTAAGGCAGCCATGTCACTATAGCCAGTGATGATTGACAAGCCAATCACCCAATGGGGACTATATTTTAGGGGGGTAGTTAACCCAATTCATCATAAGGTCACAAATACATTCTAACTATTACTGACTATTGCACTAGATAGACAGAGGCAGTGGCCACTAAGTAGTGCATAACTAAAAAATTGATCAAGTTTTTAGAAGAAAACATATGCACCAAATTTATAACTCTAGTCTCTCTAGTATGTGATAATGGATCTTCTTTCATATCCATTTAAATAATAGAATGGGCTAATGATAACATTATTACTCTCAAGTTCTCATCCAACCATTACCCTCAAGGTAATGGAGTATCTGAATCAAATAATAAGAACTTGATTAAAGCATTAAATAAGTATATTGCAGACAAGTCTAGAACATGGGAAAAGCTTCTCAAATATGCCTTATGGTTAGATAGAACAAGGGTCAAGTAGACTCTTAAGTTATCACCATTCTTACTAGTGTATGACCAATAAATCATCTTCCCCATCACCCTTAAGCTACCAATGTACAATTTCATGAAGGAATATATGGAGGAAGATAAGTAACTTGAAAATTCAAAACTATTAGACATTGTTCAAATGGAAGATGCATGAGAAGAAGATTTTTCTAATTTTAATAGGCACCAAACCATAGTGAAGAGGTGGTTTGATAAGAATTATAAGATAAAGGTGTTCAAACAAAGATACTTAGTTATTCTTTGGGACAAAACATTTGAACGTAAAGGTAAACATGGGAAGTTCACACCTTTGTGGATTGGTCCCTTTTAGATTGCTAAGACACTTGGAAACATTACCTTCAAGCTGAAAGACCTACAAGGAGTAGAATTCACACTACAAACCAATGGACAGTACCTCAAGCATTACTTTTTTGCAGCTCCACCAGGGGTATTCATGGAGTAAACTATAAGAATAGTTAGAGTTAGTATAGGTAGGTTAGATTATTTTCTTTCTATTATTTCCTTCATGTCCCTTGTTTGCATATGCATTTGTATGTATTGGTTTGTTTCTTCGCTTTCTATTTTTTTGCTTTTTATTTGTGTTTTGCTTTCTGTACTTCATTCCTTGATCCTAATAAGTCATTTTGGATATCCCTTAGCTCAAATTTCATTCTAATTTTCTCAATAACTCCATATTGCATAAATTTAGGTATGAATCTTAAGCAAATGTTGATCATTGATCTAAAATATGAGCTTAATGATATAGTTTAGAGAAACTAGTAAGGACTGGTGGATAGGTTAACTATTCTATAAGAACTTAAACATTATTTTTAATCTAAAATAGGTTTCAATAATAATTTCACATGTGGGATGAAAGTTTGAATTATTAAGGCACAGTCATGTTTGCACTTAAAAAATATCCTTGCTTGGGACAAAGGTTGCAACCATGGGTGATTGCCTAAATATCAAACACTTGACCAAATCCATAAACCTAGCTAACTTGGTTCCCAACCTTTGCTAGAAAGCTTAAAATATCCAAAAAAATATAAAAAATAATATCTTAATACAAAATCAAAACTTTCCAAGAAAAGGCGATTTTGGTAATCTCCACCAAGGCTATGGACGTTTGTTTGGTAGTAGAGTGAGGCCTTAAGTGGAACCAAAGGTGGCTGGTAGTAGAGCAATACCTAAGACATTTTTAAGATAAAGCATGGTTCTTCATGAATATATAAACATGTTGTAAGTCAATGTTAATGATTAAAGACATGAAACCTGGAAGTTGTCCCTAGAATTCCATGGCAAATAGTAAGTGGAATCAAAGCACACACACATCATGGCTAGTTTTGATTTTTGATCCTAGTCCTATAGATGAAAGGTTTATTTTAACTATGAGTTAATATTTATAATGGAATTGATCAAGTGGAATAGGTAATCTAGTTATTTGTCTGAACTAGAGTCTCTAAATTCTAACATATTGCTACGTTTCCCCCAAAAGTCATCACTTATTGAGGGCAACATACCCCCATTTTTTAAAAATGAGGACCCTTGTGTTAAAATTATGCAAATTTATATTTGAAAATTGAAAATCCATTTGATCATAACATCATTACCTTGTTTTCATATTATTCATATTTGAAGATCATCCACACCTGTTTTAGTTGTTCTACTTGTTCATGGATCTAGTTTAACCTTGTTTAAAGTTTGCTAACTTTGGATCTCCTTATTTCAGGTTATAGGTCCATAAAATGTCTATTAGAGGTAGATAATATTTGGGTTTCATAATTTTAATGATTTTATCTTAATATGACCTTTTACTAGCCTTTGGTCTGTTAAAAGTCAAATTAAATCCATGATCAAGCATCCTGAAACCCTCATTCAGAAACCCTAGCTTAGACCCCTCATTTGAATTCAAATTTGATGGGAATAAAATTATGTGGGAACTTTTTAATATTATATGGGCTTATTTAATTTTTTATACTAATATGTAGTCATGTTTTTCAACATGACCAAACCTTAGTCTAAAAAGTATATACTAGGTCTCTTTTATATCCTGAGCCCTTTATCCCCTTTTATTTTAATATGGTCTCACTTTTTATATGCAAGGTCCGTTTCATATGTTATTAATTTAGATTAATTTCTTATTTCTAATACCCCATTCATATTTATTAACACAAACAAGATCCTAGTCTTAAGACTTTATCCTAAGTCTTATATGTCTTTGAGCTCTGACTTAAACTATGTCTTTGTTTACAGGATCAATTGCCTATGTTTACGTGGATGAGATTGATCCAATAGAGAGAGATCATCATGGATCTAAGTGGGTCCCTTTTTATTATAATGTATACTTATCCTAATTTTTACACTAAGGTTTTTTATTATATTTATTAATACAATAAAACCTTAGGATAAAACTTATATTAAGACTTTAATTAGTTGAAGAGTATTCCTTTTATTATGTTTTAAGGACCCATGTTAAATACTTATGTTATATTTTGGCATAAAGTCTTATATGGTCCTAATTTCACTTAATCCCTTTATGACTGCAAGAGCCAATGATGTCCAACTACCCAGATCATAATCAATAACTTGTATTTACTCAAATGAGATCAATCAAATGATGCATATTGATTCAAAGTTCCTATGGGACCTACTATTCATGGGACTTAAATTTGACATTATCACACTTATCATTTGATGCTTGTGAGGACGTCATTGACATTTGCAAGACCATTAAATTTTAGTCCATATGATTAATTGTGCAAGCTTAAAATTGATGTTCTCATGACCATCAATTAATGTCCATGAGGCCGTGATTGACATCTGTGAGGCCATCAAATTTTAGCCCCTATGTTATCAATTGGCATCTATGAGACCATCATTAATGTCTACAAGACCATCAAATTCAAGTTCAATAACTAATCTCATTTGGATGAATAAACATATTTGACTTCGTATTGTAGGATCAATGGAATCTCATTTGGAAAATAAACATGCTTAGGGTTTTGTACCTCAATATCAAAATTGATCTTTCATCAACCTTTGACCTACTATAAACTAAGTAAAATTATGTGGGAACAATTATAAATACCATATAATTATCTTACAATGTTATCCTAAGATTGAGTCATGTTTTTAAACATTTAACTAAACCTTAGTCTAAAATAGTATGCTTAGTCCTATTAGTGTAGGTTTTTACTTTTCCCTATTTATTAATTAGAGAAATTGTATTTCTTGTGCATACATGGAGTTTTCCTACATTTTTGGGATAGGCTAGCTTATGTGGAGGTGTGTGTTATAGATGTGTCATAGGTGTCATAAGAATGTCATATGTAACTTCCTCGATGGGAGTTACTTGCACCTTGTCACCACCTTTCATTGAGGAGTTACATTCTATTCTTGGGGTGCCTTGTCCACATTTTGTGGAGGAGTTACTTACATACTCTCCTATTTGTATTCCTCACTTTGGCCATCTCATGTTAATCATATTTTAGTTTTCTCCATTTTGTCTTGTGTAATTTCTCTTATTGTGTTATTTTCAAATTGCTTTAGCATCTTGTGGTGTGCACTTGCTTCAACTTGTGTGATCACGTCTCCATTGCACTTGCATTATCCAAATTCTAGAAACAACTTCAATATGGTATCAGAGCTTTCCTGATAATCTTGTGTGTGATTATGCTTTTAGCTTATTTTGAAATCAAGAGGAGTGTTCTTTTTTTATTCTAGATTTGGTCTAACATTAAAAAAATATATCACTTCTGGTTAGTTTTCTTGAAAATCCTTGGCCTTTGGGTGTCTTTTGTTGTGTGGAGCAGTAGAGGGAGGATCTGAATTTGTTGCAAGCCTATTCATACTACTGTGAGCTACTTGTTGAGTTTCTTTTTTGGTGAGGGTGCTGGAAACTCATCTGGTAAAGCATATTTTCTGCTATTATCCTTCCAGCAAGCAAGGCACCTCCAAAAAGCATTCACTTGTACCATAAGTAGTACGGCACACCCTTCTGGTCAGCCTTTTGTGCCTACCTCCTTTTCTATCTATGCCACAGTCTTTTCTTGCCCAGCAAGGATCCAAGCAGACCATACGGTACGTCCAAAATAGGCTATTTTTTATGAAAATGGCACATTTTTTCTGGTCTTCTCTACTGCATTGAAACTTTCCTGTTGTGTGTTGGTATATGTGAGGTATGCAATTTCAGTATCTCTAACTTTTCTTGCCCAAAAAATTAGAAATGTGCCTTGTTTTTTGGTGAAAACATTCTGTTGTTCTTTGTCTTTTCTGCAAGTAAAATTTTGAACTGTGTTTTTGGCGCCCTCTCCTTGCTTAGCGTCCCATGTGGACACTTAGATGTTTGGCCAGCAGGTTAATTCTATCTATGCTTCAATTTTTTTAGTTAAAATTGACTTGATAAAAAAAAAATCAGTCAATTTGACTGAATTTTAAGGTTTTTAGATAGTTTTGTATTTTGGGGATTTTCAATTAAAACTTGTATCTTCCCTTGTCGAAGACGAAGGGTGAGGCCTGAGTTGGTGAGAGGCCAATTCCCCCTCACAAAAACCTCCTTTGGATTCCTCATTTCATGTCAAATCCAACAAGTGGTTGGAAGGCCACTTTCTCTTCCCATAACAGGCATTTTTTTAATGTTTTAGTGCTTTTTTTGCAAAAACACTAGTTTATGGGAAAATTGTAACTTTAATATCTTGCAAATGGTAGCTCAATTTTGGGTGCCATTTTTTGCAAAAGTGCTTGTAATTAAATTCTCCATAGTTTAGACTTGTTATTTTTCAAAAACACACTAGTTTATAAAGTGCCAAAAATTTGGGTCACCCGAGATGCATTTTCGGCTGAGTCCGATGTCCTGTTTGCTTTAGTCTTGCACTGATTGCTCTAAGACACATTTTCGGCTGAGTCCAACATCTTTTGAGTGTGCACTTGCATACTTTTTTGGGGCTCAATATTTTATGGGGGTGTGATTTCTTTTCACAACTTGCTTTCATTCTCCTTTCTGCATACATTCACAACTTGCAATCAACACAACTTCACCTAAATTCAACTAAAAAATAGATTCTTTTCAACTTAAACCCATAACACCCTTCAACTATCATGAATGTAAATTTAAAATGTCAATCATTCTTAGAATCAAAGGGTTGTATAGGATCACCATGGGTACAGAAGTAGAACCCAACATAGATGTTGAAAAGGTTAAATGATATAACCGTAGTGATGAAGCCTTTGGATTACTAAGCTTGTCTATGTCTCCAAAACTTCTCTTCCACTTAGAATCCTCCCAAAATCCTAATGACATATGGGACACCTTAGAAAATTTTTTTGGGAAGCTCGATGAGATGAGAGGTCATGAGCTCAAAAATGAACTCATAAGTCTAAGTCCTAGCAACTTTGACACCCTATAGGACTTATTCACTAAGTTTAAGGCCCTTAGATTGCAATTGAAAGAATACAGGGTAGAGAAGAAAGATGATCAACTTATTCTTTCTATTCTCATAAAGTTAGGTCCAAGTTATTCAGTCTTTGTCTCCATTTTCCATGCCATAAAAAGTGCCCTTGGCACTACATGGAAAATGCCTTCTTTGGATTCATTCATTACCGACTTGACTAGGGAGCAAGATAAGCTAATTCAAATGGGTAAAATGAAGTCTACTCAACCCCAAGCTTTGATAGCTGGAAATGGTAAGGATAAGACTTCAACAAAGGAGAAGAAGAAAAAGAACAAGGACCAGGAGGAGAAGAAAGAAAACACCAATCTTGCCAAAAACAACACTGAGACTTCCTCTTCCAATGCTAAACCTAAGAAGGAGAAGGTTAAGTGTGCCTATTGTAAAAAGATAGGGCATGATGAACACAAATGCATGAAGAAACAAATATATCACCTAACTCATCTTCTAGAGAAGAACAACATAGGTGTTCCTAAGTCCATCAAGCAGAATTCATCTACCCAAGATTCTACTAAGGCAAAAGGCAAGGGTAAGGAGAAAGAAAAGGGCAAGGCCATAGTAGTTATAGCAGCTTCCACATCTTCATGGGTCATTGACTCAGGTGCTTCTCACCACATGGGCTCTTCACTAGTTGAGTTTTCATCTTTAGAGCCTTGTAGCATGACTTCAATTAGTTTGGGTGATGACACATCAGTTTCTATTGTAGGGAGAGGGTTAGTTGAAATGGAAGGAGGAACATTCAACAATGTTCTAAGTGTTCCTTCTCTTTCAACCAATCTCCTATCAGTGTACCAAATCACTCACATTGGTTGGGGCATGAGAGTTGAGTTTTCACTAGATTTAGTGGTTATCAGGGAGTTGCATAGTGATACTATAGTGATAGTGGGTAGGGCAGATCACCAAGCCAGGTTATACACCTCACATTTTGCATCAGATTCTTCTCCAACAACATTGCTGACTCATTCAGATAGAGTTAACAAATTGTGGCATAAGTGGTTTGGCCACCTTAACTACTGCTATCTTGAGCAACTTTGCAAAAATGACATGGTCATTGGCTTGCCTCATGTCCAATTCTCAAAAGGACTTTGCGAGGGGTGCTCCCTTGGGAAGCATCTCGAAGCAAAATTTGACAAAGGCAAAGCTTGGAGGGCTTCACAACCTTTGGAGTTAGTCCACAGTGATGTATTGGGACCCTTTCCCAAACCATCTTTCATAAGGGCCAAGTGCATCCTCACTTTCATTGATGATTTCTCTAGGTACACTTGGATATATTTTCTCAAACAAAAGTCTGAAGTGTTTGAAAATTCTCTAGACTTCAAGGCTCTTTTTGAGAAATAGAGTGAGAAATCCATCAAGGTTCTTTGAACTGATAATGGAGGGGAGTATGTCAACATCAAATTTGAGCAGTTTTGCACTACAAAGGGGATTGATTTGCAGTGCACAGTCACTTATAGTCCTTCACAGAATGGGGTTGCAGAACACAAGAATAAGTTCTTGAAAGAGATGGGTAGCTATATGATTCACTCCAAATCCCTAGCACCATAGTACTAGGCTGAAGCCATCAATTGTGCTTGCTACATTCAAAATAGGGTTCCTCATAAAGCTTTAGAAGGGATAACACCCTTTGAAGCTTGGCATAAAATAAAACCTGATGTTGAGCACCTTAGAGTTTTCAGATCCCCAGCTATGGCCCACATTTTGAAGAAGAAACGTAAAGTTATGGAATGTCAATCCAAGCCTTACATCTTTGTAGGATATTCAAATGGTATTAAGGGATATCACCTTCTAGATCCAGTCACTCATGAGTTGTTCATTGAGAGAAGTGTCCATTTTTAGGAGAGTCCTAGAGACTCAACACTTGACACTTCTTCTCCCTCATCAAATCTACTTCTACATGATGATTCCTCATCAGAATCAAATCAGCCACGATATATTCTTGAGCCAAAGACATCTTCTTCTTCTTTGAGTTCAAACAGTGAGGACAGTGATGTAGTGTCATCCACCTCTAGTCAGTCAGAGGATGAGGAGTTAGCACCTAACTCACCCACTTCTAGGCCACTTTGGGCTAGACAGACACTTGAGAGTGTTGGCACTTGGGCAGGAGATCTTCTAGATGATAGGCATACTAGGGGGATTTTCAAAGAGATCCACATGCCTTCTTTGCTTTAGTTTTGGATCCACAGACTTTTTAAGAGGCATGGGGGTACCTGAGTGGGATAATGCTATGGAGGAATAATATTCTTCCTTAATCAAAAATCACACTTGGGATTTGACTTCAATTCCTAAGGGAAGAAAGATGGTTTGATGTAGGCGGATATATCAGACCAAGTTTGTAGTAGATGGGTCAGTCAATAAGTACAAGGCATGATTAGTTGATAAGGGTTTCTCATAGGTGGCAGGCATTGACTACTCAGAGACCTTTACACCCATTGCAAAGATGAATTCTATCTGACTCACCTTGGTTATTGCCACAGCACATGGTTGGGATGTGCATCAGATGGATGTGAAGATTGCCTTTCTTCATAGAGACCTAGAGGAGGAGATCTACATGGAGCAGGCACCAAGATTTGTTCAGGATTCTTCCTTAGTATACAGACTTAGGAAATCTATCTATGGCCTCAAATAGGCCCCTCAGGCTTGGTATGCCAAGATGGATTCTTTCCTTCTCACAACGGGTTTCACTAGGTGCCATTCTGATCCCAATGTCTACTTATTGTGGTTGGATGATTCGCTCTTGATTTTGGTTCTATATGTTGATGACCTTTTGATCACCATGAGTTCTTCATCGGCTATTGTAGTGGTGAAGGCATCTCTTCAGGATAGATTTGACATGACAGACTTGGGTTTGTTGCACTACTTCCTTGGCATCGAGATCTCATAATCAGATTCAGGGATTTCTCTTGCACAGCCTAAGTATGCTCTTGACTTATTAGCTCAGTTTCACATGGCTAATTGCAAGCCATCTCTGACTCCCTTTCTATTAGGAGTCAAGATTGAGGCTGATTATTCTTCACCATTGGTTAATGCCACTCAATATCGACAAATTTTTGGTAGTCTCATCTACTTGACTCACACCAGGCCTGACATTTCATATATAGTGGGACTTGTCTCCAAATTCATGTAGGAACCTCATGAGCTGCATTGGAAAGTAGCTAAGAGAATCTTGCATTACATACAGGGTTCACATAGACATGAGATTCATTACAAATTTGGCATAGAGGTTGACTTGGTTGGATATACAGATTCATACTAGGCTAGCAATTCACAAACTCGCAAGTCCACTTTTGATTATAGTTTCTCTCTAGGTTTAGGTCTTATCAGTTGGTCTAGCAAGAAGTAGAATGTTATTTCTATATCATCCACAAAGGCAGAGTATAGGGGAGCTATTAATGCAGCTACTGAGGTTATTTGGCTTTAGGGGACTCTTTTCGAGTTTGGCATTCCTATCAGGTAGCCCACCATCATTTATTGTGACAACTAGAGTGCCATTTAGATTTGCAAGAATCTGTTTCAGTACCAGCAGACCAAGCACATAGAGATTCACATGCATTTCATTCAAGATCTTATTCATAGTTAGGTTATTGACTTGATATTTTGCCAGTCTTTAGAGCAGGTTGCAGACATCTTCACCAAACCTTTCATTGAGAGTAAGTTCATTCATCTATGAGCTCTTCTTGGGGTGCGGTCCACATCTATAGTAGCATCATCTTTAGGGGGGCCTTCTAGCCTCTTCTTTTCTTTTATGTCTCTCTTTTGGGGTGGAGTTTTTTCCTATGGGTTTTCTCCTTTTCTCTATCTTATGGGAGATTGCATTTGTATCTAGGTACCTCATCAGGCCTAATTACTGGGACCCATTTTATATTTCCACACTACCCACCTAAGCTGCACTTATGGAGGGGTATTAGTGTAGGTTTTTATTTTTCCATATTTATTAATTAGGGAAATTATATTTCTTGTGCATACATGGAGATTTCCTACATTTGTGGGATAGGCTAGCTTATGTGGAGGTGTGTGTCATAGATGTGTCATAGGTGTCATAATAATGTCATAAGTAACTACCTTTATGGGAGTTACTACTCTATTCTTATCACCTTGTCACCACCTTTCATGGAGGAGTTACATTTTATTCTTGGGGTGCCTTGTCCACCTTTTGTGAAGGATTTACTTACGTACTCTCCTATTTGTATTCCTCACTTTGGCCATCTCATGCTAATCAGATTTTGGTTTTCTCCATTTTGTCTTGTGTAATTTCTCTTATTGTGTTATTTTCAAATTGCTTTAACATCTTGTGGTGTGCACTTGCTTCAACTTGTGTGATCACATCTCCATTGCACTCGCATTATCTAGATTATGCCAACAACTCTGATAAGTCCCTATATATCCCATGATCTTTTGGTCTATTTTATTGGCTCAATATAACTAATGCATGGTCCTATTTTTATAACACTTTTCTTAAAGCTTTTACTTTAAGTTTTTGTGTGTTTATTAATATGGTAAAACCTTAGGTTAAAAAACCTTGCATTAAGTCCTATTATTATTTGGGGTCCCCTTTTTATTATATTCTAAACCTAGATTAAATACTTTAGCCTAGGTTTATTTTGTGTTTATTAACATGAAATAAAACCATAGTATAAAGTCTTTAACCTAAGTTTTTTATGTATCCTGACACTAACTTAAATAGTGTGCATCTTTGTAGGATCTACAGCTCGTATTCACATAGATGGGATTGATCTGACAGAGCGAGGTTGAGTCAAGGTTTCAACATAACCTCTAAGATGGTGAGAAGGTGACAAGTTTCATGGTCATGACCAAATAACAAGTAGCCAATGGCAGCCCATCCCATGGATCGTAATTGATGGCCCACATCTAATCGAATGAAGTTAATCAAATAGACCAAGATGAAGATAGAATTTTTAACAAAGCTTAGGAGACTTGCAGTAATGACACTTATCATAATTGTATAAAACATAGTAAATCCAACTAATAACATTCAAATCTCAGGATTGAGATCAATGATTCATATTAATCCATGTAAAATTCTAATGGAGTGAGACAAAGTAGATTTTTATAATCAGTAATAGTCATGTTTTCAAATATTAATGAATAAACTACATGAAAAGTGCCATGTAGATGCCACAATGATGTCACATGGTTAGAAAGAAACAAAACTAAAGATTTATGGGCTCAAAAAAGCAAAAGTATAAATTCCAAGGTCCAAATCAAATCTCAGGCACAAACTCTCTCAAGTGCAAAATCCATTGCCATTAAATCTTGAAAAAGACCTAAAAAAAACCTTAGTATCTTCAAAATCCCTAATTCAATCCCAAATTGACCAAATTTGAGCTTGAGAGAGTCAAATTACCATCTGAGCAAGTGCAAACTAATCCAGAGGTGAACTATAGACCACTAGTGAGTAATTTTAATAAACTCAAATTCATGGTAGCTTAAATACAATATAGAAGATACAAATCTCTATCTGACCATGGATTTAGAAGGGAGAGTCTCAAAGAAACTAAATTTGATGTTGTATCCTTAAACACATTAGATAACAACTGGTCCAAGCTTATCTGGACCATTGAGGAGTTTTCTACCATTACAAAAGAAGATGAAAATATTGCATCAGTTAGCCAGAGATAGTACGACTTGGTCATCTTTTAAATGATAATTATTCACTATGTGACAAAAAATCTAGAGGTACTACATTACATCGATGTTATTTTTCCTATTTTTAAGGATTGTAAAATTGATCAAGACATGATAGTACATAAGTGTAGTTTTAGAAGAATTACTTATATCTCCCATATTACCTTAGAGAATTACTACAAGCTATCCAATTCTTAGGTGGATTTACCCACAATTAGATAATGGTCCATTAAGAATGACCTAAATTATGGTTGTATTCATGAACCTAAGTAGTCTCTGACCTCAATGGAAGGATCCCAATCACCCAATTCAGGGTTGGTATTAGGATGATTATGACATTACTGAATAGATTGTTTGGAATCCCCTTCACCACCTATGTCAACAAAATCTAGGTCCCTTTTGTATATTTCATGGTTGAGAAAGGACTTACTCCCATTCTTGGAGAGATGATCAATATCTACTTGAAACAATAATTATATGCAATGAAAAAGAAAACTAGCAACCATTTTTATATGATGTCTTATCTTTTAAAAGCCTTGCTAGTCACTACCAAAAATATTGTTTGGAATCCCCTCCACCACCTATGTCAAAAAAAATGGGGTCCCGTTTGTATATTTCATGGTTGAGAAAGGACTTACTCCCCCTCTTAGAGAGATGATCAATATCTACTTGAAACAATAATTATATGTAATAAAAAAGAAAACTAGCAACCATTTTTATATGATGTCTTATCTTTTGAATGCCTTGCTAGTCACTACTAAAATCCCCAACATAAAAGAATGGTCACCTGATGGGAGATACATAGTCTCATAGTATTATTCCAAATTACATATATTCAAGTATAGGGACCATATTTAGTTCATATGTGACTACGTATACCTATCCCTAGTTGAATCCATTATAAATATCCCTATGATGAGGTTCATCTCTTTAATTAAGAAGTATGTTGAGCTCATTGGAGACATTTGGCTATATCCATATTTCACTATAATCATGATAGAAGGAACTATGAATCAACCCCTTAGAGTTACCAGTCCATGTAACCACAAAGTTGGTCAATCAAGAGGTGGAATACTAATTATTCCATAGCATAGACAACATGTGTAAAAGAAAAAGGAAAGGACTAATCAATTCCTTTCCTTTAACTATTTGTAGGACTATGTTCTAAAATTGGGAACATGTAGAGACTATCTCCAAGCATAGTTCCTCCTTCAATCTGTAGATTGATGAAATGAGATAAAAAGACCCCTATGAAAGGGTTGTAAAACATGTGAAGACCAAATGGATCAACATGACTTATGAATATCACCCTAGTGTCTATTATTTAATGTACATTCAATCTTCCTCATTCACAGAAGTCTTGGCAATATTAAAGAAGCATAACATCAAGATCAAAGCTAGAATACTAAGAGAGTAAAATCCAAGTGAAGATATATGGAATATGGGGCCTAAATAGTATCATTTATTAACAAGAACATCTTCTAGACCTCCTCCCATGTAACCATAGGCAGAGACACAATATCCCAAAGTATAAGTTGCACAAGCACTAGATGAAAAGAGACATGAGGAGAAGAGACCAGATGAAATAGCATCATATTTAACACTGCCTTAAGAACTAGAGTCACAAATTGAATAAATTAACATAATTGCATTAGACCCCAAAGAGGTAGTATAAGATGCCTTGAAGGCACTAGTTAGTGCCTACTGGTCAGATGAAGAATAAGTACAAATGGAATAACCTCAATCCCAAACTGAGGAAGAAGTAGAGGAAAAAAGGGGAAGGAAGTAACTGTGGACTTAGTTCCTATTACAACCCAACCCAAAAGGAAAGTTGAGCTAGCTCTAGTCCAAATGGGGGGAAAGAAACCCAAGCTGACTTTCACTCATCCTTGGCATGAAATCAACCTTTTTAGTGAAGATAATCCAATTTATGGCCCTTCCATTTTGTAATACTTCATATATGGCAAGTTATAAAAGGTTCTAACCATGCACCACCATTGGGTAATTACAAATTATATTAACATCCATGTACATGATGAACTCAAGCCCTAGATTATGGATTTGAAACAATAGGAAAAATAAATATTCATGGCTACCCTTAGAGAGTCAAATAGAATGCATATGGATGCACCTAGAACTTCAAGTGGAGCACAAGTTGAGATCCCTACTCATGTGATAGAATCATTATGAAAGTTAAGTTTAACCTAGAGATGGCCAACATAGAGAGATTAATTGAGAAGAAAGCTATAGTTGAAGGTGAATATTTCACCTTTTAGAATATAGAGCCTTCTATTAGTCTAACTCGAGTGGTAGGGAAAAATCCAAGACAAGACAAGATGTTTGAGGAGAAGATCTTTGAAGTGGCCCAGGTTCAAAATGATCAGTTGCAAATAATTATTAAAGGCATATTGTAAGAAAACAAAACTTTAAAAGATTTTTTATCTTATAAATTCATGAGGATATATTCAATAAGTTTGAGGATACCATGGCTAACCTATTCAGCTCTTTAAAGGCAATCAAAACTAGCCAAAAATAAATAGAGAAGCAAATCTCTAAAGCAACAGGCCAAGTTGGCCAATGGCAAGCTATAAGTCCTTAGGTGAAGGACTTAATTAAGGCCTTGTCTAAGAATATAGTCCCAAAATTTAGAACTATCAATAAGGCACATTTGAATATGGCCATGACCATATTGGTTGACAAGATTGAGGTTGTGGACAACTAGTCCAAAAGAAAGGAAGACCTTTCCAAAGACCTCAAGTAACTAGAAGATGGAACATCTCATATCTTAGATAGTTTGATAAAAGATCCCACAACTCTCAACTCACTGGGTCTCATAATATATGAAGAGTTCAAACACAATAACTTTTAGTTCATGCAAGAAGTAAGAAACTAGGGGCAAAACCAAAGAGCATATGGCAACATGAAGGTCATGGGCTTACTCCTATCATCCAAGGAGAAAATGAGATATGTCAGGGGCATCAAACAAGATATGGAGAAAATTTAAAATAACCTTAAAGACCTATAGGATCATGGAAAGGATATTTCCCTAAAGCCAGTGGTGGATCTTTAATTTATTAGCAAGCAGCATTACAGATTAAAGATCCTTTGGCAACAACAACAAGGGACTTCATCAACATAAGGACCCCAGAGTAAAAGTTAGTTAGGAATATTATCTTTGTAGTAAATTTGTAAAATTTTGAAATAAAATATTTTATGTAAAGGTATGTGCAGCTTATAAACACATTGCCTATAGGTCAGTGCACTTAGAAAGGTTTAGTGTATTCTAGAAACTTTTGTAGAAAGGGTAGATGTCCTTACACTTGTACACTTATAAGTGGATATGACTGAATGGTATACTACCTTAGCATTCTATAAAAGGAAGCATTATCATTTATAATAAGAAGGGAGTTTTTTTAATCTAAAAACTAGTGTAAACTTTGAGAAACTAATGCAAGCAAAGAATTATAAAAGGATTATCTCATTTTGTTTGTATGAATTATTATATGGATTTTCTCTCAATTGTTTGTTCTAAATTTCATATTTTAATTATTCTTATGAATTATTAGTGTGTACCTTTGAATGTAAAATTATTAACTTGTGTTAATTCTAAGTTAATTGAAGGTTCTCTATTTTACTTCATTTTTATTTGATCTACATATGTAGATGTGCATCATCTATTTGTTTAAATGAGTAAATCTTTAAAGTAAGCTTATTTTTTATTTGCATTGTTTCTTATCTTCCTTAGAAGTTTTCCTGATATATGTTGTAACTTGAGCTTAAGTTTTTTTACTTCACATATTGGTTTTAAGTTCATACCTAAGAAATATTTGAAATTTGTCATGATGTCTGAGATAAATATTAGTCACATATTTCTTCTCTACCCTACCCTTCCTTTAGCTTCTTTTTTAACCAATTCACTTTAGATTAAAGCTTCATTGTATATGTCCATCTTAGTTTATCTTTAGACTTATAAATGATCATAATTCACCTTAATTAGCATAGATCATTTTCTTATTTACAAATATTTATAAGCCACGATGGTTCCCAACCACCAACTAATATAAATGTTGTGAAACCGTCATTTGTTTTGCCTTTATTCCACCATAAATAATAGGACTATCAAAAACTAAAATTAATGCTCTGAATTATTTGAATTCTAAAATGAGAATTATTTCTTAAACACTCTAATCACCTCATGATACATATTTAGGCATTAACATGGTACACTTCAGAGGAGTGAATTACCTAGGAAAATTACCCTCATTATACCCTCAGAGATGGGAAAGTGGGGTGCATGCATAGTTTAGACTTTATATTTAGTGATCAAAAATATTGCGCTAACACTAATCTATGAATGAGAAAGTATATTTGAGAGCCCACATAATCATTCAAACCCTTGTCTATATCCACCTCTATACCTTAGTTTTTTATTGAATTATATTCATAATGGGATCAATGAGGGAATATTTATTTCATGTGTTACATATGATTATGCAAATAATTATCACATATTGCATTAATTTTCAAAATTTTATTCATTATGTAGTTATGTGGATTAAATGCCAAATTAATAATGAAGCTACACTAAATAAGACCCAATCTCATGGCCTTCCTATTTCAAACATTTGCACTACTATATCATGTGATTAATATTATCCAATATTTTTTTTTAATATAAAATGACTTTGGATCAATAGGAATCATATGTTATACATTATATAAAATCTTCACTTCTAAGGATGTTTCATTGCTTACTTCATACCCTCTTTAAGGGTGTATCATGGAACTCATTTCAAAACCCAATACTCGAGAACAATCTGGTCAAACTGATGAATTAAAATTTATGCAATATATTTATGAACATACATAAAAGTATGACTCATTTATTAGAGAGTTATTAGTGATGTCATGGTGATGTCATGAAGGTTCCCTAGTGAGTGGATGAAGTGATTTTATAGCCTAAGTGACAATGACAAAGTGTGTAATGTGTTTGTCCTAATGTACTTGAAGTATGCTCGATTGATCTCCTAAGGTTGACTAGTTAGAAATGTTCAAGGATGAGTATGGTGTTTTGAGCATGTGAAAGGGGTTATATCAGAGGTCAAGAATGCTTTAAATTGTGTATGAGTGAAATTGATATAGTTCATCATTGTTATCATCTACACGCTTTGGGTCTAGTGGTTGAAAATCTAAGTAGGTAGTTTGTTGATGTCACTATTTCCATGTGTGAATGAGTCAATGGGAGTTGGTCATATGGTTGTGATCACATTATCCCCTAGTTGTTATATGCCAGATCTCAAGTCATTAATTTAAGTTCAATTAAATATATGAGCGTGGAAATTTGGCTTTTCAATCAAAATTCATTATATTTCCATAGCCAAATTTGCAATATGGCCAAAAAGAGTTGAGTAAGCATGTTGATGAGGTCATCATTGGCATCTATGGTGGTTTCAAGACAAAATGATCATATGGGTTTGTTCATTTTTGTGCCTAGTTTATTTTTTCTCATTTTTAGATCATGCAATGTAGTGCATCAAAACATATGCATATGCAAAGTTAGGCTCTCAAGTAGTTTGACTATGTTTTCCCATACTTAGCCAATTTTGCAACGTGGCAAGAAGATTCATGTGATAATTTTGATGGTGTTATTTCTTACACATGTGAAGGTGTCAAGATAAATTAATTATATGGGTTTGTTCATTTTTTTATCATAGATGATTTATGTTAAATTTGAGATCATACATTGAAGTGTAGCAAAAGTATGGAAGAGCAAAGTTGGTCTCCTAGATAAATTCTAAGCATAGTTGTCTCTATGATAGAGGATTTTGAAAAATTTTTTTAATGGTGATATATCTCACACGTGTGAAGGCTTCAAGAGCAGTGTGTCATATGGTTGGATTCTCATATGTGAGGAAATCATCTAGTCCAAATTTGAGATCATGTGAGTGAGCATAGAAAAAGTTATTGAGGTGAAAAAATGGCTACTTAGGCATATTGAAAGGGCCCCCATACTTAGTCATTTTTGAAAGAGTTAAAGCTAGAGCAAGATCAATGGTACATGTTACTCTAAGAAGTCAAATAATCAATGAGATGAGGATAGGTGCCTGATATTTAACAACTAAGCAAAGGTACAAGATAATGATCCAGTGATGAGTGGACATTCATACAGATTAATTAAATGGTGAATGTTGATCATTAAATACCTTTTTGATCCATAGATATCGATGGAGTGTGTTGAGTTAACATTTTAATACTGCATGAGATGAGGTCAAAGTGATAGAGGTTTAATGTTTGAGCATTGGCACTTATGTGTTAAATATCAAATGAGAACAATGATGCATATTTGATCAAAGCTTAGAGGATATGAGATTCAAGCATTGTGTTTAAAGGTTAACTATGACTATTTGAATTCAAATATATAAATTTAACATAGGGAAAAAATAAAGCTCTATATTTTATCCATATCTTTCGATAGAAATCAAATTTATTAATTATATAAAAAGAAAATATGAAGAGGACTCCATGGTGCATCTAATAATCTGATTTGAAGATTTGAAAGTAAGTATAATCAAAGATATTAAGCCTATAAATTGATTGTGTGTTCATGTTTATTCTGTAAGTGACTCAAGAAGGATGTTTGAGCTTGTGTTGTTGATGTTTTTATGTCTCATGATGAATTAGATATTGGAACATGTTATAGACTCCATGAGAATGATCTATGTGGATTTTGGAGGTGTGTTTAATCTATATTGAGTATGAAAAATACTTTAAAAATTGATTGTATGTTTGATAATGGTGTTTCTATGTATAAGGTATGTGTTTGAGTGGTTTGATCATATGAATAGGTAAGCTAAGATGATTATGATCAATTTAGGATGTCTAAGGGGACATAAGGAGTGGACCCAAGTATTTAAAAGTGGTTTTGTGTCTTTTTTTACTTGAGGGTGTGCTAAATAGGTGAATAAGTCTCCATGAGACCTAGAAGAGCTATAAGGGCCTTATTAAAAGGTGTAGCTACTTAATGGTAACCCATAGATGTTATGGCCTACCTATGAACATTATTTTGAGCCATGTCTTTGTATTATATATGTCTTAAAGGTTAATACATGCCTAATGGCCAACCAAAGTGTTGATTATCAATATTGATCTATAAATAGTGGAACCAAAGATGATGGGTTCTAGATTTTGGTGTAAGAGACTTGAAGAGATTGGAGAGAGGATTGTGTGTGTGTTTTATGGATTGAATGAGGGGTAGAGTTTCCTAATGATGATTTGAAGAGAAGAATAAATTGAGGAATATTTTTATGACTTATTGGTCATAATTCTATTAGCAAAAAAGTGTGTTTGTTGTTTGAGTATGAGTGAAGGTGAAGAGTGATAAGCAAAGGTCCATCATCAAGTGTTGAAGACATCAGTTTAGAGGTGGATATGTTTATAGGTGTTGTTGTGGTAGATCAGCATCTAAGGTGGTTGTATCCTCCTTACAAGATGAAACTTGCTAAAAAGTATGGTTTTTGTTGTAGCTCAACTAGACAGGTGTAGTAGCACCTTATGGGATTGTAGTCTCACTAAATAGGGATTATAGTTCCTTGATCATTTTTAGATGGTCTAAATTAGTTCTTTTTATTATAGGATAGTAGTTCAATTGCAAGTTCTAGTGGTTTTTATTCCCCAAGAGGGTTTCCCATGTATGTTATGTGTTATGTGATTGATCTTGCATTATCTCACTTGTTTATTGTTATGATTGATTTGTATAATTCATGAATGATTGGGATAATAGGTTAAGTGTTTGTAAAGATCAAAATTGAAGTTAGATTATTTGGGATCACTAATTCACCCCCCCCTCTCAGTGATTGTACCTCTAAATATTGGTATCAGATCAAGTCCTTTGGTAAAGGCTTAACAACTTAAAGATGATCCAAGGTACAATATGGGTAGTCATCAAGGAGGTTTTTCTACTAAGCAAGTACTGATATTCAATGGATCCAATTATGATTTTTTGAGTGCAAGGATGAGGACATATATTATTTCCATAGGGTTTTATGTATGTATATATATATTATATGGTTATGTTACTCCTATGACTCCTCCATCTAGTGCTGAAAATAATAAGTTGTTTGAGAATAATTCCAAGGTGATGAATGCTATCACTTGTGGTCTTTCAGGGACTGAATACACCAAGGTAATCCATTATACATCTACTAAAGAGACATAATATAAAATTAATATTATTTTTTAATAAGATTCAAAGGTCAATATTTCCAAGTTATAGACTCATATAAGGTAATTTGAAAGTCTCAAGATGAAGGAAGAAGCTTTTGTGGCATCCTTACTATAGAGAGTTAATGAGATTGTGAACATCATCAAAGGTCTTAGAGAGAATATTGAAGAGGCAAATATAGTAAAAAATTTATTAATTTCTCTATCAATCAAGTTTGATCCAAAAGTATCTTCTATAAAAGAGAGTCATGATATTACTCAGTTGAAGATGGATCAATTGCATGGAACCCATACTGCATATGAGATGAGAATAAATGATGATATACCACCAAAGAAGGAATTTTTATTCAAGATAGAGATGAAGCTTAATAATAGGTTCCAAGTAATAAATATAAAGAGGATGACATATATGATATTGATGATGATGAACTAATTGATTTTATTACTAAAAATTTGAACATTGGTTCAAGGAAGTATAAGGGTAAACTACCCTTCAAATATTTCAATTGTGGAGAGAAAAGACACTTTGCTCAGAAGTGACCTCATAATAATGATAATAATGATGATGAAGATCATGGTGAAGTTGAATTTGATGACAAGAATACATATAGGAAGAAAGGATTCATAAATTTTAACAAGAATAAGTTCTTCAAAAACTAGAAGAGTCTTTACATCAAAGAAGATTGTAGCTCATCAGATGAGAGTGAAGATATTGACTTAGAATATGATCATGAATATCATGGTCCTACTAAATATGAATCTCTATTCATAGTTGAGGAAGGAAGTTACTCACATCAGGAGTCTACTTGGAGTGATTTAGAGGATGATGAAGATGAGGTGGACTGTGAGACTGTATTGATGAATGCTTTGAAAGAACTGAAGATTGAGAAGAATATAAATAATAAGATGAAATATAATATCAAGTAATATGAGGATTAATTTAGTATATTCGAGGAAATATTAAATGAAGACACTAAGGAATATGAAGATATGATCAAGCATCTCAGTTGTCAATTGGAAATTCTATCTACAAGCCTAAAAACTAAAGAAGAATTTTGAAGGTATGTTTCTAAAAATGAGTCTTTGAAATATAATTTAGAGAAGAAATATATTAATGTAAAGACATTTTTGAGATTTAAAAAGATCTCATTGATCTAGACAACATTCTAAATGGTCAAAACCATGCTAGTGATAGAACTAGTCTTGGATATGAAGAAGAACAAAAGAATGTTAGTCAAGACAAGATGAAGACTAATGTGAACCAGGATAATCTTAATTTGAAGATAAATCATCAAATAAGGATTGAAGATGTTGGCATAAATAAGATAAATCAGATCAGATAACCAACTGTCATGAGGTATGTAAGATTCAATGGTTACTATTATACATGTAATCAATTTGGTCATAGGGCTAAAGAGTGTAAGAGACCTATTAGAAATGAGTTTGCATGGAACTATGATGGAGATCATCAGTCAAAAGGTATGAATAGAGTTTAGTGATTAAATTGATATGGCATTGGACATATTGCAAATTTTTATCTGAGTAAGGTAAGTCAAGATGTGTTTCTTGCAAAAGGTATGGTGTGCTACAATGTGAACAGATAGGTTACATTATTAGGTTCTAAAAGCAAAGGCCTACAAGACAATAAATTTAATCAAGTTCCTAGAGTTCAAGGAAGAAGGAAAGTTAACACATGGAATTCAAACGTGACAAGTGTGATTCATGATGAGACTACAGGTCCAAGTAATATATTTGATATGGTGGAAAATGCTTTAGAAGTTAAAGAGTACCAAGAGGTCTCATTGTCTACTCATGTTGAGAATGAAGAGATCAAGCTCAAGGAGAAGACCAAGGTGTTGATTGAGGTCATTCCTAAGGTATGTATGGATCCAAGTGAACATTCTATTATTGTTGAGCATGTATCATGTAAAAAAAACAATTGTCTCTGCCTAATGATGAGGTTCCAAACTGCAAGGAAGATTTTTCAAATGTAAAGGTATGCCATGGATCTATGTTATCTCCATGTATTTATAATCTAATCATATAAGAAAAGAATAATGTTGTAGTAGTTGAGTAAATTATTTATCTAAATCCAAAGAAGAAGAAGAAATATAAGTATCAATTGAGCAAGGAGGAGATGGAATATGAGGAGTTGTTTTTGTTTTAGATCATTGAGGTAAAAAGGGTGTCTCTATCTATGATTCTTAAGAGAATCCTTTCAATGGAGAAGCATGTTTATATTCTCAAGATGATAATGCCAATCAGAGAAGGATTTTTGGTTAAGAAGAAGCAACAAGTTCATGAGCCTATTTCAAAGGTTTGAGGAGTTATAGTACAAATTTAGAATGGGTGGTTCCAGTGGCTTAATGAGATTAATGCAAATGTTAAGAAGTGTTTGGTGCTCAAAAAGTTCTGTGCATTTCTTTATGGTGTGATCTAAGTATTTTTGAGGTCTGAGGGTATGTATGTTCTAATTAAAGATTTTTGAGTGTTCTTGATTTTCTCAATTTTTGGCTTAAGGGCAAGTAGGCTTAAAATGGGTTATAGGATGTATGGGTTCCCAAAGGTATGGAAACTCAAATCTTGGTTTAGAAGTGTGTAATGGGTGTCTCCAAGTTTGCAAGTTATTTTAGAGGTGTGCATTAACCAAAAAGAGGTTTGTTTACCTTACTTGTTTTGAGGTTCTAAGGTTTTTTACTATGCTATAAAAGTGGTTTTCCATATGAATTGAGGTTTGTGGCTTCTTAATATGTTTAATGGGCCAAATGGGTGGTCAAATCAAGATTCATAGAGATTTGAAGGTTTATGGTTCTCTAGTTATTTGATTTTTTGTCAATATGGAGGGCTAATTAGCTAGTAGGTTTGTGAAGGATATATGTTGCAGAGGATGAGCTTTATGATGAAAGGGAATATTAAATTGATTTAAATATTAAGTTTCAGGTCCTAAATATTTGTCTACTAAAAATTGTGGGCTCTACAAGTTTTAGGTAGGGCTACAAGGAGGCTAGTAGGCCTAGATTGAAGAAGAGTGGGTTTTTTTGGCTCAATTTCTCCAAAAGAGCAAGGTATGAGTGTTTCAAGGTGATTTATCAAGTTGGTTTAGTGCATGATTCATGTTTGGTGAGTGGGATGAAGTTATGTTGATAGTCCTTTTGGTAGCTTGAGAGAGAAGGCTAGTAAGCATATGAGATGATTCTTCATGGTATGTGGAGATTTGAAGATGCTCAGAAGGTGAAATTTCTTAGAGTTATTAGGGGGGTCCCTCTCAAATGATTCTTATTGTATTCCATCAGATTTATATGGTTTTTGTGTATTCTTTCTTCATTGGTTACAGATTTTGATTGAAGAGAGTGTTGGCATGGAGTAAGAGGATGTTGTCAAGGCAAGAAGAGGTAGGTTCATGGTAAGGGGGGTTTTGTATCATATTTATAATATGGTCTTTTCCTATTTTGATAGTCTTTTCAAGTCCTCAAGATCATTTATATCCCACTTTGTCATTGTGTCAAAGGGGGAGAAATTTCCTATTGTGGAAAGTCCCTATTGTGGGAGTGATTTGAAGAGAGAGAAGGTGAGTTGTATATTGCTATATACGATGGTTGTTAACATCAATGACAAAGGGGTATATTTTTGGATATTTATTAGTGATGTCATGGTGATTTCATGAAGGTTATCTGGTGAGTGGATGAAGTAATCTGATAACCTAAGTGACAATGACAAAGTGTCCAATGTATCTCCAGAGTTTGACTGGTTAAAAAGGTTCAGGGATGAGTATGGTGTTTTGGGCATGTGAAATGGGTCTTATTATAATTCAAGAATGATTTGAATTCTTATGTGTATGAGTATAATTCACCCAGTTCATCATTGTTCTCATCTAGACACTTTGGGTCTAGTGGCAATAAGTAGGCAATTCGATGACATCACCATTACCACATGTGAATGAGTCAAGGGGAGTTGGCCATACGGTTATAATAAAATTAATCCCTAGTTATTATGCACTAGATCTCAAATCATGCATCAAATCATGGTTAAATATATGAGGGTGAAAAGTTGGCTTCTTATTCATAATTCATTATTTTCTCATACTTAGCCAAATTTACAATATGGCCAAAAAAGTTGAGTAAGCATATTTATGAGGTCAGCATTCACATGCATGGAGGTGTCAAGACGAAATGATCATATGGGTTTGTTTATTTTCATTCTTAGTTAATTTGTGATAATTTTAAAATCATGCAATATATGTGTCAAAGCTATGCATATACAAAGTTGGGATCCTAAGCAATTTGACTGTGTTTTCCCATACTTAAGCCAATTTTGTAATGTGGCAAGAAGATTTGAGTGATCATTTTGATGGTGTTATATCTTTCACATGTGAAGGTGTCAATATAAAATAATCATATGGGTTTGTTCATTTTTTATCATAGATGATTTATGCTAAATTTAAGATCATGCATTGAAGTACGATAAAAGTTATGTAGGATCAAAGTTGTTCTTCTAGATAAATTATAAGATAGTTGGCTCTATGATAGAATATTTTGAGAAAGATTTTTAATGGAGATATATCTCACACATGTAAAATATTCAATATCATTGTGTTAGGTTGTGGAGCTAAAAGCTTCACTGATGCAGACATGGAGGAGGTTGCAGGAGAGTTGCAGAAGTGTCACAGAGACTGGCGTTTGGTCTGGCCAACCGACGTCGGCAGTATTGGACAAGAAGGCAACCGACGTTGGTCATGGATCAGCCGGTGTCGGTGACCCCCAGGTGGACAGGGACTGACGTCGATCACCTATGTGGTTCGACTGTGAGCTAATTACGGGCAGTTAGCTAACGAACCAAGTGTTTGCATGAAGAGAGCTATTTTTAGACTGAGAGCTGTGGATCTAATTATTTTAATTAGATGTCTAATTATTGTTTGGATGAGATCTATATAATAGACTCATGGTTGTATTGGAAAGGTGTTCTAGTTGAGTTGAGCAAAGTTTGCTCCTTCTGTGTGTGAGGTGAGCAAGGGTGTTCCTCCTAGTTCCACAGTACCAAGTGTAGGTGCTGGATTTGGAGAGTCAGTAGGATTCTTCAGGTGTGTAAGATCTTGGTCACAGTTGCATGGCCTATATAGGAGATCTAAATGGTAAGTAAGATCATTGATCTGTAGGTGTATGTGTGTGCAAGGTCAAGGTTCATAGGTGAGCAGAACCGTGTTTGATTTGTAGGTGTGCAGGATCATATAGACATCAACACAACAGGGAGCAGTATCAGGCAGGATCTACTTGGAGTACAGGTGTGTACTCGGATAGAGCAAAGAGGAAGGCAAGGGAGTTCCTTCCATAAGTATGGTCTGTTGAAGTGCAGGTTATTGCAGGTTCATGGGAGATCTACTTGAAGTACCTTGAGTACTTGTGGAGCACGTGGAGTGCTTGTGGAGTGCGTGTAGCACTTGTGGTGTGCGTGGAGCACAGGAGGTGAACACCAACTCTGTATTTTGAGTTGGGTGTTGGGACCTGAGAGGGAGAGCTTTGGGGAGGAGAATTACTGTTCACTTGAGGTGTGGGAAACCTCTATAAGGTGGTGGAGAAGAAGTGGCATCTTCTTTATTGTATTCTTTTCTGTATAAAGTGTTAATACAATTTGTGTATTGTCTCTCATATCATGTGTTATTCTGAATTCTAGTTACTTGGTGAATCTGGTTAATTTCTGCATATTAAGTTGCTTGGTTTGGTAATCAATTGTGTGCTTTCGGTTTATATCTCCCAAAAAGTGGTATCAGAGCTAAGGTTGCAGGAAGCAGGTTTTGTGTTTGGTTACAGGGCACTCTCAGGGGTTTTTGATCGAGTGGGAGTAGAGCAACAGCAGATCAAAGTAAGCTAAGAATGGAAGAGTTGAAAAGCACAGATGGTCACTCACGGTCCTATGGAAAGAAAGAGAAGGTAAAAGATTATTGTTGGTTGGTAGCAGATCAGCATGAAGGAACTGAAGAAGCAGATGTAGCAGGTGTTGTTGCACAGGATGCTCTAGGAGGTTTCTTGGATAAAGTTGAATCTTGGATAAAAGATTCGGTTGCCTCTTTCCATGTAGTTCCAGGTAGAGGAGCTGGTGAGCCTTGCCAAAGAATTGGCAAAGGGGAAGTGAAGCTAAAATTGCAGGTGGCCAACACACAGGTGTTGATGAAGGTCATGCTGGTCCCAGGTTTGGAGATATAGCTAATTTCTTCAGAAAGATTGGGTGATGAGAGATGCACAAGAACTCTCATAGCGGATGCACTTGAATTAGCTGGTGGTAAGAAAATAGGTACTCTTTATCTACTTGTTTATATTACTGATTCTTCTTTTGTTGCGGAGACGTGGCTTCGTAGGCTTGGTCACATGAGCAGGAAGGAGATGCATGTTCTTAAGTGGAAGATAGATATATTTGACAAGCTTAAGAACTAGAAAGCCTTGGTGTTTATGGAGGAGATGGCGGACAGAACCCAGTGGATGTGGCTGGATACTTCTGAGCAGGGCAGTTTGGACATGGGTTTTGATTCAAAGAAGCTCGCGGGTAAAAAGTCATCACTCACAGGGGAACACAGGTACCGATGTCAGTCAGGAGGAACAGGCGTCGAACAGATAGGTGCCGATGTCGGTCATGTGCAGACCAAAGCTGGCGATGTCGGGCAGGGTAAGACCGACATCGATCACGGGACCAACGTCGGCAGTATGTAAGACCGATGTCGGTCATAGGACCGACGTCGGCATCAGGGACACCACAGGGTCGGTAGTCAGGGACAGACACATGGGAACCGATGTCGGTCAGATGCAAACTGTGGGGTGATCGAGGTCGGTCACTGTAATGAATTTTGGGTGGACAGCACACTGTCAAGGAGTCTCAAACACCCATACGGAGGACTGAAGACGTAAGTAGGCCCTTAAATTCGTTGTTCCTCTTCTTTATACATGTTGCTGATTGTAGAGCAGGAAGGATCCAGGAAACAGGGGTGAGCTTGGCATGGATGAGGATGTGATTCCTTGGAGGAGAACCAAACAGGTGTGTTTTGGTAGGGCTGCCAGCAGGTATGAAAGCACAGAGACGAATGGATACCTTAGTAGAAGAATAGAGAGAACGGATACGTGAGATGGAAGACCAGGTATATGGTCTTGTGGAGCTACAGGACAGTGGTACAGGTTTTGACAGGTGGAGGACAAAGCATGGCTTCAGTCAATGTTAGGTAACTACTGTGGTTTGACTTACCAGGGGGATGGTGATTGCAACATCATTCTGTTGCTATATGTGGATGGTATGCTAGCTAGCTGGTTTTGTACATACAGGGTTTCGCTGAGCTAAGGGTAAGATTAGTTTAGTGGCGTGTCATGAGGAGTTTGGAGCAGCGAAATTCTTTGACATGGGAGACATGGAGATCACAGGTTCATTTTGTCTCGAGTGGGAGCTGATGTGAATCAGGTGTTGGTGAGGTTCAGGATGTAGAACTGGAGCGCACTAAGGGCTGGACAGGGATAGTGTCCGAAATCACATGAGGTCTGGTATAGACCTGAGTATTCCCATGCAGTGGGAGCTGTCAGAGAGTTAGGAGCCAATTCGGGGAAGTGGGTTCTCAGGTATTTGAGAGGGACCAGCAGTAGGTATACATGCAAGGTCAGGACTTCACTACATGGATTTGTAGGTTTGGATGTGGCAGGTACTCGGATGACAGGAGGTACATCACAGGTTGTGTGGTGGGTTGTCTTCAGGATTGATCTTGAAGAGGGATACAAACCAGGAAATAGATTAGATGAAGTATAGGTAGAGGTACAGTGCAGCTGTTTATCTCCAAGTGGGAGATTGTTAGGTTGTGGAGCTAAAAGCTTCACTGATGCAGACATGGAGGAGGTTGCAGGAGAGTTGCAGAAGTGTCACGGAGACTGGTGTTTGGTCTGGCCAACCGACATCGGTAGTATTGGACAAGAAGGCAACCGACGTCGGTCATGGATCGGCCGGCGTCGGCGACCCCTAGGTGGACAGGGACCGACGTCGGTCGCCTGTGTGGTTCGACTGCGAGCTAATTACGGGTAGTTAGCTAACGAACCAAGTGTTTGCATGAAGAGAGCTATTTTTAGACTGAGAGCTGCGGATCTAATTATTGTAATTAGATGTCTAATTATTGTTTGGATGAGATCTATATAATAGACTCATGGTTGTATTGGAAAGGTGTTCTAGTTGAGTTGAGCAAAGTTTGCTCCTTCTGTGTGTGAGGTGAGCAAGGGTGTTCCTCCTAGTTCCACAGTACCAGGTGTAGGTGCTGGTTTTGGAGAGTCAGTAGGATTCTTCAGGTGTGTAGGATCTTGGTCACAGTTGCATGGCCTATATAGGAGATCTACATGGTAAGTAAGATCGTTGATCTGCAGGTGTATGTGTGTGCAAGGTCAAGGTTCACAGGTGAGTAGAACTGTGTTTGATTTGTAGGTGTGCAGGATCATATAGACAGCAACACAATAGGGAGCAGTATCAGGCAGGATCTACTTGGAGTACAGGTGTGTACTCGGATAGAGTAGAGAGGAAGGCAAGGGAGTTCCTTCCATAAGTATGGTCTGTTGAAGTGCAGGTTATTGCAGGTTCATGGGAGATCTACTTGAAGTACCTTGAGTACTTGTGGAGCACGTGGAGTGCTTGTGGAGTGCGTGTAGCACTTGTGGTGTGCATGGAGCACAGGAGGTGAACACCAACTCTGTATTTTGAGTTGGGTGTTGGGACCTGAGAGGGAGAGCTTTGGGGAGGATAATTACTGTTCACTTGAGGTGTGGGAAACCTCTGTAAGGTGGTGGAGAAGAAGTGGCATCTTCTTTATTGTATTCTTTTCTGTATAAAGTGTTAATACAATTTGTGTATTGTCTCTCATATCATGTGTTATTCTAAATTCTAGTTACTTGGTGAATCTGGTTAATTTCCGCATATTAAGTTGTTTGGTTTGGTAATCAATTATGTGCTTCCGGTTTATATCTCCCAACACATTGTGTCATATGGTTAGATTCTCCTATGTGAGGAGATCATCTGATCCAAATTTGAGATCATGCAAGTAAGCACTAGAGAAGTTATCAAGGTACAAAAATGGCTACTTAGGCATATTGAAAGGGTCCCCATACTTATTCATTTTTAAAAGAGTTAAAGATTGAGAAAGATAAACTATGCATGTTGCTCCAAGAAGTTAGGAATTAATGAGATGAGGACAAGTACATGATGTTTAATGACTGAGCAAAGGTATAGGATAATGATCTAATGATGAATGGGTATTCATACAGATTGATCAAATGGTGAGCATTGATAATTAAATACCTGTTTGATCTGTAAAGATCAATAGAGCACGTTGAGTCAACATTTTGAGGCTGCACAAGATGAGGTCAAAGTGATAGAGGTTTAACATTTGATCATTGGCACTTATGTGTTAAAGATCAAATGAGATTTATGGTGCATATTTGATCTAAGTTGAGAGGACATAAGATTCAAGCATTGTGTTCAAAGATTGACTATGATTGTTTGAATTCAAATATTTGAATTTAACATAGGGGAAAACTAGAGCTCTATATTTTGTCCATATCTTTTGATAGAAGTAAATTTGTCAGTGTTGTAAAAATAAAAGATGAAGAGGACTCTATGGCCCATATATTGAATCTAATTTGAAGATTTAAAAGTGAGTACAATCAAATATATTAATCCTAGAAGTTGACTTTGTGTTCATTTTTATTCTGTAAGTGACCCAAGAAGGATGTTTGAGCTTGTGTTGTTGATGTTTCAATGTCTCATGATGAATTAGCTATTGGATCATGTTTTAGACTCCATGAGAATTATCTATGTGGATTTTTGAGGTGTGTTCAATCTATTTTGAGTATGAACAATACTTAAGAAGTTGAGTGTATGGTTGATAATGGTGTCTCTATGTATAAGGTCTATGTTTGAGTTGTTTAATCATATGCAGAGGTGAGATAAGATGAATGTGATCATTTGTGGGTGTCTAAGGGGAAATAAGGAGTGGACCCAAGTATTTTAAAGTGCTCTTATGTTATTTTTTTGCTTTAGGGTGTGCTAAATGGGTGAATAGTTCTCCATGAGACCTATAAGAGCTACAAGGGTCATATTATAAGGTGTAGCTAATTAAGGGTGACCCATAGATGCTATGGAAAACCTATGGAGATTTTTTTGAGATGTATCTTTGTATGATATATGTCTTAAGGGTTAAGACATGCCTAATGGCTATCCAAAGTGTTTATTATCAAGATTTCCCTATAAATAGTGGAACCAAAGATTGTTAGGTTGTGGAGCTAAAAGCTTCACTGATGCAGACATGGAGGAGGTTGCGGAAGGGTTGCGGAGTGTTACTGCCACCGGCGTCAGTCAGGCCAACCGACATTGGTAGGGAATAGATAGAAGGCAACTGACGTCGATCAGAAGTCGGCCAGCGTCGACACCCCCCAGGCAGACAGGGACTGACGTCGGTCACCTGTGGTTCAAGCTGTGAGTATGTTACAGGTAGTTAGTTGACGAACCAAGTGTTTGCATGTTGAGAGCCAATTTTAGACTAGAAGCTGCGGATCTAATTATTGTAATTAGGTGTCTAATTATTGTTTGCATGAGATCTATTTAAGAGACTCATTGGTTGTATTGTAAACTTGTGCTAGAGAGTAAGAGAGCAATAATATAAGTTCCTTCTGTGTGTGAGGTGAGCAATGGTGTGTTCCTCCTAGTGCCACAGTACCATGTGTGGGTGTTGGATTGGAGAATCAGCAGGGTTCTTCATGTATTATGATCTTGGTCATCAGGTGAGCATGGCTTCTATAGGAGATCTACATGGTAAGTAAGATCATTGATTTGCAGGTGTATGTGTGTGCAAGGTCAAGGTTCACAGGTGTGCAGAACCAGATTGATTTGTAGGTGTGCAAGATCAGAGAGGATAGCAACACAACAAGGAGCAAAATTAGGTGGGATCTACTTAGAGTACAGTGGGTACTCATAGAGAGCAAAGAGGAAGGCAAGGAAGATCCTTCCATAAGTAAGGTCTGTTGAGGTGTAGGTTGTTACAAGTTCAGGGGAGATCTACTTGGAGTACGTTGAGTACTTGTGGAGTGCGTGGAGCACTTGTGGAGTGTGTGGAGCACAGGTGTAAGGTGAACACCAACTCTATGTTTGAGTTGGGTGTTGGGACCTAAGGGAGAGAGCTTTGAGGGAAGATTTACTGTTTATGCCCTAGAGGTGTGGGAGCCCTAGAGGTGTGTAAGGAAGAAGAACTGTGGCAGCCTTATTTGTTGTATTTCCTTCTAAAAGAGTTTTAATACAAGTTGTGTATTGTCTCTCATATCATGTGTTATTTCTAAATTCTAGTTACTTGTGTATTCTGGTTAATTTCCACATGTTAAGTTGCTTGGTAATCAATTGTGTGCTTCCATTATTTATCCCAACACGTGGTATTAGAGCTAAGGTTGTAGGGAGCAGGTTTTGTGTCTGGTTACAAGTCACTCTCAGGGGTTTATGATTGAGTGGGAGTAGAGCAATGGCAGATGAAAGTAAGCTAAGAATGGAGGAGTTGAAAAGCACAGATGGTCACTTACGGTCCTATGGAAAGAAAGAGCAGGTAAAAGAATATTGTTGGTTGGTAACAGATCAGCATGAAGGAACTAAAGATGCAGATGTTGCAGGTGTTGTTGCGCAGGATGCTTTGGGAGGTTTCTTGGATAAATTTGAATCTTGGATAACATATTCTATTGCCTCTTTCCATGTAGCCCCAGGGAGAGGAGCTGGTGAGCCTTGCCAAAGAATTGGCAAAGGGGAAGTGAAGCTGAAATTGTAGGTGGTCAACACATGGGTGTTGAAGCAGGTCATGCAGGTCCCAGGTTTGGAGATGTGGCTAATTTATTCAATAAATTTGGGTGATGAGAGATGCACAAGAACTCTCATAGTAGATGCACTTGAATTAGCTGGTGGTAAGAAAATAGGTACTCTTTATCTACTTGTTTATATTACAGATTCTTCTTCTGTTGTGGAGACGTGGCTTTATAGGCTTGGCCACATGATCAAGAAGGAGATGCATGTTCCTAAGCGGAAGACTGATATATTTGACAGGCTTAATAAATAGAAAGCCTTGGTGTTTATGGAGGAGATGGCAGACAGAGACCAATGGATGGTGCTGGATACTTCTGAGCAGGGCAGGTTGGACATGGGATTGATTCAAAGGAGCTCACAGGTAAAAAGTCATCACTCACAGGAAAACATAGGTACCAGTGTCAGTAGGAAAACTTATGTCGGTAGTAGGTAAGACTGACATTGGTTAGGAGGACCGACGTCGACAATAGGAAGACACTGATGTCGACAGGGTTAGTAGTCAGGACAGGTGCAAGAACTGATGTCGATTGGATGCAGACTGTGTGGTGACCAAGGTCAGTCACTGTAATGGATTTTGGGTGGATAGTAGCTGTCAAGGAGTCTCAAATGCCCATATGGAGGACTAAAGGTGGTAAGTAAGCCTCAAATTTGTTGTTCCTCTTCTTTATATTAGTTGCTGATTACAGAGCAGGAAGGATCCAGGAAATAGTGGGAGCATGGCAGGAATATGATGTAGAACCAAGCAGAGATTTGGTAGGGTTGTTAGTAGGTATGAAAGCACAGAGATGAATCAATTCCTTAGTTGAAGAATAGAGAGAATGGATACGTGAGATGGAAGACCAAGTTATATGGTCTTGAGGAAGCTGTAGGACAGTGGTACAGGTTTTGACAGGTGGATGACAAAGCATGGCTTTAGTCAACATCAGGGTAACTACTATGGTTTGTCTTACTAGGGGGATGGTGATTGCAACATCATTCTATTGTTGTATGTGGATGGTATGCTAGCTAGCAGGTTTGTACATACAAGGTTTTGCTGAGCTAAGGGTAAGATTAGTTCAATGGCATGTCATGAGGAGTTTGGAGCAGTGAAATTCTTTGGCATGGGAGGCATGGAGATCACAGGTTGATTTTGTCTCCAATGGGAGCTGATGTGAATCAGGTGTTGGCGAGGTTTAGGATGCAAAATTGGAGCACACTAAGGGCTGGACAGTTCAGTGTCCGAAATCACATGAGGTCTAGTATAGACCTAAGTTTGCCCAAGCAGTGGGTGTTATCAGAGAGTTACGAGCCAATTCGAAGAAGTGGGTTCTCAGGGATGTGAGAGGGACCAGCAACAGGGATTCATGCTATTCAGGGTCAGGACTTCACTACATGGGATTGTAGGTTCGAATGTGGTAGGGTACTCAGATGACAGGAGGTGCACCACAGGTTGTGTGGTGGGTTGTCTTTAGGATTGAGCTTGAAGAGGGATACAAGCCAGGAAATAGATTAGACAGAGTATAGGTACAAGTACAGTGTAGTTGTTTATCTCCAAGTGGGATATTGTTAGGTTATGGAGCTAAAAGCTTCACTGATGTAGACATGGAGGAGGTTGCAGAAGGGTTGCAGAGTGTTACTACCATTGGCGTCAGTCAGGCCAACCAACATCGGTAGGGAATAGACAGAAGGCAACTGACGTCGGTCAGAAGTCAGCCGGTGTCAGCACCCCCCAGGCAGACAGGGACCGATTTTGGTCACCTGTGGTTCGAGCTACGAGTATGTTTCGGGAAGTTAGTTGACAAACCAAGTGTTTGCATGTTGAGAGCCAATTTTAGACTAGAAGCTACGGATCTAATTATTGTAATTAGGTGTCTAATTATTGTTTGCATGAGATCTATTTAAGAGACTCATTGGTTGTATTTTAAACTTGTGCTAGAGAGTAAGAGAGCAATAATATAAGTTCCTTCTGTGTGTGAGGTGAGCAATGGTGTGTTCCTCCTAGTGCCACAGTACCATGTGTGGGTGCTGGATTGGAGAATCAATAGGGTTCTTCATGTATGTATGATCTTGGTCATCAGGTGAGCATGGCTTCTATAGGAGATCTACATGGTAAGTAAGATCATTGATTTTCAGGTGTATGTGTGTGCAAGGTCAAAGTTCACAGGTGTAAAGAACCAGATTGATTTACAGGTGTGCAAGATCAGAGAGGATAGCAACACAACAAGGAGCAGAATCAGGTGGGATCTACTTAGAGTATAGTGGGTACTCATAAAGAGCAAAGAGGAAGGCAAGGAAGATCCTTCCATAAGTAAGGTCTATTGAGGTGCAGGTTATTACAGGTTTAGGGGAGATCTACTTGGAGTACGTTGAGTACTTGTGGAGTGCGTGGAGCACTTGTGGAGTGCGTGGAGCACTTGTGGAGTGCGTGGAACACAGGTGTAAGGTGAACACCAACTCTGTGTTTGAGTTGGGTGTTGGGACCTAAGGGAGAGAGCTTTGAGGTAAGATTTATTGTTTATGCCCTAGAAGTGTGGGAGCCCTAGAGGTGTGTAAGGAAGAAGAACTGTGGCAGCCTTCTTTGTTGTATTTCCTTCTGAAAGAGTTTTAATACAAGTTGTGTATTGTCTCTCATATCATGTGTTATTTTTGAATTCTAGTTACTTGTGTATTCTGGTTAGTTTTTGCATGTTAAGTTGCTTGGTAATCAATTGTGTGCTTCCGTTATTTATCCCAACAAAGATGATGAGTTATAGGTTTTGGTGTAAGAGACTTAAAGAGATTGGAGAGAGGATTGTGTGTATGTTTTTTGGATTGAAAGAGGGGTATAGTGACCTAAGGATGAGTTGGAGAGAATAATATATTGATGACTATATGTATGACTTATTGGGCATAATTTTGTTGGCAAAAAAGTGTGTTTATTGTTTGAGTATGAGCGAAGGTGAAGAGTGATAAGTAGAGGTCCATCATCAGGTTTGGAAGACATCATTTCATAGGTGGATGTGTTTATAGGTTTTTTGTGGTAGCTCAATATCTAAGGTGATTGTAGCCTCCTTACAAGTTGAAACTTGTTAAAAGGTTTGGTCATTGTTGTAGCTCAGCTAGACAAGTGTGGTAGCACCTCATGGGTTGTAGTCTCACTAAATAGGGATTGTAGTTCCCTAATCATTTGTATATGATCTAAATTGGTTCTTGTTATTATAGGGTACTAGTCTAATTGCAAGTTCTAGTGGGTTTTATTCCTCAAGAGGGCTTCCCACATATGTCATGTGTTATGTGATTGATCTTGCATTATCTCACTTGTTTATTATTATGATTGATGTGTATACTTCATGAATGCTTGTGATAACTAGTTAAGTTTTTGTAAATGTCATAATTAAATTTAAATTATTTGGTCTCACTGATTCAACCCCCCTCTCAGTGATTGTACCTCTAACATCATTATTATATGTTTTTATATGTGATCAAAATAAATGGTCCCAATATAGTCTTTCTAATGTTACTACTTCTCATATTGCATCTAATATTATTTATACACCTGTAGTTACTTACATATAATCATCCCTTAGTTTGGGAACATCAATTTGTTTACAACACATATACATGCCTATACCTATCCATGCTACTTGTAAAAAGCAATATCCTCTACAAATACTACTCTTGAGCGTATAATTCTTGTGTTACAAGTAAATTTATCTCAAATTGAGCAAACCATTTCTCATGATAACTCTTCCTCCACCAATGGAAGTTGACATGTCTAAACCACAATCTAATTTTTTTGATAGTGATGTATATTGTGACTATCATCGATGCGTTGGGCATTCCACAAACAATTATTTTAATCTATAGCATAAGATTCAAGATTTCATTTATGAAAATATTTTTAATTATTGGTACACCTACTGAAGAGGCTAAATCATAAGCAAATGATAATTCAAATATATAAATGTATAAAGATCCTTTACCAAATCATGAAAAAAAATAACAAAGATATTAATGAAGTACATTATTCATATAATACTCATCCTCCTCCTACATATGGACATACACTTGATAAAATCATTGGTATAATTATAGTAAAGCAAACTTCATGTCCTATGATCACATTTGATGATAATAAAGTTGTTGATGATGATTCAGATAGACATGCCTTATTTAATCAAGCATATGTTTACAAACAACCAATACATGGTTTTATAATAGACAATGGATCAAGTAAAATTATGTGCACCATAACACCCCTCTACTCTCTTGGTTATATGGAAAAATATCTACAGGATACTATTAGAGTTGTCAAATAATTTTATGGTCATACACAAGACACTCTTGGGCATATGGTGCTACCTTTATAAGTGGGACCTCTCATAGTGCCCACTTTATTATTAGTTATACCAAGAATAAGGTTCTTTGATATACTATTAGGATCCCATTGGATACAAAATATTAGAGTAGTACTTTCTATAGTGCATAAATATCTCAAATGTATTCATGATAATCAAGTGGTCAACATTCTAGGAATCCAATATGAATATCCTTTAGAATCAATGATATTTAATCCTCATATAAAATAGTTAGAAGGAACATACATTGAGAAACATGGTAATGAAATATTCTATAAAATGATTTTATAGCATGTTTTACATATTCCAAAGATTATTAAAAAATTATTTTCTCCATATATTTATGAGCATGATACAACTACACATGAGCATATTAAGAAATCGGTTTCTCCATCTAATTATGACCATGACACAATTACACATGAGAATAACTAGTTAGTTTCAAAGATTATGGTACATCCTCCTAAGTATAAATTGACATCTAAAAAGGGGTCTTCATATCCTAAGGCATGATAGGTTATTAAAAGAGATTCACCACAGGTATAGGTTGTTACATCTTCTGCTATTACACATAAGGATATAAGTCTACATGGGTATATGAGTAGTGCTTTAGATGGTTATATTAAAACACATGATCATAATTCAAATTTAGAGGCATACACAATTGACACTTCTTCACAAAATTTATTCCTTCATACAATGTAGTTGGGTATACATATGTGTATCATCTTGATGAAATCATTGGTTGGACACAACCTGATACTTTCTCCCAATCCATAGACTAGGTTGAGTATCTTGATTAACTTATTGTATTTTACTTTGTAAATATATTCTTTGATTTTAATTCGTTGCTACTTCTTCTATCCCTTATCCTAATATAAATTGGAAGAGTTGAACACATAGAGATATTTATTTCATTACATAATAATTTTTTGGTTTGTATGTATTCATTTGAACCATTAGAGATATTTATTTCATTACACAATAATATTTTGGTTCATATGTATTCATTTGAACCATTAAAAATATATAGAAAAGTATTTCCTATATTCTAGACATCCCACTAACTACTCAATCCCCTATAATATCTCACTGACTAACAATAAGTTATTAATAAGATGTGATATATTGTTATAATAACAATATATCCAACTAACTAGCAATAACCTTCCCTTATTAACCATATGGTAACTAACAATAGATAACACAATAGTAAACATTATTTACCACATGATAAATAGCTTGACAACTAAGATTCCTAATGTAAACACTAATCCCAAATATCTCCCCCCCCCCTTGGTTTTTATATGGGGAAACATTATCTTGTATTGTAATGTGTTGCCTCTACAATCTTATGATCTAGATGGTTTTCTTTTCTAGGAAAACCAATAACCTCTGGAATGGTTTTATAAGTAGTATACCAATAACCACAACATGATGATTTTATAAGTGGCTAACCAAAAACCACAACATGATGGTTTTTCAAATGGTTAACCAACAACCATGAATATCATGATGCTATATTAATTGATCAATTCTCATTTCTATCTTACTTCAAGGGAAAATATAAATAATATATCACATATGAAAGTGAATAAAAATGAGCCTTTGTTCTTATTACAAAATACACTGAAAAAAGAATGCAACTAAAATCTACACCACACAACCAAAACAAATGCCACCAAATCATATTGGCCTTGTTGTTGGTGATTGATGAAGGCGTAGAAAGCCTCATTCCTCTATTTCCTCTAACCTCCTTCATAATAAGTTGCTTACTCAGCCGATAAAGATTTAAAGCTAACAGTTTCCACATTGTTCTTATTTCTTCCCTCTCACAATGTGAAACTACATGGATGTCGGTTTCCACCAAAAATGTATCTATATAACAAATATTTTTTATTTTGATAAATTTGACACAAATTATTGACATAAAAAACACATATAACTCTTAACTCATTTTAAAATGACCTTTTTAAATGAATAAACTATTTAACTTAAGCATAGCTCTCAATAAACTTGACTAAACTAACAACAGACAAGACTCTAATAATCTTTAGCAAAAATATTAAGACACTTTGGGATTTTTGATGATATAACCATTCAATGGTTATAACTATATTAAAAAAAAACTTAATTTTTACACTTTATTCACATTTCACCCTTTGAGCATCCTAAATACCAAGATAGAGACTCAATGACAAAAAGACTATATAGAAAATTATCTATTGACTTAGCTTTTTGGAATTTTTACAAATGTAATACTTAAAAATTAAAATTGAATCGACACACAACATTAAAATAATTAAACACTATAAAACACTAAAATTTTGGAAAAATTATGACCAATACTATGTAAAAGGATTTAAATCTAAAAATGCAAAAAAAAAAAAAAAAAAACATAATGTATGTATGAGAGGCCTGATTACATAACTATGTGTTTTGTCTAAAGATGGTCATGTGGAGTCAAAAAAAATTTGGTAGTGAAGTTAGCTGTAATAAAACACCTCCTTGTTTGTATGAATGGTTTACGAAGATATGACTGAACCTGATAGCATTTATATGCATCTAATAAATGAAGTTGATAGAGAAAATCCCAATATAAGCTTCAAAGCATAGGTATTGCTATAGAACATGGTAATGGAAATTATTGTATTCAACCGTATACATCTACTAGGAAGTTTTATTTTTAATCTGGGAGCTGTTGCATTACATAAATGGATATACTATCTTGTTGATTGGATAGATAAGACCTACACTTTTCTCCTTGTATATCTAAATACAAGAAGGTAGACAAAGGGGTATCTCAAATTCTTGAACAAGATCAAAATTTGATCATGTTTTAAGGGTTTGAAGATTGTAAGTGATTGTGATATGATACTAGACTAGATTAAAACACCATGAATAGTAGAATAAAATGGAAAATATGGTGAAGAAATTTATAGCATTCTTTAATGCTAAAAATTCTCACATGAAGAAATTACCTCAGCTAGGGTAGTGATTAAAAATTGTCTACCCTTGCAAATTAATTAGTATTTTATCACAAGAATTACCCAATGTCTCTGATCTGATACCACTAATATAAATTAGAATATTTAAACACACAAAGATATTTAGTTCATTACACAATTATATTTTGGTTCATATGTATTCATTTGAACCATTATAAATATATAGAAAAGTATTTCCTATATTATAGGATTCCCACTAACTACTCAATCCCCTAGAATATCTCACTGACGAACTATAAGATATTAACAATGTGTGATATATTATTATAATAATAATATATCCAACTAACTAATAATAACCTTATTGTATTAACCATATGGTAACTAAAAAAAGTACACAATAGTAAACATTATTTACCACATGGTAAATAACTTGACAACAATTTTCCTAATGTAAGTACTAATCCTTAACATATCCTAGCATTCTTCTAGACTTTGAATTTATTTTCACTTTGGCACTTTCCATATTCATTTTCAAAACCAATTCAAACAATCCAAAAAAATTATATTGCATTGATTTAAAATGCCCATTTCACTTGCTTATTATTGTATATCTATCATGATATGACTTCCATTGCATTACATGATCACATCTATCCCTTTCCCATTAAAGGACTCTATATTATTACATACATACATACATACATATATATATATATATATATATATATATATATATATATATATATATATATATATATATATATATATATATATATATATATATATATATCATTTATGCTACATTTTTATGATTCATTTAAATATACATTTAGATTATTTCCTTGCCTTCCTTCTTGCCATGTTATGTTTTAGCACCTTTTGAGGATTATTCGAATCTCTCCCATTTACTCAATTTTTGAAGCCTTGCTTCTTATCACTTTTTATATTTAAAAAGATTAAAATATTTCAAAAATTCAAAAAAATCATAAATGTTAAAAAATAAATAAAATTTTATATATTTGAAAAAAATGAAATTAGGTTCTACAAACATTTATCAAATTTTTATAGCTTACTTCTTTAGATATGTTTTTTATTTCATGATACTACAATGTTTTTCACAAGGTATTTGAGTGTGATACATGACATACTATTACATGGTTATTTGATGTCGAGCTTCTTTTTTTTGCCAATAATTTTGCTAAGTTGGGGGCATCTCTTCATTCTCTATGAACACTTTAACAGGTTATATCTATACACAAACTCTCTATCATGTTGATATATATATCATAAAAATATTTTGATAATCACACATACTTATCATTATGTTTCATGGATATGCTATTTTCTAACAATAACATTCATACATATGATTGACGTAAACTAGTCGCATTTGCTTTATGTTTCCTTTTTATTCCTATTGTTGCATGATAAGATAGGACTTTATTGCTTATTATGTGTAGACCTTGGACTTGTGTTTGAAATATATACATGTTCTTTCTTGTATGAAACTATCATTCCATTTGTGTCTAGCCCTTAGCCTTGTGTGTTTATGTGACATTCACATGTCCATTGTATGTGTAATTTAGGCCTTATGTGTGACATTAAATGCAAATTGTATGACAATTCTTGCTTGTTCCTTAATTGTTACTATGGTTCCATGATTCACATTATGCATTACTTCTATTTTATACTTTACTCTTTCACCATGAATATTTAAATTTATAATATACAATGCTTTTCACAAGGTATTTGAGTGTGATACATGACATACTATTACATGGTTATTCGATGTCGGGCTTCCCTTTTGACCTAATAACCTTGCTAAGTTGTGGGCATATCTTCATTCTCTATGCATACTTCAGCAGGTTTTATCTATCCATAAACTCTCTATCATGTTGATATATATCATACAAATGTTTTGATAATCACACATACTTATCATTATGTTTCATGGATATGCTATTTGCTAACAATGACATTCATACATAGGATTGATGTAAACTAGTCTCATTTGCTTTATGTTTCCTTTTTCTTCCTATTATTGCATGATAAGATAGGACTTTATTTCTTATTTTGTGTGGACCTTGGACTTTTGTTTGAAATATATACATGTTTTTTCTTGTATGAAATTATCATGCCATTTGCATCTAGCTCTTAGCCTTGTGTGTTTATGTGGCATTCACATGTCCCTTGTATGTGAAATTTGGGCCTTATGTGTGACATTATATGTAAATTGTGTGATATTTTATGAAATTTATTGCTTTTTTCCTACTTTTTACTATGGTTCCATGCTTTACATCATGCATTACTTCTATTTTCTACTTTGCTCTTGTGCCATAATGCATATCATGCACATAATGTTTATGTGATTCAATGTTAAATCTAACTAACACATGTTTCACATGAAATTAAATGTTATATTAAATAATATTCAAATGTTCAAATATGATATTACATGATTACATATTTTACAGTTATCTTTTGAGATTAGTTATTCTCAGGCTATGTCTCTCATATCCAAAGGGGGGCATCACAATGAGATTGTATTGATAATTCAAGTCCTCATGAGCAACAAAATTTCATGTTTATGACACCATATAGTTTTAAAAATGCAACATAATTTAGAATTTTGAGATTATGGTGGAATATGACATGCATCTGCATTCATTCCTATAGTACATATTTACATACACTTGGTGCATATACATGGGCATGTGAAAAAATAATTACAAGTTAAAATTTTCAAAAGTTACAAGTCCAATATTTGATAAAGTTTAAAAATATTGTATGTGTACACTAAGTATATTAATCATAAATTAATTAATGCAAATAAACTACATGCATCATGCATGTCATAATTTTTGAATTTTATTGAATAATTGATTTTTTAATAATTTTTTAGATATAAACTAAGAAATAGAAAGAATGATACTAACCAATGAATCATAAAATGGACTCACAATCAATAGGTCTTGTATCTATTATAGGAAGGGTGGCCTTTCACAAATTTAAAGTACCTTATTGTTGTGACTAAACTGAGATGAATTTTAAATCTTAATACTATTTCCCTTTGTACCATAAGATCTATTGTCATGAAGATGATACATAGAATATTATGCATTTTGTTGAGCATGATGAACTCTAAGAATTTTTGGAATACATCATGGAGTATAGGAACTTTGTGTTGGTTTTCTATGTGAATCAACCTTAATGCCTTGTAATGTCAATCTAGGAATTTTAGGAGTAGAGAGAGGTTTTATATAATTTATGAAAAGTATCTATTTAAGTGGCCTTTCAAGGAAAGGCCTCCTTGATGGTTGGACACTTTATTTTTCACTTTTTGAGTAGGTTGAAACTTATTAGGTGGCTCAACTGAAATCTACTATGTAGGAGCCATTCTTTATGTTGTAGGTAGTACTCATATTGGATGTCATGAACTATGATGACCTCATTAGCATGTACATATTTTAAACATGTATGAAGTGTATGAGGAATTACATGAATCTATTGAATATAAAGATGCCCTAATAATATATTGAAGACCCTTGCACTAGGTATGACCTTGAACTTGGTGGCCACATGTTCTAGACCAACCTGTAGTGGTAGTGTAATTTCACTGATAGAACTCTATAATTAACCATTGAATCCCTTGATGACTATAGTAGTAGAAAACATCTCTATCGATGTATCCAATATGATATATAAGTGTGATAGTACACATTTTCACACTTGAAGTATTATCAACCATGACACTATGAATAAGTTGATTATCAATATGAGCCTGAATGAATAAAGAGTGGAAATCTAAAGCATCAATGATTATCTCATTATATACAAATATGATAAGTAGTCTATGTGGTACAAAATTATGATAGGTACCGATAATACCATTTAAAGGATGTTTTTCCTATGTATGAGAATGATAATAAACTAGTGAAGGGTGTGCATTGTATACAAAATGCACTCTCAATGTATATGTTGTCTCAATATTTATATTATTATGAAAAGGATAATTAAATATTTTCATTGACTTAATTTCATTTTCTTGTGTCTTTGAAATATTTTAGGTGTACCCACATCAATGATGTTTGCATCTATCAAAGCTTGAATCTTGTGCTTTAGATAAATGCACATGTTAGTAGTGTGCCCTGATGCTCTATGAAAATCACAAAATACATTATGGTCAAACCCATTTGTAAGAGGCTTACTCACATCAACATGTTTAATGGGAAGGATAGATATTATATTGCAGTCCAATAACATATTTAGGACCTTATATGGAGCTTCTTGTAAATTAGTGAACTATCTCCTTGGAGGAGTTGTGTGGTGACCCTGCTCAAATCTGATTGAAAACTTTTGATATTTGGCCTTTGAAATTTTATCAAACACTTCACATACAAGGGTCATATGACTAATATAACATTTTAGTTTGTTGTAATGGTTCTTTCCTTTCCTCAACTCAATAAGAATATTTGCAAGAAGACTCTAGATTGTCTAATTAATGACCTAACATGAATGTGTAACTAATTTTGGCAATATTCCATGCATATATATGATCTAAACATGAGAAATGAACACCTACAGCCAACTGAAATTTCTACAAACAGTTGGTATACAAGCTAATTAAATGATAAATAGCAACTATTATCTCCTTAATTACAATGAAATTTCTAATGGCCAAGACTCTTGGAATTTACAAAATATGATAATGTCGGTATAATGAAAACCTACAGCTGAAACACCTAAGATGCTAACATAAATGATAAACAAAGGAACCTGGACTGACTGTGTCACTTGGTGAGGTGGCTGCTACAATTGATGACTTTTCAGCATTCATGTAGCCCAAAGTAACTATGTCATGGTCATATCGTTTGCCCTTGTGTCTGTTGGCTTTCCTAATTGAAATTACTTCTGCCCACCAGAAAGGTCTGCGTGACACACTAGTATGTTGGTCGACCCCCAATAACCTTTGCTCATATAATAACTGCTCGCCAAGTGTTAACCTAGATGGTAAATGCTAAAGATGAAATTGGTGTGATCTAGGAATTGCTTAAGCTATCCGCTACTGACTGGTTTCTCTTCCTACAATTTAATAAGTCTTGCCCGAAGAGAAACACCATAACCAATCGATTTTGCAAAAACTATCAATGTATACATGTGCATCATCCTTCAATCTGAAATGCTAAGACAAGGAAATCACTGAAGACCAAGTCCCTGCCTAGGATAATGTCTGTACGCCATTCGTACGCTTTCCATATGGCATCCATACTATTCTATAGGTATAGGCCGTACCTTTACAAACTATATAAAATATATATATTTTAGTAAACCCTCCAAATGGAATACTAATGCAGTCACTTCACCAAAAAAGGGTTCTAAAATTATTAATTCTTGAAATGAAACTCAACATGAAATGGCTGAATACCACTTCCAATGTGCAACCCTTCAGAAGATCTCTCACTTCCTCATTTATGTAAATCGCTTGAGAGGTATCGTTCTCAAGGATTAAATTTGAAATTTGCAGACTCTGAAGTCATACAAATGCTCAAGAAGATGCAATGATCAATAAAATGAACTGGATGCCAAATGAGAGACCCTTGAGGTCTATTTAAGCACTTTTCAGAAATTCTAGAAGTTTCCATAATAAATCTTGTAAAACATCATTATACTTTTTAAAATAAAAAGTAATTTAATAAAATAAAAAGTGCACCTAAATTCAAAAATATAACATTTGGCCCCAAATGAATAAATATAATTTCTTCGAGAGCATAATGAGCCATCCAATCACAAAAATGACTCTCTCATCACCACCATCTACCTACAAGAATCTGGAATAGGCAAATCCACATGTAGTGTCATGTCGTACTAGAGAGGGGACATGAGAATCCACCCCTCCTGAAATTGCTTGGCCTCAAGCAATCTCAATGCCAGATGCTATAGAATGGCCTCACCCTCCGAAGTAGCACCCTCAATGCGTAGATCCTTTCACTTAATCAGGTACTCTTTGATCACTTGCCTGCGAAGCTGCTTCTCTCTGCTATCCAAGATGGATTCTAGAATTAACTTCCCCTCATTATCCAAGGGAGGTAACACTACAAAAGGCACCACATTCTAACCCAACACCTTCTTGAGGCATGATACATGGAATACATTATGCACTCTATCTGGCGGTTTGCCTGGTGGAATCTTGATGTATGCCTTCTCATCAAGATGATATTTAGCCTTGTGTTGCTCCTCATGTGTAGGCATCAAGGTATAAATAGCTACCCATTCTATATCATTATGCTTGGCTAGCCTCTCCATCCTCTTAAGTGTAATAGTTATGTCATCACTATTATGAATAGCCTTTAGCACATGTGTTCTGCCATCTACCTTAAACCGTATCTCCATATCCTTAAGTCTCAGGGTAATCTCTTCCAACGAATGTAGCCACTTCATCCCAAGCACTATGTCCATGTCACCTATGTTGACCACATAATAATTTGCTTTGAACTCATAGTTGTTCAGGCGTATAGGTAGATCACGTACCATCCTGTCACATCAAAGAGTATATCCATCAGCCACCTTAACTTTCAGTCCCTCAAACTCCTCAGTGGTGATTCCACGCCTCTCAGCAAAGCGTGCATCAATAAATTTGTTCATGGCACTAGTATCCATGAGTGTAATAACCTTTTGTCCTACCAAGACACCTCTAATTCTGAAAGCACCCTCTCTCTGAATACTAGATAGACGTGCCTCCTGTAAATGTAACTCTGGTTCCTCCTTTTGTTCTACCTCTTATTCCTGCTTTGCATCATCAGGATCATGGTACTCTAAGTTGTCTAAATCTCAGCCCTCATAATAAACCCACATCATCATGTTAGCCTTTCCCTTAGGCCTCGTAGGACAGTCATGTCCAAACTCATAGGGACCCTTGCAATAGAAGCATAACTTCTTCTTACATAGGTCATTAAGCATTTCCTTATTCAAAGGTGCAGCTAACTTGTCTTTCGTATCTTCATCCTTCTCTTTACCTTTGTTGAATTCTTCTTTATTATCTTTGTTTGATGAAGAGCCTTTTGAACGGAACCTATTTGCTGGTGCTGCAAATTCCATAATGTGGCTTTTCTTCATAGCTTCTTGGAATGTGAGAGGATTAAAGGCCTTAACCCACCCCTTGAGTGGTTCAGTCAACCCTTCTATAAATAACATGACTATCCTCCGCTCTGAAATATCAGGCACCATTATTGCTAGCTTCTGGAAGTCATTAATATAAGCATCAAGGGAACCATGTTGCTTTAGTTGTGCCAATTCACAAAAACTCACCTCAGGATCTTTGACATCAAACCTTTCCACCAGCCTGTTGGTAAACTCCTCATATGTAGTGATAAGGTTGTGTCCAAGAGTGACCAACCCATGATACCACCACTCGTGAGCAGTTCCTTCAAGATGTAGTGTGGCAAATCTTATGGCATCCTCTTTAGGCATTGGTTTCAAAGAGAGATAATTATCAAGCTTTTGAACACAAGACCTAGTTGTACATTTGTTACTTCCATCATAGTAAGGCATAGAAATCTTACCAAGTGCTTGTTGATAGTCATTCCTTAGAGTGTGGTGATCACTTCTTCCTCTCTTATTTCTTTGATTCATAAATTGATCAAATGTCCATATTTCTCTCATTTCAGGAGGGAGAGTGGTATACTCCAAGTAGGCTTGTCTAGCTTCGTCTCCAAATGGAGTAGCTGGAGCAGCATGTAATTGTTCTTCTCTTGGGGTAAAGGTGGGGAAAAGAGGCCTAGAGGTTGATCCTCTAGTGTTTTCAACACGATGTACTGACCTTTCCTCATTAACTCCATTGTGTTCCACTGTGTGTTGATGATTTTGACCTGAAATGGCTTGCTAATCCAATTTTCCTAATAGGCATGACATCATATCAAGCATGGTATCAAATTTCCTTTTAGCTCTAGCATCCCTATCATCTTCTTCCATATTTTTTACTAATTTTCCAGTGTCTCTTAATGCCTCTGATGATGTATCTCCTTCACCCTCAGGATTATGAGTTGGTTGTCTCCGCTCTTCCCTACTATGATATCTGATTTCCCTCTCACTCATCTGTTGTTTAGCTGGTCATAGGATGGCAGGATGATGGCTCTGATACCACTGTGGTGACCCTGCTCAAATCTGATTGAAAACTTTTGATATTTGCCCTTTGAAATTTTATCAAACACTTCACATACAAGGGTCATATGACTGATATAACATTTTAGTTTGCTGTAATGGTTCTTTCCTTTCCTCAACATCAATAAGAATACTTGCAAGAAGACTCTAGATTGTCTAATTAATGACCTAACATGAATGTGTAGCTAATTTAGGCAATATTCCATGCATATATATGATCTAAACATGAGAAATGAACACCTACAGCCAACTGACATTTCTACAAATAGTTTGTATGCAAGCTAATTAAATGATAAACAACAACTATTATCTCCTTAATTACAATGAAATTTCTAATATGAAATATGGCCAAGACTCTTGGCACTTACAAAATATGATAATGTCGGTATAATGAAAACCTACAGCTGAAACACCTAAGATGCTAACATAAATGATAAACAAAGGAACCTGGACTCACTGTGTCACTTGGTAAGGCAGCTGCTACAATTGATGACTTTTCGGCATTCATGTAGCCCAAAGTAACTATGCCATGGTCATATCATTTGCCCTTGTATCTGTCAACTTTCCTAATTGCAATTACTTCTGCCCACCAAAAAGGTCTGCGTGACACACTAGTATGTTGGTCAACCCCCAATAACCTCTGCTCATATAATAACTACTCACCAAGTGTTAACATGGACAGTAAATGTTGAAGATGAAATTGGTCTAATCTAGGAATCACCCAAGCTGTCTGTACTTGTCCGTTGCTAACTGGTTTCTCTTCTTGCAATTTAATAAGTCATGCCCAGAGAGAAACACCATAACCAATCAATTTTGCAAAAACTATCAACGTATACCTATGCGTCCTCCTTCAATCTGAAAGGCTAAGATAAGGAGATCACTGAAGACCAAGTCCCTGCCTAGGATACTTTCTATATGCCATCTGTATGCCATCCATACTAGTTTGCAAGTATAGGCCGTACCTGTACGTACTGTATAAAATATATATATATTGGTAAACCCTCCAAATGGAATACTAATGCAGTCACTTCACCAAAAAAGGGCTCTAAAATTATTCAATTCTCGAAATGAAACTCAACATGAAATGGTTGAATACCACTTCCAATGTGCAACCCTTCAGAAGATCTCTCACTTCCTCAATTATGCAAATCGCTTGAGAGGTATTGTTCTCAAGGATTAAATCTGAAATTTGCAGACTCTGAAGTCATACAAATGCTCAAGAAGATGCAATGATCAATAAAATGAACTGGATGCCAAATGAGAGACCCATGAGGTCTATTTAAGCACTTTTCAGAAATTCTAGAAGTTTCCATAATACATCTTGTAAAACATCATTATACTTTTTAAAATAAAAAGTGCACCTAAATTCAAAAATATAACATTTGGCCCCAAATGAATAAATATAATTTCTTTGAGAGCATAATGAGCCATCCAATCACAAAAATGACTCTCTCATCACCACCATCTGTCTACAAGAGTCTAGAATAGGCAAATCCATGTGCAGTGTCATGTCATACTAGAGAGGGGACATGACAGTCCGCCCCTCCTGAAATTGCTTGGCCTCAAGCAATCTCAATGTCGAATGCTGCAAAAGGGCCTCACCCTCCCAAGTAGCACCCTCAACGCGTAGATCCTTCCACTTAATTAGGTACTCTTTGATCACTCGCCTGTAAAGCTGCTTCTCTCTGATATCCAAGATGGATTCTAGAATTAACTTCCCCTCATTATCCAAGGGAGGTAACACTGCAAAAGGCACCACATTCTGACCCAATGCCTTCTTGAGGCATGATACATGGAATACATTATGCACTCTATATGGTGGTCTGCCTAGTGGAATCTTGATGTATGCCTTCTCATCAAGATGATATTTAGCCTTGTGCTGCTCCTCATGTGTAAGCATCAAGGTACAAATAGCTACCCATTCTATATCATTATGCTTGGCTAGCCTCTCCATCCTCTTAAGTGTAATAGTTCTATCATCACTATTACGAATAGCCTTTAGCACATGTGTTCTGCCATCTACCTTGAACCACATCTCCATATCCTTAAGTCTCAAGGTAATCTCTTCCAACGAATGTAGCCACTTCATCCTAAGCACTATGTCCATGTCACCCATGTTGACCACATAATAATTTGCCTTGAACTCATATTTGTTCAGGCATAGAGGTAGACCACGTACCATCCTGTCACATCAAAGAGTATATCCATCAGCCACCTTAACTTTCAGTCCCTCAAACTCCTCAGTGGTGAGTCCACGTCTCTCAGCAAAGCATGCATCAATAAAGTTGTGCGTGGCACCAGTATCCATGAGTGTAATAACCTTTTGTCCTGCCAAGACACCTCTAATTCTAAAATCACCCTCTCTCTAAATACTAGATAGACATGCCTCCTGTAAATGTAACTATGGTTCCTCCTTTTGTTCTACCTCCTATTCTTGCTTTGCATCATCAGGATCATGGTACTCTGAGTTGTCTAAATCTGAGCCCTCATAATAAACCCACATCATCTTGTTGGCCTTTCCCTTAGGCCTCATAGGATAGTCATGTCAAAATTCATAGGGACCCTTGCAATAGAAGCATGACTTCTTCTTACGCAGGTCACTAAGTGTTTCCTTATTCAAAGGTGCAGCTAACTTGTCTTTCATATCTTCATCCTTCTCTTTACCTTTGTTGAATTCTTCTTTATTATCTTTGTTTGATGAAGAGCCTTTTGAACCAAACCTATTTTGTTGGCGCTGCAAGTTCCATACTGCAGCTTTTCTTCATAGCTTCTTGGAATGTGAGAGGATTAAAGGACTTAACCCACCCCTTGAGTGGTTCAGTCAACCCTTCTGTAAATAACATGACTATCCTCCGCTCTGAAATATCAAGCACCATTGCTGCTAGCTTCTGGAAGTCATTAATATAAGCATCAAGGGAACCATGTTGCTTTAGTTGTGCCAATTCACAGAAACTCACCTCAGGATCTTTGACATCAAACCTTTCCACCATCCTGTTGGTAAACTCCTCATATGTAGTGATAAGGTTGTGTCCAAGAGTAACCAACCCATGATACCACCACTCGTGAGCAGTTCCTTTAAGATGTAATGTGGCAAATCTTATGGCATCCTCTTCAGGCATTGGTTTCAAATAGAGATAATTATCAAGCTTTTGAACCGAAGACCTAGCTTTACATTTGTTACTTCCATCATAGTAAGGCATAGAAATCTTACCAAGTGTTTGTTTATAGTCATTCCTTGGAGCGTGTGATCATTTCTTCCTCTCTTATTTCTTTGATTCATAAATTGATCAAATGTCCATATTTCTCTCATTTCGAGAGGGAGAGTGGTATACTCCAAGTAGGCCTGTCTAGCTTCATCTCCAAATGGAGTAGCTAGAGCAGCATGTAATTGTTCTTCTCTTGGGGTAAAGGTGGGAAAAAGAGGCCTAGAGGCTGATCCTCTAGTGTTTTTAGCATGATGTACCGACCTTTCCTCATTAACTCCACTGTGTTCCATTGTGTGTTGATGATTTTGACCTGAAATGGCTTGCTGATCCAGTTTTCCTAATAGGCGTGACATCATATCAATCATGGTATCGAATTTCCTTTTAGCTCTGGCATCCCTATCATCTTCTGCCATATTTTGTACTAATTTGCCGGTGTCTCTTGATGCCTTTGATGATGTATCTCCTTCGCCCTGAGGATTATGAGTTGGTTGTCTCCATTGTTCCTTGCTATGATATCTAATTTCCCTCTCACTCATCTGCTGTTTAGCTGATCACAGAATGGCAGGATGATGGCTCTGATACCACTGTGGTGACCCTGCTCAAATCTGATTGAAAACTTTTGATTATTTGGCCTTTGAAATTTTATCAAACACTTCACATACACGGGTCATATGACTGATATAACATTTTAGTTTGTTGTAATGGTTCTTTCCTTTCCTCAACATCAATAAGAATACTCGCAAGAAGACTCTAGATTGTCTAATTAATGACCTAACATGAATGTGTAACTAATTTTGACAATATTCCCTGCATATATATGATATAAACATGAGAAATGAACACCTACAGCCAACTAACATTTCTACAAATAGTTGGTATGCAAGCTAATTAAATGATAAACAACAACTATTATCTCCTTAATTACAATGAAATTTCTAATATGAAATATGGCCAAGACTCTTGGCATTTACATAATATGATAATGTCGATATAATGAAAACCTACAGCTGAAACACCTAAGATGTTAACATAAATGATAAACAAAGGAACCTGGACTGACTATGTCACTTGGTGAGGCGGCTACTATAATTGATGACTTTTCGACATTCGTGTAGCCCAAAGTAACTATGTCATGGTCATATCATTTGCCCTTGTGTCTGTCGGCTTTCCTAATTGCAATTACTTCTGCCCACCAAAAAGGTCTACATGACACACTAGTATGTTGGTCGACCCCCAATAACCTCTGCTCATATAATAACTACTCGCCAAGTGTTAACCTGGATAGTAAATGCTAAATATGAAATTGGTCTAATCTAGGAATCACCCAAAGCTGTCCGTACTTGTCCGCTGTTGACTGGTTTCTCTTCCTGCAATTTAATAAGTCCTGCTCAGAGAGAAACACCATAACCAATCAATTTTGCAAAAATTGTCAATGTATACCTGTGCGTCCTCCTTCAATCTGAAAGGCTAAGATAAGGAGATCACTGAAGGCCAAGTCCCTACCCAGGATACTATCCGTATGCCATTTGTACGCCATCCATACTATTCTATAGGTATAGGCCATACCTATACAGACTGTATAAAATTTATATTTTAGTAAACCCTCCAAATGGAATACTGATGCAGTTGCTTCACCAAAAAAGGGCTCTAAAATTATTCAATTCTTGAAATGAAACTCAACATGAAATGGCTAAATACCACTTCCAATGTACAACCCTTCAGAAGATCTCTCACTTCCTCAGTTATACAAATCGCTTGAGAGGTATCATTCTCAAGGATTAAATCTGAAATTTGCAGACTCTGAAGTCATACAAATTCTCAAGAAGATGCAATGATCAATAAAATGAACTGGATGCCAAATGAGAGACCCATGAGGTCTATTTAAGCACTTTTCGGAAATTCTAGAAGTTTCCGTAATACATCTTGTAAAACATCATTATACTTTTTAAAATAAAAAGTGCACCTAAATTCAAAAATATAACATTTGGCTCCAAATGAATAAATATAATTTCTTCGAGAGCATAATGAGCCATCCAATCGCAAAAATGACTCTCTCATCACCACCATCTGCCTACGAGAGTCTGGAATAGGCAAATCCACGTGCAGTGTCATGTCATACTAAAGAGGGGACATGACAAGTTGATAGTAAAATGTGTGGAATGGGCTCTGAAAATGTGTTTATTATTGATTTTTTATCACTCTTATTTTCATTTGGCCTCACCTTATATGGTGGATTACTCTTATTTATTACTTGATAATTAGAAACTATTTTGGTTGCATACTTTAAATTATTCATTGCCAATAATTTGACCTCTCTTTCCTTAACTGTGTGGCACAAATATGTGAATGAAATAAAATTCTTTAAACATGATGGACTCGTGTATGGGTGCAATTAATCTTTGCTTGAATATATCCTAAAATTTCATGTATGCCATTAGATTCATCATTTTAGATAGTGTGATCTTATACCATAAGACATATTATGCGATATGCTCATTATATACTTGTTTGAATTATGCAATATGAGTATATGAAATATTCTCACTTAAATTGATTGAAAATTTTACAATTAAAAAATTAGACAAAAGGTTGAATGCATGAACTGATTGATGTGGTAAATCATAGAATCATCTTAGTGCATACTCTTTTAGATTTATTATAAATAACTTAGTCAATAAATGATCATTAGATGCATAGTTCAATCACATTGCATGAAATGATCTCAAGTGTTGCTTAGGGTCACCTTTTCCATCATATAGTTTTATCTTCGGTGCCAAAAACTAGTAGGTAGAGGATATGTTATAATGTGTTGTGCCAATAGAGTCTAAAATAGAGTGTGAGAATCAAGCACCTAATTTGGTTTCATAGCATCTTGTTATAAATGTAACACCTTAGATTGTATATTTGGAATCTCGTTCATAAGAGATTTTACATTGGGAGAATAATGTGTGCTAACCAAAGGTGATGTCCCCAATTATTGAGTATGAATTGGCATATTAATATATTGTAGCCCTTAGGTTTCCCCCATTGTATATGGTCATATAAAATTTGTATCCAATAATGTCTAAAAAGGTAAATAACCCATAGTAATAAAAATATTATCCATGCTTGCATTTTTATGTCCAAAAGAGTTTGTAAAATGGTATGATAATCCTAAGATTTATCATGGTAATTCATGAAAGTTCATAATAATTTTCACTTTATTAATCAGTGGTTGTCCATCATCTAGAGGTGGAAGTACATTTTGATGTTCATCTTGAGATTCAATGTTATCTTAATTGTATTATTCATTAATTAAGTATTATCATTCACCTCTACATATTCAACTTGTTCATTAACAATAGAAGGTTATGATATCACCTTGTTCTTATCCATCTTATATGTCTTATCAAAATAATTCTAAAAATGCTCAATTGGAGTACCACTCAATATAGCACTTCTTCTAAGAGAGGTAGATATATTTGTCTTAGAGTGCATAAAATATGAAATGAAAACTTAGAATATTGTTGCTTGTTTTATCAAATTTGGGGAAAACCTAACAATATGTAGATTACCCTAATGACTAAAAAGTATGCAAAATCAGGGATAATAATATTACAAATATAAAACATTCACTGATTTGAAAATTGTTAAATATTAAAACTTACTAAATAAGGAAAATGAAATAGAAAATTAAGACTTCGCTAGAAAATAGTGTTACAGGAGGAATTGGAAGCTAAAACTAGTAGGGTAGTTAGATCTAATGACTGTAAAATTAGATTTACAGTTGAAATGAACCCTAAATAATAGCACCCTATATTGGATAGGAGAGGGGGGTACTCTTGTCCTATGTGAGGCTGGTCCTATCCATAGATAGTGAAGATCTAGGATTTATGGGTTCTATTCATCTTTGTTTGTATGTTATGTGTTCCATGCAATAGCTTTTGATTAGCTATGTTGACCACTGTATGATTTTTTTCCTTCAAAACCCTAGATCCTTGACATGTGAATATCAATACAAATAAATGGGATAAAAATGGTTTAATTGTTAACTTTTTTCATGACCTCAACACCCCATGTGTTGGACACTACCTACATACCAATACTCTAAAGAGGGATAAAACTTCATGCATTTCTCCCATTCTATAGTGGTGTGTGAATAAATGGTGAAAAATACTAGATGCTGGTGAAATTATGGTGTGATTAAATGCATTAACCATGAATTTTGACCTTTAAATTTTACTCATACTTTATCTCTAGGCTACTATGGTTGTATGTAATCAAAATTGGGCAAAATAGGGTATTTTCTCTCAATGGGTAATTTGAATTTTGGTGCTTTTTAGTGTGGAAGCCTATTTTATGCAAAATGGTTTGAAATAAGTTTATATAGTCTTATCTTTGAATTTCATTTGAATGGGAATTATTAGGGACAAAATTCCAACCTGTCCATAACTTTGAATTTTGTAAATTAGTCATCATTTGGCAAGAAGACAAGAAAGAGGGATTGGACAATAGAGTGGGGCACTTTTATCTAATAGGGAATTATTGTCTAATGAGGACAAATATAAGCTCTAAGGGTATAGAATGACTTAAATTATGGTTTATGTTGATATCATGATGGATAGGTGCATTTTGGGGTCATCAATCAGCTTATAAGGGTGAGTCCTCCATACATAAGGTGGTCGAATGTGATCAAAAGGGCCCTAGCATAGGTCTAGAGTTAAGTGTGTAAAGTAGTCACAAGTGCATTATTTTAGATTAAATGTTAATTTACATCTGCATTTTCTTCCTTTTATTATAGTAATATAGTAAAATAAAAGTACTAGAGTAAAAGGAAATCTTCATACCTAAACTTACCTATGAATTATAGTCATGAATATAAGCCACAACATTGAGTTGTGTTCCCTGCAAGATCGAAATGAAACATATGTAATATCATTCTTTACTTAAAATGAATATAAAAAAAGAAAAAGATAATAAACTAGAGAATGACAATGGATGAATATGCCTGATTAGGTATATAAATTATTGTGTTTTTTTGGTGTAAAACCTAGTGTGAAACTGGTGACTATAGAGGATAAGACCCTTGGTGATTTCATTTATGTTGAATATATTGGATTATAATGTGCATTACCTAATTCTCATTAATAGGTGAGTGTGCTTAGGAACTCAAAATTTTACTTGACTCCATAATCAAATACCCAAAGTAGTGAAGTAAATGGAGTACCTGTATGAATCCCAATAGATTGTTTTAGTGAAAAATTGGTGTACCCTAGCTGATTAAATACCTATATGAATCCCAATGGAATACCTATTCTTTGTATGGTATCTTTTCCTTTCAAGCCCTAGCTCTTTGATATGTGAAGACCAATGAAAATCAATGGGAGAAAAATAGGTTAGTAGTTAAATTTAGGTGTGACCTTAACACCTCATGTGTTGAGCATTGCCTACATACCAATACTCTGAAGAGAGATCAAACTTCATGTATTTCTCCCATGATATGATTGTGTGTGAATAACCAGTGCAAAATACTAGATGTTGGTATAATACAGGTGTGATTTAGTGCCTTACCCATTACTTGTGACCTTGAAAATGTATTCAGACTTTAGCTCTTGACTATTAGGGTTGTATGTAATCAAAATTAGGTGAAATAGGGAATTTTCTCTCAATGTGCAATTTGAATTTTGATTATTTTAATTATGAATACTCTTCTATGAAAAATGGTTTAAAATTTGTCTATATAGTCATGTCTTTAAAATTCCTTTGAATAGGGCTTATTAGGTACATAGGTTATCTTTACTTTGAATTTGAAAATTAGTTGTTATTTGGCAAGAGGATAAGAGAGGGATTGGACAACAAAATGAGGCACTCTTTTTCAATATGGCATTGTTGTCCAATGAAGATAAATAATGGTGATAAGGGTCTATCATGTCTTGAATGATGGTTAATGTTGATAGCATGATGGATATGTACATTCTAAGGTCATCAATCAGCTTAAAATGGTGAGTCCTTCGTGCATAAGGTTGTTTAAAGTAATCAAAAGGGCCCTATGATAGGTCTAGAGCTAAGTTTTTTAAGGAGTAGTCACAAGTGCATTGTTTTAGCTTAAATGCTAATTTACATGTCTACATTGCTATTAAATAATTTATGAAATATAAAAACCTTAGGATAACAATTGGAAATAACAAATAGGAGAGAAACCTTAGTAAAATAAATGGTTAAAATTTGTATTATCTAATCAATAGGTGGTTTCACTAATATTTTTTATCAAATTTGGTAAATAGATTATTAATTACCTAATTAGATAAACTTATACAAAATCATAATGTAAAAATATGCAATAAATGACATAAACTGATTTGAAACTTTCTATAATTTGAAAGGTATTAAAAGGGGAAAATATTTAGAAGGAAATAACTTAGCTATAAAATAAGAATGCAAGATTATAAGTGCAACTAAGAAATTAAATGTGTAATGTGTAACGACACCATGAATCATGAATAATGTTTCACTTAGATCTAGGACAAGGCTACTAAAATTGAATAGGGATGGTTGACATTATTTTCCTTAGGGCATGCTATCATTTGGTGAGGGTTATTTATGACTGATGTAACATGTTTTCTTTGCATGTATGTTTTGTTTGACTATGTAAGAGCTCTCGATCTATTTTATAAACCATTGTGTATGTCCTTCTTGACTTATAACCCTAACTTGATAAACTAAGAATGATAAATAGAATAAAATAGAAAAGGGGTTAGCAATTAAAGTTTTGTTAGACCTCAACACCCTTTGTTTTGAATGCTACATACATACCAATACTTTGAAGAGGTATTAAACTTCGTATATTTATCCTATGCTATGGTGATGTGTGTGAAATACTAGTAAAATATTATAAATGCTAGTACAATATTGGTGTGATTAAGTGCTTCAACAATGGCATGTGACCTTGGAGGTATATATAAACTTCACTCAGGGCTCCTAAGGCTATGTGGACTTTGAATTGAGAACAATAAGTGTTTTTATCCCAATGTGCAGTTAGATATGATGGTGTTTTTCAATCATCTAAACTTCTAGTGGATAATGGTTAGAAAATGTGGATTTATAGTGATCATTTTAAAATTTATTTGGATGGGACTCACAAACTGTGTAGGATGACCCATTATATAATTTTGTAATTTAATCAAAAAGTAGTTTATTTGGTGAGAGGACATGACCAACAAAATTGGATAGGACTGAAGATTAAAATAATCTAAATGGATCAGCCTTATTTGAAGAGTAGAGACAACTTTACTAAAAGTGTGGATCAGTCTAAAAGTGAGTTAAGGCTATTTGAAAAGTTAGATAGGGATGTTTTCTTAGGGATTAGTTTGTTACATGAGTATTTACAATAACTTTTACAGTTTGATATTTACCGAGAGGTAAATAGTATAGTGGTGAGTTAGTATTTGGTTATTTGAATATATTTTGATAATAATATATTCATTTATAGAATTTGGTTAGCAGGTGATTATTAGTTTGATTCATAATAGGGATGTAACAGATATTGGTGGAGATTATATCTCCCCAATTATAGGAATGGCTTTCCTATATAAATGTAATATCTCATGTTAAGATTTAAAATATTTCTTGTGTTATTGTTTTTATGTTTAGCTTTATTACATAGTGTATGAGGTAGATCTTGTGAAGACTCTAATAAACCCTGCCATCTAGTATTAGAGTGGGGATTCTTCTATGAATTTAATATTTAGTATTAAATCATGAAGGGACAATCCTTTGGAATGTTATCCCTATAGATGTCCTTTTGGTATGAGATTATAATGTTTATTGGGTCACATGAGTAGTTATAATTTTCATTCTTTGCATTTTGTGTGGCTTATCCATGTTTAGATTCTTGTCTTTCATCAACATTTTGATAGTCTACATTTTGAGGAGTTGACATGCTATATTTTCTACTCAACCATCTTCAATCTCTTCATTACACATTTTGGATTTCCAAAGAAGCCAATCCACATTGATCTATCAATAGTCACCTCTCATGGCCTTTATAATAGCATTTGAATTCATAAAACATCTTTGTGCATTTGAATTTGATGTTAGCTCTCATTCCCTTTGCCGACTTGGGATTAATATGTAGTCAAAATATTCATACACTACACTGGTATCCACTTGCATTAAACACACATAAGTTTGTTCTTGACTTCAATTTTGCACCTAGCTTACTCAGTGTTATATCCACTTCAAATGGTGTCATTCATTCTTCATCCCATAAAAAAAACATATAAGATCAGTTATTGCAATAATTAATGATCATTCAATCCGATCAAATTTTTGGTTCAGCCTGAGTACAAATGTTCTCATCACCATACTCATGCCTCATTTAGATCACAAGTCAAGAGTGTTGATCTCCTTGCATCATAGACCAAGTATTTTATTTCGCAATCTCCTAACTTGTCATGCCCTATCTGCTAAAGCTATATGCATCATATTCTTGTTTCACTATTCCTAAGCTCCAAATAGATCTGTTGACACAACCCATGATTTTTGAGTTGTCAAATAACTTTGATGTTTATTATAAATAATATGTTTTTAGTCAATAGTATTTGTTTTAGATTTTAGTTCATTATTTATATGTCAAATAAATAGGAGTGGAGTTAATTAGGTATAATGGTCTAGTCACGAGTTTTGAAAAAGTCACGAGTCAAAAAGAGTATTTTAGAGTATTGTTTTTATGTTTATTATAGTTTTGTGAGTTAAATAACTAAAATATATGATTAATACTTTTATAGTTTTTTTAAAGATAATTCAATAGTCCATTTTTTAGTTTTTATATGTCGATATTAAGAGTCAACATCTATAATGATTCAAGTGTTGAGAGTCGGTTTTATATAAATAAAATGTGTCAAAGTCAAAAATCTTATTTTGTGTACGAATGCATTATCACTTATACACGATGTCCTAAGTCAGATGTCAAAAGTGTCAGTCTTATGGGGGCGATCTCTGCCCAAAAAAATAAATCTAAGCTTCATTGATATTTTAACTAAGTGAAGGAGCTTCATCAAATAGAGGAAGGAGGAAATGAAGGTTAGAGGTTCCAGAGTCTCATGTCAATCACCAATGATAGGGCCTAGAATGTTTTGGTGACATTTTGTGTGGTGTATTTTTTATTATTTTCATTGTGTGTTAACAAAATAAGAACATAAGAATATGCCTGTTCAAGATTTGTAATTTGTGTGTAATTTCAAAACATAATTCTTTGATGTGAGAACATAGTGAAAGGACACAAAACACTAATGTAAGTCAGTTCATAGATCTTGAAAAGGTTTGTGGTAGATCTAGAAAACCATCAGAGGTGAACAGTGGATAGAAGGAGGTTTCTATTCATGTCAAAGTTTATGGTAAACCTGATTAAAACCATGGAAGGAGTAAGCCTTTCTTTGTATCAAGGTCATGAGCCAAATAGGGCATGCCACAAGAGGTGAGCATACTGTAGGTGAGAGAGTGAATGTTTTTGCACCATGTAAAACTAAGGGAGGGAATGTTAGGGATTAGTTTGGTACATGAGTATTTACATTAAATTTTAAATTTTGATACTTACCAAGAGGTAATAGTATATGGGTGAGTTAGTCAGTATTTAGTTATTCGAATATATTATAATAGCAATATATTCATGTATAGTGTTTGGTTAGTAGGTGATTATTAGTTTGAGCCATAATAGGGATGTGAGAGATAATGGTGGAGAATTTATCTCCCCAATTATAAGAATGGTTTTCATATATAAATGTAATATCCCATATGAAGATTTAATATAAAGAAATAATATTATCAGTGTGTTAAAATATTTCCTATGTTATTGTTTGTGGTTGGCTTTATTACATGGTATAGGAGGTAGATCTTGTGAAGACTCTGATAAACACAATCATGTTTATAATTATAATTTATTTAAGAGGTAAGGGTCATCTGCATAATAAGTGAATGAAAGGTGGTCAACGACTGTGAAATCAAATATGAACTAAGTGTGTATAAGGAGTGGTCACAAGTCAATTGTTTAGTAATAAATATTAATTCATATGTCTACATGTTGATTCACCTTTTTGCATCAGTTTTGCATGAAAATGATCCATTTGAATTCATACAAGGTTACTAAGATATTCTACTACCTTGGGTATTGAATGATGGAGTTAAGCACACATTGAGTTCTTAATCACACTCTCCTATCAATGAGGATTAGGGCATGCATAGTCCAATCCAAGTGCTTGAATAAAGAAGAAATTTTCAAGGGTCCTACCTTCTCCAATCACCAGTTTTGCATTAGAAAACACAATGGCTTGCATACCCAAACATGTGTATTCATTCCTTGTTAATTGATCTATAAGTTTATTATCTTTACATTTATATTTCTATCCTAAGTAATGACTGATTTATACATGTTTCATTTTAGGGTTTGCATGAAGCATAATTCACCTTGTGGCCTACGTTCGAGACTATTCTTCATAGGTAAGTTCAAGCATATCTCTTTTCATTTTCACTCTAGTAATTTTACTTTGTTACAATACTAAAATATAATGGGAGAAAATTTAGACATATAAATTAACATTTATTGCTAAAACATTGCACTTGTGACCATCCTCTTATACACACTTAGCTCATGCCAATCCCATGGTTCTTGACTTCCATTCCATGTAAATTAAAATTTATTATTAAAACAGTGCACTTGTGACCATTCTCTTATACACATTTAACTCATGTCAATTCCACAATCCTTGACTACCAATCTTTTACTTTTATGCAGATGACCTATACCTCAAAGTAACTAATGATTACTAAATGTTCATATTCCTCATTCCAAATAGCCCAAGTTCATCCCTAAAATAATCCACACTTCTAGATTAGTTGTCTTTGCTCCTTAAACAAGGTCGCTTCTTTAATATTATCCCACTCATCGGTAGCATCTAAATCTTTCAATTGCATCCTCCCTCCAAATAATAACTAGTTGTTCAAATTCAAATTCACCTAATAAGTCATCCTGCATGTTTCATGAGTCCCATTCAAAAGAATTCTAAAATGATCACCATAAAGACATATTTTCTATCCATTTGTTCACTAGAGGCTCATATGATTGAAAAACACTAGGATATCTAACTACACATTGAGAGGAAAACACTTATTCTTTCCAAATTAGAGTCCACACAACCCAAGTAGTCATGAGCTAAGTTTGAATACACCTCCAATGTCACAAGTCATTGTTAAAGCACATAATTACACTAGGATTACACCAACGTATAACATTACACCAGTATTTTACACACACCACCATAGCATGGGAGAATCGTATGGAGTTTTATCCCTCTTCAGAGTATTGGTATGTAGGAAGCAGTCAACACATGAGGTGTTGAGATCAAGCACAACTATAGCCACTAACCCCTTTTTTCCATCTATTTCGTTTATCCATCATTCTCTATTGAGTTAGGTTCCAAGTGAATAAGAAAGCATATAGTGGCTTCTGCAGTGAATTATATATATTCAATCATGCACACAAGACTTACAGGGGAAGGCGCATCGATCTATTTTTACATAAAAATTAAATTCCCTACTGGACGCTGGTGCGCCATACAAACACCACTGCAAGCTGACCTTGCCCAAAGAGTGTGGCCTTGTGTTAGAGAGATGCGAAGATGTATTCTTAATTCACAATGATCTCACACAACCATACAGTCAATTTCATCGTCACAGATCCAGTGCTACATGCTTGATTTTCCAATTAAATTGTTCTTCTTTGATACTTTTTTTCTTTTATTACATTTCTATATTTAACAAGCTACAAATTAATTTATATGATTTATTATATATTTTATTCATTCTAAATTTACATAACAATTTTTCCTTCTCCCAGTTTTTAATAAACCATTTACATAATCATTTATAATTTTTTTTAGTATGTGAATAACATCTTATCCTAAATGAACTATAACACTTACATATTTATAAACTATTAAATTCAACTTAAAACCTTACGTACAAACTGACTTTTAATGTTGACAAAAATACATAAAACATTAAAGTACAATCATCAAATTAATAACCTCCTACAGTTACCAAATTTAACCACCACCACTCCCAAATATTACCATTATAAGCTACACGTATCAAACTAATTAATTTCAATTTAGTGAACATGCATAGCCCACCTTTTTGATTCGTTAAATCCGGACTTCCACTATAAGATACCCGTATTTTTTACTGGACGAATATGGAGGCCATTTTAAATTTATAAAAAGGAGCCCGTCAAATTTAACAGAAACGACAGAACTGACAGCCAAATTTCACGGTCCGAATTGGCGCCTAAAATTGTACCACGCTGCCCGTACGCAAAACAAATTTATTCTGGATGGATAATTTGTAAGGTCGTTAATCGCGCTAAATACGGTATGGTGGGTGCCCACGTCGTCTACGTTGACATTATGCATGCGTATGCCTCCCATGATGGGAGCCGCGCCAATTACGATGGGCCATGCATGCATCGTACACGCCATCCATGCCGCGTTCCCATCATCGTCGCCATGATTTCGACACGTGTGAAAGAGAAATTGCTACGCGTCAGTTTGACAAATGTTTAACGTTGTCGGCATGTTTGTAGGGTCGTTAGCCTATTGAAGATTGATTAATAAAGAAAGGGGCTTTGACAAATAAGCATGCAAAACGTGTGCATGGGGATTAAAAGTTCGTTCCTAGAGTCCACACTCGCTGATGATAGCCACCACAACAATAGTAATTATAATCATGAAAATTGTATTACTAACCTTGAAATCAAATCATACCAAACTTGACCCAGACAAATATGTAGTGGTTAATCTATTCTTGATCCTCAAATATGTAGTGGTTAATCTATTCTTGATCCTCACAAATATGTAGTGGTTAATCTATTCCTTATTCCTCCCTGGGGTAAATAAAATGTTGGGTGGCAATGTTTTTAGGGTTTACTTGTCGAACCTCTTTTATGGAGGTACTTTTGATTCATGTTCGCTTAATGTTAGATCTTAAATATTTTTTTATAGGGTTTAATGGGTCAAGATGGACGTTCATTATAAAGTGACTATAGAGTAGGCGATTTCAAAACTTTATATAATATTTTTTTAATTTAAGGATTGTGTATATCTTTATTGATTAAAAAGGTTGTGTATTAATTAGACAAAAATAATAAAAAATGTCTCTGATAAGATGTTTGTTATGAAATACGGCTTATTTTTTTAATTCTCAAGGTTATATCAATATAATTGTATATATATTAAAGATCTAAAGCTTTTGTAGTCCATATTATGAGAAAATAGTCTTTTTTGTATTGAAGAGTGCTTATATATTTAATTAAACAAGATATGGTACAATATTAATTATACAAAAAAAGCAGGTGGAAAAGTCACACCTCACAAACATAATCACATCGAGGGTAAAAACACCTCGAAAAAAGTCAAAAAATGATCATACTCACAAAAAAAATGTCACATCAACAGTTTGACAGCAAAGTAGAGAGAACAAGGTACAAATAATAATAAAGAGAACAATTAAGCAATCGTACCATACATGGACATTGAAGGAGGTGAAGGAGATGACAAGCCCCGAGGCTTGAGGGCAAAAACACCTCGGAAAAAGTCAAAAAATGATCATACTCACAAAAAAAATATCACATCAACAGTTTGACAGCAAAGTAGAGAGAACAAGGTACAAATAATAATAAAGAGAACAATTAAGCAGTCGTACCATACATGGACATTGAAGGAGGTGAAGGAGATGACAAGCCCCGAGGCTTACCACCCCTAAAAATAGTCTTTTAGAAAATACTCTATTTATGATGTTTTGTTGTTAAGATTCAGTTTAACTTTACCCTTGTCTCATGTATCTTTGCATTGGAGTTTTTTTTCATTTTGTGCATATAAGACCATATTTAAGTGATGTAGTTTGTCAAATACTTTCATTTATTTCTAATCAATCACTCGTTTACTTAATAATTAAGTTAAACAAAGTTAGAAATAAGCAAAATTGTTAAGGAAAGTAACTCCATAAAGCACATCTAAATAAATAGACTTTCAATATCCAAAAAAACATGTTTAATAAAGAAGACATTATATAATTAAAGACAATTCAAAATAAAGAACATTTGTAATAAAAATCAAAATAACATTTACATATATATTTTAAATATAACTCACATGACATTAGTCATTTTACAATTATTGTTAATTCATTGTTGAATTTACTCTTATTACAAATGTTCCACATCTAAAACAATTATTAATACATTAGAACAACCTTGAAAGATTATGCCATATGTATTTATAATACAAAAGATATATTTTTTTAAATTTTCACAGATTCATCTATGTTTGACTCAGTTTTCATATCATAAATCATGTCTTCAATACATTTTGGCAAACTAAAATATTGTGTAAAGGTGTTCTAAAATACTTCCATATTCAACCCACATTTTAGTCAAGGGTTTTGTCAAATAGTTTATATGCCTTGTATGTGCTTCCACATTTTGCAATATATCTATTTATCATAAATGAACTATGATTCACATATGTGTATATAGATGTATATGGTTATTCAAAGTATGAATTTTGACATGAGATATATATTTTGTGGTTGTTTAAGGTATAAGTGTCAATAACAAGTATATAATATGTGATTGTTTAATATATGAATATTAGATAACAAATATATTTGCTTTTTGCAGTGGTTTGTTTACTGAATTTTTATTGTTGATGGATTGCATATTTATGTTTTTGTTTGAACATAAATAATTTATAATTATTTTTTCTATATATTTTAATTATCAAAATTAAAATAAACATAAAATTTTATATAACCTATACCTTTCATTAATTGTAAGGTTTATTTATTTATCATTTTTGAGTGCAAAGCTCTACCAATTGTTATTTAAATGTAAGTTTACTTATGAAGATGTAGTTAGATATGAGAATGATTAGTTGTTAAACATGTACATAGGCCACAAAAATGGAAGAAACAAATTTCATATGTTGATATTAACAAGGGTAGTTTTTCAAGAAGAAAAAAATGGATCACAAACTTATGTTGAAAAAGAAGAAGGAATATGATAAAGAATTATGAATTTACTGTTGTAATGGCAAGAATCTCATGTTGCACTTGAATTAGACCTTTATAAAAAGTCAGACAAATATCTTACAACTTTCATATCTAGTCAAATATGCACCAACTTAGGGGCAATGTTCCCTCTTTTGAAATAATTACATTTTCTAAATAGGGAGAAAACAATTCGCATGAAATATACGTTATTCAAGTTGTGGAAGAATGTCATGCAAGAAACCTTGAACTCGTAAGATTGGATCCAAGTGATGAAGAACTAACTCTTTACACTATTAATAATGACTCCTGAACAAAGGAATATTTTTGTTTCGTTTCATGTGCATATGGTGTATAAAAATGAGGAAAAAAAGATCATGTTGCACAACCCATCTATAATAATAATAATAATAATAATAATAATAATAATAATAATAATAATAATAATAATAATAATAATAATAATAATAATAATAAATCTCTTATTAATTTGAATGAAATAGAGGAAACCAAACATATAGGAATAATTAAGAAAGGTTATTATGTAGGGTGAATTTTGGATGTTTTCCTTTTAACTAGAGATGGTTTTTCATTATGATTGATACACATCAAATGATGCATCTAAACACTATTTTGTTACATAACACACATCCATTTGATTGTGTACATAAGACATATCCATTAGATTGTGTACATAAAATATATCAATTTGATTGTTACATAACACATATCCATCTAGACAATATTTTGTTACATAACACATATCCATATGATTTATTACAAAAACTTACTAGGATTGTCAATAGAAGAGTCTTTATGCATTGTGTACCCTACTAAAGTTTTTGAATGCTTTTAAAATGTTTGTAACGACAACACATTCAATTGGACAAGGATATTTGAAAGGTAAGAGGATATTGTTGGTAGAGGCCACCAAATTCTTAAAGTTATGGATTTACATCCCCGAAAGGTGTTTTATATAAAATAGGATTTCTTGATACTATCTAATATTATTGATGATATATGATTATTTTATTATTATTCAGTCATACATAATTGCCATTTTAATTTTAAAAAATAACAATCAAACATTTTAATGCTAAATATTCTCATGATTCTCTGAGGTGTTGTTGATTTTTTTGTTAGTAAGAAATCCATTAGAAGGTGGAACCCAACAATGTGAAAGGGGGAATACTTTTTTCTTGATTTATTGTTATAAACAATGTTGATCATGAAGTTTTGATTGCTAAATTAACTACATCTATAGAGTATGACATAATAAACACATTACCTTCATACCTTTGATTATCCTAATTATATTGACAACATCATTACAATGTTCAAGAAATATGACACAAGGTGTTCAATCAACTAAATTTTCATAACATGATACACAAATGAATCTTATATAGAGGTTCATTGTTCAAATGATAACTTCATGTTTACATTTAAATTTATTACTATCCATTCCATCCACCTTGGAATTGTGAAGAGAAACTAGTCTTTGGAGTTTTTTGTTGAAAGATATGAAAATCTCAATGAGGTTGTATTTTATACATGACTCATTATCCATAATAGATTTTTATATATCATTTGATTCAATTCACCAGATACAACCTCTAGATAAATGGTGAGTAGGAATGACATCTAAATTTTGATATTTTCAAGATTGCAATCAATCTCGAGTGGATTTATTTTTTTCATGGGATGTGTATCAATGAGATCATTTCTTTTGTTGTTATGGATTTGGTATGATGAGCAACACACCCCATCTTGAAAAATAAACATTCATGATTTATTAATAAAATTTGTCACACCAATATAGATTTTACACTATAATTCAATATGTATATTTTTATAAATAATTTTTTGAGGGGTTCAAAGGTTGTGGCTTCTTAGTTTGTATTTTTGTAGTAGTTTTTTAGTGGCTTGGGTTAAACTCCTTAAATTTATTCTATTTTTTAAATCACATATAGGGCCAAAAAACCTTGTCTTAAATCTATGCGTATATGAGAGTAATTAATAATAGTTCCAAGTAGCTATAATTTTAGTATATTCTCAAATAATTTTTCAAAACTAAAATTAAAAAAATATAATCCGTTATAATGTGATGATATTTGTTTAACTCTAAAAATCTAGAGTTGGAAGTATCTAGGGTTAAGAATATAGAAATAAATAAGCACAAGGGTGATAAACAAATCTATAGCATGCCAATTAATTATGAAACTCATATAGAATATATACTAAATTTATTATGCTAATATATGATAAAAATAGAAAGTACAACTATGATAGATATTACAATGATAATGAAAACAAGGTACTTAATTGGTTTTGATGCTAATGTAGATATGAATCTAGAACATGTAGGAAGTAGACTGAAAGAGTATTTTGGAATAGTAGCCAAATTCTAGATTACATGCCTACGTAATTTAGACACTTGCATCAACCTTAGATGGTTACATTAACACTAGTTTTTAAGTTATATGCTAGTTTCCTATATGGAATACGTATTGAAATAGGATATAACGACCTGGATGCTTATGGGTTTTTTATCACCTTCACTCTAGTGCATTCATATCTAGGTCATGGATCGTTACTCCGTGTCAAATAATGAAACTCTATTTCTTCCTCCTCATAGTGGATGTGGAAAAAATGGGTTAATGGGCACACAGTGTCGAGCTACTCCAAAGACCCCTTTATCAATGAGTGTTGCCTACATAGCCAATAATTTGAAGAGGGCCTAAGACTTATGTAGTTCTCCCCTATGTGTTGGCTTGTGTGTGAATCATGCAATTTGATAAGCAAGTACAATAGTGACCTCACTTATAACTTGGTAAATATAGCTTTTGGGATGCTCCTTTGGTACTTTAGACCTGTGTATGTGTTTTTCCTATGACTAATATGAGAATAGCAAAAAATAAGGAAGCTTTGATTTATCAAGTGCTTGATTGAATGCTTTTGATAAGTTGTCTTAGTATGTGCTAGTTTTAGGTATGAGTGAGTGTTGATATTGTATTTATACTAATCCCTTTGGAGAAATAAATCACATTAAATCACTTAGGCTGACCATTAGGATACATTTTTGTTGGGGTTGTTTTCTTTAATTTATCATAACTTTCCTTAGGTGCACATTAAAATGACTAAAAACCCAATGTGATGGCGTGCTGACATATCACACAAGAACAAGTTATTGTGTGCTCACCCAAAGCATGCAACAAGGGACTAATTCCCATCAGTTTTTTCATGTGAGGGTGTGCTAATAGACAAGAGTGCTTGAACACATACACTTTTCTATTCTCATTCCATAATCATTCTTAACAATTTTATTACATAATGATCGAAAAGAAAAAGAAAGCATAAATGGTCACTATGATCTTCAAATTGATTAACTGGAAAATGACATAAACTATAACTAACAACATTATATCCATAGTCTTTAGAATAGCCATATTAAGGTAACATAGGTTCCATTCATCCTATTAATAAGTGATTCAAAGATTACATAATCCAAGTGTATGGTGCAACTCACTCGTATAACTCTCAATATTATCCAACTGAGTATAATAATAATAATGCCAACAACAATATCCTTAATCACATCAACAACCTTACAAAATTGTATCTAGGGGTATTTATACTTGGTTTTACCTGATCAATCAATTACAATAATAATTATACTCATAGTGACCTGCCAATGATCATCAACACACTTGAGTCATGGTAGCCAATTACATTGATTTTTTAAGGAACTAGGCCTTTATGCCCCTATATTATCTCTTTGGTGTGATATCCTCATCACCAAGTTCCTATCTTCCCATGAGTCAGTGCTAGATTCATGTTTTAATTAGTCTCTTTCATCCTTGTGAATTTCTCCTTAACCATCTCTCACTTTTTGCATGTTCACCAAGTCTTCTTCTTCATTTTGAGTCCTTCATTCATAGGGTTCTCTATTTATTATGCACATTCATTCAGACTTGGTCCTCCCACACCATAGACTCTCTTGACATGGTCTTCTATATCGTGCCTCTTCGCACTAGTTATTCCAAAAAGGACTTAGCCAAAATTTGGGGTCCAACATGATTCCAAACTACACCATTAGTCTATCCCAGACTAAGCATTAGTCTCAAGCTCTACCAAAAACTCATGGTCATTCTGCTTGATCTACTTCTTGATACCTTCCCAATGTGATAAGGTAATCAACATCTTGATCATTTTTTATTCAAGTATCATTTTTAGCTTCTTAGTCTCCTTATGTTAGTCAAAACATTCACCTACTTTATTTACCAAACATTCAAGGGATGTAGAAACATCCTTATGAATGCTCTCAAGTGTAGTGAAATTAGTAACAACCTATCCTTGAAGTGTCATAAAGTTAAAATTTATTTCTTAACCATGGGCACTTATTATTTCTTTCATGACATCCATATTTTTAACTGCTTTGGCATGCTTTGAATGGTCTTTATTAGCAAGGTGTTATCAGTCAATTATTATTACTATATTTATTCTACTTGAAACTGAGTTTCTAAAACCTTGCTGGGCCACACCATATTTTCAAAAATCCCATCTAAAATGGGAATAGTATTGCCAATTCTATGCAAGACTCTCTTGCACACCTCCATAACTTCCATGAACTACTTTGTTGCCCAAGTTTGTTCATCCTAGGGGTCAAGTTGTTCTTTACAACATTTTAATAGGAGCTCCACCAAGGTCTCCAACTTATCTATTTCCTCACCAGATAAGGGTACTTCATCCATGAGTGTTGGTTCTTATCTCAAAATTACCTTACATATATTCAATGTTTTAACTTTGGCAGTTGACTCTACTTCCAACTAGCATTTAATCTCATCCAGCTCTTCCTTCATCTTTGTCCTAGCTATGACCTCATTCTTATACATCACCACCATCTCAATGTGTTTCTTCTTGGCCCATTGTGCATTATACTCTATGAAGGCATTTTACTTTGCAACCTCAATTGATAATTTTAAGAGTGTCACACTAGCCTATACAAGGTTAAGCTATTGTGGATCTACCCAAAGGGTATCGGGAAGCACCACTACTTCTAGATCCAATATGAGGCTATCAAAGGGCATCTCAAATTGGCATTATTTATTATACATATCAAGGAAGAATGAAATCTCCTATCAAGTCTGATCAAATGCATCCTCCCATGAAAAATGAGAATACATATATAAAATCTTGTCAGGCATGAAGGGTCATGGTTGCATCAATATTTTCTATTCTCAGAATAGAATCATCAACTGGCTCCGTCCCCTTAGAGGGATCTTACTCAAGTATTTAAACATCCATGTCTTTACCTTGGTAAGTAGCCCCGATGTCAATCCCACTCATTATTAAAACTATTTCAAAACCATCCCTCTCTTCACCAAGTATATCTTTAACTTCCATTTGTGCCTCCTCCAGGGTGGTATCTTCACATCGTGCTAGTGAAGGTGTATTCTCAAAATCAAGAATGAATTTCTTTTCTTATGCAACAAATTTTTCTATGTTTCCTTTTGAAATCTCTATTTTCTCTTCTACATCGCCATCCTTAAGTGTCACCATCTCTTGTTGTACGAGAATAGTCTATATTGCTATCTTTGGGCCTTTAGGTTGACTAACTAATGGATATGCTTATTTAGTGGTATCTGGGCAATATTTTTCCTATTTGAAGGTTCTGGCTAAGTTCTTATACTGACATCATGCCCTGAACACTTCTTTTCTCACACTGGTTTTAGAGGGAGTCTTTCTATTTCATTCTCCCTGAAGATTTCTTCTTGGGTTTTAACATGTAGAATAAAGAATGAATTAAATTACCCACCAAAGTTTGTTGAAATTTAATGTCGATTTGTCTGACTCCATATTTTCCTTATATATTTTATTCCTAGGATATACGTATAGTTGGTAAAGGGTGTGAGTCTCTGATTCAATCTTTTCTGTAGTAATGTTCATCGACCACACATCATATATCTAGTTAATGATCTTCATGAGGTATCATGTCGTGAAAGCATATGGTAACTTGAGCCATGTAGATAACTCTCTAGAGGGATCCATCTAGATGTACACAAGATAAATTTTTTGCTTAAAAAAAAACTTGGCCTGGTCTCTAACTTATATAGGTAAGTCCTTTGTAATGTACCACTCATTCCCAAAGGTTTCTTTTATCTCATCATACCATCCCTTCATTTTAAATTTATGCGATGGGGTGATTGGTCCAAGGTAGGTAAATGCTTTGTACCACTTTGTGTGGGACTTATTCTCAAGTGGGTATGTTCATTGAAGCTCTAAAGAGGTGTAGTTGGGTACACCAATCTCATCGAACACCATCAATAATTAGAACAGGCCCAAAACAAACCTTTGGTTGGGTATACAATAGGATTTTCCACTCCTCTATGATCTTGGTAGTGAATTATTGTGCCTAGTTATACTTTATCCCCTTGATGACCTATTAATAAACATAAAGGTGAGCCATATCCACCTCTTTCCATCTATCTTTGCCTCTAACCTTGGTCATTGTGATACACATGCCCAATTTGAGGGTTGGATCTTAAAGACTTGTGATGTGCATGGCATGGCCTTATTTTTAGTATTCAAGCACCATGGCAGTCTTCTCTATCTCATCCTAGTCCTCCATGTCATAGGCAAGGTCTATGCCTAAGCATTGCAACCCTGTGACTTTATTGATTCATTTTGTTGTAATTCTCATTTGGCACCTAATAAAATATTTATAATCCTCATGCACCTATGAGATCAAAAAATTCACTACTTCAATTGGATTTCCAAAGTAAGGAAGATTAAATAGTTGGAAGAGATTAACATCATTTAAAGCATTGAGTATATTCAAGTCATACACCAGCTCATTTCTAGTGTTTTGGCACTCTACCTTGTAGTTGTACCATAACTTTACTTCATTTCTAGGCTAATGGTGATTGTAATCAAAGACATTTAAATTTGGCACATTGGACATCCAATTTTATACATGTATTATTGTCTCTTGGTATTTCATCTCTTCAATCATTAATGGGGGTGGAGGGGGCATAATAACTTTCTTCTTTGCCTGGTGTGCTAATTTTATCTCTATGTATCTCACACGTGCTCCAAGTTCTTCAAGTGATTCTTCTCTAAAAAGTAAAGTCTCACCACCCACAATCAACTCTTCTTCCTATATAATTGTAGGCAATGGTTCACTTCATTGGGACTTTTTCTTTAGCCACATCACCCTTCGTGGAGCCTGAAGGTTAAGGCATGACCATCCAATATTCCCAAAGGAATATGTAGTTGCTTGTTTAACTTTGATTCTCTTGTTTCAATACCCTACAATGGTAGATGTCGATCGATGTAACCTACAACTTTGAAAAATATGTGCTTCTTTACAATTCTCCTAAAACTATATCTATTCCCCTCAGCTAATACACTCTACAATACTTGAAATTAACTTGAATATATCACTTTGCGCTTGTCTAGAAGCTTGGAACTTATTATCTAATAACTTGAATAGACTTCTTCAGATATGTGAGTTTTTAATCATATCAATAGTAAAAAGTGAAATTTACCCTACTTAACCTTTTATACACTTGAGGGGGTAACTTGAATTTACTACCCCCTACCTCTACCATCACTTCACAAAGTAAATGCAAATATTAGTATTGTCATAATGCAGTTTTGCACACTTGACATTATCATTACTCTGATTACATTAATTACATGTCGCTTCCTATGCTTTTCCCAATGTGCATGATAACTATAATGAATTTGAATATTATCCATTCTAAAGGTGGGAAGCTTTCTTTACCTCATCTAGCTTGTGGTTATGCGCCACATCTTACATACCCTTTTATATTTATGCATTTTTAATTACACACTTACGATCCCATACGCATTCCCATTGACCATATCATGGTGCTCCATAGATGTAACACCCCTACCCCAAACTAAAATTTGTTTTTGGTACTCCACAACAAAATAACAAATCATAAAACCAAATTTATGACACTAAAACTACTCAAGTTCATGAAACTAGTGTCATGCTTTATTGAAAACAATGGAAATCATAGACTAAGCTAATGGCATATGCCTTATTATTACAAAAATTAAAGACTATTTTAAAAAGTATGGTCTTAATTGACTATCATTGAAATGCCCAAAAAGGAATTAGCTATCTAGCCACTTTAATCTGCATGCACTGGTAGGACAAATATTATGAATGATGAAAGGGCCATCCTAGTGTACACAAAGATTTTGAGAGTAGTGTGTAAACTTGGAGTCATATAATAATACTTGCATACCAACATCAAAGTCTTATTCTTTAGATGGTGATCATGTCATTCTTTCTATTTGCATTTCTCCACTTCCTAACTTTAGTGTGCAATAAATCGAGTCTCATCTAGATGCAACAAAGCATTGAGGCATGCTTTTAAGTATGCTTCATAATCTAGTTAACTAACACATGTAATTCAAAGAAAATGAATAAGGAATTCCATAGGAAGAACTACTTCAATACCAAATACAATATTGAATGGTGTGCTCTTGTTTAAGTGCTTGTAAGTAATTCCATTGTAGTCTAGTTAGTTAAGATATATTGATTTCACCTAGATGACTTGAGTTCAAGTCCTGACAATAAAACTAAAATGTTGGGGTTGCTTTATTTACTTTATCATAACATTCCTTAGGTGCAGGCTAAAGTGACTAAAAACTCAATGTGTTAGCACACTGGCATTTCATGTAAGAACAAGTTAACACACACTCACTTGAAGCATGTAGTAAGGGACCAGTTACCATCTTTTTTATCAAGTGAGGGTGTGTTAATAGATAGGGGTGATTAAACACATAATTTTCTATGGTCGTTCTATAATCCTTCTTAACAAGTTTATTGCATAATGATTAAAAATAAAAATAAATCATAAATGGTCACTATGATCCTAAACTCGATTAACTGAACAACACCATACAAGATAACTAATAACATTATATCCATAATCATCAAAATATCCATATTAAGGTAACACAGGTTTCATTCGTCATATTAATAAGTAATTAAAATATTACATAATCCAAGGGTATGGTGTAACTCATTCATATAAAGCTCAATATTATCTAACTGAGTACAATAACAACAATGTCAACAAAAATATCCATCATCATATCAACAACCTTATAAAGTGTTATCCAGGGGTATTTATACTTGGTTTTTCTATGACTAAGCAGTTACAATCATAATTATACTCATAGTGACTCACCAATGATCATCAACACACTTGAGTCATGGTAGCCAATTACATTAATTTCCTAAGGACCTAAGCCTTTGTGCCCCTATATTCTCTCTTTAGTGTTGGATACTCATATTTGAATGCCTATCTTCTTGTGGGCAAGTACTAGATTCATGCTTGACTTAGTCTCCTTTATCCCTGTGAATCACTCCCTAACTATCTCTCATTTCCTACACATTCACTAAATATTTTTCTCCATTGTGAGTCCTTCATTATTGGGTTTTACATTTATTATGGACATTCATTCTGACTTGGTCCTCCCACACTATAGACTCATGCACCATCATCTTCTACATCATGTCTTTTCACATTAATTTTTCCAAAAATGACTTAGCCAAAATTGGGGGTCCAACATTTTTATTTATAAATTATATGACTTTTAAGGCACTAGACACTTACTTTGGAGAAGGACACTTGCATTGACACATGTCTCTGTCTGGGATGCAAGTGTCCATGGAGTAGGAAAGTAGGTATCCATGGAGTAGGAAAGTAGGTACAGACTCAAAACTTGTAGATAAATAAGATAAGCAAGTTTTTATCATTTTGGGTAAGAGATAAGGCCTGGGTCATTGATATAATACTAGTCAAACTAAGAGATACGTAAGGGGAATAAGAGAGAGCATATGTAAGACTTTCCAAAGTGAGAAAGGTCTATAACTAAGAGGAACAACCAAGGTCTAAATTTGTTGAGTGTACAGGACTGAGGTGTTATATAATTAAAAAATAGTGTCTACATTTTCCCACCTATTTAACCCTAAAATGAAATGTAGGGGTATGTATTTCACTTTAACCTTAGGATTAATAATATAGAATAGAAATAACATAAGGATGATAATCAAATCTATAGCAGGCTAATTAATGTTAAACTTAGATATAAGCATACACTGAATTTATTATGTTGAGATAGTCTAAATACATAAAGTACAACTATGCTAGATATATAAATGAAAAAGAATAGAATTAATTAGCTTATTTTGATTTTAGTTCAGTTCTAGATCTAGAATAGGATGAAAGTAGGTAGGAAGAATTTTTTAGAACAATTGTTCGATTCTAGATCTGGTGCCTCTAACTATCTAGACAGTTGTACCAGCCTTGGACAGTTGTGTCAATGTTATTATCTAAGTTTAATAATAGTGTCCTATATGAAATATCAAGTGAAACAAGATGCAACCACTTAGATGATTCTTGTTTTTACTTCACCTTTGATTTGGTGTATTTAAATTTAGGTCATGGATAGTCACTCTTTGTGAAATGGTAAAACCCTAGCTTTCCATCCTCAATGTGACCTTGGGGAAAAATGGGTTAGTGGGCACATGATGTTATTAAAAGATGTTTCCTACATAACCAATACTCTAAATAGGGCCTTAGACTCATGTAGTTCTCCTATATGTGTTGGCTTGTGTGTGAATCATGCAATGTGTGTAAAACAAGTATAACGGTGGCCTAGTTTGTAACTTGGTAAATTGGGATCTTGGGCTGATCCTTTAGTAATTAAAACCTATAGATATGTTATACCTATGACTAGTATATAAATAGGGAAGCTTTAATCAATTAAATGCTTTATAGAGTGATTTTTGATAAGTTCATTGGTCTCTTTGGTTTTTTCTAGGTTTCATAGGTGAGGAATGAATAAGGGTTGATATTATATTTATATCAATCCTTTTGGAGTAATAAGTCACATTAAAGCACTTAGGATGACCATTAAGATATGTTTCATTTGAAAATTAGATGACTTAAGATATGTTTCCTTTAAAATTTATAGTTTAAAGGAAAGGAATAAGTATTTGGGTGTGTATGCATACATTGTCTTTGTTTAAGTTAAATTTGAGTGCTTTGCTAGTGACTGACATGCAACTAAGAGCATGTTACAATGTAAAATCAATACATATAATCTCGGTTAAAATTACTTTAAATGGATTGAAATGAAAGAGAAAGGTTTAGGATTACACCTATATGTCAATGTAACTACCTTGCATATTGGCAAGTTATTTTGCAAAAGATGTATCATTGTAAGGCTCTAAAATTGAAATTAGGATACATATAGATAAATATTTAAACTGCATATATCTAGAGAGAGAGAGAGAGAGAGAGAGAGAGAGAGAGAGGAACATGCCAACAACTTTAGAGTAAAAGTAAGTTGCCACTTGGCAGTTGAGATTAACTCAATCATGCAACCCAATGATAGTTATAACTTGGTGAAGTTGGATGATCAAGTCCAACTTAAAAACTTATCAAGATTGAGTGATATGATCACCTCAACCATACCAAAAGGTGAACTGAATACTATAGTAGATAGGCTCAATATGGTCCATAAAATTCTATGGGGTATCGATATGTACAATGGTTTTAGAAACTAAAACTGATTTAGACTTTGTAATGTTAGGTACATGTTGCATAACATATACACATTAGATATGTCTCATGCTAAAATAAAGTATAAAAATGGTCCCAATGTATAGAATTATATCACAACTATGAATCCAAATCATATAATTATGTGTTTTGGCTGATTTAAATAACTGTGCAAGTGTGGAGGACATGCTTCCAAAACATGCCCCCACTATATATGGATAAATCTAAAAATTGACATAAGTACCAATGTGTAGGACATGTTTGACATACCCCTCACTATAAATTTGAGATGTTGAATACTAAATAGGTGTAGAGAACATGCTTCCAAAGCATTCCCCCACCAAATTTGAGAACTGATATAAGTATCATATATTGAATAAATGTGGAGAACATTCTTCCCAAGCTTGCCCCCACTAAATCTAAAAATTGTGAGTGTGTGGAAGCCATGCCCATATGACATGCCCCCATTGAATATGTAAATTAATATAAGTACCAAATATTGAATGAGTGCAGAGAACATGCTTTCAAAGCATGCCCCCACTATAATCTAAAAACTTTGAATATGTGGCAGCCATGTCCATATGACATGCCCCCACTAAATCTGAAAATTATGTCAAGTGTAGAGAACATGTATCTATGGCATGCCCCCACTAATATTCCCCCCCTTTGAGGTGAGATAAAAAAATAGGAACTAGGAGTTACCTCACCTCAAAAGGGTAAGATAACTATAAAATTTGTGGATGTAACCATGTGGCATATATAAGTAACATGTCTAGGTAAATATATCATTGAAGTACATAAAACCAATCTGATCACATGTAAATCTAAGATGCATGATAGATATCATGGCAATGTCTAGATAGTAATAGTACAATATCAACAAGCAAACAAGTACACACATAGGAGTACTCAAAATCAAGTCAACAAGCAATGGACTAAAGAGACCATAAACAAGAAGCATGTTTAAATTTTGCACAATCGAAGGGACATGACTTAGTCAAATGTTCATGAAAGCAAGAATGACATATTCAAATGCCCATACCACAACCAATGACATGATGTAAGTTTCAAAGAAAACATACATAGGCATGGGGGCCATAAGGAAATGAATATATTCAAATTCTTGAACAAGCAATACAAGACACTCAAATAAGTGCATTAAGTAAAATATAAGCAACTAGCATAAACATGTCATAGTATCCCATGGATCTAATGTGTTAGGAAAAATATGTCAATCGTATAGCATATGAATTACCTTGTGTAAGATATTGTGTGACCTGTAAATTTTGATCAATATGCTAAATACGACAATTTAACCCAAAATACACAATACACCTATCAGGAGATATTATAGAAATAATAAGAAACTCTTACTGATTCCTTGCTCCAACTAGCCTCCCTCCAAGATTTTCAAGCAGATTTTTCTAATTGTAAATTACCATGGACTCATAATTCTAGCATTATGATGGCTTGATTTATAGATTGAGATGAATTAGTTGATCAAATGGACATGAAGACTCTATGGATTCAATGGTTGGTTGTGATTTCTATTTGATCATATGGACATGGAGATTTTATGGATTCATGAGTTACCTTCAATGGAGCAGAGGCTTGCTTATATAAGCCATGGGATGGAAAATCAATGTCTCTATTTAATCTTGAGCTATTGAGATCAATGGCTAAGTATTTTCTAAGGAATTTTTAATCCCTTGAAAGCCTTTAGAATAGAGGCTTCTAGAGGGGGAAGGCTAGTTAGAGGGAATTTTAGAGTTGGAGGATTATAGAATCCTCTTATGGATTAATTAAGATTAAGTATGGGATTAGATAGGGATTTAGTGGGTGATTAGGGATTAGGGGTTTAAGAGAGCCTAAGAATAGGATGTAGGTGGGTAAGTGGGTCATGAAAATTTAAAATTCTCAAACAATTGATAAGTGGGGTTAGGATAAGATAATGGGTATTTTAGGATAATTAATTGATTAGTAGGGACTAATAAGGTTAGTAAATGAGGAAATGTTGAGGGGGGGTATTAGATAAATGACTAGGAAGGGGATAAATTAGTGGGATTAATTGGAATAATTAAGGTTATTGGATTAAAGTGCATATATTTTTCTCCTCTTTGAAAGGGCATTGTGAGTAGAACAAAGTGGAAGGGGTAATGGTATTTCAAAGAAAAACTATTTCATATATGAATGTTAGTATATTATGTTAGTGGGTATGATGCCCCCTCAAGGGGACATGCAGGGAAGAATGAGATGGAGGGGTAGGATGTGATGGATATATGAAGGGATGGGATGATATATGTTAGATAGATGATGAAGAAGATGAATTCAACTTGAGAAATGAGCTACAGATTGATGATGCCCCTGGCAAAGACTTATGCATAGGAAGTGAGAATGACCATGTTATGGTTATCAACACATCCCAAGGGGGAATCAACCATAACCTGAGGATGATAAGATAAAAAGCCACAAGATTTCAACATATTCCAAGAAAGGACACATGCAAGGGAGAGCTATAGGCCAGGATAAAATAAGGATTTAATAAGATTAATGGTTATAGCTCAAGGCTACAATCAAATGATATGATGAAAGAGATGAAAAAAAAATAATGATATGATCTAGTGGCTAAAATATGAAGGGGAATAATCAAATCAATGATCCATAATGTGATTAATAGCAATGATTCTCCTTGAAAAGGAGTGAGAGATGAAGTCACAGTCTTGGTTATGCCCTAATTGAGGGAGGAACCATAAACTATAAATGATGAATTGACTAGTCAACGATAATGGAATAAGAGATGAATAAAATATGAATGTTGTGACTTATCGGGCCTAATCAATAGGTGTGAACGATTAATGAAAAGGTTAAGGAGATGATTTCAGAGATGATGATTGGTTGATATATTTATTTATGATGGCTCAAGGATTTTATGGATGTGAGACGATTGATGGAGGAAGAGGAAAAAGTGGCCGAGCTATCCTTGGGCACTGAGAAGTGGCTAAATGTTGCGTACATAGTCTGAAAAGACCTTAGGCTGATGTATTTCTGACTCGAGGATAAATGAAAATTGATGTAGTAGAAGATGATGATGATGATGATGGTTGGTGATTAGAGGATGATGTTAGTGCTTAGAGGATATGTCTCGTATGGTGAGATGATGATAAAATATTGGATGTTAGTCGAATGGGTCATGTGGATTAGATTAATGATGGGAATAAGGATGATTAGATAAATTATGAGGGTGTAGGTGATCAAGACATTATGACTATGATACATTTCATCATAGTGTAAGCAATCAAATAAATATAGAACTAGGCAATATGCCCCATTATATAAGTATGACCAAGGGGACATAATACCAAAGTGCAAAAAAAAGGGAAAATAGTGAACTCTACATCATCAAGGGCACCTAAAAGCATTATTTTAACTTTGGTCACCTCATAGCATCCTCGTTCATTTCCTAATAGAAATAAATACATGATGCAAGACTAAAAGTAAACAAACAATCAACAAGACAATAATTTATTTACATGATAAAAGACATGCAAACAAGCCAAACAAAATAGGCAAGTAACACACACAAGTAGCTACATGCAATGTCACAATGTTTTATCTAATGATGGGATGCATGATTGGGTGATGGCATCAACTAGGATGATCATGTGACTGATGTGATTTTATATTAAGGATAGGAACTTGTACAAGGTATGGACTAATGGTTTGGATGAGGATAAAGATTTGGATAAAGATATGGATTTGGACTATTAGGATAGAACTGTTGAGGACAAGATAACAAGGATGATAAGATGATTAGGATATAAGACAAGACAAGATGATAAGATGGCAAAGACATTATATAGGGTGACTAGGATATGTAGGACATACAATAAGGTGACACAAGACAAGCCAACTTAAATGTTTTAGGATTTTATGGATTTTATAATTTTTTTGGATTTTTGACATATTTTAATTTTTAGGTCTTTTTGGGATATGTATGTATACTATACAAAAAGGGTCACTAACAAAGGGAACACCAAGCCTAGTAACCATAAAAAATAGGTGGAATAATGGATGATACAACAAAAGGATGAGGGTGATGGTGAAAAGGAAGAATAGACTGGGACCATCAATGACCACATCATAAAGGAACTAGATGTTTATGTGCTTGAGTGTCCATTGGAAGATATGCCAAGATGATTTCAAAACATTTCTCAAGACATATTCCACTTATTTATGAAGGTCAAGCTAGGAAGAAGGGAGGGACATAATAGGATGATATGATGATGGATGATGGGTAGGAACAATAGACCAAAGGATAAGAGGGATAAGGATGGGTGATATAAACAAGGTGGACAAGGGATATGACAAGTAGGATTGATTTTTTCCCCAAGTGTTGAGGTACAATGCAAATAATATATTATTTTAGTATGATGTTGAAAACTAGTTTTCATCATAGTATTTGCCCAAGGTGCCAGAATGCTAGTTTTCACCATTGGATGAATGGTTTTCTTTTTTTTTTGACTTTTTTTAACTTTTTTTTACTTTAGGCATCTCAATTTATTGGATGTGCATTCGAGATGTAGGAAATGCTATCACTTTCATGTTGTTTTAGCCAACACTTATTCTAGAGATATGTGTTACTGGGACCATGTTATCATCACTGGATCTATTGAGGTCCGTGTGACCTTTTGTGATTCTTGATTGTGACCTCTCCAAATATCTAGACTAGGTGTTTTTGTCACCCCTATAAGAGATAATGTTGCCTAAGAATGTGATGGGAGGTATGGATTGGATTAGATATTAATGTTGATGGGGGTGTATTAGACTTGAATGGAGGATAAGATCATGATAGGATGGTGTGATGGATGATTGAGAAGTGGGACTAGTAGTTGCATACACCGTTGGAGACATTGGACATTCCCCATTTGATTGGTGCCATAAGATAAAGGACTACAGGGGATCTAAGACATTTTGACTTTATGGTGCATCAATGATCCAATCTTTAGAAGGATTATCAGTCATATAAATAGTGTCATTGACATTATTTTGATTTTTAGACTTGATTATCTATTGACTACCCTTTGGTGCTTGATTTTGGTCTTCACCAGAGGAGATTATTTTTTGACTTGATAGGTAATCCCCTAGTGCCTAATTTTGGGCTTTACTAAGGGAGGACATTTTTGGATTAAGCTGATGATTTGAATTTTCTTGATTTTGACTTATGGGATCAAAGATGATTTGATTATCATGTATGAATTTTTGAATGTGAACTTGGACCTTTGTATTTGTGGCACATATTATATTGCTCAGGGAAGGGTCTAATGATGTATGTTCCTATTCTTCCCTATGAAGGGAAGCGATTAAATGATCATTGATGGGAATGAAAGGATCTATGATATATGAAGGTGGGGGAGATGATAAGATGAGGTAAATGAGTGGTGATGGGGTAATGTGGTCCTCATAGAGGTTACTAGGAGACCCAGTTTCAACATCAAAGAAAATCTCCTCAAGATCAGCAAAAGGATCACTAAGTCTAGCAAAAATACACACCTCTAATGTAGGATCAGATTCACTCTAACAATATTTGATAGATAAAGCTTGTAATAACTCGGTTATAACTTCATAATCCTAATTGGGATCACAATATATGCTTGGTAATTGATTATCATATGAATTAGAAGGATCTTCAAAAAGGTAGGAATAATCATCATCTACTATAACATCTATTAAAGATGATGCTTTTGATGAGGGACCTAATTTAGATATTGGTGTTGATCATGATCTTGATGTAGGTAAAACTTGTATTGACTCTAATACTAACTTCAATGTATAAGATGCAATGCTGCTAGTAGAACGTTTATTGTCTGTAAGTGACCTCTCAACATGGGGCCTTTGATATGATGGATGAGGAGTAGATGATGAAGGAATACTGGATTCAACAAAGATAGGCCCATAAAAGGACTCATGAGGGAAAGAAGGACTAGGCTCATGAGGAATAGAGTCATCTTTAATGGAGTATTTATCAAAGATGGGGGGACCATAGAAGATGGATGTGGTGTCTAGACCTTGGTTTGGAGAGGGAAGGGCTTGATCATGATCGAGAATGAAATATTGGCATTCATATTGTTCACACATAGATGTATACTTTCTAATTCATTATCAATTTTTATGTCACCATAGTTGATGAGGTCTTGGGTGTAGTTTTGGAAATTATGACATCGATTGATGGTATGCCCCTAGGTTTGGTGATATACATCATCGTGGTTAGAATTATACCAAGAGGGCTTAGGCTTAGCAGGACTAAGATGTTGTATGGGTGGATAGACCTTCATGTTAGTAGTGAAATTTTTTTGGAATATGGATTATAATGATATAGGAAGATGAGTATAGGGGATCTCTTCACTTCATGACTTAGGTGTGGAAGCAATGGACTTTGGATCAGATGGTTGATGTGATTGGGTGGGTGGACTAGCAGTAGACAAGGTGGCTAGGATAAGATTCCATTTGATAGTATAAGAAGGGGTATATGACTAGATATGATTAGTGGAAGATGTGGTAGAGGGATGAAAAGACTTGATTAGGATATGTAGGTGATAAGGGTATGACTAATGATTAATTACTATGACTTGACTAAGATGGGATTGGGATGAGACAAGTAAAAGGAAGTACAAGGACAATATGTATAATAGGATGATATGATGATAAGATAAGAATATATGAGATGATTATGTGTACAAGACCTAGATAGGTGTGTGTAGGTTTGGGTGAAAGGCTGACTTGGCTCACAAACAACACTAGTCAACGATGGCACTCACCAAATCAAGCAAACCATAAACCTAAGATTAGTAAATTGAATGGGAGTGTAACTCAATGACTGCATCATCTAAAGGCTTCATGGGTGAGGCTATAAGTTGGTGACCCATTATAGAATCTATCAAACCTTCTCAACCCCATCTGTACTTAACAGCTTCTTAGGAGCTGATCTTGACTCCAATAACAAGTCACTTATTACAATTGATGGCCCTATATTAGGTTGAATGGGCTCTCTAGGGGTGTTACCAATATATTCTAGGTATGGTGGGGCCCAAGTTTTTGTAGGGTGATATCTAATGCCTAGTTTAGAGAGTGAACTCTTATCCTTCATATATGACCTATATGGGATCAATTGCTTAGCCTAACTATAATTTTCTCTGATATTTATACTCCATCAAAACATGGAGTTTAGATTAGTGCATGGTGTTGAAATACATGATCATTATCCCCCTAAGACTATGGCAAGTGTGTGGGTGTTAATTCCACATCGCATTTTCCCTAGAAAAGAAAAATAGGAGGGTTTGTGGGTAGTTTTTGATCCTCCAAGAATCATCATAAGGATGCAAGGAGGAGAGAATACACCACTGTATCTCTTGGGTGATAGAAAATCAAAACACAAAGAGATTAATTAACTAATTAATTAGATGTGAGATATATACAAGATGCAAGAATATACATGGTTCAAATGAAGTGATTAAAATGATTAAGAGTTTTTAAAAAAATGATTTTTAATATGCCAAAATGTCTTTGATAGGTGGCCTACAAGAAAATTATTAGTAGTTTGATTAGCACTTGTGATAGGGAAACCTGAAAAACAAATGATTAGTAGTTTTGATTGACTATCTTGCAGGGTCAAGATAAGACGTTAGACCAAAGTATGACTTGCAAGATAAGATGTTAGCAAGTCAAAGAAACTAATAGATTCACCCCTGTAAGAATCATATTGTTAGTCTAATAAGCCTTAATAAAAACCACTAAAAAAAATCATGATTTGGATCTATAACTTATTTGGGTAAGTGGTTGATGATATGGGGGTCTAGGGGTGATATCGCCTAACAGGGTCAAGGCACAATGCCCCTTATAAGGTTAAGAGGCAGCACCCATTACGAGGTAACAGGGGAGAGCCCCTTGTGGGGTTCAATGGTATCAATTTAGAGGGGGTGAGGATCAGATCCCCTAATGCTAAAATTAATTTGGGCCTTGCAGGAGGCTCAAAATGACTAAAAAATCACTAAAAAAACTCTAAAAATGCACTAAAAAAAGACAAATTTGAATGTCAAAATTAGTGCAAAAACATAACTTCAAAATGCAATATCATAGATATATAGATCAATGCAATAACACACCTAGAAATGGAAATATCATGAGTTGTATGCAATATTATGACTACAAAGTTGTGATTTTGCAAAAAAACTCCTAATTGCTAGTGGTTTTCTATAAAACCTTGCCAATTTATGCAATATCATGACTTGCAATGCGATATCATGATTACGATAATAATGATATTACAAAGGGATACAAAATTTCTTATTTTTTACTATTACGGATGCTTAGATGGTTATGACAAGTTGCCTAGATGCTTAAGAATGCCTATTCACAGATAATTAAGGAAAATTTAAGACTTTATCTATGTATCAAAAATTTATAAAAGGGTATCAAGACAAGATTTTCATTAAAATGGGAAACCCAAACACCATATAAATAATAGCAAGATGTTTCCCTGGTTAGAGTTGCCCTAAAATTTACCTTATGAAATTAGAGATTTTAAACAGTAGACAAAACAACCCCAAAATGATCAAATCATAATATCACTAATATTAGGACAATATCATGACTTTCTAAACAAAATTATGACTACGTAATTAGTGGTATTACAAAGGACAATAAAAATATTAAGATTATGATGTTTTTGCTTTCATATGATCCTACCTTTGCCTTTTCTATTGATCCTATCAATCAACACACAACAAGTTTGCATAGATAAAACCCCTTTCAAAATGTTAGAAAAATATATATTTTAAGACCCAAAACCACTTAAATAAGATTCTAAAAGGGTTTATATGATTACTGGTCCTCCCGCAAAGTAGAGAATGATAGGATTAAACTTGAAAGTAAGATGTCAAAGGATAAATGTTAGCAAATTTGGGAGAAATCATAATGTCATGACTGTCAATGATAATATCATGACTTACAGGTCAATACTATAAGTTATGAGTGATGATATTGCATTTTAGATCCTCTCGTTATGTTTTTTGACCACTTGCAAAACCAAAACTTAAAGAAAAAGTATCTCTATTACCAGGGCAATACCATAATTTATGAATCTATGGTATTGTGAAGGAGTAATGACCTGCTAAGGAAAGAGACTGTACGTGGTTAAGATTTAGTGGTTAGTGAAATACCATGACTATCAAGTCAAAACCACCACTACAATATCACAACTTATAGGGCAATACTATGAATTTCACCTGTACATTAAAATTTTCTCAAAATCCAACACTTATTCTTCATTTATTCATCCCTGTAAGCTATCAAAAACACCACTAACAAGCAAAATGGTTGAATTGGGAGAGTCTCCCATTGTGGTCGCCAAATGTGTGACATGTAAATTTTAAAAAATATGTTAAATATATAATTTAAATTGGGAGATTCTCCCATCATGGTTTCCAAATGTGTGCCATGTAAAATTTGAGCAATATGCTAAATTATAAGTAACCAATGCAAGAGTCTCCAATATGTTATTGGGATGTCCTTAGATTTAATAGCTTCGTGTAGTACCTTCTATAGTATATAAATGTTTAAAATATATATTTGATAATGAGATTATCATAGTTAAAAATATTCCATAATATACCCCTTACAACAAAAGGTCATTATTCCTGCACAATAAATATCAATAGAGAAACCTAAAATGGTTAAACCCACATAGATAATTTATAAGTAAGTGGTCTACTTTCCAAAGAGACATATCCTTGAAAATCCACTTAATCAAACTTTTTTCATAGATTATAGAGAGCCAATCTCTAATCCAACACATCCTAGATTGATATTATAAGGCATTAAGAGTGTTCCATAAAGAACACCAACATAGAGTTATTATACTCCACAATGGGTTCTAAAAATAGAGTTCACCATTCTAAACCACATATGTATCATACAACAAACTATCATCATGATAGTGGAACTTATGTTATAGAGTCATATCAATTTTCAAATTTTGATTTAAGCCTAAATACTTCATAGTGGCATGATGATTTACATTTGTGAGAGGTCATCTTTCTTATGCTAAATACATGATCAATTGATTGTGAGGTTCTTAAAGGAGTCATTGGTTAGTATGTTCCTTTTTCAATTTCATATATTCAAAAATATAAAAAAATATAAACATTCCAAAATTTTTTAAAACCATGACCTATGCATGAAATATGTAGTTAATTTACATCATTTAATTTGTGATTTAATATATTATTACTATCTCTATATCTAATTTTATATCACATATGATTCACAAGTGTACTTGATTGAGTTATAGAACATATAGGTTGTCACTTCTAGATGCAGTTTCATATGGTGATATTGTCTTAGACCCATAAAATTTACATAGACAAAACTGATCTAATCTAAACATTAACACATCGTGCTCTTGTCCACTTCTAACAAACTTGTCCTAGTGAACATATGCTCTAGTTTTTTAGATCAAAACTAGTCACATGCCTTCTACATATAGTTTACATCTCAATAAGTTCATTAAGGGCATCCTTTTACACATGTTTTGTCATTCTATAACTATCCCTATTGTTCATTCTTTAGTTCAATACATTACACAAAATCTATCATTATTTGTTCACTTACATTAAATTTATTATCTTACTGAATACCTAAGTTACTGAATATCATGACATTACAAGTTGCTTAAGTAGATCAATTTTTATTATTCATGCATACTTATCGTGTTTTGTTTCTTTGTTTTATGATTTGTGTGTATTCAATTCTCTAGACTGTGGACATTTGAACATGTCTTTATTTACATTTCTAAGCTTTGTTGTATGGTCATATGTGTGTGAGTGATATTTGAACATGTCCCTTTTATGTGGCCCCTTGGCCTCCTTACTTATTTTGTGTACTTTTGCATGTGATATTTATGTATGCATCATAGCCATGAATCTTTTTTGTGTTTGTTTACTCAATTTGTGATGTCATGATGGATATCATGAATATCCTTGAAGTTTCTCTATATCATTTTCAAGTACTTACTATATGATCATTATTCACTATGTTTCTCATTGATAGCATCTATCTAGACATGACCCTATGTATGCTTGGTTATAATTAAATCATACATTAATATTTTGCTTAGATTATCAATATGATGGCATGATCTCCAATGTTATCTTATTATTTCATATTTTAATCTTTTCTATAACATCATTCACATAAATTTTTATTTTGAGATAAGTTATTGCATAGGCTTCATAACTAACCTCAAAATAGGAAGCATACACAATGGATTTTCTTAGAGACTAAAATAAAATAATTCATTTCAAAGGAAAAAAATAGTACTTGCTTAGTTGATCATGGTTCATACTCAATTTTTACCCATAAATCACTTTTAGACAACAACGTTCCATTTGGATAGTAGCGTAAGCTACAACTATCTATAACAACACACTTTCATCCCAATAGTCATAAATAACATTTTTTATAATTCTTAGAATCATACTCAATTTTTAGAATAGTTTTCAATATGTACTCATAAATATTTTACAAATTTATCCACATGTTATCACAAAACTTTACTCAAATTAGGGTCATCATGAGCGACATGTTTTTTAAATTATTATGTAGTTTTACTCATAAATATAGTTGATTGTACTCAATTATTAGAATTAATATATTCATATATCATACGTTAGGTTGTGGAGCTAAAAGCTTCACTAATGCAGACATGGAGGAGGTTGCTAAGTTGCAGAGCAATTGACGTCGGTCTGATCAGTCGATGTCGATCATATATAGTGAGAAGAGAAATCGACATCGGTCACGGATCGGCCGGCATCGATCACCTCCAGGCAGATAGGGACTGACGTCAGTCGCCTGTGCGGTTCCAAAACTGCTAGTTGACGAACAATTAGTTAACGAACCGATTGTTTACATGTTAAGAGGCTAATTTTAGTCTTGAGCTGTGGATCTAATTATTGTAATTGGATGTCTAATTATTGTTTGTATGGGATCTATATAAGAGACTCATGGGCTGTATTGTAAAGGGTGAGGGATCAAAGCAGGGATTCATTGGGGTGCTAGATAAAGAGAGCAAGCTTGACTCCTCATAGTACCATAGTGTTGAGTGTGTATGATCAGATAGGGCTGCAGGTTGTGCAAGTTCTGGTAGAGATCCACAGGGGTGCTGGTTTGGAGAATCAGAAGGGTTCTTCATGTATGTAGGATCTTGGTCGGCAGGTGTGCAAGGCCACGTTTGGAGATCTACATGTGGTAAGTAAGATCAATTGATCTGTAGGTGTATGTGTGTGTAGGATCCAGGTTTGCAGGTGTGCAGAACCATATTGATTTGTAGGTGTGCAAGATCAGGGAGGAGGTCAGCAACACAACAGGTAGCAAGATCAAAAGAGATCTACTTGGAGTATGTTGTGTACTCGGTTTGAGTATTTGGGTATACTCAGTGTATTGGCAGTATTGTTACTAACTGGTTGACTGGTGGTGTTGTTACTGGCTAGTGGAGGTGAACACCAACTCTGTGTTTGAGTTGTGTGTTGGGACCGTAAGAGAGAGAGAGTGAGCTCTTGAAGAGATTTACTGTTTATGCCCTAGAGGTGTGGGAGACCTAGAGGTGTGTAAGGAAGAAGGTGGCATCTTCTTTGTTGTATTTCCTTCTGGAAGAGTAGTAATACAATTGGGTATTGTCTCTCATATTCTGTGTTATTTCTAATTCTAGTTACTTATTGCTTCTAGTTATTTCCGCATGTTTAGTTGCATGGTAATCAATTGTGCTTCCTAGATCATGACATCATATGGGGGCATGTGTGTGATAAATGATTACTTTTTTTCTCAAATTTTCACCAATTTATATAAAAGAAATGGAAATTAATGTTAGACCATACTTAGATAATGATATTTTTGCACTAGTTTTACATTAGTTTTGTACCAAAAATAAATATTATTCCATCTAAAGTAGATGGTTCAAATTTTTGTATTGGTTTTTCACCAGAATGATCTATTGGAATTAATTTAGGGATTCAAATCCACCTTACTACCTTGAGTTGTGTGATGTCAGAGTTAAGCACATCTCAATTTATTAAGCACACTCTCTTGTCATTGAGGATTGAGGTATACATAGTCCAATCCAAGTGTTTTAATCAAGAATAAAATTTCTAAGGGTACTACCCTCTCTAGTCACCAATTTTACACTATAAAACACAATGGTTCACATACCCAAATAGGTGTATTCATTCCTTGTTATTTGATCTATAATTTTATTATCTCTACTTTTATATTTTCATCCTAAGTAAAAACTGATTTATACATGTTTCATTACAAGTTTGTGTTATGGCATTAGTGTGCACCCTTAGAGAGAGTTTTCAATCTCTCTCCCATTAAGTCATAATATTGGGACAACCCCATCCTATGGGTAACCTATGTTGAGGTTGAAACTCCAGAGTAGGCTGACTTCCTCTTTGATGCTCACCTAAAACTAAACCTAAACTAATGCTTCACAAGGAAAAGGGTAGAAATGGAAAAGGGCTACTAAAAAAGTTAACCAAATGATGCACCAAACTTATAAGGGAAACTCCCATAAGCTTGAACCCACACTAGATTAGTAGAAGATAATACTAGCTCACATAACCTCGAGATCAATCTACTTACATAAGTATTTCATAGAAGAGGTTCAAAGTAGAACACTAATCTAGACCTGTAAACAACATTGTTAACTCCCTAAATAAGTTCAGAAAGGAGGACAATGGATGAGGAAGATTCTCCTTCACACAATGCCATCATACACAACTCATCAAACTAGAGCCAAGGCAAGATATAGATAAAGAAAGTCCTTATTTCATCAAGAGGTAGTTATTACAAATGATTGATAGGGTCAAAAATAATCAAGAGGAGCATACTTTACAATATCTCAAAGTGTATCCCTATTTCCCATAAAAATAAAAAGTCTAAAATCTGTGAACCTTTTCAAATGAGAAGAGAATGGGATAATATAGGAGAAGGGGAGAAGAGAGAAGAGGGAGCATGTTTCGAGAATAATTAATGAGCTACCATATTTCAAGGGAATGTTCCACCATGCTTTGGTCCAATTAGGAGTAATATATCATTAACAAGATAGTTTTTGTTTTTCCCAATATCCTCTGATTAATATACTAGAAGACAAGAGTTTTGCCAAAGATGGCAAGTCATGATCTTTTTTATGAAAGGGATCTTTAGGCACTCTAAAAATATATTAAATGCTTAGGCTACTTCTCTAACCACCAAATATTTATCTTTGATCTTCATGCCATCTTCTACTTGACTGCTTATGTATAAGGATAAAATACTCTTATCTATGAACTTGACTGAGCAATGTTGTATCTACTTTGAGAAATGAATTATCAAGAACTTATGAATATGTCAAAGGATGAGAGATTCTACATTTATTTCATAAACCAACTCTTTCTTTGTAATTTAGACATGAATCAAGTATAGACAAAAACTAATCTAATATTATTAGTTTTCATATAGTCTATGTAGATGGTACTCTGCTTGATGTTTGGTTCTTTTTACAATAAGTTGCCACCCTTTTAGCCTATATTAGGTCTAAAATGCCTATTTTACCTCTATGGAGCTTTGTTGCAAATGTTTGGTCCTGATTGTTTATCCTGGCTCAACTCAGGTTGAGCTCGAGCTTGATTCTATGTATTTTTTGCTAGCTCAGGTTCATTTATTTGCTTTGCCTAAGTTGAACTACTCCATCAAGCCTAGTCAAAAATGTTCCAACTCGATCCTTTATTCATTGGCTATCAAAAATGACTCAAATCATTGAACCATTGACCTTTTCTCACTCCATCAAATCTCTTTTTTATGATCAAGTGCCAACCATCGATCTTACCCCTTGACTAGTCAACCTTATCCATGTTGGTGCCACTTGACATCCCTGTATTTGCACTCAAGATCTGATGTTAGTCTACCTACTTCCACACTTGTGGCACATGGTGGCCTTTAAGATACTTAACCTTTTGAATTTCTCATGCACCATTGGATCTCAATCCATGATTAAACATGAGCCATTGATCTACCTAGGCCCATTTTCTTGTTAGTGAAAACACACCATTATATCTTAGCTTGATGAACTCACATCATAGGATATTTCCATTTAAATTAAAATGGATAATTCATGTGGATTAAGATTAACATCTATGCACCTATATTTAACATTTATATGAATGTATTTGACATCCACGTGCCCATCACTAAGATATTTGAACTACAACAATTATTTACCATGGCGTAGATTTGATGTTTACGCACCTATTAATTGACATCCATGGGAATGCCAATGATGTTTGTGTGATCATAAATATTTGGACTCTAATGGATGGCTATTGAGATTTAATTTGATGTTTGTGCACCTTTCACCACCCTACAGGATCAAATTTACTTAAATAATTTATCTAAAAGAATTCATCTACAGGATTTGTCTTGGATAATTTATCCAAAAGAAATTGGTCTTCAAGGAAATTGTTGTGGAATAATTTCTCCAAAATAATTCATATCTTGGTCTTCAAAAATATTGTCTCAAATAATTTGTCTGAAAGAAGTATGTCCTCGGGAAAATTATCTTGGATAATTTTCTTGAAAGATTTATGTATCTAGTCTTTTTCTATAGAAAAAATGTCTGAAAGAATTTGGTCTTTGATAAAATTATCATGAAACATTTTCCTCGAAAGAAATAAATTCTTTAGCCAAATTTTGGAAATAATTTTCTTGAAAGAATTTGTGCCCTTCTACCTTTTGTCAAAACTTTTGTCAAGGACACTTGCCCTACAAAATTTCCTTTCAAGCTTTTCAAAATGGCTCTTTTCCCTTCGAGATTACCCTTCAGGATTTCTGAAAGTGCCCTTCAAAACTTTTGAAAGTGTCCTTCAAATATTTATATTGACCACTTTCTATAAAAATGACCCTTCGAGATTTTTGTATCGGGACACTTTATTAAAGAATGACCCTTTGGGAAAATTGTTTGGATAATTTTCCCAAAAGAAAAGACCCTTAGGATTTTTGTTTGGTCCACTTTGTTAAAGAATGATCCTTCAAAAAAAGTGTTTTAGACCAATATATCTCAAAAATACCCTTCAAAACTTTTGTCTAAGGCTTTCCTCGAAGAAATGACCCTTTGAGAGTTTTGTTTCAAACAAAATGTCTGAAACAAGTCCTGATACTTAGCCAAAAAACTCAAAATAAATCTCTTGAAAGAATTCCAACACTTAACCAAATAAAGTGGAACAATTTATCTGAGGGAATTATGCCTTGCACTTTTGTTGTGGGCTTTGTGTGAAACAATTTCTTTGAAGTAATTATGAATGCTATTTTACCTAACCAAAAGTTCAAATATTTCTTGAATAAAAACTTAGGCTTTTTTGGACCTGTTCCTACAACTATTCAACACCATGAAAACCTACTTGGATCCTCTCCATTTTGTATTTTTGGACTCATTTCTAATCCTTTGATCCACTACTTCATTAAACCATGCAAGAGCTTCATATGTGGGCCAAAAAATGGCCAACATTTTTGGTGATTCACAAGGGTTACATGCCTATCTATACAAGAGAACCCAAACCATACTACCTTTTCAAGTCCATTGGGCATGGATTCATAAGTCTCTAAAACTCAGTTGGTCTAAAATATGATACAAGGCTGACCCTTTTTGGAAATTCCTCTTGAAATAACAAGGACCAAAAACAAAACAACAAAGGCAAATGCATGCAAGCATTTACAAGAAAGAAAGAACAACTAAACCTACTAAACAAAATATGCACAAAGGCACTTAGAGAAAAGCATAAAAAATAATATAATATATATAAGACCTTTTCAAAACTAGCCCTCCTAGATCAAAAGGGAAACCTCTAGTAACATCCACTTGTAACAAATTAGGGTGAAAAATATCTTACCTTAGAGGTACCGAAATTAGTGAACCAGGTAGCTTGATGGCCAATCCTTTTGATGTGCTCTCCAATGGATGAAATAGAAAAAATATGTCTCCAGTGTAGACATATTGATCCAAGTCTTCCAATATCAGTTCATATTGGACTATGGGAGCACTTGCTTACTATTACTCATCACTCTTGAGAAAGTCTTGCATGAAGACTTCATTAAGCCTCTTGGGAGCAACTGCACTTGGTCCAATTGGTGGTTCAAAAGTACCATGTTATTCTAGCTTGTACTTATGTAAATTAGGATTGATCATGATTAGAGCAACATGTTCATGGATTTTTGGAAGAAAGACATGTCCCTTAGCCTCTTCAAATTCTTTGGTTATGGAATTGAACTACTACCATAACTCCTCAGGGTCTTTAATTGTATGCTTATCAAATTGAATCACTTGATTACTTGAGATGTCTCCTTCACCAACCTCACTCAATATTTCATCTTGTTCTTCAACTAAAAATGAGGGTTGATTCAACCATCCTAGGTCTAAAACATCATATTTGTCTTACTCAAGATCTGATCTACTTTCCTCTAGCTCTAACATATTAGGGTTTTCCTCAGCTGACATCTCATCTTGAAGTGGACCAACCTCTAGTTCCTAGTTTTGATCCTCTTCATAATTTATGTAGAATGGACCTTTAGTAGTCCACTTAGGGTCTACCCCATGTTTAGCTTGAGGATTTCCCTCTTCAATCAAGTTTACAACATTAAGCTACTCCATTTCACTCAAGAAATCTGAGCACAAATGATGTCATTGATCTTCTAAACTATTTGAGTTGATCTTGACCTCCACACTAGGTTTATTATGGTTGTCCTCTTGCTTCTCATTAGGATCCTACAACTTGAAAGCTAAAACATGCTCCTCCCTATGAATTGGGTTGCCTATCATGATCTCCTCATCATAGCCACTTGCATTGTCTTTTTCAAATTCATCTATGACTGCAAGCTCCTCATCTATCCTTTGTAGAACAGCCTCCTATTTTATAAGTAAGATGGTGGGAGGGTGAAGAATTTCACCTTGCTTGCAAATTAGGAGGGTATCCTTCCATCTAGGTACTTTAAATGCTCTTTTAGGTGGATCTTGAACTGAGGAGAGAGATTTTTTAGAACTCTTATACACCAATCTCATTGAGTTGAGCTATGGTTGCTTGATTCATTTATTGCACAACTAACCCTTACTCTACTAGGACTGGTTCTTGGACTAACTCAACTAACACCTCCATTTCCTTCTTTGTGTCCTCCTTGATTTATTTACACAAGGGGAATGTGTAATATTTGTCCATCTTCTCCTTTTCTTGAATGGGTATGGGAGAGGGTGGTTTCACAAGAGAGGGTATGAAACCATTAGGGTTATAGGAGAGGATCTAAGATGGAATATCTTCATGCCCTTGAGAGAGAATGGGCATAGGGGTAGGAGAGGGAAAATTGGTTGGCTCAGGATTGACATACTCTTTATCCCATTGCTCAAACACTTCTTTAACGGATAATACCCACCCTTTCATCTCTTGCTTCTCAACATGTGGGTAGTCAGCTTCTTCAATGGATGCCCATACATTCTAGAACTCTTACAAAAAGATCTTTATCCCTTTCATGGCATGAATAGGTAATTTTTTTCTAAACTTGACCTCCTCATTGATCTTCATGATTTTTCTTCCTTGGCCTAATATTGCCTCTCTGAGTTTTGACAAGGATAGAATTTGATAAAGTTGACTAGGGGGATGATTAGGAGCTCTTGAAGGCTGAAATTGAGACTCTTAGAGGGGAAAGGGTACATGAGGCTGGTCTGAATGAGCCTGCTACTCTTCATAAGATATTAACATACTATTTGCATTTTGGACCATGTTTTTTATCATTGCTATGTCCTCATTCCTACAAGATGACCATTGTTCACTTTCACAAACTAACTGTCTACTCTTCACTAACTAAAGGACACTCCTTGCTTTTTGTAAAGCATGGATAAGGATGAATGGATAAAACTCCAAGCCCTTACCAATCTCCCTTATCAACTCAATATATATTCCTAATACTTTCTTGACCATTGACAAGGATGTAACAAGGTAAGCTGGGTCTTGATAAGGGGAAGTAGAGGACTGATTTGAATGCAAAGGAGGCTAACCTTGGCCACATGTAGGGGAAGAAGGAGGACAAAGGACATGGTAAGGTTGATAGGATACTTGAGGGCCACTTGGGGGGAACACATAAATATTATTTGACTAATAAGTGTGATGTTGAGGTAGAGGATAAGCATATTGATCAAAAGATGACTGATTATACATACCAAATTATGATGATTAGACACTTATTTATGATGCTTAACTAGTTGATAGATACTTGAAATAGCCACTGATGTTTGTATAATGGCTCCAAAGGCTCATATGTAGAAGGACAACACCAAAAATCCTTCCACTACTTTGGAGCTTAGTCCCACCAGGCATGCTAGAAAGTGTTATGATGTTAATGTGCACCCTTGGAGAGGGTTCTTCAAGCTCTCCCATTAAGTCACACTATTGGGATAACCCCAGGTTGTGGGTAACCTATGTTGAGGTTGAACCTATGGAGTAGGTCAGCTTCCTCTTTGATGCTCATCTAAAACTAATTCTAAATTAATGCTTCACAAGGAAAAGGGTTAGAAAGGGAAAAGGGATCCTAAGAAAATTAACTAGGTGATGCACTAACTTAAAAGGGAAACTAACATAAGATTGAACCCACACTAGATCAACAAAAGATAGTAATAGCTCACATAACCTCAATATCAAGCTACTTTCATAAGTATTTCATAGAAGAGGTTCAGATTAGAACACTAATCTATACCTGCAAGCAACATTGAACTCCCTAAATAAGGTCAGAAAGGAGGACAATGGATGAAGAAGATTCTCCTTCACACAATGCCATCATACACAACTCACCAAACTAGAGCCAAGGAAAGAGATAGGTAAATAAAGTCCTTATTTCATCAAGAGGTAGTTATTATAAATGCTTGATAGGGTCAAGCCTAATCAAGAGGAACATACTTTATAGTATCTCAAAGAGTATCCCTATCTCCCAGAAAGATAAAAAGTCTAAAATCTGAGAACCTTTTCAAAGGAGAAGAGAATGGGATAATATAGGAGAAAGAGAGAAGAGAGAAGAGGGAGCATGTTTTAAGAACAATTAATGAGCTACCAGCTTTCAAAGGAATGCTCCACCATGCTTTGGTCTAATCAGGATGCAATCTGTCATGAACAAGACAATCTTTATTTTTCCCAATATCCTCTGAGTAATATACTATAAGACAAGAGTTTTACCAAATATGGTGAGTCATGATCTTGTTTATGAAATGGACCCTTATGCACTCTAAAAATATATTAAATGCTCAGGCTGCTTCTCCAACCACCAAATCTCTGTCTTTGATCTTCACGCCATTTGACTGCTTATGTATAAGGACAAAATTTTGATATCTATGAACTTGACTAAGCCATGTTGTATCTGATTTGAGTGAAGGCTTGTCGAGAGCTTATGACTATGTCAAAGTATGAGAGCTTTTACATTTATTACATAAACCAACTCCTACTTTGAAACCTGGACCTAAATCAACTATAGATAAAAACCAATATAAGATTATTAGTTTTCCTATAGTCTATATAGATGGCACTCTACTCAATGCCTACTCTTTCTTACAATAAGTTGCCACCCTTTTGGCCTATATTATGTCTAAAAGACCTATTTTACCTCTATGGAGCTTTGCTGGCAATGTTTAGTCCTTATTGTTTATCCTAGTTCAACTCAAGTCAAGCTTGAGCTCAGTTCCATGTATTTTTTGCCAGCTTGAATTCATTCATTTGTTTTGCTCGAGTCAAACTGCTCTATCGACCCTAGTCTAAAATGTCCTAACTTGGTCATTTGTTCATTGGCTATCAAAAACGACTCAGATCATTGACCCATTGACCTTTGCTCATTCCATCAGATCTCCTTTGTATGATCAAGAACTAACCATCGATCTTGTCCCTTGACTTTTTAACCCTATCCATGATGGTGCCACTTGGTATCCCTGCATTTGCTCTAATGATATGATGTTAGTCTACCTAATTCCACACTTATGCCACATGGTGGCCTCTAAGATCCTTGACCTTTTGACTTGATCACATGTCGTTGGATCTCAATCTATGATTAAATGCAAGCCATTGATCTGACTGGGCCCATCTTCTTATCACTAAATGCACACCATTGGATCTTATCTTGATGAACTCATACCACAAGATCTTGCCATTTAAATTATAATGACTACTTTGAAGGGCTTAAGATTGACATCTGCACACCTATATTTGACATTTATGTAAACGTATTTGACGTCTGTGTGCCCTCCAATAATATATTTGAACTACAATGGTTATTTGTCATAGCTTAAATTTGACATTTGCATACCCATCAATTGGCATCTATGAAAATGTCAATGACATCTACTGATGGAAATTTACATCAATTTGCCATCATAGCAGGATCACTATTCACTCTTTACTAATTCAATATCATTTATCTTTTGAATGGCCAATCTCTATCAATATATTTCCTCTATTTCAAAATATCCTTTGTTAGGTTTGTATAAGATTAATGAGACCATTATTTGATGACCAGGGACTCTGACCTTTGACTTATAATCCTTTTTCATTCTAAATTTTTTTGTATTTTTTTTACAATTTGAAATACATAGTCAACCATAAATTTTTATGTAGGAATCAAAAATACTTTAATATTATTGAAACATTGAAAAATAATATAAAGAACCTATAGATAAAATTTTAGATCATTTTGATGGATAAATACGAAGTTATTTCCTTTTTCCTATTTCAACCTGAACTTTTGCATTTATTTCTACTTGACCAGTCGACTGTGTTTTAAATATAACTCTTTTGATATCCAACCAATGAACCTATAAATAGATTCGTTGGATTCATAATTCATAGATGTCTCTGATTTCCAAATTTCAACAATTTTTATTAGGTAAATCTCAAGATATAATTATTTTTCTATGACTATTCATGACTTTGTAAATAATGTAATCAATATTTGTTAAGTCATTTCACACTATAAGAGAATAATAATAAATTTATCAATTATTATTACAAAATTCTATCAAATTTTCTTTACTGGTGATCAAATTATTGTGATTTGACATATCACATAACTACATAAATATCAATTTCTCTTCAAGAAAGTTCTTAGAATAACCCTTTACGAACAACATGGAATATAAGTATAAATAGATATATGTTTCGAGAGATAAATGTATACATATCAACTTTGATAAATTAATACAGTTTCAGAACTCCATAGCCATTGAAGTGATCGAACCACACCCCTAAAATAAAATAAAATAAATGAGTTCCATTTACCGAGTAGAATATGCTAAGAATAAATTTCAGTGGCATAAAGATTTATTCAAGCTCCCTCTATTTTGATGAGTATCTATAAAAATATATATAACTAATTCAATAAATACTCAAAAATAAGTCTCACACCTTTAACATATCTAAGAAAGCATCCATGATCGACACTAAGATCTTTTTCTTCATATATTTGACAAATCTTGATTACAGACTCCAAAGCAGATTTCTATTATTGATTTCAAAACACCTGTAAGTTTATTCTATACAAACCTAAGGTACGTAAAAATCTACCTAATTGCTACATACAAGCTCATATTTATTCTTATCTTATGTCTTTATTTAGACTATATGCTTTTGCTTTTAATCTTATCTCCTTCCAAACCAACATGTAAGTATAGGATTTGGATGAATATGCTCCCAAAATTTTCTCCTCACCTTGTCTTTATGTCTTTCTCCAACGTAGAGGATCTTCTAGATGGTCATTGGCTACCATTACATAAATAAAAGTCCATTTTTATAATATTATTATTGACCTTCTAAGGTAACTTCATGAGTTTATGCCCTTCACAAGGCTTATTGATTCACTTAGGCTACTTATATATAAATTTACAAGAATGAGTTGATGCCCCTACATCATTTACACGACTGTCAATCTTTGGACTCCAATGGATGGTTAATGAGCTTTACTTTGACATTTGTGCACCTGTTACCACCTTGCTAGATTAACATTGTTGAAACAATTTATCCAAAATAATTCATCTGTAGGCTTTGTCTTAGACAATTTGTTCGAATGAAATTGGTCTTCAGGGAAATTATTGCAGAATAATTTCCTTGAAAGAATTCATATATCGGTCTTCGAAAAGATTATCTCAGATAATTTATCCAAAAGAAATATGTCCTTAGGGAAATTGTCTTAGACAATTTTTTTGAAAGATTTGTGTACCTACTCTTTTTCTGCGGATAAAATATCTGAAAGAATTTGGTATTCAAGAAAATTATCACAAAACACTTTCCCTGAAAGAAATACATGCCTTAGCCAAATTTTAGAAATAATTTTCCTGACAGAAGTGCCCTTGTACCTTTTGTCTGAGCTTTTCCCAAGGACACTTGCTCTATAGAATTGCCTTTTGGCCTTTTTTGAAATGGTCCTTTACCCCTCGAGATTACCCTTTGGAATTTATGAAAGTGCCCTTTGGAACTTTTGAAAGTGCCTTTTAGATCTTTGTATCGGCCACTTTCCTGAAAAATGACCCTTCAAGATTTTTGTATCGAGATACTTTGCTGAAGAATGACCCTTCAAAAAAATTATTTGAACAATTTTCTCGAAAGAAAAGACCCTTAGGATTTTTGTTTGGTCTACTTTGTCAAATAATGATCTTTTTAGAAAAACATTTTGGACTAATTTCTCTAAAAGATACCCTTCAAAACTTTTGTCTAGGACTTTCCTCGAAGAAATGACCCTTCAGGAGTTTTATTTTGGACAAAATGTCTGAAACAGTTATCGATACTTAGCCAAAAAATGGAAATAAATCTCCCAAAATAATTCCAACACTTTGCCAAATAAAGTGGAATAATTTATTTGAGGGAATTATGCCTTGCACTTTTGTTGCAAGCTTTGTATGGAATAATTTCTTCAAAGGAATTCTAATTGCTCTTTCACCTAGCCAAAAGTTGAAATATTTCTTAAGTAAAAACTTAGGCTTTTCTGGACCTGTTCCTGCAACTATTCAACACCATGAAAACCTACTTGGATCCACTCCATTTTTTATTACTAGACTCATTTCTAAGCCTTTGATCCATTGCTTCATCAAACCATGCAAGAGCTTCATATGTGGGCCAAAAAATGGCCAACAGTTTGCATGAAGGATAATTTAGTGTGTGGTCTACATCCAAGCCTACTCAACACAAGTAAGCTCATGTATATTTCTCTTTCTTTTACTCTAGTAATTTCTCTTTGATACATTACTATAATAAAAGTGGGGCAAATATAGTCATTAAAATTAAAATTAAATGCTAAAAAAATGTACTTATGGCCATCCTTTTATACACACTTAGCTCATGCTCATTTCCATAGTTTTAAAACAAAATTATTATACTTCTATGTGGATGACCCTTACCCTTAAAAAATATATACATGATGTTCTTATTCTTCATTCTAATCAACCTAAAATCATTATTAGACTGATCCACATTTTCAATTTAGCTATCTCTACTCCTTAGACAAGGCCACTCCTTTAGGATAATACTGCTTATCAATAATGTTTGAAGCTGCCAATTTCATCCTATTTATAAATAATGGATAGTTTCTCAAATTCAAATTCACCATAATCGGTCATCCCACACATTTCATAAGTCCCATTCAAGTAAATTATTAAAAAATAAATATAAAACTATATTTTCCATTCATTTATTCACTAGATGGCAAGAGGATCCTATGATTGAAAAGCACTAGAATATCTAACTACATATTGAGGGGAAATCACCTATTTTTCTTAATTATGAGTTCACAATCCCAAGTAGCCCTACGTTGAGTCTGAATACACCTCCAATGTCACAAGCCATTGTTGAAGCACTTAATTACACCAACATATAATGTTATACTATTATTTCACACACACCACTGTAACATGGAAGAACTATATGGAGTTTGATCCCTCTTCAAATATTGATATGTAGGTAGTATTCAACATAATGGGGTGTTCAGGTTAAGCATAAATTTAGTCCCTAGCCCATTTTTCCCATTTCTTGTGTTTATTTTTCCTTGTCATTCAGTTAGGGTTCTAAGTGAAGAAGAAGGTATACAATAGTTCCCACAATAAATTGAAAGCTTCTACATAGTCACACAAGACTTATAGGTAGATGTGCACTGGTCAAAATTCAGACAAATAGTAAAAAACCTACTAGATGTGGGTGTGCCCTACAGATGCTAGCATAGGTTAGCCTTGATCAAATAGTGTAGCTTTGTCCTAGGCAGATGCAAAGCCCATATTTGATTCAAAGTAACCTCATACAGTATCATAACTTATTTTAGAGTCTCTATTGTAGTTTATCAAATCTAAGTTATAACTAAGTTATTTGTCTTATTTCTTTCCCATTTTAGCATCTTTTCATAAATAATAAGTTCCAAATCGACTTTGTGTGATTTATTACATATTTTATACATTCTAATTTTACTCAGTACTTTGCCATTATTGGATTAACACTTGTTTGATTCCCTAATTTTGATAAACACCTATATATTCTACTTTTTATATTTTATAGATAAATTAATTGAGTTTTATATACTGACATAGTCAATTTCTCATTAAAAGCTCTTCCTCACCTCTCCATCTTGTTTTATACGTAAGTTATGCTTTGGTTCTTATATGATCCTGGCTATACTATATTCCAATGAGAGAAAGAGGAAATAGAGGCCATTATGGCCTCCAAATTTGTCAATAAGACCAGAGGTAAATATTATGTGGAGTTTTTGGTCAAGTAGAATTATAGAGCAATAGAAGATAACTTAGGCGAATGCATCCGAGATTATCAAGTATAACAAATGACTTGAGGAACTCAATCAATTTTCATGAATGAGAGCTCATGATTTTTTTACTTATCTAGGGTGTATGATGAAAGAGCATTTGGGGTATGATGGGAAATATTGCATCAACTAAAAAGGTGTGTGTGTGTGTGTGTGATGGAGACTTTTCATGTGCTTCCTTTGGTATAGTGTTGAAGTGACATGTCAAGGTTCCTTTAAGGCTTTTAAACTCTAACCTTAAGGATTTGAGAATAGTGATTTATTTAAGAAAATATGGATCAATCTAAGTGTTCCTTGCATGGTGATGAAACCACCAATGTTTGCAAGCGGCAATTATGAAATTATTTGTCCGCACTAAAAAATGTTTGTGAAACTACCAGTCTATGTTAAGTAGTAGCTTTGCCCGTAATAATTTAAAAATGAGAGAAACGGGAAAAATGCTTATTTTTTTTTTCAATTTTTTTAGTTTTTTTCAAGAACATGGGAATTTGAAGAGGCATTATGGCAAGAAGAGAAAAGAGGATAAATATTTGAATCAATTCATTCACACTGAGGTGAGAGTATAGAGGTTGCTTGTGGAGAGAGTAATAGAGAGTTAAATCAAGTCCATTGAAGGACTGCCATTATATTGTTTTTATTCATGTTATCTATCAATTGAATAAGAAGAATAAGGTGTGTGTGTGTTAGTTTATGTAATTTTACGATCAACATCGAATAAGATTGTGATCTTTAGTATTTATTATTGAATGCATTTATGTGTGTCCACAATAGAGTGATTTAGTTTAGACTGTAAGGACAATGTAGTCATTAAATTGGCCCTTATTCTTTGCATCTAGTGGATTGTGTAGATAGGGAAAATGTTAGTTGTTTTCCCTTATATTTTGTAACAACCCTCAAAGTATATAGAGAAACTGTAAGTTGATAAATAAAAAATGCATAACATAAATATCTCCATCAAAATGTTCTAAGAATCTGCAAAATAGAATGCTAGCTAAGAATCGATAAGTGCTCAATTGTACTTGATGTTCAAATGAATCAAATTACTTAACTATTTATAGACTAATTAAATTCAAACTTTGTCAAAATTGGTCTACACGATCAACTTCCAACATCTAAAAATAAAAACAACATAAAATTAAGAATAAGTATATCTAATTTAAAAGGGTGGTATAAGTAAATATGTCAAGATCGTACAAACGATCTTAATAATAAAACTGATAAACACAAAATTAATAAAAAAAATGTAAAAAAATATATAAAAGAAATTTCGAATATCAAAAATTACCATAACAATTCAGTGACACCTAATTTAAACTATTTACCTATACCTAAACCAATATAAAACACATAAAATAATAAAAAATATATCTTTGAAAACTATTTTTTAATTTCTCACACAATGATTATATATACCAATTGTAGAAACTTTTAATATGTATATATATTATCACTAATGAATTCCACATATAACCCATGTTTGAATGATATAAAATTTATACAATTTTATACCAAGCTTTCACAAGACCAATGAACATGAGTGAACAATAGAATCATTAATGTTCAAAGTATTTAGGTCAATTTAGGTACACCCACTCATAGGATTGATATAACATCAAATATTTTGCAAACATCAAGTGCTTCTCGATAAATAAATTCATTCTTAACAACTTTAGATAAGTACGACCACCAAATCAAACCAAAACAAGTAATAGACCTTAATCAACAAGACAAGTCAATCGGAGTTTCCTTTTCCTTTTCCTTTTATGTTTGGACCATATTATGATTTTAAGCATAATGAGGTAGGTGTTGTGGGAATATGATAATTAGGTCATATAAACCTTGCTAAAGCAATGATACCAGTGGCACCTTTGTTTATACCAATGCCACCTTTGTTGTGGGGGGACTATGATAATTAAGTCAGACAGACCTTAGAATGATACCAATGATAGTTTCTATGTATATTTTTCTATTTAGGGAGGCCATAATGAAATCATGCAATAGATTTGCATTTGATGTAAAAATGAACGTATCCTACAATCTAGGGGCTAAATAATATTGCCCTTTAATCATTGCTAAATTGTGTCAGCAAATGTCTTTTGTGTTTAGTTGCTTGGGATAAAGAGAACTATTCCTAATCAAGTGGTTTTTAGACATTTGAAAAGATTTTGATAGAAAATGCATTTACTAGGTTATTATCAATGCATTTAAGTCCTTGACCTTTACGTTTTGTGTCATTCGATTATTAGGGTTTTGTGCCATTTTGATAGGTGCAATCTATGATCAAAATATATTTATGAAGTCAATTGCCTCAACTTCATTTTTTTAATAATATATGGTAATCATATAAATAAATAAAATGCCAAGAAGGTAAATCCCATGTGAGACATGAACGAAACAAAAGAAGAATACTAGGAACATAGAATAGATACTACCCAAGTTAATAGGACACTAAGGATCAATATGGGGACCCACAATGAAAGAAAGTTTATTTATTTATTTGGGTTGTTGGGTGAAATATACATATTTTAAGTATATTTATTTAAAATATATTAATGTTAAGATATTTATTTTTTATATATTATATTAATTAATAGTTTTATTATTTTTTCTATCATTTATTTATTAATTGGTGATAAATGATATCAATTTAATTATATTATTATATAGTCGAAATAATATTTCCAAAAAAAAGAACATTAAATTTTATTGTATAATTAAGATATTAATAATTTTCAATTAATTTCTTTGAAAAAAATAAAATAAAAATAAAAAATAAAAAAAATATGAAATTGTTAATGATGATCAAACACATTTGTAAAAATCTCACTACATTGTGATTTTTTATTATCATTGTAAAATGTATATTAATACGATCACATCGTTATTTAGTTTTAATAAAAATTTATTTTATATATAATATGAGACGTGGGTGGATTGATTAAGAAGTTTAGTTGTGTCCAATCCCATCTAGGTTTAAATCTCAAAGGGCATATTAAATCAGTTATGATCATTGGAGATGGTTTGGATGATTGAAACAGTGAATGATATTGATATTGTTGGTTATAACAACCTATTGATAATAGTTGATAAATTATAAAAAAGATATAAATTTCTCATTTATGTCTATACTGATTTGTAACTCCAATCAATACTATCCTTTCAATTCATAAATCCAAATTCTATAAAAACATTAACCTATATACAAAAAATTAAAAAACAAAAAATAAAACAAAACAAAATAAAAACAAACAAAATAAATAACATTCACATTTACTATCACAACCTTATATAAAAATAAAAAAACTAGAACGATAAGACTTACATTTTATCTTAAGCTAATATATAATTAATATATAAAATTTGATTTTTACAAAATTTTCTCTCTCAACATGATTATTAGCTTTTGTTTTGTTTCTTCTTTATCACTTAAAATAAATAAATATTTTTTCTCTCTCTTTGACATGAGCCTTGCTGGTAGTTTTGTTACATCATTCATGACATTGTTATAGGAATGTATCTTTATCTTTTTTTTCCACCCTCAAAATTGACATGAGGGTCACTTTTAATTTTAAAAACAGAGACATTATTTACAATATATTTGCAGCCGTTAAAAGGTGTGAAACATGAAGAGCTCATACTAATCATATTGTTTTTAAAGTAGTTTTTATAAAATAATTTATGTTAAAAAAATTATTAAACATATTAATAGTAATCTTTTTAAAAATAAAGATAATCTATGGAGTTTGGGAGTGGGAATTACTTTTTGTTTTATGGGAAGATGGGTTTACATTAAAATGTAATATGATAATATGTAATTTATATTTAATCAAATTTAATAAAATAAAATAGAAAAATCATTTTTAATTATATAAAATAATATTTAAGATTAATTCAAAAATGTTAAGAAAAAAGTTTTTATGAAAAAATAATAAATTGTTCATAATCTTAAGATTGTCAAAAGAAGAAAATAGTAGAAAACATGGATATACAACAAAGCAAACAAAACATTCAACTCTCAAAGTAAATATAAAACTTTTTCTAAATGATCAGAAATGTAGCACTCCTTTACTAGTGTTGCTAGGCATTACTAGAATCATACTACTATGTTATTTTTAACTTTCATATTCTATAAAACAAATTTGGTGACCTTGTATCTTAGCACTTGAACTCTGAAAACCTCACTCACTTCTATATAATTCTATGCGGATCTCTAAGAAATTGGTCTCCTTCCTTGAAACCTTAATCATTCATCAAAAACCAATAAAACTGGTGAGCTCAGTGAGAGACCTTTGTTATTCCCTCTATTATTATCAATCTCGTATTCTAGAACAATTTTAGAAGAAAACACTTCATGTACTTTAACAACCAATTCTTGGATGCAAGCCATAATCCTATGAATTTTCACTAGTATCAACAAGTGGCACAATACAATATGAATATTTTAATCTTAAATCAAATTATACCATATATGCTTCGAATTTTAATTTTCAATAAATTTTAGACTCTTTCTTTCAATCCACTTATCACTATTGACCTTAACATTTATTTCATCTCATTCAGTTGCTCCTATATGCACTAATGTACTTATGTAATTATAGACTTTTCAAATTAAAATTAGGGCCCTATTAATGTGTAAGTCGATGTACAAGAGAAGGAAAAGTTGACAAAATAAGAAAACAAGACATTAGAGATCCAAAAGAAGGGTTGGAAGGACCAACAAAAAGAAACCCAAAAACATAAAGATACAGTCCGCGAAAACCAAAACCATAGTGTTGATAATAGATATGCACATAAGGAAAATATTCAAAGGAAGTCTAAACCTGATGATGTGTGAGTGAGACATATAGAATCACACAAGACACTTGCAACAATGTGTTAGATAAATACAAGCATATAGAAAAAGATAATGTGTAGTTTAAGGAAACACCAATGGAAACATCAATATACACTTTGGAAAAAAAGACAAATTAGAAAGAAACACAAGAAGAAATATAGATGATAAGAAGCCAACAAATTTAATGTGTCCAAGCAAGGAGAATGTGGATGCACATGGAATGATCCATATCAATAAGAATATGCTATATTGGACTAGTAAAATATATTGATGTGTTGGATAAGTGGAAGCTTAGTTAGATATAGTTAGTAAAGAATGAATATATGGTGCTAACAATGCAAAAACTACAAGACACTAAAGGAGTCCAAGAAGGTCATAAATTGGGACATTTACCTCTCATTTGAGATGTCTTAGATTGGTCACATGTTTACAAATGAAGATTCAAAGTTATTAGAAAAGAGTGCAAGTTATGGTTTGAAGGATATATAGGACATATCATTAAGTGAATTGTATGAGTGAACATTATACTATAATAGTGATCATTTTAATTTGAGTTATGTGTGTGTTTTGTAACTATTAGATGTATGATAATAAATATGGATTTTTGTATTAAATATGAATTTGTTATAGTCTATTGAGGGAAAAGAGAGGAAATGATAATGTATCTAAATACTTGGCACTAACATGATTTTTAGACATTAATGAGCTACCATAGGACTTATCACTTCCATAATAGGATCCATAGGGAAATAAAACACAATGTGCAAAGAAGTTGTATACTTGGTGTATGAAACAATGTCAAAGAGGACCACTAATAGTTATGTGAATTACAATATAGAAAAAATGGTGATGAATCGAAAGGAAGCACATAGAAAAGGAGATAGGGCATGATTTTGATTCTCATGTTCTTGAAAGAAATTTGAGTTCTAGAAATAAATTTTAAATTCACTTATATTGAGGGATCAAAGTCATGCATGATAAAGGATAAATCCTATATGTATGCGAATTAGATGATTAGACCATTCAAGATGATTACAAAATACCACCTGAAACGTTAGAAGTTTATCATGTGTTTATGAAATTTTATGTGATGGTGCTACCTTGGTGAATTTGATTGGTGTTAAAGGAAAATGTAATATTTGGGTAAATATGCCATATACATTGAACAAACATTCTATAGAGCATATGTTGAACATTATGGATGGTCTATCAGGGGTAGATACAAACATTTGGGTGATTCATGTTCTAAGGAATTCTTTGAGAAGTAAGTATAAACATCCAAGAAGGAGTGTGGTGTTAGATGATGAGGAACCAAATAGTGAGAGTTTGGAAATCAAAGCTCTAATGTTTTTGAGGGTAGGAAAATTTGATTTTACTATTAAGAGAGTGTTGAGTTTTTCAAATAGGAAAGGTAAAACACATATAGCATAACCAACACAAGATAGGATTATAGAAAGATGTGCATTACTTGATGAAGGTGTTTCATATATAATGGAAGAATAAATATAAAATAGAAGCAAGATACATTATGAAAGGGGAAAATAAAGCTTACAAAACTAGAGGAGAGTACAACATCATTAGATGATAAACCTATGACGAAACCCAAAAATTATGTGTGATAAAGGACTTAAAGAAGAATCATTTTGGCACATCAAGAGTGGGGCCTACACAAAATAAAATTCATATTCAAAGATAAAATCAAGTGGAGATCTCTATCAAAAAAGAAAAGTCAATGGGAGGTTTGAACTTAAGATACTAGAGGAGGAACTATTATGCATACTTGAGAAGGAAGTTCAAAGCGACTGGAAAATAATATATTTTTTTCCTACTAGCATTATCCCAAAATATCCTATCATATCATGTAAAATTTCCAAAGACATTATGTGCCCACACATGCCATTGAGTATCTATAATCCACAAGGACCAGGAAATGATGTGTAAATAAAAGAGGTGTAACACTAAAAAAAAATCAAGTAACAAAGATATGTCACACAATACAACAAATGTTAAAAAAATGAAAAGAGAAGGCAATATTGAGCCAAAGAAGGAGGTTCAAAAATAAAATGTATAAGAATATTCAAACATAAATGAAGTGGGCAATGCGTAAGATGAGAAAAAAATGAGGAAGATAACAAGTTTCAGAAGTAACAAGAAGAGGAAGAAAGATTTCACAAAGAGTAATAAGATAGAAAAACAATGTAAGAAATGGAAAGTATGTTAGAGAGAGGAATAAAAATCTATGATGGATGGGAGTATTGAAAAGGAGTCATATTCAATCATGTCACTAGGGATTGTAAGACATGAGAATGTGATTTAAAATGCACGAAAATGTTTTAAGGCTATTTTTTATAGTCATATACAAGAACTAGAGTTTGACATTCAACTAAAGACATTATTTATGTTGAAGGAACCAAATTTAGACTCTAGTGGATAAGATGAACATGGAGTAAAGAAAATGGATCTGAGGAGATTGAAGATAGATATAACTAGGCTAATATTGGTGAAACAAGCCATATAAATGGCAAATTGTAATCTCGTGATCAATGGTGAAGTAGAGTATATCAAGAATGACCTCTATAGAGATAAAATTTTAAGATGTGCATGGATAAAGTTTAGAAGTTAATGGATTTGTTTGAGAAAGAGAGACCAAAATTATATGGGAGTACAAATGTGAATATGAAGACACCAATAGAAAATTTGGGCATAACAATTGAGTAATTATTACATACACCTTGAATGAAAGAGAAACCTAATGAAGAGGATCTCCAAGTAGAGAAGTTAAAATAACTAAAAGTATATTTTAGGGACTATGTAGAGGAATTAATAGTGAAGATACATAATCTTCACATAAAGGTGAGCTAGGCATAAAAAATATTTTATAGATTCCAAAACGCATATGATTACATGGACCCTCGAATGAAAGAAAATGAATACACCAATACAAACTTTATGGCACATGTATATTTACAAAACTAAAAATTTGAAAGGGAGAATAAATATTAAAAATCATGTGAATTTAAAGAAGAAATAAGTAAAAAGTGCGTTTTATTGGATGTTTGTTTGAATACCTTCAGAAGATGATAATGGAGGATAGTGTTGTAGTTTTACATGAAAAATTAATAGGTGATACAAGCTAGGTAAAAAATCTATGAAGATAATTTGAATAATGAGGAATTTATTAAGAATTTGATTAAGGATGCCAAAGAAGTATTATTACAAGTAAAGTCGATAGTGGATTAATGAGATATTATGGAGAATGAATCAAAAGATAAGGTAAAAAAAGTAATTACAGTGTAATAAGGAAAATGTACTACCCTAGAATCAAGTACAAACTTGTCAAGGATAGGAAAAAAACATAACATCAAAATGTTGACCCTAGATATGTGCATAGGGAAAAAAATCAAGTGTAATATGCTAGATAAATACACGTGCAGAGAGAAGGATAATGTGTGGGGTTAAATAAACATCAATGAGTGGTTTAGAAATATACACAAATTAGAAAGAAACATAGGGGTAAAATAAATAAATATGATGGGGAAATAAGATATGTAATACATCCAAGCAAGGAGAATTTGAATGGCTAGGTATTTATCTAGATTGATAATAATATGTTGATAGAGAAACACCATAATAACATATCTCCTTCACTTTAAAAACCTATATCCAATTTCCACACTAGGTTTTGCCTATAAAATGGGAAAAATATGGGTTTATATACTTCAAACCACATCTCACTGAGTTGTTGAGTGCTTCCTACAATTTCAATACTCCAAAGAGGGATCAAGCAATACTTAGTTCCCCTAGTTGGGTGTATATATGCAATAGTGATCCTTTAGTATGGATGCAACCTATAATATATCTTTCAAAACATGATAATGGAAATATTGAATTGGTTTAGGTGATTCAAACTCTGATAGGACCTATTCCTCATGACTAGTTTTTGATTTGGGATATTTAAGGCAAGCCTTGTCAATGTGTAAGTGTTAGATGGATGCTTTCTTGATAATTTATAGATGAGTGTTGAACAGGGAATAGGCTTATACACATTGTGTATAAATATAGGAGTCTTTGGGTAACTTATCAAGTTACCAACATGCATAACATATGGGCCAACCCATAAGGTTATTTGAATTGGAAAGTGACCATTTCTAGGCATGCACATAACTTTTACATAGGTTGACGGTTTCATAAATTCAAATCCATCTGAGTATGATCGGAGGCATTTAGAAAGACATTAATAATGATCTCATGATCAAGATATATTCCAATGAGGATAATAATAATATTAGGCATAGATTAAGGAATTCATATAAGTTACTAATAAAACATCACTAATTCTAGGCCCATAGAATGCAAATGGATATGTGAGAAAGATGTGAAATAGCCATATGTATATATGCAAGTCATGAAAAGTAAATATAGGTTAATATTGGCATTTAAAAGTATATAATACCATATTTATGTGTTTATAAATTCCCCCATTTCATTTTAGTATTGAAAATGCTAGAGCAAAAGGATAAATAAACTACTTACCTTAGTGTGTAACAACACTTTGTGTTTGGGAGAAGGATCAAAGTGTCTAGATTGATCCATGAAAACCTTCAATAAATATTGAGACATTAATGTCCATGTATAATATTAAATTTAAAGTAAAAGAGACCAAAGAAACATTTGAAATTTGAATGGAAAGGAAGGGATACACTTATAATTAGGTGAACCATGCCGCCCTATCAAGCCATAGATATTGGGGTGATTTTTCCCTAATGGATAATATAATGGGGTTATTATACCCAAATATGAGTTCAATTAATTAAATTATGAATTATCTAACCCCCATTAAGGAGTAGTGATATGCAATTGAGAAACACAGAACCTCAACCACTCTACTCTTTTAATTGATCTTGAACCTCAATATGGAAACATGGAGCCCCATAATAGGCTTATATGTAAATTTGGATATAATTAATCAACCATTATAGATGGATTTTAGATTCAAAATGTTACCTTTAGTACCAAATTGAAAATATAAAATTGCATGCATGAACAACATCCATGCCCCATAATCTGATCAATTATCCTAATATTATTTTCAATGCCATAAATATATATTTCACTTTGCTCTAAATATAATAAATTTGATAATTATTACTTATGTACCTATTAAATGTTTTCATATGTCCCCAAACATATCTCAATATGTAAACATTTATACCATAATTTGAACTAAATTGATAATCTAACACAATTTGAACCGTCTGAATCATGTAATATATCCTAATATCTAATTTATCTATGTATAGAGGATTAACTCTCTATGACAAGATCAATAATATTACCCCTTTTTGAGGTGATAGATGTATATTGGAAATTACTCATCTCAAAATAAAATAGTTAAATGCATCATGTTATATAGAAATATGTAAGCATTTAAAGCATGTGCTAACATGTGGAGAATATGTCATCATAATATATCTAGATAATCAAAGCATATATGAAACATGCATCCTAAGGCATAAAAATGTCATGTAAAAATAGATATATTAATTAGGAACATAGTATTAGTCATCACACATATAAACACTGAATATTGATCTATGAGATAAGGCACATGATATGGATAATTTCAACACACACAAGTATAATATTTTTGTGATATGTATCACAACACCATAAAATCAATAGATATTCATATATTTATTCACACATAATCACATAATTTCATGGATGTGACATAATAAAATCACATGCAATAACACTCAATGTCACATAAAATAAGAGGCACACATAACACACTCAATGAATATGCACTACCAAATAAGGAAAGAGACACACACAATGAACAATCAATGCTACACTATGAACAACCAATGTCATACAACAAGGAAAGGACCATAAAAAGGGAGATTCATACAATGATACACTCAATCAAGAAATGTCACACAAGAATTCAAGGGGTACACAAAGCACAATCAATGATAATCCTATCTGAAATAAAATAATAACAATGAAATATAGAATTAATCAAATGAGTCGACACCATAAATCCATGTTAGTGTCATAACATATAAAAGTAACATATCCATGAAATGAAATAATATATAGAATAAAATCAAGATCAAAGCATATTTAATTAATTGATGTATCTCAACATGATAAATAGAAATATATAACTTGTAACAATGTGACCTATATAATGAGATGCCCCCAATATTGGCATGGCCCCTAGGTGTAGGAATGTCTTGCATTTGTACATCTATGTATCATGCATAAATTATATGTATTTCATATCATATATAATATGAAATGCATGTGCATATGAAAAAAGACATGTAATCTACCAAACACATGATAAATTAAATAAATCAATGAAATAATTAGCAAAATATGTTACGCTTAGGTATTGATTCTTTTTTTTGGAATATATATATATATATATATATATATATATATATATATATATATATATATATATATATATATGAATATTTTGATCTTTGTTCTTATTAACCAATGATTCCATCAACAAGGTGTCCATATGGAGGTTCTATATCAAATGTGGTAATGGTCACCTATCATGAGTGAGTAGTCCCATATGTATTTTTATTTAAATATGAGATGTGATTTTATGCAAAATTATATCAAGCATTATCATCATGACTCATAGGGTCATGTGTGTGATGGGTAAGCCTAGTAACCATAGTATCTCAAGGAATCTATTGTAGAGTATAAACATGCATTTTTTCATTGTGGAACATGTGAAACTATTTTTAATACTAGTTTATGATGTCATGAAGTGGACAATGGTCATTATGAGTCTTGAATAAACCTTTGATGTAATGGGAATTGAATCACTGATCATATAAGAAAGTCAATTACCTTCCTTTGAATTGTCTATGTAGAATTAACCTTAATAGACTATATAACTGGTTGTGGTTGTGGTGGGGGTGGAGGAGGAAATGTCTTTAGTTAAATATGATACTTATATGGAATATTTAGAACTTTAACCACCCTATTTCCATGTATATACTTCAAAAATATAAGTATTAAAAATGGTAATGCATGAATAATATGTAAGCAAAGATGTCCTACCAACATGTAAAATGCCCTTATACTTGATATAGATAATAATAAAGTAGTAACTATGACATGATATGACTTAAGTGGTAGCACATTCTATATTATGCCAAGGCATAATTTAACATTTGAGTAAAGACATTAGTTTTGTAGAAGGAAGCAAAGTTAGACTTTAGTGGATAAGATGAATGTAGATTAAAGATAATGGATTTGAGGAGATTGAAGATGTATATAACTAGGGTAACATTTGTGAAACTAGCCACATAAATGATAAATTTTAGTCTCATGATCAATGGTGAAGGAAAGGATAAAAAGATACACCTCTAAAAATATAAAATTTCAAGAGGTGGATGGATGAAGTTTAGAAGTTCATGGAGTTATTTGATAAAGAGAGATCAAAATTATGTGGGAGTACATATTTGAATAAGAAGACACCAATATAAAATTTGGGCATATAAATTGAGTACCTATTACATGCACCTCGAATGGAAGAGAAACCTAATGAAGATGATCTCCAAATAGACAAGTTAAAAAACCTAAAAGTAGAGTTGAGGGACGATGCAGAAGAATTGATAGTGAAGATAAATAATCTTCACATGAAGGTGAGGTAGGTGAGATAAATATTTTATGGATTCCAAAATGCATATGATTACATGGACACTTGAATGAAATAAAATGAATCCATGAATAAAAACTTTATGGCACATGTATATGTTGAAAAATAAAAAGTTGAAAGGGAAAATAAATATAAAGAAACCTTTGAATTTAAAGAAGAAATGAGTAAAAATTGCATTTTCTTATATGTGTTGTTCAAATAACTTTAGAATACAACAATAGAGGAGGGAAAATTAGTGTTGTATTTTAAATGAAGTAGAATCAAGTGATACAAACCAAGTTAAAAATTTATGAAGATAATACAAATAAAAATGAGTTTATTAAGAATTTTATTAAGGATGTCAAATAAGTATTATTATAGGTAAAATCAGTAGTTTATTAATGAGATATTATGGAGAATCAATTCAAATATAAGATAACAAAAGTAATTACAGTGCAAGAAGGAGAATATATTACACTAGAATCAAGTACAAAATTATTTTAGGATATAAAATAAACATAGTATTAGGGAAAGTTGACCCTAGTTATGTGCATAAGGAAAACATTCAAGTGTAATGTGATAGATAAATACAAGTGCAGAAAGAAGGATAACATGGAGGCTAGGAAACATCACTAGAAACATCAATGTGTGGTTTATAAAGATACACAAATTAGAAATAAACATAGTGGAAAAAGAAACAAATATGATGGGAAACCAATATATGTAATGCATACAAGCAAGGATAATTTAGATAGCTAGGGATCAATCCAAATTGATAATAATATGTTGATGAAGCAACAAAATATGCTGATGAAATGCATAGGTGGAAGCCTAATTGGCTATAATTAGAAAAGAATGAATACATGGAATTGATAAATAAATATATAAGAGAGGATGAATGGGTCTAAAAATATTATAAATAGGGACATAAAACTCTCATTTGAGACATCTTGGATTGGTTTTTTACATTATTTTGGATTAATGTGTCTAAATAAGATAAAATGTTTTATGATTTAAATTATCTAAGACATGCCTAAATTAAATAAATATTAATGTTACAAGTAGATGTTTAATTACACTTTAAAATTTATGGAAATAACTAAAAGGACTAGGTTACTTAGCTTGTTTTGGATCTATGTAGGTATGAGACTGTGCAGGTGGCAGAAAAGGCTGGAACTAGATCTAGGGTCGCTAAGCTCTAAAAATTGATTATCTGGACTTGCCTAGATGAATCTAGTAGTAGTTTGATCCTACATCAGCCAAGGGAATCTAGTTTTATAATTTAAGTGACATGGTAATTTGTTCCTTAGTGTTTTGTCAAATATCATTGTACCTACTTGTAAACTATCACCCTATGCAATATTAGAGGCTCACTATGTGCACAAATCCAAAAAACTTGTCTCCTTCACTTTGAAAGCCTATCTCCAATTTTAACACTAGGTTTTTATTTAAAAATAGGAATAAAAATGGGTTTATCTAACCTAAATCACATCCCACTGAGTGAATAAATGTTGCCTAAATTTATAATATGCTAAAGATCGCTCAAACCACACATAGTTATTTTGGTTGGGTGTATGTGTGCAATAGTGATCCTTTAGTATGGATGCAACATGTAATCTATATTTCAACACTTGATAATGGAAAACTTAACTTGGCCTAGGTTATTTATTCTTGGATAGACCTACTCCTTATGACTAATTTATGGTTTTGGAAATTTAGAGCAGTCCATATCCATGTGTAAGTGTTAGATGGATGCTATCTTGATACTTGTTATATGAGTGTTAGATGGATGCTATCTTGATACTTGTTATATGAGTGTTAGGTAGAAAATAGACTTAGATATATTGTGTATAAATAGAGGAATCTTTGGGTAAATTTTCACACCATTGAAATGTGTAACATATGGGTCAACCCATAAGGATTTTTTGAATCTGTAAAGTGATCATTTCTAGGTGCACACACAAGTCTGGCATAAGTTGATGGTTTTATAAATTTGAAGCCACCTGTGTATTATTGAAGGATATAAAAATACAGGATAATTGATCTAATGATCAGGAGATAGCCTTATTAGGATAAAAATAATATTAGACATAGATTAAGGAATTCCTATAGGTGACTGATAGAAAATCAAGAATGCCAGGCCCATAAAAAGATAATGGATATGAGAGAAAGGTGTGAAATAGACATATGTATATGCACAAGTCATGTTAAGTAAATATAGGTCAAGATTGGAATTTTAAAGTGTCTAATACTATATTTATGTGTCTAAAATTCCCATGAATAGAAGTATAAATAAATTGTGTATCTTAGTGTGTCACCACACTTTGTATTTAGGAGAAGGATCCAAGTGTCTAGCTTTCTCCATGAAAACCTTAAATAAATATGTAGCAATTAATGCCCATATAAACTATGAAATCTAAAGTAAAATAGATCAAAGAAACATTTAAAATTTGAAGAGCAAGGAAGGAATACACTTGTAATTAGGTGAGCGATGCTTCCCTATAGAGCCTTGGAGATTGGGGTGACTATGCCCCAATGGATAATATAATGGGGTGATTATGACCTAAGATGAGTTCCATTGTTTGAAATATGGCTTGGGAATATGAATTATCTAACCTTCATGAAGCAGGAGTAGTGCTAGGCCATTAAGAAACATATACCCTCAACGGCTCTACTCTTTTAACAGATCTTAAAACTCAATATGGAAAGGTGGATCCACATACTATGATCACATGTAAATTTGAATAGAGTGAATCAAATATTGTACATGGATTTTATATTCAAAATGCTACATTTGGTGCCTTCAGTACCAACTTGAAAATATAAAAGTGTGTGCATAAACAACATCTATACCCCATAATTTGATCAATTATCCTAAACTTATTTTCAATTCCATAAATATGATAACTTATTACTTGTGTACCTATAAAATGTATACATATGCATTGCACATGTTCCCATATATATTTCAATATGTAAACATATATCCCATTATTAGTAGTAGACTTAGGACTGTAAAATCATAGAGTGTAAATGCATGACAAGTGTGAAATGTAGATTATTTTATGTAACATATATCATTTTGTATGTATTCAACCTATGTATGTATATCAAAAGACTATTGAATATAAAAATACTCCTTCAAAGGAAGAAACGTAAGGTCAAAATGTCAAGTGATAGAGCATTGTAAGTCTTTAAATAATGATATGATGTAAATGAAAATAATTATGAATGATTTATTTGAATGCCTTTTGTACTTGTTTTATGCATATTTTATTTTTGTTTTGTGTGATTATATTTAATTATATAATAATAATTAATGATTTGAATCATTAAGTCTACATTTTAATGGATAATCTATAACTCTATTCAGAATGAATACTCAATGTGTTCTTTAGTTATGTATCCATTATAAAACTATAAGTTAATTCATATAAAAATAAACATTAACATGTTATAATGGGTTTTATAGGAACCTCTACTAGTAATGGTGTGATGAACATGGATTTTTAAAACATTTTAAGATGTTTACTAGGACAAATAGATTTGGAATGATGGCTGGATGAGAGAATTCACAAATTTTTAGAAGAGGAAACAAAGAGAATAGGAAGATATGTGAGAGAGGTTATAATTGAGCATATACATGGTGAAATATATGAATATTTTGGTGTGAATTACTTGGGATATTAGCTATATATCTATCAATAATAAAATCTTAATGCTTTAGATCAAGAGAAATATAGTTTTTTACCTAGACTGGAGATAACATATAAAGATCGTAAAGATTAGATACTAAGTGGACATGTGAGATAAACCATTGGATGAAAACTACTATTAATGGATAATTAATAAGTTTGTCATGTAAGGATATATTATGTTTGAAGTTGTACAATATTTATTCATAAGAGGCATCAAAGGCAAATTTATACATCGAATACCTACTTTGCTCATATTATTTTTCAAATTATGCACATTATGAGGTAGGATGGCATAGTTAATGCTCTAATAGATTTAATTAAATTGATAAGTACTCTATGAAATGAAGATATATTTAAAGATGTCAAAAATATTTTGTATAACCTATTAGACTTCATGCAAAGAGGCCAACATCACACTGATAAGGTGGTATGGTATGTTAAGAACAAGAAGGCATTGGATGTAGATTCTTGAATGGATATCAAATTGGTAGGGTATAAAATTTTAAATGTTATATTTGACCTTAGAATCACAATAAATATTATCTCTTAATCAACATGGGAATCCATTGGTGACCTAATCTCATTTACAACCCAATGATATTAAGTTTCACAAACTATCAAAGGTTAGAACCTATTGGATGACTGGAGGATGTATAAATTAGAGTTTCTGATCTCAGTCTAAGAGGTGAATTTTAAGTCATAGATATGAATAGGTGACCATTAACAAAGCACAACTAAAATGAAAGAAAATAAAATTTATTACCTTCCTTGAATTTTCCAAGAGATCTCTTCATTGTCTTGCTCAGATTATGCTCAAGATGTCTGTGGTAATGGAGCTTGGTTATCTCCTTCTCTTCTTGGCATCATTAGATTTATGGTTTTGGATAGTGAAGCTTGACTCAATATTTTGGCATAATAAAATTATATCAAAATATATTTGGGCATGATAAATTTAAACTAAGATAGCTTTTGAGGTCATTTGGGCATAATAACTTTTCACCAAGATAGCTTGGAGCTATTTAGGCATGATAACTTTAGCTTATGAGAGCTTAAAATCATGAGTGTAAGGCATTCTATTTATAGATTTTCCAAATGGGCTGATCTCAACCATGAATTTCCATCTCAAGATGAAGATGTGTGGCCATCAATTAATCTAATTATGTAAATAAAATCCATAAATATTCTCATCATGATTTGGGGGGAAAGGGCATTAATGAGGCATGAGAGGGATTAATCAAATATTTGTTGCATTTATGGCCTAGGGATGCCTTCCCAAAAAATTATGTCATATGATAATGCAAATATTATAATCAATTTACAATAATTAAATAATCAATAACTTCCATGGAAAATCCACTTAAGCTCTTGATTTGAATTAATTAGTCTTTAAACAAGATTAATGCATTTTAGTGCATTTCTTTGGAAATTTATGCACAAAAGAATCAAACTAGAAAAAATGTCCTATTATTGGGTCAAAATTTGACTGGAGTAGAATTAGAAGTTGTTGTTAGTTACATATGGACCAATATCCCATTTATGACATTTTCAACATAAAATAACACATGCACATGTTATGTGCTTCCAAATTAGAGGAATTTAGTAGTTTAGAGTGTTAAATTGCATTTTTGGCATTTTGGCTCAAAATTATTTGGGAAGAACTAAAAATCACACAAAATTCATTGCCCCATGTAGGGATACTTTAGCCTAAATCGATACTTGTCTATGACAAGCTTGAACCATTTAATGCATTTAAGTGATTTTAGCCCAAATTGTGCATTTTGGTAGAAATTAGTCTAAATCTTGGTCAAAGGTCATTGATGGTGATTTTTACGTGTCTAAAATATGGTATGTTAAGAATAAGAAGGCATTGGATGTAGATTCTTGAATGGATATCAAATTGGCAAGGTATGAAATTTTAAATGTTATTTTTAACCTTAGAAGCATAATAAATATGATCTCTCAGTCGACATGGGAATCTATTGGTGACCTAATCTCATTTACAACCCAGTGACATTAAGTCTCATAAACTATCAAAGGTTAAAAACTATTGGATGACTATAGGATGTATAAATTAGAGTTTTTAATCTCAGTCTAAGAGGTGACTTTTAAGTCATAGATATAAAGATAAATGAAATTCACTACCCTACATTAATCATAAAAAATGGGCATACGATGGTCAAATAACCATCAACACAGTGCATAATCAGTTGGAAGTACACCAAGGGGATAATATTATAATCATACACTTGAATAAAGATAATTACAATCCCTATATCATTCTAAAGGAGCCTAATTCACCTTATGTATATGGGGAAAATAAATGGTTTAATGTTGGAACATAGTCTAAGCACAATGCACTACAAGTAAGACATTTCAAATTTTTCCATCTAAAAATAAAACTAATTATATAATTTCAACAACCAAACCAACCTTCCTCTAAAATGGTGATAAAAAAGGAACACGTCTTATAGTTTCATACAAGTGAGTGCAAGTTTTCATCTATGTTGTCACCAACAAGGTCTAAAGTAGATTTTTTATATGAGGTGTGTATGATAGACGTGGATTACACTGAACCAACTCAGGAAGGTGTTATACCTTGGGAAGATGTGTATTTAGTAAGTGGTGATTTAGATACTCATATTATAAATTGGGTAAGAAGATACCATGAGGTATGACTATTATGAATGGTTTTCGCTACAGAGTGAAAATTACCTCGATAGTTTGAAATTCAAGACTTGGGCCTATTGATTTATAGATTATAAAAATGTGTTCCAAATATAGATTAGTGAGTTAATGCATTAAATTATGCACTAAAGGGCATTGATGTGATATGGTGAGTAGTACACAGGTTAAATAAGTTATACTGGGAAGATGCCCATGAATTTTTGTGAGTTCTATTTTAAATAAAACCTATGATAATAAGTTAATGGAAATTTTTATTAAAAGTTCAATGTCTAGAAATTCTTATTCATATATGTGTGGATGTATGGCCTTCACAGGGTATGGAACCCAAATACTAGGTATATGTATTTAGGTATACACTAGCACCTCATCTAATAACATAGTACATGCACCAGGAATGTAAGAGGTAAACTATGAATTGGACACATGTCCAACAATATTTTATTCAATTTTTTGTATTTGAATATAAGAATCCCATGGTACAACAATCTCTATAAAAGTTTAAGCTCTTTTTATGTCGTGGGTGAATAGAGTGTATAACCAATGTGTAGGACTATTCTTCGTAGGAAGTAGTTATTAACTTGAATAAAACTCTCAAATAATTACAAGGACAATAATTAAAAAGGGAAGTTTTTATTTAAAATTTACAATAGGATCATGGACAATGGATAACAGCCATAATCTAGAGATAAAAATGAAGATTTAGATTTGAAGGGTTTCTTCAAACTTAAGTGAGAGGTAGAGAAACCATAAGACAAAACCATAACACAAATTAAAAATGCATAGCTTCACAATTAAAACATTCAAGATCAATAATGGTAGAGGACACTACAAGAATCTATGCCAAGTGGGCCCAAAAAGATATATTAAGAGCTATTAAATAAATTAGTAGCGAATATAGGTACCAAGTTAGCACCAAAACTTATGACTTTGGGTGTATATTAGACACAATAAAAGATATTAGAAGGTCTACAATTGCTATGATATTATCAAGATGTGTTCCAATAAAGTTTTCATAAGTCAAGGATGTAGATCCTTCATTGGGAGATATGCACATATAACTCAAAAAGTGTGCACAATCTATTTTTAAGTGACCATACAAATTAAATCCCAATATGAAACTTAAGGTTAAGGCTAAAATTGACTAGATCCAGGAAGCAAAGATTATTTATTTGGTAGAAAAGGTATATTGGCTAAGTCCAATGGTGGTGTAACCCAAAAATTTAGGGGATATCAGAGTATGTGGGGACTATAGGTCATTGAATCATTATTGTGTTAATGACCCATTTCTAATTCTATTCATGGATGAAGTTCTAGATCCAGTCGTAGAGCATGATGTTTATTCCTTCATAGATGGATTTAGTGGCTACTATTATTTACTGATCATAGTTGAATATCAAGCTAAAACTACCTTTGCAATAGAATGGGGTTCCTTTACATACAATGTAATGCCCTTTGCTTTGAATAATGCTCCTCCTATTTTTTATAAGGCCATCGGCACTATGTTCAAAAAATTCATCCATTATTTCTAGTAAGTCTATCTTGATGATTGGTTTGTATTCTCTTTATTTAAATAACACCTATCCAAGTTGTGACTCATGTTAATAATGATGATATTCTCTGTTCATCACGTTAAATTTTAAAAATGTTTATTCTCTATATGATTTAGTTTTCTCTTGGGTCACATAATATGCAATGATTGTATTTTGGTTTATCAAGTTAAAATCATAATCATTGTGAGTATGCCACCTCCTAAAATATTTAATAAAGTGTGATCATTCCTAGGACATAGAAGATTTTAATACAAGTTCATCAAAGGGTAAATAGCCGCATCCACCCCAATGGATAAATTATTTCACAAAGATACAAATTTTGAATGGATTATTATGTGTCAAGCATATTTTTGGATTTGAAATAGAGGTTAGTAATGACCCAAATATTAGTGTTGCTTAATTGGATTAATTCATTTCATGTAAATGTAGACACTTCAAGAAATAAAATAGGAGTCATATTGTCTTAGACAGGAGATGAAGGTTTGGATCACCCCATTCACTTCAGAAGTAAGAAATTGTCATCAATAGAGAAAAATTACACTAAAATAGAGTGAGAGGCCCTAGTTATGTTGCTTTCACTTTGTTAATTCAATAATTACCTCTTAGCAACACCATTTGATTTTTTATAGATAACCAAGCTCTGCAATATCTAGTGAATAAGCCCATGCTTGGTGGAAGGATATCCAAGTGGCTAATGTATTCCAATAATTTTAGTTTAGGATTAATATCAAACTAGGGAGAGAGAATGTGGGACCAGATCATTTTATATGAATAAAGAATGGTCAGAAGCTATAAGAATCACAAGATGAGTCACTATATGTATACTTATTTATATTCTCTATGATTCCTAAAAATATGGAGGACATAGCCAATTTCATAGAAAAAGGAGTTTTTCCCTATGCATTTTGTTGAGAAAGATAAAAATTAGATAGTCACAAGAGTCATACCATTCAAAATTATCAATGGTAATTTTTATAATATGGGTAAAGATAATGTACTACTAGAGTAGACATATATCATTAAAAACCATAATTACTATAATAAGCACATCAAGGAGTCACAAGTAGACACTTCATAGGAGAATCAACTATGGTGAAGATATTTCAAAGTGGTCTATGGTGGCCTACTCTATTCTAGGATGTGCACAAAGTCTCAACACATTATGGAATTTGTCAAATAATAAGAAGGCTAAATCAAATGAAATAAATACCTTTAAACCCCATGCTAGTCGTACAACCATTTGAGCAATTAGGAATTGATTTTTTAGGACATATTAATCTACAAATCAAACATAGTCATTCTAGATATATAATAATAATGGCGTATTAATTCACATAATGGGTAAAAGCTTCTACAACACCAATTTTAGCTATAGAGATGCAACCCAATTCTTGTACAAAAACATCATAACCATATTTAGATGTCCTATGAATTTGGTTAGTGATAGAGGAACACACTTTCTTAATAATACTATTAAGACCTTATCAAAATAATTTATGATATCATACCATAAGAGCACAACCTATCATCCTCAATCTAATGGGTAGGTAAAATCATCCAACAAAGTACTTGAGAAGATGTTTACAAAAATATGCAATGTACAGAGAGACAATTGGGAGGATCGAATTCATGCAATCTTATAGGCATATAAGATTAATTATAAACATGTAACATGGTTCACTCCTTTCTTGTTGGTATATGGAATATAATTAGTTATACCTATGGAATATATAAGTCTGTAAAGCATATTGATAATGTGATTGGGAGATTAAGATTCACTTTAGGAAAGGTTTCTAGATCTAACTCGCATGGAAGAAATGAGGTAAATAGCGAATTGGACACATGAAATAAATAAGTAGAGTTAAAAAGCATAGAAATATCGTAAGATGTGATATAAATAATTTTATCTAGAGAAGATAGTATTATTGTGTGATAGTAGATTTTTTAAAACTCTGGGTACATAGTGTATTTAGTGGAAATGACCATATATCATCCACAAATTATCGCATCAAGGAAAATAATGCTAAAGGACCTTCAAGGAACCATCCTTTTAGGGCATGTAAATGTTTATAAGATTAAGCCTTACCACCAATTATCTCTATTAATATCATGTTAAAAAATTGAGTGGGTGGTGAGTAGCACCATGTAGTTAGGGTTTGTGTTTTATTTACAAATTTCTTATCTTTTTGTAGGATTGTAGTGTAGCTATGTGCAATGCAATCTCTATATCATGAGACATTAGAACATAGTATTAAAAGCTAAATGTCTTATAGTATGAAAGGAAAGGAGAAAATAAATTTAATAGAAACATAAAGAGGGGTAAATATAGGGTCAATAAATTAAGTTTAGGAGTGAAGCACTAAAAAATATTTATAGAGGATAGGTAACAAATGATCACTCATAAATTAATTAATGACAAAGCAATTCAAATATTACATATTTTTTAAAGTAGATAAGGGTGTTAAACTCAATTAATGTTCAATAAATGAATTTTTTAGAATAAAAAATGTGGTGTTTCACATCAATGAATGTCATCATCCAAAACAATGAATCTATGCATCAAAGTGCAAAGGTCACATCACATCAACTGATGGCATTTAAACTAAGAGCATGATAAAAATAAAAATAACTCAACAATGCAAAGTGTCAAATGAGTGGAACAAAGGAAAACTATATAAACATAGGGCACATAGAGTGAAACACATCTCAAACCCCATATATTAAAATATCCTTTTGTAATATGAGCTTGAGATATTTACTTGAGCACAAAACTATCCAATTTTTCACCATAGCATAAAAATAGTAAGTCGATCATAGTTCCTCATACCATTAAATGATGCATATAAGGAGGAGATGGGAATAGGATTGGCATTGAGATAAAAAAGTACCATGACCATAATCCCTTTGATTTCAGAGACACAATAAAGACAACTTTGTTTGGCCTAGATTCAACCGTTATTGAAGAACTAGGAGCCCTAGCCATGCAACATCAACTACGAGGGTTAGATGTCAAGCTATTGATAAAGATTCTAAATTTTGGACAATTTGATGAGGTGGTAATGATGTAGATAAGTATCTATAATGAGGGGGAAATACATTTGTCCAAGTATGTTACCATATACATAAACACAACAACAATGTTGAAATAAATTAGACTTCCATCTTGAGGTAAATCCCTCTTACCATACAAAACCAAGATCCCTTTGATTCATTTGAACACAATAGAAAATACACTAGAGGTTCCAAGGGAATCCCCCTTTATTTATTATAATATATAATAATGCAAGTTAACTCTGAATACATTTCATGTAAATTATGGTAGACTACTAAAAGCACATGCCAAGAAACAAAATAGATCATTGATATAACATATTGCATGATCTGATTAATGAGAATTTTAATTAGCTAGAGTTATTGGTAGCTAAACTTATTTCAAACTTGAATAATTTTTTTATTTGTGTTACATAATTTCCAATACTAGTGCCTGGTATTATTACTCTACTCAATGAAAGTCTCTCGATGGTCATGCTGTATCAGATGGGGTTTTTTGGCTTGCAATCACCTTATAGATTCTTGTTTAGACCAAAATAGGGTAGTATTATGCATAGTTGTGATGCTTAAATCAATGGTGGATTAAATTACATGCACTCGTTACATCACACCCTAGGGTGCCCATAGATGTGATGTAGTACCTTTCACCCAATGCAAAAATCAACAAACTTTATGATGGAGTGTAGGTGCGACTCCATGGGCTGGACAAAGCACCACACATCTCATTACCATTATTCATTATCTTGTTGGATGCATAATTAGATGTTATGAGGAAATAAACCTTATTGGAAAGAATTATGGCACCTCTACATTCCATGGCCCATAGAGCACAATAGCTATTGGCACACTCACAAGCAATAAGTGCAAGATCAACAACAACAATCCTAGCATAAATTACTACAAGAAAAATGAAGGCACCAATGTAGAGGATAACACCACCTCCACCACTGAAGAGGAATACGCATGGAACCAACCCCTAGATCACCAATACAAATGTGCCTAATATTCCTATAGATTATGATCTCACATAACTTGGCATCACTAAGGAAGAATTATATAAGTCTATGTTAGAAAACATAGGCACAAAGATCTATGAAAAGGAGGAAGATTGTTTTTTTCTTTTATAAAGTAGTGTGCACTTTCCAAGTGCAAAAAAACATCCTAAATTTCATAGTGGTAAACATTCCCACACCTTCTACTTAAATCATATTAGATAATATCATAGAGGAATAAGAGATAAAACACATAAAAACAACCATATTCCAATGAATAATGGGAGCAGGATCCTCAGTAGTGTAGGCTACCTAACCATAACCAAAGGCAACAAAAGGTGCAGAGCAACAAGGTAACCCTTAATAACTACTAATGTGTAGACCCAAAACACATAAAACATTGAATAAATCTCCCTCCATTATAGAATCCATGGGATCATTTATTTCACCACAAATGATGAAGGATATTGAATCCAAATAAGAGCAAGCAATGGAACAACAACCTTATAAGACAACTTACCCATTTATGTGCATGAAAAAGGTTTTAATCCCACTTACCCACATAAAGGTGTCACTAAGAAGATAAAAAATAATGATGTCTTCTCCCTCAACTTCACCAATTCATTCTACCCATTCACCCCATCCATCTCCCCATCCCCCATCTCATCCAAAATAAGAAGACATCGCAACACAATAGAAAGTTATGAAAGCTAAAATAAATCAAGAAAAGGTGTAAAATGAAGCATATAAAAGGGTAATAAATGAGGAAATTAAAAATAAGAAGAAATGAGAATCTGATCACAAGGCTAAAGAATAAGAAGACAACAAGAAAAAATAAGATGCAAAGGAAAATCAAAAGGAATAAGAATTTGTTGTGCAAAAGAAGGATGATGAATAAGAAGTTGTACATAAAAAGAAGAATCGAGAATAATAATAAGAGAAAAAAAATAAGCAATAAGAAGAATTTGAGAGAAATAAAAGGAAAAAATAAGATAAGGAAACACAAGAGGCACAACATAAAAATTTCAAAGCTAAAGTATCACCCAAAGAAGAGAAGGAGAAAAAGAAAGAAACATTGTGAAAGAAGGAAGAAGAGAGAAATAAAAATTTCAAGTATAAAAATACCAAGGAAGCTATGGAAAAATTAGAAGAGGTAGTAAATTTGCATGCAAAAGTAACTGCTAAAGTAAAATAAGAGTTGAAAATAAAGAATAAGTTTGAAGTCCTAGTCGGTACTCACAAGGCTGAACAATTGGAACAACCTGTGAAGCCAATAGAGGATCTTAAAAAAAACCAATTATTGATGATCCACAACCTTAAAACACATCACAAGGATTAAGATCGAAACTAAGAGGTGAAAAATAGGATGTACCATACCTAAAAAATATATCCAATAGTTATGATACGTTCAATCCCAACCCCTATAATGAATAACTTTCACACTCCCAGTTGTGTAAATATAACACATGTCATCTATAGCCATAACTAATGTGACTTATTTTACTTTAACCACAATAAGTTAGGAGGTATCACTTTATGTGACATAGATAACACTAGTAAAACATGTTGATGGAGTAGTCACATTTTGAGAGTCTATAGTGCATAAGGTCCTCAAGAAAGAATAAGACAACCTCCAACTAAGGGAAGAAAATTTAGATATGCATGCTTGATTAGCCAAGGCCCATACAATCATAGATGATACTTGTCTATCACTAGTCATCCAAGTCTTGGGGGACTAGGTGATGTCTGAAGATAAACAATCTAGTGCATTACTTTCTTGACTCATCAAATATTGGGTGGCTACATAAAAATTTCAGCAACTCTAAGTGTAAGGACAACACCATAAAGATAAAATAGAAATTATCTTCTAGAGACTTAAAAAATATGATTTCTTTTTAGACACTACTGCAAAACAATCCACCCAAATTTCTCATAACATGCTAGAATGGAAGTAATAGTTACAACATATACTAGGTGAGGTGCAAACAGAATTATCCAAGGCAAATAAGGCCAAAACCATAATGGAAGAACATATGGCCATGCTGAATCAAATGGACATTATGATCAAAGTGTCTCTTAACTTGAAAGACAATGCCCCAACAAAGATGATTATATGGCAAAATGAGATGATTTACAACACATGGATTCATATACAAACTTAGTAGTAACACAGACTGACTTGAGGAAATGTCAAGAAATTTAGTTGAAACTCTCATAGAATAGGGTTATCATTGCCATCACATAAGATGAAGACATTCAGGCAATTGTGAAGAATCAATCCGTGCTACACACTTTGATAAACATGGTCTGAGATGCATTAATTGATTGAAAATAATTCAAGAAATATATTTCACACCTCAAAAACTCAATTTTCATGAATATTAATGAGCCATAATTCATTCCACTGTCCTAGCTCATGTAGGAATTACAAAATAATAAAGCAAACAAAATAATGTAAAAACAACTTCTGGCACCTAAATCTATAATTTCATCATCTTCTGACATGGTTCCCACAACACCATCTTATTTGGTAGTACCATCATCTAATATAACACTGATCATACCTTTTTTACAGCCTCATCTAGTACTAACCATGCACTCCATGCCTCCTCCATCTATCTAGGTGTTGAAAAAATTTAAAATTTGAAATTTCAAAGAGTTTTGAAATATAAATGGCTATATGAATTAGGTGTGGGGCTAGGATGGATGAAAATATGTAAAGGGTGGCCTCCTAGTTCTACTAATCTATTGAAAATCTACAAGTGTGGTAAATTAATATGTTAGTTGAAAACTTGAAAGGGTGGTTAAGTAGTGTGCAAGAGGTGAAAATTAGAAAAAATCACTTTGAAAGATTACCAAAAGTAGTGTTTTTGGACCAAACCCTTGGTATAGGTAATTCCATTAGCTTCAACATGAGGCACACTTCCTATGACTTTGTCTCGAGATGAGACAATTGTTTAAGTTTGGGAAAGTGTTACTAGTAAATGCACGAAAGTGTATGATGTAGAGAATTTAACATAATGTATATAATTTTTCATTTATTCATCCTACGCATGTATATCAAAATTCTATTGAATAATAAAATACTCCTTCAAAGCAAGAAATGCAAGGTTAGACTGTGAAGCGACAAAGCATTATAATTCTTTACATAGTGATCTGATGTAAAAGAAAATAGTTTTGAATGATTTAAGATACATAAATATATATATATATATATTAATGGTTATTTGAATGCCTTTTGTACATGTTCCATACATAATTGAATTCTATTTTGCGTAAATTTTTTTACTTATATAATAATAATGAATGCTTAGTATCATTAAGTCTATGTTTTAATGGATAATTTGTACCTATGTTTAGAATGAATACTCAATGTGTTCCTTAGTTTTATCTGAATTCTGAAACTATATTTTGTTTTATATAGAAATAAAAATTAGCATTTGTTGATGGGTTTTCTAGGAAATTATGCTAACACCCATAATCTAAACCATCTAAATCATGTAATTTATCTTAAAATATAAATTACATGTGTATGGAGGCTTGAATCTCTATGAAAAGCCCAATAATGTTCCCCCCATTTTAAAGTGAGGAATGTATCCTAAAAATTAGTCATCTCAAAATAAAAGAGTTAAATGCAACATGTTATATATAAAGATGTAAGCATTTAAAACATGTGGTAATGTGTGGTGATTATGTCGTCATAATATGATTATATCATCAAAGTATATTTGAAACATGTATCCTAAGGCATACAATGTCATGTTAAAATAGATATATCAATTAATCATGTAGTAGTAATCATCACAGTATAATCACTAAATATTAATCTACAAGGCAACGTGTATGAAATAGATCATGGTAGCACACAAAAGTAGAAAGATGTGTGATATGTATCAAGACACCATAAGCTCAGTAGACAATCATATATGTATCCACACATAAACACACAATTTCATGGCCATGACACACAAAATAAAATCACATGCAATAACACTTAATGCCCCATAAAATAAGAGGCACAAATAATACACTGAATAAATATATAATGTCAGACAAGGCAAGAGCCACATGCAATGAACAATCAATGATACACTATGAACAACCAATGTCACACAACAATGCAAAAAGCACAAAAAAAAAAGCCATCTAATGATACACTTAATTAAATAATGTCACAGAAGAATGCAAGGGCCACACAAAGCATGACCAATGATAAGCTTATATGAAATAAAATAGAAATAATGAAGAATTGAACAAATCAAACTAGTCGACACCATAAATCCATGTTAGTTTCACAACATATCAAATTATAATATCCATGAAATGAAATAATATAGAGAATAAAATCAAGATAAATGCATATTTAAGTAATCAATGTAGCTAAACATGATAAATAGAAATGTAATAAAAATATATATCATGTAACAATATGACCTATAGAATTATATGCCCCAAACATTGGCATGGCCCCTATGTGTAAGAATGTCTTGAATTTTTACATCTATGGATCATGTAGAACCTATATGTATTTCATCTCAGTCATATACATTTTTAAATGCATGTGCATATTAAAAAAGATATGTAATATACAAAACACATGAAAAATAACAAAAATCAATGCAATAATTAGCAAAACATGTTATGCTTAGGTCTTGATTTTTTATATTTTTATTTATTTTTGAATATTTTTATTTTTATTCTTGATAACTGATGATTCCATAAATGATGTGTCCATATGAAGGTCATGTATCAAATGTGGTAATGGTCACTTATCATGAGCAAGTAGTCCCATATGCATTTGTATCTAAATCTTAAAGGTGATCTCATGCAATAGCATATCCATAATTATCATCATGACTTATAGGATCATGTGTGTGATGGGTAACCCTAGTAACCATAATATCCTATGGAATCTATTTTAGAGTATAAATATGCAATTGTTTTCATTGTGAAACATTTGGAAATGTCTATACTACTAGTTTAGGATGTGATGAAGTGGATAATGGTTGTTGCGAGTCCTGAATAAACCTTTGATGTAATGGCTATTGAATCACCAAACATATAAGAAGTTTGATTATCTTCCATTAAATTGTATGCATAGACTTAACCTTGATATGTTATATAACTTATTATGTTGGTGGTGGGGGTGGATGAGGAAATGCCTCTTGTTTAATATGATACTTATATTAACTATCTAGAAAGTTAACCACCTTACTACCATGTATATAGTTCACACTTATATGTATTAAAAGTTGTAATGCATGGACCATATGTAACTAAAGACATCCTAAAAACATGTTAAATTCCCTTATACTAAGTAGAACCAATAATACAGTAATAACTATGACATGGCCTATCTTAAGTAGTAGCACAATACACCCAAAAGTGTTTTATCTCTTTCTTTCAAATCCTTTAGCTATATTTGTTGTATCCATAAAATCATCTTGTTTATAGCCAAGAGTAGTAAGCAGTGTCAATGTGCAAATATTTTCACTTGAATTATTATCTACCATAACACTATGTATAGGTTGTGAATCAATGTATGCACATATGAAAAATAATGTGTATCTAGAATCACCATCCATGATCTCATTGTCATCAAATGTAATTATAGGTATTTGTATAGATAAAATTATAAGTGTACCAATAATACTATCCAATAGATGCTCATATTTCAAAGGAGGAGGATGTGCATTGTAATTCATATGCACCTCAGGATTAATCTTAGTTTCTATTGTCACATGGTTGGGAAAGGGATTAGAAAATATTTTCAACTTTGCATTCCCATTAGGTTGTGATATGATTTTTTTTAGGTGTAATAATATCATTAAGATCAATAATGTTATCATTAATGACATCCTGAATCTTATGTCTTAATGAAAAGCATATGTTTTTAGAATGTCCAACACTTTGGGTATAATGGTAATATGCATTATTTTCATATCCCTTAGGTAGAGGCCTACTCATATCAACATATTTTGGTGGAGGGAGAGATATAATGTTTCACTTAAATAAATTTTGTAATAACTTAAGAAGAGATTCATGTAATCATGAAAATTTCCTCCTTTTTGGAGTGGATAGGACAAACAAATTAGTAGGTTATGATATTGTATTAACTATTGATTTTTCCTAAATGTTAGTACCATTTTTTTCCTTTTAAATTGGTTTAATTTGAAAAAAAATATCTGAAGTAATTATAGTATTAACCACATACTTTAGATTATTCATAGATATGAACTTAACTTCTAAATCCTTAACCATGTGGCATAAGTAATCAAATGATTGGAATCTTTTGAACGTGGTGGACTCAAGGAGGGGGAAAGAAAAAAATTCCTGAATATATATTGTAACTCATTTTAATCCATGGGATTTTTCATCTTAAATATCATGATATTGTCCCAAAGCACATAGTCACTGATTAATTCATTAAATCCTTGCTTAAGCTTTGTAAATTGGGCATATGAAACTTTATCACTGATATTGAATAAAAAGTGTGCTAAAAATAATCAACAAAAGGGTTAAATGCATGAAATTATTTCAATGGAAGGTCATAAAACCATAGTCATTAAGGCTTACAATAAATAACTTAGTGAAAAACTTGTCACTAAAGGCATAGTCCAAACATGTTATGTGAAAGGCTCTTAGGTGTTATTCTAGATGGCCTTTACCATCATATAATGTAATATTACGACATAAAAAACCTATAGGTAAGGGATAATAAAAAATATTTGGGGCTATTGGATTATGAATCACTGTGTGATGATTAATCAAATGAATTTCCCTAGAAGAACCTTGCTATAACTATAACACCTTAGCTAATATATCTATAAATATTTACATGAAGGATTTTACTGTAGGTATAAATGATGATGTCAAATGAGTAATGATGTACTTAAGTTTTATGTGTAGGGGTAAACACTAAAATATAAGGGAAAATTGTGTTTCCCCCACAACATGGGTGTGAATAATGTGTAATGATAGGTGTAGACATAGGAATAGGAGCATTGGTAGTAATACTCATCACACTTAATGTAAAATCATTACCTTTAAAAATGTGATGGATATAATTGAATGGATCATGGTGTTATTTAAATGTGACAATATTAGCATTCTTTAGATTTTTATATTTATATAAATAAATAAATATGATCATAGGTACTTAAAAATAATAATTCTTGGCACATTCTAAACCACATGACTTGCACCTAAATATATTGAATAGCATAATTAAATCATAAATTAAACTTGATACAACCAAGCACACCTAAAACCAAATAGAGTCACTTGAAGGGAATCCACTTGATTTATTTATTTTGATACTTTCACTAATTGTCAACCCATGGAATGTATTTAACAAGATGTCATTGTATATGTGCACACTAGTTTATTTCAAAGGTTGAGGGGTTAAGGTTGTGTATAGGGAAACACACTATCATAAATCAAAGTAACACACTTGAATGGAAAGTAAATAACATGAAATTACAAATAAGGAAATTAAATCTAATGCTATTTTGGAATCTTCCTCATATAGTAATAAATTGAAATGTTAGTCATAAATGCTTATGCTAAAAATAAAACAATAATGATATTTATGGTTTAATAAAATTAAATATGTAAAACATAATGCAAAATTGAATCTAAATTAACAAATGAGATATTTACCACAATATTCTTGTGTGGGACCTGCTTGAGTTGGAGTTGCAATCCCTTCCTCCTGTAACATTTGTTACTTCAAATCAATTCTATGTGAGTATTACTACAATAAAATTATAGAGTTACAAAACAAAATTAAATTTTCTCTTATAAATTATCAATTTCTATTTTATATCTACTAATTTTTAACCTATGCCTTGTTGCCTAATATTTAATTAGATATGGTAGGTTCTTATTTTGATCATATAGTTACAAAATAAACTATAAATAGTATTTTGGCTATTAATATAATCTAAGGTAAACAAAATGCACATGTATTGTGACATATTTAAAACTAATAATTAAATAATAACATTAAATAAGAGTATCAAGAGTCAAGGAAGATCCCACTATTTTGTTTAGTCTAGGTGCTTGAGGGATTCAATAAAGAGGGAGTGATGATGGTAAATTCCAACATTAATTTGATATTTTACTAGATTGTAGGATCTACCTTGTTCCTTAGACAATGGAATAAATCCACCTCACCTCACCTACTATCCATCATAATCACAAATTGTCATTAAAATAAAGTGATATAGGATAATATAACTACTGCAAATGTTGATATGGGTTGGAATGACAATCAACAACTATTACAAGTTGGAATTATTGTCTTTATAATTGCTATAGGTTGGAAAAAATGTCTTTGTCATTGATATGGGTTGGCCATCTAGTTTTTATAGTTTGGTATGCTTAGTTTTTATGGGTTGGATACTTAACTACTACAGGTTGGCTTACCCCATTGCTTTAGGTTGGATACCTATTTATTATGAGCTAGCATGCCTAGTTGCTACAGGATGGCTACTAAGTTTCTATAGGTGAGCATGCCCAATTGATATGGGATGGCAACCTAGTTGTTATGGGTTGGCCTACCTAGTTTTTATGGGTTGGCTACCTAGTTTATATGAGTTTAACTTGTAAGTGATCCATCAATGTTATTTTATTGCTACAGGTACCTGCTCTTCTTCATAACTTGTCCTTAAGATTTATATAAATGACTTAATAATAAATATAAAATATTAATGATAACAATGATATAATATTATTCATAAAATAAATATTTTAATCATAAAAAACCAAGGATATATACAACATGTTCATTTACTATAGCATAAATGAATACAAAATACAATTTTAATAAGTTATGGCTGATTGAAAAGGCTTAATAGAAGGAATTTTAGAAGGTATTTTAGGATTGATTTCTTATCTCATAAAACCCTAAACATCATCATAAATTGAGAAAATAATTGATGAAAATCAAGTGGTTAATATAAAAACTCTCATTGCCTTAAGTAGATCCCTTTATTTCTCTCAAAATTTTCCTTTCATTTGATTTCCATAGATTCATCTAATTGTTCCTTTCATAGCTAGTCAGTGATTGGAAATCATAATGGTGGAGGATGGAATTTGATGGCCAACCATTTAATCCTTTTACATGTACCTAATTTAATATAATTATACAATATTATAAGTGTTACTCTACTATTAAATCTGGAGAAAGGTTCTTTTTTTCTGAGTTCTAGGGTTAGTTCATCCCATCCATTATGCATGGGAAAGAGTTACTCTACCAATTTGATCCAGATATGTGAGATATTGATTTTGGGCTTAATTTTTTTTTCTCATAAAATTTTAGGACACATATAATTTTTACATTAGGGTGTACAATTAATTTTCTATCTTAGCTGGCCTAATGGATTGACCCTTATTATTAACTTGGCATCTTGTTCCTTTTCATGATATTCAATTATTTCATTGCCTATTTTATATTCAGTGACAAAATATGAAGAAAAGGATTTCATTATTATATCACCTAAATATTTTAGATGCTAAATATGGATTTATATAATAAATTAGTCTTGTACACTTGTAAAATATACCTCATGGCTCAACCCTTCAATTTAAGACCTTCCCAATGCTGAAAGACTCGCGTTCACCATATTAATGTGTATAAATGCTTATCATATAATATGACCCTGATATTATGATTAACCAAATCACATGTATCCCACAATATGCTTAAAATTTGATTTATATCCTTGACTATTATATATAGATCTTTAGTATTTTTTAATTCTTTTGAACACTACTATCTAGATTAGGACACTAGCATTGATGTTAGTGTCTATATCTCACAAACACTCAAATTTGAAAATATTTTGATATGTATGGGTCAACCTATAGTTTTATTTTAACCCTCTTATGAGATCATTTCAAAATGTGTTGTATAAATACAAGTCAAGAATGTTCATTATCATAAAGCAATATCAAGTACTTTCTAAGCACACATATGTCTAAAATCACTTCTCAAGCTTGAAACTACCCTACTATTCCTTATTTCCATTTCAATCATATAATAAATATATTATAGGTTTGAATCATCCAAAGAGTATCCCAAAATTAATATTTTATAAGTTACAAACTAGATCACTATATGCACTCACATATCACATATTGCATAATTATTCACATATAAGCCCATATAAGGGGGGGAACTACATAAGTCTAAGGCCCTCTTTATATTATCTAGATATGTAGGAAATGGTCACTAATAGAATGGCATTTAAGGTTAGATTTACTTCACTTAAAATCGTTAACCCTTATTTTATAAGGTAACATGCCCTAATTAGAGGACCTAGGGTTTTGAGCTATATATTGATATATAGATCTTGTGCATATGATCTAAATAGACAATCATTAAGGTGATAAGGTACCCTAGTAGTTGCATGTGTAATTTATAGAAAAGGACTTGTAATTCACTATGGATAAAACAATTGATGCTAGTTTCCTTATTTTGATAGTAGTGTCCAGGTTGATTGAGAGCTAATTTATAAAATCCAAAATATTCACAATTGAGCATCATCTTGACTATTTATGCACTCATACTTCTCAGATACACTTTTGTATCATTATATAAAATAAGTTTTATTCCTTATTGATGATTAATCAATCAAATTATTGTTTGGCATTGTACTTTCTATATTTAGCATATTTTCATAATTCAACATTGTATCATGATATATTGTGAATTTATATTATTTAATTGGCATACTTATAGAATAATAATATTATTAGTTTATTAGGCTATTTTCTTTACCCTTAATTACAAAAAAGGTAAAATTTTTGGAGAAACCAACCTTTTAGTATTCTTTGCATAACCATAACTTTATTTAAGATCTATTTTTTTAAGAGTATCATTTTGTATATTCATTATATTCCATATTTTGTTATCATATGGCCCAAAATAATTTTAATACAAAGGATGAAAGGAAAACCACTTCCATGAACACATTTTTCAAATCAAGCATGACTTATGAGCAATAAGTTTCATATCTTTTCTAAGCCATAGATATTAAGAAAAAATAATCCAAAATATCACATTCTCATTGTTGGAATATTAAATCCAAAGGCTTGCCAAAATTGAGTGAGTAACAAAAGGCACGTTTGAAAAATTTCATTACCCGACCTATACTTAAGGTTTCTAATAGTCATCATCATGCTCCCACTATTCACCCAAATATTATATTGGATACCATGATCTATGTTATTAATAACCCATAAGGTAGGTCATTACATCATAGAGATAGTCAACATGTTCCTTCTCCATCTACTATAACATAATTAAATACAATCAAGCCTAACATTCCTCAATTTAATCATACTAATTTCTACCAAGTTCAAAAATATGTCATGGTTTCCTTGTAAAATCCCAATGATGTGAATGTTTCTTCATGCAAATAGTTACAACTAAGTAAATTTCCTTTGTTTTTCTAATCTCATAATAAAGACACACCTGACATTCCTAGATTTAAAAAGAATGATAAATTACAACTCTTGGATACATCTTTTAAAACCTCAACAATTCCTAATGGTCAATTCATATCTATGAGAATACCATAGGAGACCTCCAATGGCAACTTTCAATTCTCAATTTAAATTTTTTATCATGTAAGATTAATATTAACAAAGACATAATCAAAGATCAACCTATTGTAAAAAGTATATTTGAACATAATTATCCAGAAGAGTTCATCATACCAATTTTACCTTTGTTTTTTTGGTCTTGGGGACCCTTTCAATCATATAATTCAATATGTGTATTATTTTGGTATTTGGGCTAAAGATGCTCATTTATTGTTAAAATCTTTCCATAGAAGCATAACCCAAAAAGCTTGGGATTAGTTCTATCACCTTCCCAATGGTTCCCTATCCACTTTCAATAAATTAAAGGAAGAATTTCTCTTAGATTTTAATAAGCATAATGTTCCCAATTAAAATTTAGACCGTTTTCAAAGTTTAAAGTAACATAATTATGAGTCTCTTTGGGAATGCCTCATTTTATTTAACATTTTTAATTTTGGTTTAGAATTATAATTCATATTTATTAAAGGTCTTCTTTATCCACTTATGGAAAGAGCATTACATAATCATTATAATTATTCCAATAGCTTATATCTAGATGTGTAAAAATATGCATGTGATCTAGTCAATAATAACAAATAATTAAATGCCTATTATTTTCAAAGAAAAAGTTTTGTCAAAGATGTATACAATGAAAGTGAATTTCTAGAAGAAAATAATAATTATATTTTGGTTCCTTATGTTTCACCTTTGCATAATTTAATCAATAAGGTTGTAAAAACTGATGAACATATTGTGTGAGCCATCAAAATTCTACCACATAAAGATACACCTATGATACTTTTGACAATGTTATTGGAAACAAAATTATTACTTTACCCACTATTATACATTCAGGGATAATTCATCTTATGAATAACGAAGGAAAATCCTTTTGTGCTTATCATCAAATTACAAAATGTGATACAGTCATTTGCACTGCATTGCATGAAAAATTACAAAAGTGCAAACATGAGGGTATTATTGGCATAATATAAAATTAAAAAAATCTTGTTATTATAGAAATTCAACAATCATCACCTAAAAGTAAAATGATTATTTGAACAAATTATTTAAGAATTAAAATATTTATGTGTGGAGCTTATTTTTGGCATAATCATATTGACTCTACCCAATTGGATATTCATTGTGATATAATCATGTTGTCATAAATGGGGTATACTATCAATGATTTACATCATAAGGGACATTGGAAAGACTCTTTGGGATACATCATATTACCAATCACTTTTGGTCCTAAGGTTGTCCTTGCAAAGGTTTGGATTATGCCTCATTAATATCAATACACATTTACATTGGGAAGATTCTAGTTATACCAAATGCAGACCATACTTGATCCTAATCAACAAGGCATCACATTTTATTGTAAAGGATAATTAATCTATATACCATATGATGATGATACAAATCAACCAACATGAAAAGAAGAAAATCATGATATGTATCTATATGAATCCAAGAGATTTGATGCAAATGAATATGATTCATATGATTAATTCTAATAATCACAATCAATAAAAAAAATTGATAAAATTAAAAAACATTCAAATAAATAAAAAATACAAAAATATTTATCATTGACATGTTTATTATATTTTACATATATTGTTTAATTTATATTAGTAGATATCATATCATTTGATTTGTATATACACATATGTTTCATGGGTACTTGATTATGATACAAGCATACACTAGATCCATGATACATACATGTATAGATGTTGGACCCTTCCTCTACCCATGTGACACACTATGTTAGGGACATATAATTTATTGATCACAATTTATACATGTTATATTATTTTATGATCACTTTACATTACCATGTTGAGCTAATATAATAATGCTTAAACATGCCTGTATTCATGTCTACATATTATACAATGTATTTCATATGTTATTTATGATATAAAATATTTTTCTTACACATTTATGTATGGATTGGTATGATATACTTATGCTAGTTGCATATATACGTTAGATATTTATCTTCCACATGGCTTACTTGAGTGTAATTCTTGTTTTTTAATATTATTTGGAGTGTGGAACATTTGAAATGTTTCTTGATTATTGGCCATAGTGACATTAGTGTTGATTCTTTGGTATGTGGACATTTGAACATGTCCTCTCCTTTGAGTGTGCAACATTTGAACATGCCCTTTTTTTATGATCTCTTTAGACCCCCTTATTATATGACATTGAGTGTTCTTGTGTGTGTGTGTTTAATTATTTACTAGGCTTGTGGTTTCTACTTCTAGATGTTACCAGATTGTTATCATGCATCTTATGGATTGTTATGTTTAGATACTGCAAGCTTCATTGATATATCTACTTAGACATGATACCACTGTATGCTTCTTTACTAAATGATTGGTACATTTATAACATGGTTATCTTATTCATTTGAGATAAGGTGACTGTCACATTGCACTCCCCTCACCTCAAAATGGGGGGCATGTCATAGAGACATGAGTCCACATACACATAGTTGGTAGAATTGGCAGAATTTTATACAATTTACATAATTCAAATATACATGTAGGTCAAAATTTTATGCATTTGGCATAAATTTTCATAAATTTATGATAATTGTTTTATATTTGTGACATATATTATATAAAATACACAAAGTAGAGGTTGTATTTTTACATACTTCATATTGAGACACATTAGAGGTGCATATGCCATGAAAATTCACCAAATCTCATATTTAGATTACATACACATTTATGCACTCACCTTGTGAGGATACATTATTTGAGTCTTTATCTATTTATGGTAGTTGGATCCTTTAAGTAGGGCAATCAATATTTAGCACCCTTGATGGTCTTGGCACTAGTTACTATTATAGGTTGATATGGTTATACCATTTAACCTAGGTGAGATTGGATATATTATTATACACTTGAGATGTGTTATCGAGATTTCGTGCACTTGATAGAATTGGCACAACTCACCTTTACACTAGATTGGGGGTATGATCACCCTCTAATTCTCCTCTTTACATCTCCAAGCTTTAGTAGTGAACCTTTATCTCTTTATTCAATTCATCAACTAGGAAGAATAATTACCTAAGAAAACTACCAAGAGGAAACATGGTTTCATTGACACACAAGTGTACTCCTTCCTTCCTCTCTTTTCTTTCAAGAATTTTAATTATTCTAAATTTTAGATTATATACAATAATTACAAATAAACTACAAATTCAAATAAGGATAAAGTCAAATCAAGATGTGTTGTGCACACCAAGGTATGCATTTATATTACTTTAACCTAGTGATTTCATCCTTATTGATTACTAGATTAAAGGAGGGTGAATTTAGATGCTAACTATGGATTTTATATGGTAAAATAGTTGTGTACACTTGGAAAATATCATCCATGGATCAACCCTTTAGTTTAGGATATTATTGTCAAAAGGCTCATTTTCACCATCTCACTGAGCCTAAATATTTATTATATAGTTTGACCTTGATATTTTGATTACCTAGATCACCTACATCTAAAAATATGATTAAAACATGATTTATATATTTCACTATCAATTACAGATCTTCATCATTTCTCTATTCTCTCAGACACTACCATATATATTAGGATACTAGCGTCGATGCTAGTTTATTAGTTCTAATGCCAGTGTTTGTATCTTTAAAAAATCAAATTTTAAAATATTATATATATATGGGTTGGCCTATAGTGTTAGTGGTTAACCCTAAATTAGATGTGGATCCTAATTAGGTAGATACGGTTAATAATATAGAAATGACAATGCACAAGGGTGATAATCAGACTTATAGTAAGACAATTAAATTTTAAACTTAGATACACCATATGTTGAATTTATTAAACTAAAATAGGATAAAAATAGAAAGTAAACCTATGATAGATATGTAAATGACAAAGAAATAATGTACTTAGTTGGTTCTAATGATAACACAATTATAGATCTATAACAAGCTAGAAGTAGACTTGAACATGATTCTAGAATAGTCATCAAATTTTGAATTGAGTGCCTCTAGAGCCACTGACACTAACATCAGTCTTGGATGTTAGTGTCAACAATACTTTTTGAACTAGATGCTTGTGTTTAATATGAAATACTTATTGGAAAAGGATGTAACCACATGAATGTTTCTAGGTTTGTCTTCACCTTCACTTTAGTACATTCAGATCTGGGCCATGGACTATCACTCCTCATGAAATGGAAAAACCCTACTTCTTCATATTCATAGTGACCTTAGGAAAAATTGGTTAGTGGGATCATAATTTCAAGCTAACCCCAAAGAACCCTCTGTCAATAGGTGTTTCCTACTATTATCATTTGAACTGTGCACCTACTAAATTGGAAAAATTGGTGTAGTGAGATAATGAGATCATCCCCAAAGGTGTAGGACACTTTCACTCCTTAGGATGAGCCTATAAAGAAGGTTGACTTCCTTCTAATATATTTTTTTATAATTTAGGATCAATATATAGGCCTAAAAATGATAATGGAAATCTACAACTAATCCTAAGTCTAAAAATATTGAGGGTAAAAGGGAGAGAGGGGGTTCGATTAAAGGTAAATAATGGTGATGCACCAAGATTAGACATAACAACTCTACAAGATTTAAAGAACACACTACATATTACATAGGACAAGAAAATATCGCATAGGCTTTGATATGAACACTTCAATTGAATATGTGATTCACATGGAGTTGCAGGACACAAGACAACACTAATAGGAATGAAAAACAATCCATAGATAGTGTCTACATAGACCTATATGCACACATAATATGACATGTAAGAAAAGAGCCAAGATCTGCATAAGGTGATGGGAATGGACATTGATGAGAGGGAAAAAAATTATCCATAGAAAAAGATAAAAAAAACCATGGGAGGAACATAAGATGTAGAACAACAGAGAGAGGTGAAATTAATTCTCTTTAAAATGCAAGGTTTAGGCAATAAATATTATTGACCATTTTCGGTCACCATGGAAGAGTAGTGTCCAAGTTCCATTCAAGGCTTTCATATCAATCACATGATTCACAAAATTCAGTTGATCGGTCTTAAGACTTGATAGATTATGTGTAGTTTCTTGTAATCCCAAAGGAAAGTTATACAATTAGAGGATCTATGAGTTTTAATCTCTTAGGAGGTCCATTTTTTCAAACAAGTGCTTCAAAACTTAGTCATTCTAGGGTTTTTTTTACCAGTGATGGTTGTAATAGTAAAGAGCTTAAATTTGATAGGACCCAAGTGATGTCTTGATGGCTTAAAAAAAATTAGTCACAAAAAGACTTATCTATTTATTTAAAAGGTTTCCCAATGCCATGTGTTAGTCTCACAGTGGTCTCGAGCCCTTTCAAGTGCTTTTGACACTTAGTCAATTCATTATGTTTGCCTAAATCCATGTTTCACTTTCTCGACAGTCTTAGTATTATTTAAAATTATTTCAAAAGACTTAATTTATTTTAAACAAGTTTATCGATAAGGAAATAATGTCAACAAAGCTTCAGACAAGCGGGCAAGCAGGATGCTTCCATATATAGCAATCTCTGTGACCTAGTGACCTAGAACCATTTGTACAATTTCAAATCCCTATAGACTAGAGGGTCATTGTGATGACATCATGTAAAAAAATAGCACTGAGTTATTTTCCCACAAATTTCCATACACCCTATAGAAATCTCAAAACCTTGAGGCTAGTGGGTATAACACCATGTATCATTATCACACGCTCAATGACCCTAGGATGCTCCATACAAGCCCAACATTTTGTCATGATAGAAGATGAGTGAGATGTTATCATGTAGTGAAATATCACTTCACTGTAGGAAGAACAATCAATGTCTATTTGAAACCTTGATCGAGCAAAGGAGTGAGAAGGATCCACATAGAAGCATCAAGCCCCTAGTACATAGTGGTATGAGACCCTGATTGAGATAGTCTAAAGAATTAGAGAGATGAAATGTAGAGGCCATAGACCATGGTTAGGGATCAAAGGGTTAAAAGAATGATGTGGCCAAGTAAAAAATGAAGTAGTGAATATAATTGTGCCACATTATCAATACACTAGCTTAAATTTGATGGCCCATCTAGTCATCAAAACTATCGAAAGCCAAGATTTGACTACACACTCAATTTGATTTACAAAATCAAGTTACAAATCAATTCCTCACCAAAAAATGATCAAATGGGAGGCAAAATTTAATGCAAAACTGAGTAACAACACAACTAAAATATGGATTACTCATTGGAATCAAGCATAGGACATAAAAGACAAATTGTACCTTAAATAAGCATATCTCTAGCTATGCAGGACAAAGGTAATTGACAATCCAAACACAATCCTGACTACTTTCTACTACCATAATTCAATTGAGGCATGGTTTAGTTATGACAATTTTGGGCACGCCTTTGAGGTGCCAAATATTTTGAGCTGCCTACTCAATCACCCTCTTCCAATCACCTTGAGTCAATGTAACCATGCCAATAGTGGGTAAGATTAATAAACAACCCACATGATTCTCATTACCTATAAAATCTTGGGTCTTACATTGTAAAATGGTCAATATTTCTAGGCATAGTAATGCTACCAAAATTTGCCTTCCAAGATCCCTTTAATACTTTGACCTTGCATTTTAATTAGAATTAAGTTTACCTCTCTATTGTTATGCATCTTATGTGACTCCTATGGTTTTTTATCTTTGTTTGTGGATAATTTTTGTCCCTCTCATCATTATCCATTCCCAACACCTTGTGCACATCTTGGATATTTTATTACAAGTCATATTCTATGTGGATATAGGTCTATATAGATACTATCTATGGATTATTTGTCATCCCTCTTAGTGTTGTACTATGTCCTACACCTCTATGTGAATCACTTATGTAATTGAAGTGTTCATATCAGAGCCCATGTGATATTTTCTTATCCGCTGCAATCTATAGTGTGTTCTTTAAATCTTGTAGAGTTATTTTATCTAGTCTTGGTGCATCACCATTATTTCCCTTTCATCAAATCCCCTCTTTCCCTTTTCCCCTCAATAATTTTAGACTTAGGATTAGTTGTATAGTCCCATTTAGCTCTTTTAGGCCTGCATGTTGATCCTAAATTAGATGCATTTATATTAGAAAGAAGTGACCTTCTATAGAGGTTCATCCCAAGGGGCGTAAGTGTTTAACACCTTGTGAATGATCTCATTGCCTCATTAAACCAATTCTTAAAATTCAATGGGGACATAGTTCGAGTGATAATAGTTTTTGGCATGCCTGGTGGGACAAAGTTGATGATATTTAAGTCATCTATTGAAAATGTTGGTGTATTCTTCAGTGCATCTTTCTATTTAGGCCAGATTCTTCAACACCATAATGACTCTGAAGATCAAATCTACTAGTTTAAGTTCTCTAAGTGCTTACATATTATCAGGGATTAGGATTTAGGTGATATTATTTTTCTTTTACTTCTTTTGAATAAATCTAATCACCTAGTGACTCTGCTGGTATGTATTTGTTCTTCAAAAACCATACCTAATTGTTTATATTTAAAGGATATATCAATGGATTTATGATCTATTATAATGCTCTATCATGTCATATTAACTTAGGAAATGTGCCCCTTCCCCTCCTATTTATCCATCTGCATTTTATATTCCTTCCTATTATCCATATGAGACCCAAAATGCTATTGGTTTTATCCCAAATATACTTGTCATAACATAATATCATCCTAGTCATAGTGTTTACCTCCATCCCACCCTTGCTCAACATTCTTGGCAACCTAATCATGCTTCTAATCATCCTCTTCAAGGCTATGTTGCTCCTAATCATCCCAAACAAAACATCATAGATTTAATTTTGGATTTCAACCAACAGATGAGGGAGGTTAACATAGAGCTGGAGTATAGTAAGCAATAGGAGGAGCTTTCTTACCAAGATTACATCTATCAATAGGAGTTAAGTGAGCAAGGAAGATATCATGAAGAATGCTTGGCTATGTAGATTGTAGCTAAAGAAGAGAAGATGCACTGATTGCTTATGCAATCAAAAGAGATTGGATCCTAAGCAATCCCTTCGATCCCTAGTTTTAAACAAGCTGATCCTACAGCTGTAGACCATCCTATGATAAAGTAAGCTTCTATATTAAATATACCAAGCTTCAAGTAAGGTAAACCATTTGAACTTTTAATTAAACCTTCTAGTTTTCAAATCCTAACTTTTATAAGTCCCTATCCTTTGAAAGAGCCTATTCCTATGCAAACTCAACCTATTATCCCTCAGAAACATCTCTTTCAAAAGCCTACTCTTCCTCAAGAGCTTCAAGCTTCTCAACCATGGTAGCCTTATTGGACCAAGTATCATGACTTCAGGATGTCAAACTTTATGAGGACCACTCTTCTCATACCAACTCAAAATTAATAAGATAAAAAGATTGTAGAAGCTAAATCAAGAAGAATTCCAAGTTTTAGGAGTGCCTCCTCAAGACCAAAACTAATTCATGAATGAGAACAAACCATAACGCCTCATATTTGGCTTAGAAATGAACATGAACACATTAATTCATCAATTAAATCCTTTTTCCCTCCCACCATCTCCCTTTTAAAAGGGGGAACTATTATATCGAGAGAAAATGAAGACCATTTAGATGAATAGGAGGAGATTTCTAGTGAAGATGATGAGGAGATAATCATTAGTATCCCTCTTTCTATCACTAAACTAGAAAAATCAGACTTGGGACAATAGGAAGAAGATAATATTGATGATGAGAGGTCAATTCTCTCTAGTCAAAAATGCATTCAGGGGCATGAATAAGACTTTTCTTAGGCAAATGAGATTGTATTCAACATGGAAGAGGAAGAAAATCAGTCTGGTTAGCATGGATTTGATCTCATTGAAGAGGAATTGGTTCTTGAAGATGAAGGATTAAATTCCATTCATGAGATAGATTTTCAAAATCCTAACATGCCTGGGGAACTCTCTCTCTCCATTGAAGAATAAGAAGTAAGTGCATTTCCTTGCTCCCAAGGGAAGAATCCAAGGAGAGATAAATTGGGATTATCCACTAATTTGATGGGCTACCACTTTACATGAAGTAGAATGACTTTGAGGATTAGAAGAATGACAAAATGGAGTATATGATTCAAGAAAAAGACCCAAATCATCTCAAGATCTATTTTCAGATATTGGTAAGTGATGGTGAGTTGTAGGACTTGTTTGAGGTCTTAAAAGTAGGCTATGTTCCTCTTCAAGGGGGTTATAGTCTAACTAAAACTAAGGAGTGAAGCTTTAGAGATAAAATCAAGAAACAAAAGAGAGGCATACATTAAATATAATTTCCCAAGGGTCAAATTTAGTTGGCACTAATTTCTTTGATATTTTTAATGTTGGCTATCAACTCCTTGATAAGCTTGTAGATACTTTCACACTCCTAAAAGATAATGTAGGCCTATTTTGGTCTCATCCTCTCAAGAATCTAGATTGGGCCAATCCCTCAAGCATACATGTTATCTTTTCAATAAAATTCCCTATTGATCCCCTATCTTAGTTAGAGGTTGAGAAGGAGAAGCCCTCACAAGTTGTGCTCAATCCAGGTCACAATATTGGGTATCAAGAAGGCCAAAATCAACCTACCCATCCACTCTAAGACAATTTCATTTTTAGTCAACTTACATGGGTTGGTAAGTTTATTTGTATCCTTGAGGATGTATTTCATTAGTTCATTAAGCATGCAATCCTCTTCCACCTTTGGTTGGCTAGCCTCAAACATGAAAATCATTTTAGATTGGGAAGAAAAGGTAGCTATTTTTCAAAACCAATCAATGGCTTCATTTAGGTGGCCTTCTATTAGTTTAGTTTAGGGTAGGTTAGTTGCATTTTCTTTCCTCCAAGTGTTGTGACACATTATTTTAGATGTTTTATTTTCCCTAAGTACATGCATGCACATTGTAAATAGTTTTAGACATTCTTCTTTCTTCTAAGTGCCTATGACACAGTTTATGTGTTTCTTTCTCTCTTTTGTTGGGGGTACTTTCAATTCCAAGAATTGGCTCAAGGAAAAAGTTTGAAAATAGGGCAAAATTGGAGCTTCAGGGTAGATGGAATGGTGTATGAAGGAGGCCATGAATATATGATAAATTACGGGAGTATATCATAGAAAAAACTTGACAATCTTTACAAATGTTTTATGAGAAGTTCTTAGTTCATCATCAGCTTGGCCAAGCATGGCTCTAGTAGATCACAATTCAACTTAAGCATATGGATGCTTCTATGACTCCATTCCCAATGGATTGATTAAACAGGGTAATTAACCATGAAAGAATTTTAACCTTTATTAGTTTGGCTGAGCATTTCCCTACTAGTAGGTTGTTCCAATTCATCATTACCCTTTGTGTTAAGTTATCATCATCCTCGACAAAGTTTATCATGTTTTCCATAATTGAGGTCCAATGATTATAACTGCCTATGGGAAAATCATTGCACACCATCCCACCTATATTTCTTAATGATTATCATCACCTTTGGACAAATCATTATGTTGTCACCACTTTATTTTTTTTGCCTATACAAGGGCATGTTTGTATCTTGTTTGTCTATCCTAATGTGTGAAACTCCATCTTCTCAATGATTATAATCGCCTTTGGGCAAATCATTATGTTATCATACCATATTTCCATTATCAAGGTATAATGCTTATAAATACCTTTGGGAAAACCATTGTACACCATCCCACTTACATTCTCAATGATTTTGACTACTTTTTTAGTATCATTATGTTTTCACCCCATCATCTTTCCTTTATTTGGTCCCCTCATTTCACTTCTTTCTTTTTGAGGGACCGTTTATCGACCTACTTATGTCAACCATTCCCCTGAGGGGGTATCATACAGTTAGTTTATCATCATTATAGTTATAGGCATACAAGACCTTTTCATTCTTTGAGACGATGTTACTATGATTGTAGCTTGTAGTATCTTCCCAAATAGGGGCAAATTATAGACACCTAAAATTGGCCACCAATAACCTCCAATCAAGTTTTTGGCCAATTTCCACCTAAAATGCACATTTTGGTCTAAAAACACCAAAACATGCTAAATGATGTGAAACTGACATATTCAAGTGCCAATTTTGGCTAGGGTATCCCTAAGTGGGGAAATTTAATTTATGGGTCAGCTAACTTTGATCAGTTCATTTTGAGTCAAAAGGCCAAATTTACACTTGGGTACTCTAGATTGCTCTTCCTTATCAAATCTCTTGCACGAGACATGTACCTTTGTTATTTGTTATTGGAAACATCCTAAATGGGAATACAGTTCCAATGCATCTGACATCACCTTCTAATTCTAATCTAGTCAAATTTTAGACTAATAACAAGGCATTCTGATCAATTTGGGAATTTGTGCATAAAGTACTTAATCATGCTTAAGAGCTAATTAACCTAAATCAAGGCTTAATTAATAATTCCATAGAAACTTGTTGAATAATTGTTTTTAAAAATAAATATTGAATATCTACATCATCAAGTGACCTCATTTCTTGGGAAAACATCCCTAGGCTATAAATACCATAAATATCAGGATTCATGCCCTCCATGCCTCATCAATACCTTCCATGATAGCCTCCATGCCTCTTAATTTCCCCTTATTCCAACATCATGATGAGGATAATTAAAAACTTAATTCCAAAAAATGAATTAATACTTAACCACACATCTCAATCTTGAGATGGATGGTTTAGGTTGATTCTAATCAAATCCAAAAATCTATAAATAGGAGGCCTCACAACATCATTTCTAGGCTTAATTTGTGCAAAGTTATAATGCAAGATTGGTTCAAAATCTTCAAGAAACTAGTGTTACCATGCCAAATTGTTTCCAAGCCAAGCTAAGCCACAAGCCAAAGGTACCAAGGAGAAGAGGAGGTAGCCAAGCCTCCTTTGATGAAGACTTCATGAGCACAAGTCGAATAAGCCACCATTACAAAGGCATTTTGAGCATCCAAGGAAGGTGAAGGTATTTTTGTGTTTTTATTCCTTGCTTTCTAGTTGTGTTTATCATTTTATTTTGTTAACTAAGCTCTCCCTAGTGTCTAGGCCTAGATATGTTATGCTATTAGTGTGTTTGTTTCATTTTGTTTTCATTTTGGAACTAACACGATACTAACCATCCTCTCTTGAGTCAAATTCCTAGATCATAGGTTCTATATCCTCTATTAGCTTATGCCTTTAATTAATATAGTTCAACCTCCAAAACTCTCAGGTGTCAATTTTATGTTCCTCTTCCATTACACCTTACTTACACTTTCCCTTCTCACCTTCTATTCTTGCTCATATGTGTAAGCACTTTATCCTTCCATTCTTATACTTTATATACTTTAATCTACCAAAATATTCTTCAGTTCAGTGTCAAGCCCTCTTATGAATGTGCCCCTTGGTTTGAAAATAAATTTTTACTCTACTTCTTCTAGCCATGAAAAGGTTGACACTACGAACTCCAACACATAACTATTCAATGTGCCACTCCACCACTTGTCCACAACACGCATCTAAACTTCATTCAAGATTTCTAACCTCTTTACGTGCTCTATGGTCCACTCAAGGCATTGGTCATAGCTATACCTTCTAGTAGTAGTGTAGGTGACCAACCACCGATACACATGCTTAGGTATCTCATAGAATAACACTTCATACAGAGTGTTAGACAAGTTGACTTGTACCCATTTTCTTGACTTCTACCCTTTGTATGTAGGATGGTTCTATGCAAAACTATCTTCCACTTGCTCTAGCTAGTGCTCTATATTCTTGATTGATATTCATACCATCAATATATTATACCATTACAAAAAAAAAATTAATATGTGTCTTGGAAATGAAACCAAAATGTTGTTGAAAAATTCACTAGGTTGGCATCTACACTAGGTCATGTGCTTAATTATCAAGCTAAGTTAGTTCTAGACTTAGTGGAGCTAGGTGCAAGCATAGTAAGGTTCAGTACACAACATTTAATCATGCTATGGTGATAGCATAATTTTCACATAAGGTGCAATCCTTGTGCACTCACATGAATAACTATAGTGAAGGGATCGGGCCCACATTAGGCTAGTTACAACATGGTGTAACTTGGGGTTCAGTTGGACTTAGTCATTAGCCAAAGGGGTTCAAGTGGCTATTTATCACTAGGCCCTTCAAGGGAAATTCAATAGGTGTGAGCTTTATTAATGGATCAAGCCCTAAGGTACAAGTCCATATTTGGTGGGACAAGGCTCTCAGGGGCACAAGTTATGGGAATGGCTAGTTGGAGTCATTTGAGTACTTAACTGAGTCATAGGGATGGATTATGTTAAATAACCCATCCTTAAGATGGCACTCCAAGTGTGGGTCTTATAACTTTATTACATTTCATTTCTAACACTTAGTCATTGTTTAGGTGAGCTGAGGTTACTTTATGGCACAAGGATGCCATTAGTGACCAAGGGTGAACCTCCATTTCACAATACATTCAATAATAAATAACTTTCCATAAACTGGAAAACAAAGATCAACACATCATTTTTTTATTATCTTATATTTTAATAATAGAGTTCAATACAAAAAGCTAGAGTATATGCTCTTCCTATCTCTATTCATGCCCAACGGCTCACATGTAAGCTTGGGTTATACATTCAAATATATAGTCTACCATATGCATAAATAAAAGTACTAATGGGTTTCTCTCTATTACATTAGAGCTTCACTACACTTCATTGCCTCCTTTCTCTTTAAATGTGGGTCTTCTTATATAGGCAAAGGGGTGTCTCCTATTAGGTTGTATGGGCATGTGTCAAGTGTTGAGTTATGATTCTATTGGATCTACTAAACTATCTAGGTTGGATGAGTGTATACCATATACTGAGCTATCACTGAGGGTCACTATGTCACCTAATCCACTCTCTAACATCCATTCTTCTTAAGATGCCACATCCAAGTCTAAGTAAGAGTGTCTTTATGTAAATTAGTGATGTATAACTACCTGTTAATTGGTACATGATCCATGGGGACTTCTCTAGCTAGTGACAAAATGTACAAAAAGGGGAGCAATGACTCCAAGGGTCACCTTGCAACAAGATCGGTCTAGTTGACAAAGTAAATGTACTTACTCCAAAAGGGGCCCCCAAAAATATTGTTGGTTATTGATGTGCATGGCATGACCTTAATTTTGGTACATGAGCACCATTGTTATCTTCCCTATCTCCTCTAAGTATTCTAAGTCAAACTCTACATCCATGCCAAAGCACTATAGCCCTGCCACCTTACTTATCCTCTTGGGTGTAATTTTCATGTTGTGTCTAATAAATAAGTATTCCTCATCGATGTGAAAGAGTAGAAACTTAATTGCTTCCATGGGTTTTCCAAATTATGAAATGCTAAATAATTTAAATATATCCATGATTTATAAGGCATTGAAAATTTTGAGGTCATACACCAATTTATTTTTGGTGTTCTAGCATTCAACCCAGTAGTCATTTTATAACTCAACCTCATTCCCAGGTTGATGGTGGTTGTAGTCAAAAATAGTGAGGGTAATTTTGAGATGTAATTTTCCATGTGAAGCACCATCTCTAGGTACTACATTTCCTCTATCATCAATGGTAGGGGTAGAGATGTGTGTGTCTTCTTTGCTTGGTTTTCCATCCTAATTTCTTTGCCTTCTATTTGTTTTGATTGTTCTTTAGATTTCTCTTTCTCCACATGTACTTATTCTTCTTCTGGTATAGTCAGAAATGGATCGGTTCTTAAAGCCTTCTTCTTAGGTTGCATCACCCTCCGAAGATCTTGAAGGTCAAGGCACAACCATCCAACATTCCCAAAAGAATATGTGATTGATGTATAGATGACTTTAGATTTTTTTCTTCAATACCCTCTAATGGTGGATGTCTACCTCTTCAACCTATAACTACTAGTTCTTTCTTATGTAGTTCTTGTTTTAAAGTTATCTTTGTGCTTGATTACTTAGCTTAATGCTCCTCTCAATATTTTTTTACAGAATTTTGATGCTCTGATTTGCACTTGATCTAGAATCACTATGGCTTAATTCATTATTTAGCGCTATAGACTCAAATGAAATCAAAGGTAAAAATTAAAATGAGCTCTCTCATCCTTTTATAGTTTCAAGGGGGTAACTTTGTATTTACTACCCCCTTTCTTTTCCACCATCACTTCTTGTTATTAATGCACTTGTAATGGCCACCATTATTTGACTACCACTTCTCACCATAAATGTATTTAATGGAATTATCTTGTCATGATGTTGGCACATTTATTACAACTACCATTTATTTCACATTAATGACATGTCCTATCCCACACTTTTCTTTTAAGTGTGAGATAATTATGTCCCACTCTTTTCTCTGGAGTGGAAGATAGTTCTTTTTTTTCAAAATTTCAAACTATTTGGTGGGAATATGTTATCCTTTGGCTATTTACATTTCACACCTTAAGTTGTGCATGCATCCTTAATCATGAATACATATACCTTTACCCCACAATAAAAAATGTGTCATGGTCCTCTACAAAATTACAAGTACAAAAACTAACTTTATATAAAAGAAATGTGGCACACAACTAAGGCAATGCTTTTATTCAAATAATAAATTTTAAACTAATGGCATAAGCCTTAGAGTTAAAAAATTTATACTATTAAGAGGAGAAATACAGATGTAGAAAGCTCCATGTTAATGTCTAGGAAGAAATTGGCCATCCAAACTTTCTAATCGACAAGCATCAGTAGGTCGAATGCTATGAATTACAAAAGGATCATCTTAGTAAATTTAATGTTTTTCATAATGATGCATGAAATTGGAGTCATAGAGCAAGATTTTCATCCTACGGGTAAATGTTTTATATTTGATGTGTTAATCACGCCATGCCTTTTATTTGTATTTCTACACATCTTGACTCCAATGAACTAGAAAATGGGATTCATCCAACTATAAAAAAACATCCAAGCATGCTTATAATGATGATTCCTCATCCAATTATCTAACACATGAAAAATGAAGTGATGGTACCAAGAATTCAAATGTTATAATTGCTTCTTTACCATATATCATATTAAATGGTGTGGTCTTGTTCAAATGCTTATAAGTTATGCGGTAAACCCAAAGTATGATAGATACTCTATCATCCTAGCCAATTAAACCAATATTAAAAATCTTGGTAAGTAATGTGCGTAATATTTTATTGAATGATTCGGCACTGCCATTAGCTTGGGGATGATATGGTGTTATTTTGTGATGGGCAATCATGAACTCAATAAGTAGAATGTAAATAGTTTCATTGAGTAATATGTACTGTGATCACTAGTAAAACTTAATGGGAATAAAAAATGGGTTCTGATATATTCCCAATGAATCACACAATAGTAGTATTATTACAATCCCTTATTGGCACAACTTTAACCCAATGCATGAGATAATTAGTTATAATAATGATATAATGAGAACTTGTACATCATCCAACTAGATTGATAGGGCTGACAAAATCAATGACCCACTTTTCAAATGCTTCTTGAGATAGAATTGGATGTAATGGCATGGAATCCCAATGATTTGGTTTTCTTACATGATGATAAATATCACACTGCCTAACATACATCTTGGCATCTTGAAAAAGGGTAGGCCACCATAATCTAGCTAGCATAACCTTGCATGCGATAGTCTCTCCAACATAGTGTCTACTTGTAATGCCCTCATGAAATTATTAAATTACTTTAGAGTGCTCATATTTCTTGACACAGTGTCAGAGAATTTCATCTTGGCCAATTTTATAAAGGTCTCCTTTAATGAGCTAAAAAGGAGTGTTGTAGACTGCAATGTTTCTTAGCCTATGGAGCTAGAGAATTAGGCACTAAACTAGTAGTTAATAAAGCTACAATATCTTCCAACTCCTTAAGAACATGAGAAAATCAAAATATTTGAACATCAAGTAATCCATCTTCAATAGCATGCATTAGTTATCCATAATTAATATGAGAAATATGATCAAGGCCATAATTAGTTTTTCCTAGTTTGATCATGATAAAAAATTGAAATTATTGAAACAACACTATCCAACAATAAATGCATCCATGTAACACATGTTTATTTACTAAATACTTTAAATCTTCATGATTTGTATAGAATACAAAAGGAGTGACCAATAATTATTATCAAAAAATTTGTAGAGCATAAACCATTGATAGTGCTTCACACTCTATGGTGGTGTAATTCTACTCAACTGGATTAAGTTTCCTACTAAAAAAATAGATAGGTTGATCAAGGTGACCTTCATCAGGTTGTGCAAGGATTGCACCAACTACCATTCTAGAGGCATCAATATGGACATGGAATGGTTTTGTCTAATCAAAAAATTATAGAATTAGAGTGGTGACTAGTTTGTTTTTTAAGGCCTCAAAGGCGTCTTGGCAAGAGTAGGTCTAGATAAAGTGCTTGTTATGTTTTAAAAGTTGTTCTAAAGGCATGGTAATTTTTGCATATCCACTAATGAATTTCCTATAATACTTGATATGTCCTAGAAAATCACAAACTTCATGATGAGACTTTGGCACTGGGAGGCAAAGAATGATAGATACTTTTGTTAGGTCTACCAAAAGTCCATCCTTGCAAATAATATGTCCTAGAAGAACAACAAAGGGTGTAGAAAAAATACACTTCTTTAGATTAAGTGATAAATGTAGGACTCGATAATGCTTAAGCATGAGCCATAGAATAGACCAATGGTCCTTGAACAATATATAAACTATCCAGTCATCCAAGTAGACTTGAATAAATTTATGTATGAAATATTTAAAGGCCTTAATGGCTATATGTGAAAACATAGTAGGTGTGCTCTTTACCCTAAAAGGCATGATAGTATATGTGAAGGATCCCTCTTTAGTGACAAATATAGTCTTAGGTCAATCCTCGGTGATTTGGACCTAATGGTACCCAAAGAATCTATCTGTGAATGTATAAATTTTATACCCAAAAATGCCTTCAAGTATTTATTTTATGAATGGTGTTGGGAAGGGATTAGTAATACAAGATGCATTAAGTATTCAATAATCAATGCAAATTCTAATGCATCCATATTTTTTTATACTTATCATAATAGGACTGACCCATTAAGATTCATTAATTAGGGTGATCACTCTAATGCATAACATACTATAAATTTCTTCCTGTATACACAGTTGTAGATTTGGATTCATCTTATATGGCCTTTTCTTGACTGGTTGAGTGTTGTCAACTAGTTTGATATGCATTTTGCCTAGAGATGGATGAACACCTTTCATCTCATTATAGCTTATTTGGAATACATCCTAGTATTCTCTTAATAATTCAAATATCTTTGAAACTTTTGTGTCATTCTAATAATTACCTACGATAGCTATTCTTGGTTCTTCTTTTGTGCCAATGTTTCATTTGATAGTTTGAATTGGATATAAGTAAGGGTGGTCTACTTCAAGACCAGTATCACCAAAAGTTCATGTGCCTTAGTCTATAGGGACATCCAAATGATTTGTTAATGGGTTAGGTAGATTAGAACCTTCACCTTCATCTACTTTAAATACTAGTTTTTCCTTCCCTAGGCATATCTCTTCATGGTGTTCCTAATCAAAGACAAGTTCTAGCATGGTAACAAGTTGTGTAGATGGAACATTAAAGAGAACTAGCCTTTCTTTTAGGATATCATGGATAAATCTCAAGTGATCTTCAATGGGACTAGGGTCACCAACAACTGCTTCATGCATAGCCTAGAGAGTGAGGCACAAGTTCATTCTCAAAGATGAGTAAGATAATGTTGATTTCATGCTTTCTTTCAATAGATGCCAAAAATAAGCACCCATATGTCATTCTTTATGAACATACCTCACTCTATCCCAAGTTTATAAAGTTCCATAGAAAGCATGTACCCATAGGTACTCTGGCAAGAAATATTCTTCAGTCCTCCACATGGATTCACAGGCTTTTATGTGTGGATTAGGTGATCATACTCCACTATAATTGATTCTTCCCATATTTGGTTGTCATGATGAAATTGGTGATGCAAATCAAAGCATAATTGATCCCAATAGAGAAGTTGATCATTATGGGATCACCACCACCTTACGACTATATTGTCAAAAAGGTGAACCAATGATCATATACGATCATTGTCAAAGTTATAAAAGTCTTCAAGTCACTATAAAAAGTCATAGAATTCCATTTGTCTATGAAACTAAGGGCCTTCATTAAGTCTTTATAATGGTGCATCCATAACTATTCCTCTCATGACTTGTCTAGTAACAAGGTGAACAAACCTATGGTACTTATGATACTAGCATGGAATGTTCTCATGACTACCAATGGCACTACACACTCTTCTAGTGAGATCATAGTCATCATGGGACCAACAAATAAAAGTATAAATTTCAGTATCAAAAAGGGATTGGGTATCCATCCATCTTAGGATGCCATTAGGAGTAAGATCATATTGCTCACCATCATTGGTTGTGATATTATAGATGTGGTTAATATCTTCTTCCACATTAATAGGTTTTATATATGGGGGCCCATGTGTTTGATCCAATAGAATAATAATGCATTGATGAGTATTCTCAAAAATGATGTAGAAATTTGTGGCACTTAAGTCTACATTATTTTCATAACACCAAGGTCACCCCAAAAGAGCTAGAAAAATCAAGAACTTCAAATTCATCTTTGAAAGGTACTACAAGAATATCGATCATTACATTATTAAGGACACTAATGGGTAGAGCATGAGTTTTATTATCTATAAATAAACATGCATTAATGGTTACAATGCTACATTATCCATTTTTCATCATGCATCTTTGGTGAGGATGTTAACCTTAGTGTTAGTGTCAACCAAGATGTCTCGATCAGCCAACCATCAATGGCAACATTCACTAGTATTTATTTGTCCTCTTGAGGGCTAAGAGGAACAAGGGTATCTTGTTGTCAAGCATGATTTAATCGATGATCCTCAGTTTTCCAATTCAATTGAGGCTGAGCATCAGTTGGTGTTTCTACCTAATTTTTAAGCCAAATACTCAGTTGTGGGACAATGTCTTCATCCAACATACGCTTTCAAAGCTCTTAAAAATCATCTTGTACCATATTTTGAGGCTATATTTCCTTCTAAATATCAACACATTATGTTACTTCTTGGTCCTTAATAAACTAAATTTATCCTTATAATTCTCATACCAACATCATAGTGTCTTAGAATACATCCTTATGTTTTTGGGCATCAGGATACTTCCTTGACATAGGCTATTCATATTGTACCTTCTCAATAGGAGTAGATGTAGATTGAGATTGTCCAATGCTAAGTGTAGTGATATTCACCTATTGATCTATTGGGGTGCTTGAGTGTGATCACGAATGAGGTTTCTCAATGTGAATCATACCTGCACCTTTCTCATTTATTTCCTTAGTGATGGTTGTGTATATGTCAGGAAATTATTCCAACTGATGTTCTTTTTTACAAAAAACACATGTTGGATAAACTAAATAATACCTTTGATAGTGGTCTGGGAAACCACACTTATAACACGTTCTTGGTGGGAAATGACCACCTCTTCATCCTCACCCTTGGCCTCAACCATGATAGCCACCATTATCTTGATTATTGAACATAGAGGTTTGGCACATACCATGTACACATGCTTCATGAATATCACTAATTACCTAGAAATTATTAGTGTCATGGGTGTAGGCATCACATATTTTTCAATATTCATACACCTTAGAATATGTAACCTGATGTAGGAGAATATAGGATTTTACATCATGTTCTTCATGGCAAATCTCATATGATTATTTTAGTACAACACATATGTTTTTGTATGGGTAGTTGCTTCAGTTATGACCTTTAGACTCATAATCAGTACACCAAATACCATTACAAGTGTTGTACACATTGTTTGTACTTAGTTTTTCAAGTTGTGACACCATTGAATCTATTTGGGCTTCCATGAAAGGATTGATCCCATTATGAATACTACCAATAGCGTCAGCATGGAGGGTAGCTTCTAGGGCTTCACATAGGCTAGTAAAAGTCTTTTGGGATAGTGTTCATCTGAAGGGAAGTAACAAACCTCCCATAAACCATTGTGCATGTTGAGTAGCATTAATTTAAAATGAAATCTTTGAGAGAAGTGTTTTGAGCCATGCATCATACTCCTATACACTTTTAGTGAGTTTTTGCTTTATATATTTTAATATAGCAATACTTTGTTGCTCAAATTTGGGAATGTCAAATTATTGAAGGAATCTTGTTTTGAGTTAATCACAGCCAATTACCACTTTTTGAGGTTTGAACTTCTGATACCATTTGTGTGTTCTCTCTAGATGTGTAGTCATGAATTATGTGTCATTTCATTCATAAGAAGTGATGCCTCATGCCCTCCAAATGAGTTCACACTTATGGACATGTTATAAAACATTCTCCATGCCTCAATATTTAGGTAGGTGAAGCATCATTTCATAATAAATGGTAGGTAGTTGAGGTGCTTACAATGGTAGCTATTGAGAACCCCCAAATCCTATTTCTTGAGGGAAAAGTACACAACTTCCTCCCTACCACCTTTTAGTCTACCTCCAATGCCTTTATTAATAATGTCCATGTCATGGGGTATGATAGCTAGTTTATTAATAAGATTTGGGCCTATAATCTATCCACTATGAATGCTAAGTCTGCCAGGCATTCCAAGTTGAGCCATGAAATTCCTTTAAAAAGTAAAAGAAAGTGTTAATTCTATATGAGTTATAATTGGCTTAGCTATAATTTCCTTTATAAGATCAATTTTTGATTCTACCTTATCTATATCCCAATTATGTATACATAATTTGTCTGATTCAAAAGCATGAGTTTAAACTATGGTTGGGTAACTTGGTTGGTTCAAACTTGGTTCTTCAACTTCTTCTATCTATCTAGTTTTTCCTTCATATGATAAAAGTGTCATGGGGAATGATTAAAAAGTGATGGAGTCCTCCTTGTGTGTTTTTGCTTCCCTAAGAACCCTAACAATACTTCCTGAGTCATCTCAATCCCTTCCCACACTGCTCCCTCCTATGATATTCTATCGAGGTTCATCATATTTTTGTTTCCACAATGCCCATTGATTGGATACCATTCCAAACCTAAAATTCTTTACCAACACATCTATATTCCTTTTCTAATTGTGTAGCTCATGCAAGGATGGATTTAGTTTTCCATTGGCAGATTTTCAAGCCCACAATCAATGAACAAGTTCTTGATTTCTAGTGATAAATGTCTAATATACTGACCACACACATTTCTGAGAAACTAGAACTTTGATTATTTAGGAAATGATTAAGTGGTTATAACATACTCTAGAATGTAGATATTCAACACTCCTCTTTACCAGATATTAACAAATTATGTCCATGGTATTCCTAGTCATGCTACATCCCTTTGACATTCTAACATACAAGATTGTCTTCTCTAAAAAATTCATGATCAACCTTGAGCATAAGTAGATAACCAAACATGCAAATGAATAGGGAATTCATAAAATAAAGTTTCATATAATACATTATAAAGATGTTTTTCTACCCATTGATGTACAAAAACTCCTAGTTCAAGATAAGAAACTGTAAAATTATCCTCAAACTCAATAATCTAGTATTCAATACTTTCAAGGGTGATACATTTAATCATCTTTCATTACTATACAACAAGTGTTATGGGTCCTGGCAAAGGAACCAAAATGTTGAAATTTTAATATATTAATCATGTTTTATTAGGCACTAAAGTTTAGCCCCAATGAGCTTGCCTATTGGCCCTTCATGTAAGACTATGATCTTGCATGCTCACCTGAAGTATGCAACAAGAGACTGGTCCTTATGGGTTATGTTACTCAATAACATGCTGTCATATACTTGAGATTATTCATATATCTAGTTATTAGTTACATAGTGAAAGAAATACACTACTATAGGCTTTGACTCATTAATTACCACCACTTTGAATATAAACAAAAATGCCATGAAGTTCAATGGTTTATCAATTCATAATGTATGTTCCATATCTCATTACAAAATATAATCAACATAATTAGTTAGTCTGGTTCATAGTTCATACTCAAATGTCACTTAAATAAAAACACATAACCCCTGAACTTATAGCAATGTATGCAAGTCTATATTATGTTATTATATATTATATTCATCCTTTGTCACCTTACATGATTCCATATAGGGGTATTTATACTTGTTTTTCCCTGACCAAGTAGTTACATAATAAATGACAACATGGGTGATTGGCATATGAACTCTTAGGAGACTAAGAGTCATGGCGGTCTATCAATTATTTTATCCTAAGGACCTGGGCCTTTGCACCCCCTATATTCTTGTTCTATGTTAGATCTTTTCTACCATATGTCCTCTTCGTGGGCCAATGCAAAACTCATGATGGTTATGTTACAGATTAATATCTAGTAACATTATTATTGTATGTGAATTTGAAATTTATTGAGAGGTAAATATAATTAGTTTGTTTATTTTTTAAATATCAAAATATTATTATAAACAAAATTATGATAATAGTCTAGCATATATTATTTGTTGAGATATATCATTATGATTTATAATAATATATCATATATAAGAGATTGAGAGATTTTAGGTGACAGAATGATGGAGAGACTATAGGAATGATATTCCTATATATATGTAACACCCGTATTATTTTATTATCAAAGTGAATAATAAAATATTATATTATAATGTGAGTTTATTATTATTCTATGTATTTGGCTTGTGGATTCTATTCAATTTTATTTTCATGAAATAAAAATCTGGTAAGCTCCTATAGATCTTAACAATGGTATCAGAGCAGTGTTTGATCTCTCTATGATGGAACAATGATTTTTTTCCAGTCGTAGTCATGTTGTTCCTTATTACCCCATGTGATGTAATTTCTAATTTCTACTACAATCTATACATGTTCCTTATTTTCCCCCTATTATATTGTGTGAAATCACCATAGTTTTCTCTTCATACCTGAGTATTACAATGTTTTATACATGGCAAAAATTCATTGATAATAATTTTTATTCACGTGTATTAATGCATTCAACAATAGCTTTATGTAATTCATTCTACATGTTGAAGTGTCTTGATTTTTCTTTTACTATGCATGTATCTAACAGATCCAAATATGTTTGTTGTTAAACATGGTCATATCCATCTTTATATTGTTTCTCATCCCCATATATCAGCATTGATTTAGCTTATGTGTATTATTCACATAAACTACAAGATATGTTCATTTCCCATGTTGAGTTCTATGAGATATACCATTTATTCAACCACCGTACACTTCTGTAGCTGGGCCAACATCTTATTGCCCCCTACATGCATGATCGGCCATTGTGAAAGTGTTAAGGAAAGTCGTTGACCAAAGTTTCCAAGCATTCTTTTCTTTTCAGATGTCAACATGAAGAATAAAGAATTAATTACAGAGTCTTAAAGATTTATTTATGCAAAGTTAGAATAACAATCATGTGTGCATACTATATCTATAGTCTTTGATATCAAGGAGTGTAAGAATTGAGCTTGGATAATAGTTTTTTCTTCTACAAAATTGTATTTTTTTTTCATGCTTGTATGACACACTTAGTTGTTTCTACAAAATCATCATGTGGTTCCCAATTCAAACATTATCCACATCACCTTCCAGCTATCGAGCTATCCACTTTGGATTTCTCACATTAACACTAGTGATTCTATTTGTATTTAGATTGGTGAGCTCTGTGCTCCACACTTCTAAAACTATGATTCGTGTGTTGGCTCTGTACCATTTTATCAAATTTTTGAACCAACTCATGCATCATGCCATAAATGGCATATAATGATTTTTCTTGGTCTGGTACTCCAGCTCAAAAAAAATTCTACAGTCACATGGTATGCTTACATTATTCCCAAGTATAATATTTGTTTTAAAAGTCCTTAGGTAGACGTAGCATTTACATCGAGTCATTATTTATTAACAACATAATTCAATTTGTGTTGTCTTTTGTTATCATTTTTTATAATGATAGGTTTTTTAGTAGTTGTTTATAGTATTTCAAAATTAATTTTCTTCTATTACTTTTTAAATATAGTATTTATTGAGGCATTTATATGCTTGTAAATTTTCAAATGGTCCATAATATCATTTAGTTATGACATATCGTAGGATTAGTCATGAAAATTTGTGTATATAAGTTTTTTAATAAGTTAAAGTCTCATTAAAAAATTTAAATTTTCAAAATTATCAAAAGTTTTTGGGTCATCATCAATTCATGTTGTCATATAGAGTCAAAAATTATAAAATATAAAAATATTTATTCCACAGATGCATTTTTTTTATACATAACATCTAGATTGTGGGAGGAGTTTCTGCTCAAACCAAGCTTCATCAACACATGTGTTGAGTAAGCAGTATCCTATATTGGAGGATGGAGGCTATTCAAGCCTCTTGCAAGCAACTAGTGAAGAGGCCACTTCTGATTTAATGGCACTTTTGTGTGGTGTGATAGTTTTTATTTCAGCATGTGTGCTTGAATAAGAATATAAGTGCAATTCCTATTCGAGTAATCCATTTTAATATTTCCTCTTGTAAACCCTCTAAGTTATAAAATGATGGGAATTATATATGACATGGTTTGTGGTAAACTAGGAAAACCACTTGGTTGGTGGTTAGCCATGGGATAAACCATAATTGGTTTTTGGTTAGCCATGAGAAAACCATTTTTTAGGTTTGTGACCCTTTTAAAAATCACATATACATAATTCAGATGCAGTATAGAATGATATTCTCCCATGTTTAGATTAAGGGGGTGAATGTTACGGATTAATATATAGTAACATTATTATTGTATGTGAATTTGATATTTACCGAGAGATAAATATAATTATTTAGTTAGTTTTTTAAATATTGGAATATTGTTATAAATAATATTATGATAAAGTCTAACATATATTATTTGTTGAGATATATTATTATGATTTATAACAATATATCGTATATAAGAGATTAAGAGATTCCAGGTGAGAGAATGATGGAGAGATTAATGGAATGATATTCCTATATATATGTAACAACCATATTATTTTATTTTCAGAGTTAATAATAGAATATTATATTATCAATGTGAGTTTTTTATTATTCTATGTATTTGGCCTATGGATTCTATTCAATTTTATTTACATGAAATAAAGCTCTGATTAGCTCCTCTAGATCCTAATAGGTTAATTTATAGATGACCCTTGAGACTCACTCCTCAACCATTTCCCATTTCCCATGCACTCTTTAAGTCTTTCGTTGATGTTCTGAGTCCTATACTCTTAGATTCCTCATAGTTATGTTTCATCTTTGACTAGGTCTTCTCACACTAATACTTTTATGCCCTTATCCTTTTGTGCCTCGATGGTTCTATTCCATGCTCTTTTTGCACTACGTTCTTATAACACTGTATCGGCTCCATGCCAAAATACCAAAATAATTAGTCAAAATTTGGGGTCCAACACTAGGCCACTATATGTGCTTGTTTATCACACATTGTATCCTTATGCACACATAAGCCAACACATAGGGGATAATGACATAAGTCTCAATCCCTCTTTAGAATATTGGTTATGTAGGCAATAATCATTGACAAATGGGTCTTTGAGGTAACTCAACATTGTGTTCCCATTAACCCATTCTCCCATAGTCACTCTAAGTGTGAGAATCTAGGGTTTGATCATTTGACAAAGAATGATAGCCTATGTACATAATCTATAAATATCAAAGGAAAAGTAACACAAAACCCAAAAGGATCCAAGTGGTTGCATCTATATCCATTCACTATTATTTACCAAAAACCTATGTCCAACTCAAACATCAGTGTTGATGTAACTACTTGGGTTTGACGCAAGTGTTCAAGGCCACAAAGTGAAAAAATCTAGAATCCAACAATTTTTATAGAATCTTGATCTACTCCACTTCTAGCACGTTTTAGCCTAGATATGCATATACATAGTAAAATCAGCTAAGTACTCTTGTTTCAAATTTATTGCAATGTCAAATAATATATGTAATTTATACTTTTAGCATGTTTGAGTATTATAAATTTAGATTAATATTTATTCAATTTTATAAATTAATTGGATAGATATAGATCTATTTATCACCCTTGTGTGTATTCATTTCTATATTCTTAACCCTATAGTACCCTTATGCAAAAAATTTCAATTTAGGGTTAAAAAATGTGAAGCTTGATTATGTAAGATGCCTTAGCCAAAACTTGAAATAATGCCATTAAAAATAGCTAATATTCATATTTGAAGATTGAAAATCTAAAACTTGAAATTTAAAATTTAAAAAGAGAGCAAAGATTGATTACACCTCGAAGAGTATGCAATCTAATTTCCAAGGTAACTTAAATCTAGATAAGTATATGTGCCCCCTTGTTGAGGCATTTGGAGAAATTTTGAGTCTATGATGAATTGAGAGTGATCAAGTCTTAATTTGAAAATCAGTGAAAGCTCTTGGGTTAGCAATATTATATTCTCCAACTCTCATCTAAATGTGTAGAGTAATCTATAATTTAAATGAAGGGAAGGAGCCACTAAATGTGGCCCACTATAATGTCACCATATACATTGACTATCACTAGACTCAAATTTGGTAAGAGAAGAGGTGGAACCACCAAATGTGGCTTGCTAAAGTGCAACCATAAACATTGAGTGTCACTAGACTATAACATGACTTACTTTCAGAATGAGATGAGTCACACCATTGCAAATAGATCTAGATTCCATTTGAAACTTGTGTACCTTTGAAACTTTTGAACTTTAAAGAAGAGATATTTGAAATTTACAATATAGAAACATGAACATGAATGAATATCATGCCTTTTATATATACATTGTATTTATATAAAATTTCAATTGGACTTGTAACTATTTTTCACATGCCCATGTATATGCATCAAATATATTTGAATATGTACTCAAGTGAATATATAAGTGAGCCCATGCATGTCACATGCCCATTTAATCTAAAAATTATGAACCATGTTTTAATTATTATATATATATATATATATATATATATATATATATATATATATCATAAATCTAAAATTTATTGCTCATGAGGGCTTAATTTTTCAAGACACACCCATTATTATTCCCATGTTTTGAGATGAGATATGTAGCATATAAGTCACTAATATCAAAATAATACTTGTAGAATATGTGAAATATGTAATCATGTAGTAGTATATGAACATTTGAAATGTATTGCATCATAATATTGAATATAACATTGAGTTGTATATGAAACATGTGTTAGATAGATATAGCATTGAAGCACCTAAGCATCATGTACATGATATATATCATGGCACAAGATTAAAAGTATAAAATATAATTAATTCATTATATGAATCATGACACTATAGTAACAAGAAATGAACATACAAGTAATGTCACACAATTTGCATAGAATTTCACATATAAGGACCAAAGGCCAATACAAGGGACATGTGAATGCCATAAAAACATACAAGTTTAAGGGCCACACACAAATGGAATGATGATATCATACAATCAAAAAATTGTATATATTTCACATACAAGGCCAATGAACACACATAATAAGATAAAAAGTCGTAACTTATCATGTAGTAAAGTGAGAATTTCAAAAAGAAGCATAGAGTAAATGAAACTAGTCCACATCAACTATATTTTTAAATATCATTATTATCAAATAGCATATACATGTAACAAAAAGTGAAGTATGAGTGATTATATAAGCATTCATATGATATATATCTCAACATGGTAGAGAGGTTATGGATAGATACAACCTATTGAAGGTGTTCATAGAAAATGAAGATATGCTCTAAAATTAACAAGCTTACTGGGTAAAAGGGGGAGCCCAACATCAAATAACCATGTAATATTATGTTTTGTATCACACTCACGTACCTCATAAAAATCATTGTGTATTGAAATATAAATGAAATATTGATCTACTTAACCTGAAATAGATAACATATATAAATAAGTAAATCAACAACGTAAGAAAATGTTTTTGAGGTCCTAGTTTTTGAAGTTTTTTAATTTTTGATTTTTTTGGATTTTTAAATTTATGTCATTTTTTAAAGTTTTTTTATATATTGGAATTTTTTTAAATTTTTGAAAAAAAAAAATTAAAAATATTTGAAAAGTACCAAAAATCAAGGCTTTAAAAATTAAAAAATGGGAGGGATTTGAATAATCTATAATAAGGTACTAAAGCATAGTGTGGAAAGAAGTAAATCAAGAAATATAACCCCAATACATGTGTGAAATAGTCATAGCAATTTTTAATGAATGATTGATAGAGATAATAATGTAAATCCCCCTCCCAAATAGGCAAGTGTGCTCATGTAGTATGGAAAAGTGGGAAGATGTCTTCAAGTGCATTGAAAGTCATAACATGATAGATATGCAATAGTAAACAAGTGGACTACAATAAAGAATGTGCATTGAAATAATTGTAAGATAGTTGTTTTTTATTTTTCAAATCAGTTTGAAAATCAATAGGGTAAGTTTCCAATGTGAAGACAAATATAAGAGATAGAATAAATTTTGGAATTCAGATAGAAGAATTAGAAATGAAGTAAAATCAAAGAAGCTTTGTACAAAGTAAAATATGACACTATAAGCCCAAGATATCATCAAGGGTATGCCTCTAATGTAGGTCATATATCATGTGTTATAACCCTAAATTGTATTTCTATATTCATCCTTATATTAATTGTGTCATTCTAATTATATGTTGCATAATCATGATCATAATCATAATCATCTCCTTGATCCTAAAATTGTGGTATGCCACTTGTGTCTTATTTTGTATTTGTATATGTAAAACCAACTACCCCATAATGTGGTATTGAATTTTTTAATTTATTTTTTACCATATGCACTATATTTTGTGCCTCTATTGATATCAATTAGTTGTGTTTTCTATAACATTAACTGAATATATGTGTGCTTGTTATTCTTGATCTAGATATGTTCTCTCTTTTTAAATGGAAATGCCTTTTCTTTCATGCTATATTGTAATGCAAACTTTGTGTTTATCAATCATTGCCCCTATTTATTATAACCATGATTTTCTAAGCACATCATTGTATGTACTTGTATGAGAAATAACATTGAAAGTAAGACAACACATAATATTAACTCTATTGATCTTAGATATGATGTTGACGCAGTAGCTTAATCTATGTGCTGAAAATTAAAACTAAGAGATATAATAAATGATGTATAAAACCTTCTTTGATAGTCCATAACCTTGACATTGGTAACTTTCTTATCATCTATGTGAGTAGTTGTAGTGAGAGGATCTTGATATGAGTAAGGGCTTTTAATTGTCTCCTTGGAACCATACTTGTAACATTTTACTTTGTAGGCATCTCTTGATTTTGAATCTCTTTTGTTAGAAACCCTTTCTTTAATATATTATCTTGCTTAGGTTGACCTTATTTTTGTAACTTCTATTTTATTAATTTATCTTTTTGTAATGTTTCATGTTGTAAATTTTGTAACCTTTTCTTTTCAAACTGTTCCTTTTTCAATTGTTCATTTTACAAGGCTGATTTTCATCTAGATCTTTTTTTAATCTTACTTTCTCTAATTTTTCATTGTGAATCTTTTCTTTCTCTAATAATTCTATTTGTAAATGTTTTTACTCTAAATTATCTTTTTGTATCCATACTTGTTATCTTTGTTCCTTTTGCACTAATTCTAATTTTTCATTTGCACTAATTCTATTTTTTCCACTTGTTTTATTTGCATTTATTCCTTAGGAGATGAAATTATAATGTGAATGGATTTTTTGATTGACGTATTTATTATAGGATCACCATTATCAAGAATACTTTGTATTTTATTCTTCAAATACAAATAATAATATGTATGATGCTCATGTCTTCTATTATATGCACAATATTATTTTGACCTTCTTAGAGGAGGTATATAAGGTAATTTAATCAAATTATTTTTAATTATTTATCTAAAAATATCATTTGAAATTTTATTATCCTTTTGTATATTGTTTAAATCAATAATTGTAGATGTATTTTTCTTTTGGAGTGTATGATAGCTAGATGAAGATGTAAATACATGATTGACACTAGCATCCTATTAATTTTTTTTATATTTTTTTTAATTTTCAAGTGATATGATCTTTGGACTGAAATATTGGTTTTTATTTTTCAACTCTTATATCAATTTTCTTATAGTAATGATTTGATCTTGAAGGACTTCACAAGCACAAACCCTAGGTATATCTGATTGAATATGCATGCAAATACCATTAAGAGGAGATGTGGGAGAATGAATATAATTAACACATTTAATTTGACTATTCATGATATATAAAATGAATTTAAATACAAAAAATTCAAAAAGTAAAATACTTATTGCTATCAAGTAATCTTGCATGTAAAAAAAAGCTAAGTACTATGAATACAATACAAGAAAAAATCAAGGTATAAAAGGTGATTTAAAAAAGGGTTTGAATGATTGTGTGGGATATCAAGTATACTTACTCATTCATATACTAGTGTTGGCCCAAAATTTAGTATCACTAACTACAAATTCTAAACCATCCCTATAGTGAACTATACCATATCCAAAGGTACGATGAGAGTAAATTCTCTAAGCAATATGGTCCTCTCAAGTAGACCATAAATAAAATGGCTAAAGAGGATTATTATGTTATAAATAAGGGACCATAGGAATTTATAATATAGTTTGAGGTATGGGTAAGTTAAACTCTTTATATATCACTATTTAGGGCATATGTATTGAGAGAGTATCTCTCACTTCATGATGTAAGTAAAATAGGTCATCACTTAGCAAGAAAAGATAGCTCTCTATTTAGTTTTACAACTTCTAAATCATAGTTTCTAAAAATAAGTAGCATGTAATATAAAATAAATTAAAAATAAAATTCCAAATATTTTTGTGTATAGAGATCAAAAAAATTAAACTTGAGGTCAAAGAGAAATTCTTCAATGTCAGATGTTATCCAAGGTGATAAGATAGTTTCCCTAGTATTATATTAAGATCCAATGTTGAAGAAGATTTATTCATGGTATCATACATATATCCAAATTTTAAGGTTATTTATTTTAGTGTTAGGAATTTTCAAAAATTTGAATGAAATCATAAAACAAAAATAAAACAAACAAGTAATGTTCTAAACTGTTACATTTTTATCCAAATGTTTAAATCTTTATTTTTGATTTACCAATGAAATGTAATAAACACTAAAAATTTTAAATATTAATTTAGGTTGTGGAATATATATAATTTGAGTGTAACATACAAAATATGAAATGAGCTATAAATGGTAATTTTATAAATAAACAATTAAACTTAGTTGAATCATGCTTTGTCCTAACTGTGTAGGTGGATCACTCATATAAAATAGACTAGGATGTTTGTGAACTATGTTGCAACTAAAAATATAATTTTGTGATGTACTAGGATATAGATGTGCTATGGTGGATAAGAACACACTTTGACCTTGTCTATTGACTGTGGTTGTATCTATGTTGATAGTGTAATTAATTTTTTTATTTAAGTACTTTAGGGTGTTAATTTGACATGAAAAAGTGTCTACAATAACAAACCATACTTATTGCACATAAAATAAATAGAGATCAAATACAAAGGGAGAATAAATAAATAGGAATATCTGAGCTATCATTATAAAATATTGTGTAATCTAATTGCTACCTACATAGCCCAAAAAGGCCTTAGGTCGATGTAGTTATCCCTTCAAGAGTGAGTGAGTGAGTGACTATTGATATTTTATATATGGATGTAACTAATAAATTGACTTTAATTCTTGAAAATGAATTTTATTTACCTAGAAAATAATATCTTCAAACTTAGCTTGTGACTATTAGAATGAATCAAAACTTGAATTGGAAAGACTAGTGTCTTTTTTATCAATGTATAGTATAATTTTACAAGTGATTACTAGATGTGTTTTGAATGATCTTGATGTGCTTATATAGATGAATATTTAGAATATTTCCATTAACTAGACTTGTTAAAAATGTGAGAGGGCCAATATGAAACATATTAAATTTTAAAATCTATCATTGGTGCATGGGGTCAAGGTTGCACTAGTGGATAAGGTCAGGATGCGGCCCTATCTAACCTAATGTAGTCTTGTCCCAAAAGAATAAATACTATTAGGACTTGACTAATAGAAACCTATAATTATAATATGGATGCCTAAATTATGTTTCTATTATTTTCAAGATAGTAAGTAGAATAATTAATCTCTCATAGATGTTATAAGTTAATGGAATGATGAATAGGCCAAGCTAGGTAAGGATGTCAAGATTAAACATTGTCAAGCACTTAATGATTAAATTTGAGCTTCTATAAGGACCTCTTTATGAGGTTATATTATTATGGGTTTGGTGGGATATAGGAGAATTAATCTTGAATGAAGTTGCACTTCATCTACCTCCATTGAATAAGTTGTGTATTATATCATTTTGTTAGTGTATGTTAGTTGAACCAACTTATATTTGGGGTTAGGTACAGGTTAGGAAGCGATTGGGGAACTTTAGACTGATTTTAAGTGGGATTTTTTTTTATATTAGTGTTGGTTTTTGTTACTATTACACTTGTAATATCACATGGTTTAGTATCTCCATTAATTAGCTTAGGAAGGTACCCTTTATTATTCTTAATCTTCCACCTTCTCTTCTCTTCATTCTATACATTTATTTAAACTCTCCCTATTAGTATGGGATGGGGTAATAGAAAAAATTCAATTTGAATATCAATCTAATCTGTTTATTTCTATAAATTTGTATTCCATTAGTATGCATATTGGCTTTTAAATTTAGAACTCTAAAATTATAGTCAAAATAAGCTCTCTTCTTCAAAGGGAAGGTATGTTCCCTCCATTTGTCACCATAGGAATAGAAGGCCTACTTAAACACATAATTTTAATGAGTTTTATAGTGATTAATAGCCTCACATTATTGCTTTATGATTGTTTGAGCTATTAGTGAAAATTGGATCAATTATGCCAATTGAGAAATGATCAAACTTGGGTTCTCAAATTTAGCCATACAATCTAGTTTGGAAGACCTTTTTTGTTTCAATATATTTCAAACACTCTTTCTTTATTATTAACTCATTTTTAAATAATAAAAATAAGGTCTAAGCTAAATATCACCAACTAGATGGTTATTCCATTCATTATCCCATATTTCAACTTATCCATGTTGATATAGCTTACAGAGTAGTTATTTTATCTATAATGAAATAACAATATAAGATTCACATAAGGAAGTATGAGAACCTATTTATTTCCTTATGTCTAAATATGAACCTACTTATTTGATATTGTATCATTTATTACTTTAAATATAAAACATAGACCTTAGAATGTGGCCTATAACTTGGCATGTCCATGGACATATTAAAAATTCTCTTAACTTATACTTATAATCCATTGATTTCCACATACTTATTCTCAATCTCATGGTATTTATCATCTAAATACCTTTACAAAGTTCTTTTCTATTATAATATTTGGTAGATATTTTCTTTTTTATTATCATGTATCAGACACCACTCATCCCTCATATTTTTAATTATCCTCTAATGTTCAATCATATAAGAAACATATACATGAGTTATTTTGGGTGAAATATAGGTTTCTTTAGTAATAAAATTGGATGGGCCTATAGCTAAGAGATATTGAGCTCCACTAGCCATATAATTTATGGGCTCTACATCCACAGGGCTATGTTGTAGGCTAGTCTCTTCAGTATTTGGTGCAAGTGTATATGTGGTTTGTAGGAGTTTCGTAAAAAATTTCACTTGATTCTCCTCTATAATTTATTGTTTATTATTTTGAAACCATGGCCAAGGAATCAAATCCATTATCCCTTGTGTCTAGTTCTCTAATTCTTACCTTAAGATTTTAAATTTCCTTATATGTAATAACCAATTATGTGATCTTCATATCATCAACATTAAGAATAAGGGACCCTAGAGAATGATGTTTCTCATATATATTTATTTATTCTACATTTTCTTAAACCTTCTCTTCACTTGCATTCTTTTTATAACTTTACTCCTCGACAGGTTATTTTTTTCTTTCAAAAAAATCTTTAGAATTAGAATATTTTCCTTCTTTTGTTTTTCTAGAATATTTTTATTTGTCTATGATACTATAAGATTTAGTCCACATAGAGACTTATTTATTATCACTGTCTTCAACATCAACCACCTCAATGACACTTATACAAAGTTTTTTTGGTAAGGGTTTCACCTTAATTGGATTGTTTTTCAAGCAACCAGAATGTCTCATTGTGCTTCCTGAGTGTTTTTTAGATTTTGGTTTTGAGGCTTATTTGGAGGTGAAAGGAATTTTTCTCTTTTATATCCTATGACTAAGTTCTATAGGTTCAATTTGAGTAGACATATATTTCATGGAGACAAAATATTCCCTTGAAACTTAAAGGCTATTTTCATGAAAAAAACTTCCAGACTACTAAGTGAATTAAACGATGGTGTGTTACAACCCTAGTTTTTCCTTTCTAATATTCTACAGTCATATTTCTCAATATATTTAATAAATAGTTATACTAATTGACATTGATATTATGTCTAAAGTGGCTTATAATTTGAAGTTCATAGTATAAAACAATGAATGTCTACCTTCACAATTAATATATCATGTGATGAAGGAATAAAATTATCTCCATGGTCGAGGTAATTAAATCATGTTCATTACTTTGGTATTGAATAAAATTACTTCTCACACTTCAAAAAACTAGTTTCTTGCCTTTGCATCATTAGATCTATATTTCAAACATCCTTCATCGATCATGGGGATTTTAGTAACTTATGCAAGTAACTCATTTATTAACACAACCCTATACCCTTTCACCATATTCAGGGTTTGTGTAAATTTTTATGAAATATCCACATTAAGTCCTACAAACCTCTTAAAGAATGATATGCATCCAATTTTTTCAAACATGGTGTAAATTTATAGATTTATTAAGATAAATATATGGTCTAAAGGTTCAATCCTTAATAAATATCCTCCCATTTTGGTATGAATCCCTTTATCTTTCTTGTAGCAACTAAAACTTGGCAATCAAAATTCTAAACACACCATTATAGTCACTCTAATACTTTTAACAAGTGAGAGAGTAAGCATGTAAGGTGTTATAGCATGGGGATAATTGTCTTTTATCATGACTTAACAATATTTTTAGAGACCCATGAAGTGAAGTTTGGTAGTGTATTATTATTGTTTCCATCATCATATCCATGTCAATAAGTAGGGTGTCATGTCCATGCCTTGATAAATGTGTAACTATTTCAATTATTACCCCCAAAACTATGTTATGTGAGACTCCACATCATCTTATAAATTAAATGAAAATTTATGGGTCTCTCTCCCCAAACTAAAGGTGGAATTTTTTTCTCAAGTGGACTTGGAAAGATAAAAAGGTGGATCTTTAGGAGATGATTGGGCATAAGGTAGCACAAATAACATGTCCTACTTGTATCATTCATGTAATAAAATAGTGATGAGATTGAAGTGTGATGTCATTATAGGTAATTATGACTAGTAAAGTTGGGAACAAAATTTAGGTGATTGGAAAATGAGTGAATATGACATGGAGGTGAGGTAGAACAAGACATATACCATGAATGGTTTTATAATTATAACTATTTATTTAGAATGGTTTTCTAACTATAACTATTTATTTATTATTTAGTTAGCCAAAAAAATCATTTTAAAATCTAATATTATCAATAATGCTTGAGGGTTTTCATTTTTTTAGTGTGTGTGTGTGTGTACGCATGTGTGTGATATATATGTTGATGATAGCATCATGAATAACTAGGCAAAAGTGTGCATAGCCTCTATAAATCTAAATAAACCCAATACTTAAGAGTGTGAATGAATTATTCCTTCATTTGTGGAATCTTGTACAATTTGAGGTAGTGACTATTGATCATCAAGTGAAAATGTACTAATTCAATAATACACAAATTTGTTACTATATTTTCAAACATTTTTTCAACTTCATGAGGACTTATCCATGTCTTCTATAGTTTCATTTTTTTATATTTATGTTTGGAATCATATAGAAAGGCTCAATCTCTATGTTCAATTTTCTTATTTTGATTAAATTGTCATGCCACTAGATTCTTTTTTATTATATAATTTATATGTGGTGAAAATATTCCTAACATAGTTCATTGAAACCTTTGAACTAGGTTATCTTATATTCATGTGTTTTTGAAAAATCTAAGCCAAGTTCCAATGTGGTCCTTATAATTTTAATTTCAAACTCTATGGGGAGAATAAACTTCCTGCCATAGAATAGCTCATAGGGTGTGAAACCTATAGTGGTATTCCATTTATTTTTGTAATCACATAAACATTCCATAAAGTGGTGTGTCTAATATAATCACAATAGTGTAAGGGTACTAACTTGGTCAAAATTTCTCCAATTCATGATTAGTGACTTCTATTTGTCCATTGGATTGTGGATGATATGAGGTAGACCTTAGGTGATGAAGCTCATACTCATGAACAAGGGTAAAAATAAAATATGAAGTAAATTATGCCCTTTGATATATGACTATCTCATGTGGAAATCCATACCTTTTAAAGATCACCTCATATAGAAACTTTTTTTTCCATCTGTTTCATGTTTTAGTGCCTTGAATTCGACCCATTTGGTGAGATATTATGTGAAAACAATTATATACTCATTTTTTTTGGGAGGAGAATATATGCAACTAATAAATCTAATCCACCATTTCTAAAAAGGCTAAAAAAATTGAGGCTGAAGTGGAATCTCATCAAAGTGGGTGGGTTTCCCCATACACTAGCATGTATCATAGTAGTAGTTATACTCTTTTGCATCTCTATACAAAGTGGGCCAATATTACCCCTAATGAGGATCTTGGTGGTTGTCATATTTTCTATAAAATTTCCCCCAATAATTTCATTATGGGACAAAGAGGATATAAAAAAATTCATCTTCTCTTACACACCAACGTATAACTGAGTCAAGTTTGGTATGAAAGAGATGACTAGAGATCTAGTAAAAGGGTCCATTATGAGTTATAAAATTATTCCACTCCTTTAGTGATAAATATTGAGGAAACTTCCATGTAACCAAGTAGTTAGCTATATCTACAAGCTAGCTAGCTTTCACACATATAGAAATAAGATGTTCACTTGAAAATGAACCATCCACATGTGGAATTTTTCATTAGATGTTAGTCATGAAATAAAATCAAAAACTAAATTATCCTTCCTAGGCTTATCTAAGATGGTAATTTTAAATTATTGAAGTATAAAAATCCATTTAATTATCCTACTATTGAGTATTGGTTTATTCATTAAATAATTTATAGTTAAATGATTTGCGTGTAAAAAAAATATGATAACCAATAATATAATGGAAAAACTAATTTATAGCATAAACAACAAATAAATACTTGTTTATATATGGTATAGTTGATTTATATCCTATAAATATTTTTGCTAATGAATTAATGGTGTAGTTCAACCATCCATATTTTCTCCATGGATATCCTTAAGTGTTATGTTAGATGTATCTCTATGGATATGGAAATAAAGCTTCCAATCCAAAATTCATAGAACATGTGTTGACACTAGGATGTTCTTTAAATATAAAAAAAATCTTGACATGCATCAGTCCAAACAAAATCACCATAGTTAGTTAATAAGATAAATAATAGGGATGCAATATTTCTAGAGTCCTTAATGAATATTAAATAATACCCTACATGTCCTATAAAAATTAAAACATATTTTTCCTTTTGTGGTGTGGGAAAAAAAATCACTTGAATCTCATATGGGCCTGACTATATTCACCTAGGTGATATTTTGTGTCCTACCACAATTTCTCAATCATGAGCATGTAGAACTTCTCATGTCTTAACGAGAAGTTGTTGTCTTGGCAACATTGAAAGACTTTCTCTAGATTGGTGATGGATTATTCATAATAATATCTGTAGACAATAAAGTCATCCATGTAGATCTCTTTGAATTTATGAACTAAATCAAAAAATATTCTCAATATAACCCTTTATAAGGTAGCTAGAGCATTACATGGCTTGAAGGGAAAGACATAATATGTGTTTGTTCCCCAAGGGCATGTGAAAGTGGATTTATCTTGGTCTTCAAGTGCAATTTTGATTTTGTTATAATCATAAAAACCATTAAGGAAACAAAAAAAATTATTCCTAGAGAGTGTGGCAAGGATTTGAACAAAAAATAATAGAGGAAAGTGGCATTTTTGAGAATTGATGTTAAACTCATTAGATTATACACAAATTCCTCATTTTCCACATTTTTTATGTAAAATGACAAGATGTGATACCCACTACTTGTCAAAATAAGGATAGATAAATCTAACATCTAGGAGTTATTGTAATCCATTCTTTACAATCTCTATAATAATAGGATTCATGCATCTTTGATGTAGATGTGATACATGCTTAAATATGGGTGAAATCCCCTCATGTCATGATAATCCCATGAAAAGGTATATTTATGAATTTTAATCATGTTATTTATTAATATTTTTGTTGTTTTTGTAAGTGATTACATAAGTTGAGGGGTCATTTTTTATAAGTGAGGTCAAGGATTCAATGTTACCTAGTAAGTTTTCAAGTTTCATTCATGTGGTAGTATTTTATGGAAAGCAATGACACCTCACTCAAATCTAATAATCCCTCAATTTGGAAGCTATTGATAATCATGTAATCAATGTATTGAAGGAACTTATTTATAGGTTAGTATGGTGTGTATTTATTTTATATAGAGTTTGAGATGATTGTGTCCTCATATGGTTATTTCAAGGATAGGCTTTGATCAATGGTGAAAATAGGTTAGATAATAATTTTATCATTCTCCTTAGTTTCCAATAAAAGAGGTTATTTTTTATCAAGTGAGGGCGAGGCGAATGGGCACAATACTAAGTTATCAATGTTATTGCCATTTTAAATGATCATGTTCCTTGATATAAAAATGGTGTATGCATCAATTGTAAGCAACCAAGGTCTCCTTAATATAAGGGGATACGCTCCCAAGTTATCCTTTCATTATAATATAATTAAATCCACATGGTATTATCATGAATCTAATGAGATAAAAAGGTCTCATATTACTTATTTAGGCTTAACTTTGGATTTATCCACAAATTAGAGAATAATATGGGTGTGGTGAGGTCCTTGGAGCTTTGATTATTCCATGGTCTCTTTGGTCATCACATTAATAGTAGGTCCTAAGTGAATAATAGTATTCTTGATAAGTAGACTAGATACGTGCACATGTACAATAGGGCTACTTGGGTCAGAATACTTGGGAGGATTGATTTTATAAAACATAAAATTAGAAATGTACCTAATTACTTGGATATTTTGATAATATTTCCTCTTCTAACCAGTATTCCTTAAGTATATTTCTTAGACTACCTTTATGTAGATGGGTACATATTTGATATCTTGGAATGGTGGGATTCAAACACATATTTTATTTAACTCTCCTATAAATTAAAACTTTGGTTTAGTTTCCTCCCATTGATGGTTAAGGCATTTAGGAAAATGAGCATTATGTGGTATAGCTTTATTTTTTTATAAATGAGGAATTGGTTCATTATTAGTGGTGGTGTGTTAGATGTGGGTTTGGAAATCTCTTAAGGAGGTTCCATTATTATGGGTACGATGTGGATTTAGGATAAATTCCTTGAATAAATTTATACATCATTTAAATCCATTGAATAAGTTAGGTATGCCACCATTTCAGTATTATACACACATTGAATCACTTTGTTATTAGAATTTAGTGCAAGTTGAGAAGGCAATTGTGGTGCTTGAGGGGGTGGTTTGGTAGGGATATTCAATTTTTGGGGAAATATAATTTTTATGGCTATTTTTTAATTTATAAACCATCAATATATTATTTATAAGGTTAATTTCCCCTCCATTATTATTTTAATTGATTTATAGGTTTCTACCACTATTGGTTTTGAGGTTTTGGATGCCATTGTGGCCATAGTATTATTTCTAATGGATTTTTGGTTGATGGTATTATTTTGGTCAATTCTAAGTTTGGGGTGTGTTATCCTAATTTTTTGAATGAAAGTCAAAAAGCTAAAATCATTGAGTTTTTTGACCAAAAATGGTTAAATTGAGTCAAAGTTATTCAATTTTGTCTTCACTTAAGTCAAAATATTTCACTCAAGATTTTCAAGTTCAAAAGTCATACTTTGTAAAGAGTTTGATCACATAAAAGACAAATCCAAAAAATTGACTAAAATTTTGTTGTGTCAAGTTTTGAAGGCTTTTTTAACACATAATAGATTTTTTATAGTTATTTATCAAGCTATCATAATCCAGTAGTTTCTCAAACACACTAGGAGATCCAACTACCTATAAAACACTTCATTAGAATCCCACCTCTATCTGAACATTCATCAAATTATAATACATGTTGAAACACTCCCTAGAACATGATCACTTGCTAAGTAGACCATCAAAATCTAATCTTTGTCAAAGCACACTTGAGATCTTGATAGGTTCTCAAACACCTATTGGACCCTGACCACCTATTGATCATGCGTACAAACTTAGATGACTGTAAAAACACCTCCCAGAGTCTAAAATTTACACATGCACATCTAAATCTTTGGTATTACTCCTCCTTAGTCCATGCATGTGTGATTTCCTTATAGACTAAAATATATTATTCTATGCTTTCAAACTTCACCTATAATTTATTATTTGATCTTCTTTCCTCCCATCCATTATCACTTTCATTTTACAAGCTTAGTACTTTCAAGGATTTGTATTATTTTTAAAATTCTAGAGAACTAAGGTTTATGGTTATTTGGCTCCAATATTATTTTTCTCAAGGTTTTATTCATATATTTATTATTTTGATAATGATATTCTTAAGGATATTTGTAGGGTTTTAAGCTTCATTATACAGTTAATCCTATCAAGATTCACTCTTGTTCTGAACACCATCAAATTTTGAGCTTTACCTTTACACATCCTAGACTTTGATAACTTGTATAACACCTCATCAAGTTCTAGAGATTATTTATGCATTTATCGAGATCTGATACCATGTTCAACATTATCATATTATTTGACCCTACTAAATATATTATCACATTTTGAACTCTTTTAGTGCATATCTTGGACTCTGACACCATGTTAAACACTCTATCAGATTTTATGACCCTGCTAAACATATTATCAGATTCTAAACTCTATTAGTATACATCTCAGACTTTGACACCTTATTGGACACTCTATTATATTTTTCCATATTCATTTTCACTACCCAAAACTTGTATCTTGTTAGATCACCTTTAGATTTCCATCTCTCTTCACAAGGAAATTCAGGTGTTGGTCTTTCCCTCACATGTAGGTAATACTCTTCAAAATTCAACCTTCAAACCTAGAGTCAAATGTTAAAGAAATAATAGGCATTAACCTAGGCCATAATGATATGGAATAACTCTAGAATAGAATAAGTGTTATACACAAAATAGGTTATGGACAAATCATCCATAATAGTGGATTGTCTCAAGCAACTATATTTTTTATCTAAGTAAAATGTTCATAATTAGTGTTGACAATGACCAAACACTATGATGCATAAAATAGGGAAGTCAAGAATATGAATGGAGAGTTAGTTTTATGCTTAGGTGCAAACCATATTGATCATCTATTATAGATAATTGACAGGGAAACATTTTTAAATTACCACCCAAGTCTATTCAAAAATTATAGGATTCTAATACCAATTTCTATTTGAAATAGGTCAATAAGCAAGGGTTGACAAAATATAGGCATACATCAACAAGTTTTCCTAAGAATATTTTTAGAATTGAATTCATGAATGAGGTCAATGACATGATTAATCTCTTTCATAGAGTAGTGGGAAGCTCAATTTATAGGAATTTATAGATATAGATGTATAGGTATATATGGATCATTCATCAAAACTAGAAGCATATCAATTGGGGATAGTTGATTAATGATTTAATTCATAAATAGCTTGTGGAATTCAATACAACTTTCAAAATTTATAGGACTTATTATCTTGTTTATGATGTGGCTAGAAGGATTTTCTACAATGGTTTGAATTCATTCAGTGATATGCAGACTACAAAAATCTATGACTTCTATCCCTAGCTCTATTTGAAAGAAAGTTCATGTCATTTTTGTAAGGTAAATGATGCAATTTTGTAATATGTAATTCAGATGTTCAAACTAAAACCATACAATTTGAGGTTATAAATATAGGCTTATACATTAATTTATAGGTAGGGAACATGGTTTATACAATTACTAACTTTAAAATACTTGTGAATTTATGGTTGTGAAGTTTCCCCATATGTATTTCCACGATATGTGGATGATAGATGGGCTTTGATGGAATTGGTGAGATAGTTGACTGAAACAAACAATCTACTGGTATAAAAATTTCCTATCTCTATTGGTTGATATACTTGTGCTTCTTTATCCAAAGCAGAAATGATTAAAGGAGAAATGACTCGAGTTACTATTTGATAATTTTAAATCTAACCTTCATTTGATGTTAGGGGTCTGATACAAAACATTCTTGGTTTTTTATGTCTACATGTACATCATTTTGAAGACTATTGGATGGACTGTGATGATGAGAAGGATGTAAGAATCTATGACTATTCATGGTTCACTTTACAATAGGTTATTGTTTTTAATAGATTAGAGATAAAGAAAAATATATCAGATGATGAAGCTGTATTAGATCCTATTTATGAAAAATATGGAATTGAATCAAAACCTCTCTTACAAGTTGATTGTAATAAAAAATAATCCACTTCCCTCATTAACATAACTTAAGGTGTGCTACATAAAAAATTGAAATGGTTTAAAAGCAAAGGCATCAATGTTGATAAAGTAGGATTTCCTCCTTGAATGAAAAAAGCTGAAATAAGAGCTACACATCAAAAACATCAAGTAGAGATAGGAACATCTTTCATGGTAGGAACCAAAAAAGAACCAAAATAAATAGAAGAAAAAATAGAAGTTTAAGTAGTTACATAAATTATTCCAGTGAAAATACCACACAAATTGAAGATAAGAAGAAGATTGGGTGAAAAGATTCTAGGTATTCCAAGTCTTTATATTTATGAAGAAGCTCCTCTTGATAAATTTTCCTAACCTTAAACCCAAGTAACTAATACTACACAATAGTTTTTATCCTCCGAATCATCATTTTTATTTGATTCTTTTGTTATTTCTTAACTTGGTACTTTTATGCCATTATCTTTTGCACAAAATGTTAAGTTTCCAACTAAGCCTTCTCCTAAGACCCCAATTGATACACTATGGAAATAATAAGGTGAAATTGTATGTGAAAAAACTCAAGTTTTTTCATCTCCCCCTCTTTCTAAAATTAAAATGGAATCTAATACCAACCTTTTAGAATAATCCTCTAACATAGAAGTCCCTGATTGGCTAAATGAAGTTGTGAGGAAAAGAAAGAAGATTGAGCAACCACAAGAATTTGATTTTAAAATTCTGACAATGGTCCATCCTCATGCATCATATAAACATAAAATATTCTCAAGAATAATCATTTATCAAAAATGGGATAGGTATGCAAAAATAATAGTTCTTATTGCTAAAAAAAAATAAAGAGGATGTTGGAGCCTCTAATTATCAAGTCAAAAAATTTCACTTGGGAAATACCATAAGAGAAGGTATGAAATATAATGTCCAATTTATAATTGGCACATTTTTAGATAAAATAGACTGGGATAAGGAGAAACTTAGAGAAAAATTTAAACAACTAACATATGTGGTTCAAAAATTGGTGAGGCCTATTCAATATTCTCATTTTATTATCCATCAAATTTTTTATACAAATATGCTTAATGTTGTAGAGGGAATTGGACATATGGTTAAATCAATGAAAGAATGGATTGATAAAATTTTGCAACAAGGTATTCCTACTCTTTAGACAACATTGTCTATCTGTTCTAAAATTCAATCTAACTATGATCAAGCAAAAAAAAACTCAAAGAAAATATGAAAAAGAGATGAAAACATGGAATGAATTGATTCCTAAGTTGGAATATTTCTATTTTACATGTCCATATAACCTAATTCAATAAAAGGTCATCCAAAAAAAAAAAATTATATATTTCACAGAGTTTCTAAGAGTTGTTAAATTTAGAGTTCACCTTGTTAAAGATAGTGTCAATAAATTTGAGGAATCTAAGTCAATAGGAGGAGAGGTTCTCTTTTAAATAATAGGAGAAGTAGGAAAATTAAAATGCAAGATCAATAATGATAAAGGGAAAATATTATATGAAGATGAAATTATTTATCAATTCAAGAAAAATATTGAAAAGGTTACAACTCCAAGTTTTTCATTCGATTACAATTCAATCTAGACACTAATCAAGTATTAGATAAATTTGGAAAGCCTCAATGTAATGTTAAATAATTTGTAAGGAATAACTCAAAAAATGATTGATCTATATTGTGATGCATAAATATCTTATACATATTTATATGGGCCATATGAAAATAAAGAGTCAAAAAACATGCAAAATGGTGATGAATATCAAAAAATGCCACAACCTGAGAAAGAGGAGGTTCATATCATCATCAACCTCATTCTTGTAATTATCATTACACTTTGTATTAATTAATTCGTACATTATAAAATCATGCAAATATACAAAGTTATTTTTACAATTTTGAGTCGTGCAACTTTTCTAACACACTTTTTCTAGTTGTGCAAATTTGTCTTTGTATTTTTACAAGTTGTACAAAAACACCAATACATTTTTACAATTTGTGTAAATTTATTAAATTATTTTTTATAAATTTCAAGATGTGCCAATTATCTAATGTGTTTTTTCAAGCCCCTGAAAAGGTAAAAAAGGTGGTTATGCATCATAACCACCCATTTCAATGTATAAATATGAGTTAGGGGATCATTTTTAAGGGTTATTAACAGTTAAAATTATTAGAAATATTTTAAAAGTGGAGATTGTATTTACAACCCAACAAAGATCAATATAAGGAGATTTTGTTAACTTTGCATTCAAATGTTTTTTGTAGATTATGTAAGTGTTTACTATTTGCATGTGTTTCAATAATTATTTTTTAAATGTTATCTCAATTGTTATAAACTGATAAAAACTTGTAAATTTCATTGTAGTATTTGTTTTTTAATCTACATTTATTATTTTCATTTTGGTAAAGTTAAAAAGTTATATTTCACTTTTTCACAAGGAAATACAAAGTAATTATTATTTTATGTTATTAGTCATATACAAAAATTTTGGTGTATGTTATATGTTCTTATGGAAACATATATGTATTTCCTATCCTTTTAATGATAGAGGTTTCTTATTAGAGATATCATCCCCTAATTCAACATTTTCAGTAAATCTCTAAATTTGGCTTAATGAACTTGTTATCTTTTACTTTCCTAAGTACACTTCTTTCCCCTATCTCTCTCTTTCATATTTTCCTTTCTATAACTTTTTTGTACTTCATGGTTAAAAGTATTACTCTAATGAAACCCATTTTTGTTTTAAATATTTTCTCTTTTCACATCTTTTTTGGATTTCAATAAAGGTAGTTTTGTCTACTAATAGGAGATGGATTTTACCTCATGACTATTGATGAGAATCATCTGTTTATCCACTCAATAAATTCTCATGCCAATAGTTTTTGGCACCAACTATAGGTAAATTTTATACAACACTCTTGAAACCCACATTTTGAGATATTGGTCCATATGACTTTACCATCAACTCAAGGACCACTCTATCAACCTAAACTAGATTTCAAACAATCTGCACAGTTAGATATTATTTTCCACATTAGACACTTGCTTTGGATTATAAAAAAGTTTAAGTGATTTATTTTAAAATTATCTTAAAAATTTGAAATCAAGATTTATATCATGTAGAAAGAATAAAAATAATTTTTACACATAGAGAATCCCACAGAGCTCAAAAAATAGCTCAAAATTAGTAGTTTCATTCATGACCATTTTAGCCATTCAAAATCTTGGTCATCAACCTGGTTTGAATTGAAAATAAATTATTGAAGAAGATATTGATTCAATCCTTTAAAAATTAGCATGGGGTAACAAAACAAGTTTTTCTCAATTTAATATTGTCTTTGTAGTGATAAACACAAAATAAGATCATGTTACCATTGCCCAAATAAAATCTAAGATTATCTCTAGAATGAAATAAAGAAGACAAGCATAAATAGAAATTCATATAGCTTTTCAAATATTTTTAGCATTATTAATTTCATCCAATGGCCATTTAATTAGTTCAAGTACTAATTCTTTAACCGAATCTCTTGATTGGTTAAGTCAGACACAAGAAGACATTTCATCTAATTTGAGAGCATTTTTTTGGGACAATAGAACTAGTTCAACACATTTTCATAGAGTTTTTTAAGTGTTATAATATGAGGAAGATCATGTTTTTTTAACACAAAGATCTAAACCTATAGATGCACATAGAGTTAAACAAACAAGACTAGCTTAGAGAAATATCCAGTTGCACATAGATTTAAACAAAGAATACTAGCTTAAAAAATTATTCAATTTGCACTAGCCCTTCATCAATACTAAAAGTTGGTAGAAAAATGATTCACTAGGGCTAGTAAATCAAAAGATGAAATTGATCCTTTCTATCAACTACAAGAAGCTTCTTATTTTAAATTGAATCTAGAACAAAAATGGAAACTCAAAAAAATCAGCTAGTCTTTCTATAACTCCTAAATAGTTACAAGGAAAAATGATTGTTAGTCAAGTTATTGCCTTACCAGGTGTTGTTGTACCACTATAAGTAGTATTTATAACAATGCATTTACTTTGGGGTAATATAATTAGTCTATTATATTAAGGGAATTTACATGAACTTTCAAAGGCATCACGAAAAAACTTTCTAAAATTTTTAGGTGATAGTAAATAACATCCAGATGAACATATTACTACTTTTTCTATAACATGTTAAATTTTAAGCATTGAACATGAAGATGGTGTAGTCTAATTATTTATTTAACTCTCTAGAATGGAGTGGTAGATTGGTTTTATCATCTCCCTCAAGGAGCAATAACCAATTGGAATGATATGAAAACCAAGTTTGCAAGTAAATTTAAATTAGCAAAAGATGCACATGCATTATTGGTCAACTCACTCAGATGAATAAATAAATACATGAACCTATGAGATATTTTTAAATTTTAATAAGATACTACATAAGATAACAGTGACTACTAAACTAATAAATGGAAATTAAAAATGTTTATTTATAAATTCTTAATTACTAGATGTAAGTTATCAATTGAGAAGACCCTGAGTAGTTGATTTGACTACAGCTCAAACATTATCTATTGATGTTTAAGATGACATGATAATGGTTGGAAAACTAAAGAGAGAATCATCTAAAGGCAAAATTTAGAACTTGTGTCAATCTTCAACAAAATAAATTTTACAAAAGATGGTTGATGATATAATAGCTTTGAAGAAACAACTACCTCAAAAAACTATCATTGTTCCTTATTAAGACATTCCAACAATAAATTATGTGCCTATTCAAAGAGATCATCCTTGATTGCAAGATCCTCAACAAAAACTTGCATTAGAATCTCTCCTCAATAAAATTTAAATCCACATGTGAATGCAATTTTATAAATGGAAGAAATATTTAGATATGAAGAGATTAAAGAAGAAAATGAATTAAAAACATCCACATCTTTAAGAATGTGAAATTGAAGAACCTAGTGGTGACTTTGTAAATGCGTTCCTAGAATATAATTCAGATGAATATGATTATGACTATAATGTTGGAAACATGAACATTCAATCATTTACAATTTTCACAAGAGCTTAGAATTTTAAAAAAATAACAAAATGAAGCCAATAAAAATCAACAAATGTTATTATTTCATGAGGAACACCACTTCCTATTCAAATTAAAGGAAAACAACCTCTAACTAGGTCAAGTGAGTCTTCCCTGAATACTACTACTGATTATCCAAAGAATATTCTTCTTATGAATAGTAATAAAAATATATCTTAGCCTTTAAAATGTTCTTCTTCTACTAGTTTACCTAATTTTGGTAAAATTGAACATGTTAGTAAGACTAAAATTCAAATGTCACAAAATGAATATTTGAGAACATATCCAAATAAATTAAATATACTAGTATAATTTATCAAAGGTAAAAATCCCACACAGAAGAAGGTCAATACTAAAAGAACATTAACCACCTCACCTTCTTCCAACCTAGTAAACCCCATGGTTGTAGTGACTTCCAAATATAATAAGGTTAACCCTTTTTACATTTATTTATCCCTAAAGGGATGTAAAGTTAGTAATTTCATAATTGACACATGAGCCTTAGATAATGTAATACCTACTAAAGTTGCTCATGCCCTTGGCTTGATCTATACAAAAACAATTGGTTGGTATTACTCAATGGAATTAAAACAAGTTCCACTTGTTGGTTAGATCAAAGATGCCCAACTTGATCTTGCACATTTTCCTTAGAAGAGGATTAATATAAATATCCTAGTAGTTGATATCTGAGCAGCTTATGGTATTCTCCTAGCAAGAAATTTTTACAAAGAACTTGGTGGCAAAATTAGATTGGATTTGTCACATGTAATTATTCCTGTCAAATGAGTCAAACAACACCTTGAACCAAAATTGTAAACAAAATACACTGTGTAAAAAGTTGATGATCCTAGGGCAGATATCTTGTATGAAGATAGAGGTATAGGCAACTATTTGTTGATCTCATAAAAAGATATGGATATACCAAAAATCATAGAAACTAGTCCCAATGAAATTTGAACATTGGAATTCGATGGGAGTTTCTCTTCAATAGAGTCTAGTGTAGGAATTATTCTGATATCTCTAAAAACAATATTTCCTTTTCTTATAAATTATAGTTTAAAAGTACTAATAATAAGATAGAATATGAATCACTCTTTTTAGGGCTATAAGTTACAAAAGAGATGGGAAATAAAAACTTAAAAGCATTGGGTGATGTATAATTGGTTGTAAAACAAATCAAAGGTCAGCACTAGGTGAAAAATAACCATTTGGGGCATTACACAAATAAAGTCTAGGATAATATAGAATATTTCAAATAATTTCCAATTCAAGATATTCTAAGAGAAAATAACTCCAAAGTAAACACATTTGTAGTATCAACTTCATTTTTTATTCCTCATTTATAATTTCATAAATATAAATACATGATTGAGCTTGTGTATCAACTAAGTGTGCCAGATGATTCAAAGAATTTGTAAATTTTCAAAGATGATCAACAGATTATCTCCTTTATTGAAAAATTTGATATTTTTGGAAACTTATATTTCAAAGGTATTGATTCATTGTATAGAAAATCTTCTTAATAAAATTTAAAGGAAAGTGTCATTGAAGAACAAAATGTAGTAATAAAATTGAAAGAGAATAGAATTATAAAAGGCTTAGCTTCATTAGAAGAACTCTTTGATAAAAATGATAGGTTCATCAAAAATAATATGTATAAAGATTCTCTTGACTCAATATATTATGAGAAGGTGAACATTGGTTCTAAATAACAACCCAAAATGGCTAACATTATAAACTATTGTTCACCAAAAGAAAAAATAAAGTTTATCAGTTTGCTTTGAAAATACATAGACATTCTTTCATATTAATTAAAAAACCTCAAGTATCTTTGTCTAAAGGAGATGTAGTACATAATTCCTCTAAAACTAGATGTTAAACCATTCAAACAAAATAAAAAATAACACAATACAAAAAATGTAGGAACAATCTTTGTAGAAATTTTGAAAATGTTGAATGCACAAATCATTTTCCCTATTCATCATTCAAATTAGATTGATAATATAGTCTTAATTCGTAAAAAGAATAGACAAATCAAAATTTGTGTAGACTTGAAGAATCTGAATCAGGCTTATATCAAAGATAATTATTCATTACCTATCATAGATCAAGTTTTTTAAGTAGTTACAGGTTTAGAAATACTCTCAATGTTGGATGGTTTTTCATGTTATAATCAAATTGAAGTTGATAAGGAAGATCAACGTAAAATAACTTTCAAAATTCCATGGGGGCACTTTTACATATCGATGAATGCCATTTGGATTGATTAATATAAGGGTTAGATTTTATAGAGCCATGGATATTGTAATAAAATATTTGAAAAACATGATTATTTTGGTATATTTAGAAGATATAAAAATATTTTTTTTAAAAGAGAGAATATCACTATGAACACCTAGAAAAAGGGCTTGCAAAATGTAGATTGCATGGTATATCTCTTAACCCTAAAAAACTATTTTTGGGGTGACTGAAGGGAAACTTCTCAGACACGTCATCTCTAGATAAGGAATCAAGATTGATCAAGAGAGAGTTAAAAAAATCCATAAACTATCTCTACCAACCAGTAAACCAGGAGTTTATTCATTATTTGGAAAGGTGAATTTTTTGAAAAGATTTGTCCCTAATTTTTTAGAACTTACCAAGCATATTACTGATATGATGAAAGGGAAACCTTTTTTCAAGTAGAATACTAAAGGAAAATAGGAATTTTAAAATATAAAAGTTTTTATTGCTCGTGAAACAACTCTAGTTTGTCTAGACTTCAAAAAAAAAATCATCATTTATTGTTATGCCTTAGAACATACTCTCTCAACCATACTAGTTCAAAAAATGATGAAGGTATTGAATCTCTCATCACTTTCATGAGCTGTAATTTGAAAGATTGTGAATTGAAATATTATCCATAAGATAAACATACATACACTATTTTTAAATCTATTAAATAGTTCATGTATTATATTCTACATTTGCATTCCATTATAATGGTATAAAGTATACTAATCAAGTCTATTTTGACTCAACTAGAGCTAGGATCTAAAAGAGGTAACTAGATAACTAACATATAAGAATATGATCTTAAAATTAAGCCCAAAAAATTAATTTGAGGAAAATTATTGTTTTAGCTCATTGTAGAATAGAAAAATTATCATATAATCCCTTCAACATATTTTAATGATCACAATAAAGTAGATTTTCCCTTTCTTATTTTTATTTAATCTATTGATGAGTGGTTTGGAGATATCACTTTATTTATGACATATGGAGAATGTCCATCTCATTTGGATACCAACAAATATATAAGACTCAAGTTGAAGGCTAGAAAATATGTGATTTGGGATGGTAAATTATCTAAAAAGAGCATTGATGGATTTTATTGAGGTGTGTTGATAGTGAATAATAGAAAAATATTTTACAAGCTTTTCATGATCAAGCTTATGGTGGAAACTTTTATGATCTAGTAACAACATACAAGATGCTAAGAGCTCATTACTATTGACCTACATGTTTTAATGATTCTTATGACTGGGTAAGGAAATGTGAAGCCTATCAATAGTTCATCAGGTGACCAATACTTGAAGCATTTCCCCTCAAGATAGTGGTAATAGAAGATCCTTTCCAACAATAGGTATTGGATATTCTTGGAACTATAAACCCTCATTAAAGTGCTAGACATACACACATTTTCATTACACAAACTATTTAATAAATGCGTATAATCCATCCCTGTCAAGCAAACAACTTCAGAAGTTGTTTGTAACTTCATCAAGGAGAATATATTGGTTAGATATGGCATTCCATAGAATATTATAAAAGACAATGCTTCAAATTTTTAATCTTAAAATTTGATTAGATTTCTTTATGGTTACAACATCTCTTTATCTCACTCTTTGGACTATCACTCATAAGGAAATGGTCAAGTTGAATCAAGCAATAATAACATGGTTACCATCATTTGCAAACTGATTAATGATAATCAGATGAATTGGCATAATAAGTTTTATGATGCACTATGGGTAGATCATATAACACTAAATAAATATATAGGTATGTCCCCATTTTAGTTGTTTTATGGAATTGATGTAGCAATTCTAATAACACTTGAATTGCCTACACTTTAGTTGACCAGAGTTGTTGAAAACTAGAACTTTGAAAGTCCTCTAAATAAAATAATTATCTACTTGAATAAAATTGAAGAAGATAGATCTAGAATTTTTGACAAAATTGATAAAAATTAGGCTTAATTCAAAGTTATTTTTGACAAGGGAAGAAAATATATTTTTAGGTAGGATATCTTGTTCTTTTGTGGGATAAATGTAGTGAATCAAAAGAAAGTCATGGAAAATTTGATTCCTTATAGATGGGTCCTTTCAAGATCAGGTATTTATGTAGAGATAACACTTTTTGTTTATCATATTATGATGGAACATCTTCCATTTCTCTACAGTGGGAAATATCTCAATCATTACTTTAAGTAAAAGTAGGTAGTCCCCTGCATGTAAGTATGTACATAATAATTTTGGCTTGTTCTTTTTTCCTATCTTGGTTTTGGTGTGCATGTGTGCTAGTTTTTAATAAATATAAAAGTTCATCTTGTGTTCCTTCCTCTACATGTATTGGTCTTCTTACCCATTATATTTCTTTAGATACCTATTTTAAGTTCAAATGAATTATGTATACCCAGTCTTACACCAGTTCAAGAATGTAGAGTTTCTTCTATTTTTGAAATAGATAGGTTTTCATGGATTTATTAAAAATATATAATATTCATAAACAAGAGTATATGGCCAAACAACCTTATTCATTGATCATACAATTGACATAGGTAAATTAGATTTCATTTGGTCAGGTCCAAATCTACATATTTTTAAGTAGGGGATCTGGCTTGATAGTGCATGTTCATTTCTCATACAATTGAGATAGGTGAATTAGTTTTCAGTTGGTTGGATTAGGATATGCAAAATAAAGTTTCATAAAAAATTTCTAAGAATTTGAAATAATGAAGACAACAATGATTAATAAGTTTTGAAAAAATCAAGTGAACTCCTAACCCAATGGAAATACTCTGGTCTATGAAATCAGAGTCTAGAGTTCTTCTCATGTTCCTTGAAGTTAGATGTGCCCAATTAGATCTGGTCAGTATCCTAATTTTTGAATAGAAGTTAAAAAGCTAAAAGTGTTGAGTATTTTGACCAAAAATGGTCAAATTGAGTCAAATTTTGGTCAAATTTTTCTTTACTAAAGCCAAAATTTATTATTCAAGATTTTCAAAATCAAAATTCACACTTGGTCAAAATTTTAACTACATAAAAGACAAATCCAAAAACTTGACTAAACTTTTGCTTTGTTAGGTTTTAAAGGCTTGTTGAATGTATATCATATCTTTGATAGTTGTTTAGAAAGCTATCAGAATCTGATAGTTTTTCAAATATATCAAGGGATCTGACTACCTAAAAAACACTACATAGGAATCCCACCTCTATCCAAACATTCATTGGATTATGATACATGTTAAAAAAATCCCCACTTGATCACTTACTAAGCAGACCATCAAAATATGAGTTTTGTTAAAGCACACATGGGAACCTGATAGGTGATAAAACACCTATCAGACCCCAACCACTTTTGATCATGATTATAGACCCTAATTATTATAGAAACATCTCTTGGAGTTTGACATTTGCTCGTGCACATCTAAATCTCTACCGTTACTCTTCATTTGTCCTTGCACGTGTGATTTCCTCACAAATTGAAATATATAATTTCACCCATTCAAAATATACCTATCATTTGTTTTTTTATCCTCATTCCTCTCATCCATTATCACTTTCATTTTGAAAGCTTGGTACTTTTGTGATATTCAAATTTTTAAGTGTTTGCATGGATTTATATTGTTTTCAAAACTCTTAGAGAAAAAATAATGTTTGAAAGTATTTATCTCTAGTATTGTTTTTCTCAAGGTTTTCTTTAGATATTTTTTCATTTGATCAATATATCCTTAAGGATATTTTTAGGGTTCCAAGATTCATTATGTAGTTCATCCTATTGATATTTACTCATGTTATGAACACCATCAGATTCTGACATTTACTTTTACACATCCCAAACCCAGCTACTTATATAACACATCATCAAGTTTAAAAGTTTTTATATGCACTTACTGAGATCTAAGAACCTATTCAACACTCTATTTTAATTTACAACCCTACTAAATATCTTTTAAGATTTTGAACCCTATTAGTGCACATCTTGAACTCTAATACCTTATTCAAAACTCTATCAGTTTTTGTGACACTATTAAACATCTTGTTAAATTCCAAAATCTATTAATGCACATCTTAGACTCTATCACCCTATTTTAAACTCTATTATATTCTACCATATGCACTTGAACTACCCAAAACCTGCATCTTGTTTGATCACCTTTAGAGTTATATCTCTCCTGACAAGGAAAATTAGGTGTTGGTTTTTCCCTCACTAGCAAGTAATCTTAATCAGATGTCAGCATTTAACACCTCAATCAAGGATAATCCCAATAAAAATACTCTAAATAATATTGCTACTAAAAAGAGTCTCCAATTGGAAGAGGACACCGATATGAAGTATTAATTTTAAAGAGTGGTTCCACCTTTGCACCTATAATAAAATTTTGAATAGATAATAGACACTAACCTAGGCCACATTGATATGGAATAATTTTAGAATATAATAAGTGGCATACATAAAATAGATTATGCATAAATCATCCATGATAATGGATTAGCTCAAATAGCTGCATTTCTTATTGTAGTACAATGTCTAAAATTAGTGTTGATAATGGCCAGACACTATGATGCAAAAAAGAGGGAAGTAAAGAATCAAAATGGAGAGTTAGTTTTATGTTTAGATCTAGAGCAATAAATCTCTATTAGAGCTACCTGATAGGAAAACATTTGTAAATTTGACTCCACATCTACTCAACAATTATGGGATTCTAACACTAGTTCCTATTTAAAATGGGTTAACAAATAATGGTTGAAAAAATCTAGGCATACATCAACAAGGTTTCCTAAGTTTATTTATGGATTTGTATTCATGAATGATGTCAATGACATGATTACTCTCTTGCATAGAGTAGAGGGAATCCCAGTTTTTAGGAATTTCTAGACATGGATGTAAAGGTATATATGGATCATTCACCAAAATAAGTAGTATATGAATTAGGGATAGATAATCAGTGATTCAATTCATAAATAAGTTGTATAATTTAATAAAAAAATTCAAATTTTATATGGATTCTTATCTTTTTTATAATATGTTTATAATGAGGTTCTACAATGATTTAAATATAGTGGGTGATATGAAAACTACCAAAATATATGACTTTTATCCCCATCTCTCTTTGAAATAAAGTGCACATCATTCTCATAGGGTAAATGATGCATTTTTTCAATATGTAATTTAGATGTTTAAATTAGAACCATACAATTTTAGGTTATCAATATAGGCTTATACATAAATTTCTAGGTGGGGAAGATGGTTTATATAAATCCCTACTTTCACCTTCTTGAGAATTTATGGTTGTGAAGTTTCCCCATATATGCTTCTGAGATATGTGAATGAAAAATAAGATATGATGGAATTAGTGAGGTATTTGACCTAATACACAAGATATTGTCTTATAAACCCAAGTCTAGGAAAAAAAATCCTATCTTTATTGGTTGATGTACTTGTGATTCTCTAGCCAAAGCAAAATTGATTGAAGAATAAATGACTTGAGATACTATTTGATCATTTAGAATTTGATCTTCATTTGATGTTAGGGAGCTGATGTAAACATTATTGGTTATTCATATCAGCATGTACATCATTTTCAATACTACTAGATGGACTATGATGATGAGAAAGATGTAAGAATCTATGATTATTCTTGATTCACTTTGGAATAGATTATTATTTTTGATATATCAGAGATCAAGAAAATATATCAGATGATGAAGTTATATTAGATCCTATTTATAAAAAATATGTAATTGAATTAAGACCTCTCTCAAAATTTGATTGGCATAAGAAAAAATCCACTTCCCTCATTAACAAAAATCAAGGTATAGTAGATAGAACTCTGAAATGGTTGAAAAGCAAAGAGATCAATATTGATAAAGTAAGATTTCCTCCTCTGATGAAAGAATTTGAATTGGGAGTTGCACATAAAAAAATTGAGTAGAGATAGGAGAATCTTCCTCAATAGGAACCAATAAAGAACTAGAATAAATAAAAGAAGAAACAGAAGTTGAAGCAGTTATATAAATTATTCCAGTGAAGAAATTACTCAAGTTGAAGATAAGAAGATTGGGTGAACATATTTTAGGTACTCCAAGTATTTCTCTTTTTTAATAAACTCATATTAATCATTTTTCCCAAGCCCAAACCCTAGTAACTCATAACATACTACACAATAGTTTTTGGCCTCTGACTCATCATTGTTATTTGATTCTTCTATTCCTTCTCAACTTGATACTTATGTTCCATTGTCTCTTACACAAAATGTTGAATTTCCAACTGAGCCTTATCATAAGACCCCAATTTATATGCTAGAGGAAGAAGAAGGTGAAATTGTATTTGAAAAATCTCAAGTTTCATCAGCTTCTACTCCTTTTTCTAAAATTCAAAAGGAATTTGATACTACCCTTGTACAATAATCTTATAACATAGAAGTCCCTGATTAGCTAAATGAAATTGTCAGGAAAATAAAAAATATTGAACAACCATAAGAAATTGATTTCAACATTCTAAAAACTATCCATCCTTGTGTGGGAAAGAAACCTAAAATGGTCTCAATAATAATCATCGATCAAAAAGGGGACAGGTAAGCGAAAATAGTAGTTCTTCCCACTAACAAAAATAAAGAGGATCTTAGAGACTCTGATTATCAAGTCATAAAATTTCACTAGGGAAATACCATAAGAGAAGGTATGAAAGAGAATTTCCAATCTATAATTAGCACATCATTCAACAAAATAAACCAGGATAATGTAACCAAGGAGCATCTCAAAGAAAAAGTTTAACAATTAATGGTTGTGGTTCAAAAACTGGTGAGGCCTACTCAATCTTATCATTTTTTTATCCATCAAATTTATGATACAGATACACTTAAATTTTCAGAGTAAATTAGACATATGGCTAAATTAATGAAATAATTGATTGAGAAAATTTCGTAACAAGGTATTACTACTCTTCAGACAACATTAGCTATCTATTCTAAAATTCAATCTGAATACGATCAAGTAAAAAAAACTCAAAAAAAAGATGAAAAAGAGATGCATAAATGGAATGAATTGATTCCTAAGTTGGAATATTTCTCTTTTACATGTCTAGATGACATAATTAAAGAAAATGTCATTCAAAAAATAATAAATTATATATCTCACAAAGTTTCTAGGATTTTTTAAATTTAGAGTTCACCTTGTTAAATAAAGTGTCAATAAATTTGAGGAATTTAAGTTAATAAGATGAGAGTATCTCCTTGAAATACTAGGAGAAGTGTGAAAATTAAAATTCAAGATCACTAATGATAAAGGGAAAATAGTACCTGAAGAGTACATTGTTAATTAGTTCAAGAAAAATATTGAAAACTCATTACAACTCTAAGTTTTGAATTCGATTACAGTTCAATTCAGATATTAATAAAGTATCAAAGTAATTTGTAAAGCCTCAATGCAATGTTGAAGAATTTTCAAGGAATAGATAAAAAATGATTGATTAATATTGTGATGTAGAAATAACTTATACATATTCAAATGGGATAGATGAAGATAAAGTGTTAAAAATCTTGCAAAAGTTTGATGAATCTTAGAAGAAAAAGCCAAAACCTAAAATAGAGGAGGTTCAAATCATCATCAGTGAAGATGATAAAGAATGATTCTATACTCATAGTTTTGTTTTTCCTAAGTCATTCTTGTAATTGTCATTACACCTTATATTAATTAATTTACACATTGTAAAATCATGCAAATGCACTAAGTTTTTTTTGTAATTTTGAGTGTGAAAATTTACCAACACACTTTTTAAAGTTGTGAAAATTTGTCATTGTATTTTTGCAAGGTGTGCAAAACACCAATGTATTTCTGCAAGTTGTGAAAATAGTTCAATGTGTTTTTGTAAATTTCAAGATGTGCAAATTAGCTAATGTGCTTTTTCAAGCCCCTAGAAAGGCAAAAAAGGTAGTTACATGATGTAACCACCCATTTAAACCTATAAATATGAGTTAGGAGCTCATTTTTAAGGGTTATTAACAATGAAATTTCCTATAAATTTTTTGAAAGTAGAGATTTTACAAACTTTGCATTCAAGATTTATTCATAGATTATGTATGTGTTTACTATATGCATGGGTTTAAATATTTGTTTTTTAAATGTTATCATAGTTTTTATAAACTGATAAAAAATTAGAAATTCTATTGTAGTATTTTGCTTTAATATAAATTTGTTATTTTCATTTTGGTAAAATTGCAAGGGAGTTCAAAAGTATTTTTTTAATTTTTCACAAGGAAATACAAAGAAATTATTATTTTTTGTTGTCAGTTGTATATAGTTATTTTGGTGTATGTTATGTGTTCTTAAGGACACATATATGTCCTTCCTATCCATTAAATTATAGATATTGCCTATTAGAGAGATTATCCCCTACTTTGACATTTTCAGTAAGTCTTTGAATTTGGTTTATTGAAATTGTTATCTTTTAATTTCCTAAGTACACTTATTTTCCCTATCTCTCTCTTTCATATATTCATTTATATAACCTTTGTGTAATTTATGGTTAAAATTACTACCCTAATGAAACCTATTTTTATTATAAATATTTTCTCTTACTGCATCCTTTTTGGATTTTAATAAAGGTAGCTCTATATGCTAATAGGAGAGGGATTTTATCCCATGATTGATGGCAAGAAACATTCATTTGTCCTCTCAACAAATTTTCATGCCAACAGGGTGTATTATTTAAAAGGGTTTTGAAAATACCAATTATTAGGAGTAGCATACATTAATTTAAAAATGAGAATTGAAAAATAAAATATCACTAGGCATACCAGCATTTTGATATCTTGGTGGCCAAGGTCTTCTTTGAGCTACAAAGAAAAATTTCTCACCCTCATCTTCAATTACCAATGGTTCTTTTTTAACTTGTCTCTCCTCTATTATTCTTACCTCCCTTAAACAAACAACTTGGTTTCTATAATCATCCTTCTTCTTATAGAAATTAGGGTAATATATTATCAAAATATTTTATTGCCTCTTTTTTTTATTTTTTGCATGCAATTTGTCTAGTTAAATAGCCATATGGTTGATAATTTACCTTTCCATTATATTCAATAAGTTTCTTATCTCCATCCTTATGACTCCATTTTATTATTTATATTATGAAGGTACAACACTATTAATTTTGTGTTTATTCATTGATGACCTTGAATAATTCCTAAAACTGATACAAATGTTTTCCAACAACAACTATGACACATCTCCACCTCTAATGAGATCTAAGAGATCCATGAATTCTTTTCTTATGCCTCTAAAAAATAATAGCTTGAGATATTCATAACCCATCTTAAATTATTTAGATATCTACAAACTAAACTAAAATCACTCCATTTAATTTTCTAATTATTCATCCTCTCTCTGTGATATTCTAATAATGGCATATTCTAGGGGTATTCACCCTTGCAGTAGTATTGATACTTGTTAAGGAATTTCTCCTTCATATCCTTCAAGTTACGTAAATCATCCTTTCCCAATACCATGAACCATTAGAGAGTTACATATTTTAAAGTAGATGGAAATATTTCAACCTTTATTTAACCTAATTATAGTCATAACCATGACACAAAACATAAAATTCAAAGATAAATGTATCAAGGTATTCAATTGGCATCCCCCAGAAGTTAGGCAATGATAATAAAAGGATGTTTTTCATGGGAGAAACCCTTTCAAGTTGATAATATGGAATTTTTATGTGGAAATTTCATTTATGGATGCTTCTACTTTAAGCTTTTCTATTATGTTCCAAATTATTCTTATTTTGGTGATCTTTGCAATCCACTTTTCAAAGTATTTATCAATACCTTTAACCCATAATTTTTTAACCTTTTAGGACTTAGTGAATGTAAATCATATGTTTTTTAAAGAGTTGAGTATAGTAAATTAGGGTATAAACATGCAATAAATATAGCCAATTATCTATTATAGAATTGACTAACTTTAAGCTTTCTAATAATAGCAATGATTAATATAAGTAGGAACTTAGTTGGAAAATGACTAAGATGAATGATCTAGAGGCTAAAATATAAGGCAAAGGTAGGTCTAAGTGTCACAAATAGGATATAGGTGTCAAAACCCCTCCTATATAGTAGCTTCCTAATTTTATAGTAGTGCCATGTGGCGCTAGTATCCCTATTTTGGTAGTAATAGTGTCCTCTATGTAAGACTTTCCCAAGATTTTGGTTGCACCTATGTCTGGATCTATAAGGTATGTTCCTATGTGCACACATTTTGAAACCATGTATATTTCCTATTTTGATTGAATTTGTGATCAAACCTTAATCCTCTGTGTTACCATGACATCTGATTGATACAAGCTAAAAAATGTGTTTATTAGTGGGGTAGGCTAGACATTCTCAACACCCTGTTGCGATGAGATTTACCTACATACCAATACTCTAAGGAGGGATCAAGCCTGATGTAGTTATCCCCACCTAAGTCTTGGTGAAAGTACAAGTGAAGCTAGTATGATAGTTGACCTGAGTGATTTGAATGTGCTTAAGATTATAAATATGGGTAATCTGAGCTTAGGAATGTTGTAGATGGTAGTATTTAGAATTAGGGCAGAATAAGGATTGATTACCTTAATCGTGCATAAATTATTCTAAATTTTCATATGTAATTTACATCTAATTTCCATCTAGTGATTAAAGGGCTATAAGTCATGTATTTTTATTATTTTGGTGCTTGTATGGGTGCTAAAAGTGGTTTATGTTGACCCTAGGAGGTCCAAGATTCAAAGAGATATCTATTTGTGGAAAAGGGATGGAAAGGATAGTAATGATAAAATTGGGGTACTAACACCAGTCCCTATTATGGTGTTAGTGTCTAAAGGGTTTAGGACTACTTTAGGGATGACTAGGGATGCATATGGCATATAACAAAGGCTAGATAAGTGTGAAAATAGTCTCTAAGATAGGTTTAAGGCTAAGCTAGGGATAGGTGGTCTCAAGCAGCACTCTTAGTACTCAAGTGTTACTTTTAGGTGATTACATTTCCCCCTTTTATTCTAGAAATGCAACAAAGAAAAATGATTAGGATAAAGTAAAAATAAACATACCTAGACTTACCTAATAAGTGAATTCCATGAAGCTGGGTTTGAGTATTTGAAGCATGCTCCAAGTGTGTATTGTAAGTGAAACATGTATAGATCAGTCCTTACTTAAGAGAAATTAAAAAAAGATAAAATTGAGTAAAGAAGTGAAACTGAGTAAAGGGATAAGAGAGGAAATAAATGAATATACCTCACTAGGTGTGCAAACTGATGTATAAACCTAGTGATAACCTATGTGTGTATGTGTATATAGTGATCAATCAGTTAATAGCTTGGATTGAAATAATGGCTTATTCAATCCTCATGTATGGGTGGCTCAAGCACTCAATCTGGTCTTGACTCCATAATTATCCACCACTATTTGGTGGATCATGACCTGTGAATAGCTTAGATTGGACCAATGGTGTATCCAAACCTCTTATGCAAGTGGCTCAAGAACTCAAGTAGACTATGAATCCATCATTGTGTACCCATGTGTAGTAGATGCACCTAAAACTAAAAATGCATGATGTAATTACAAATCTCTAACTAGAAAAGTTGAATCTACAGCCACTCAAGTATATTAGGTGGCTTTGGGCCAATTGGGAATGCCAACCAGTGTAGATGGATTAGGGCATAAAAATGGTGTGTAACCTAGAATATGATGTTATATATATACAATGTAGAGAATGACATGAAATTTATCATTCCATCTGAACAATCATTATGTAAGTGAGAAAATGGAAACAATGTACTATGTGCATGCCCCCAAATTAGATATTTGAGCATATGGATTCTAGATTGAGTTATAATAATTTGTATCTGAGTATATGAGCTGAAAATGGGAATGGTCATGCCATGCATGATGTCCCCAGTCTGAGAAAACTGATATGAATCTAAGCTAAATTGGTATGAATATGAGCTACATTGAGCCAAAACTAGTAAATCTATAATTGAATATGTGTAAACCTAAATTATATCTATAGTACTTTTCTATCCAATCTAGATTTTTATAAAACTAAGTCTATTATATAGTAGTGTCATATCTTAGATAGTAGTGTCATGTGGTGCTAGTTTCCTAATTTGGGCACTAATGTCCATCTGCTCTGATTTTTATGCAACTATACTAGTTTATATATCATTAGCTTCTCACTATGTTTACCTGAGTCTAATTTTTGTAATTTGAACTTGTGTGCTGAAAAATGTATTGTGAGTGAACTATAAGATCTTGATCTCTATGAGAAACCCCTGTGAATTCCCCCTCTTTGGAGGGGAGATGTTGAACCTATGTAAGAATGGTCCTCAAAATAAAAAGCTCTAAAAAATATGTGTTAGCCAGAGCATATATGATATGTACATAATAATCCTATTTAATGTGCATACATAATATTGTAATGAAAGATAATCTGAGTATAAGTTTGTAATGTGTGATGTATGTTATGTATGGCATTTACAAGGTTGTCAAGATAGATATAATAATGTATGTAACAATAAATCTAAGTAATAATTGAATATCTACCTAAGGGGATGGGGCACGATGTCCATCACAAAACCCAATTAGGAAGGGAAGATGTATGAGGTCCCTCATGACATCTAAAATTAGAGTGTGTAATAATTAAGAGACATATGTCATGGCCATGATGCATATAATAAATCATACATATAACACACATGAGGCATGTAAATTAGGCCAAGGGGCTATAATACAAGGGACATGAGCACATATCACTAAATCTAATAAAACAAGACATATAAGGGCATGTTCAAATGTTCACATACATAAAAAATAATTAAGTTGGCTTATATCCATAGAGGGATATGTTCAAATGTCTGCATACACAATCATGAAGGCACACACAAAGACATGGGCACTTGTCCAAAGCATACATATTGTGAAAATAAGTGGCATAGAGCCATGGAGTAATGGCATATTCAAATTCCATCAAAAGCATAGAGATACAATCAAGTCTAAACTAGTAAAGCTATAAATGAAATCATGCATGAACATGTAATATAAATTTGTGTAAGAGCTAAGATGTAAATATACTGAGTCTAAATTATTAGTAGCTGGAAAAAAATTTGAGTAAGTATTGCATGATCAATATCAAAATATAACAATGTTAAAGCTATGATGTAGAGTATATAAAAATGTAACCTCATAATTGAAACTATGTATAAGGTGCCCCCAAATGGGTGAATGTGTGAAATTAAGAATCCACATATCTGTGTATATGCCCTCAATGGGTAGATGATAGCAAATATGAATCGGTGTAGTAAATCTGAGTCTTGTAGTAATCTACAATCACTCAACAATAACAAGTGAAGTATATATGTATAATAAAAACTGACTATACTAAGATAGCTAACATATGTGGTTTTTGGAAAATATAATAAATGTAAACATGGAAATGCATATAATCTATCATTTTATGTTTTCTAAGTAAATATTCAATTTTTTTTGTGTTTTTGAAATATTATATTGTTTTTGTATTTTTTGGATATAAGATATGTACAATCAACATTAAAATGAAACTATTTACAAGGAGCAAGAGATCTTAGGAAAGTATGTACAAGAAGGGAGGAACAATACTAACTGATAAGTCTCATGGGAGACTCACTACCACTTTGGCCTATATCAAAAGTAAGAATGGTAATCTCTCATGCAGTTTGATTGCTAATTTGGAGTTGAATGGTGTTGCAGTATGATTCTAGGTATCATTCATCATCAAAATAATAATAATAATAATAATAATAATAATAATAATAATAATAATAATAATAATAATAATAATAATAGTAATAATAATAATAATAATAACCAAGAATGTTATAGGGACTTGCCTTATACTATGAATTTGACCATTCTAAATTATGCTTTGGAATATTGATTGTGATTTTTCCATTTGAAACTATACTTATTATAGACATATGGTGTTATGGAGGCTCTTTTGCTAAAAATCCTTTTTTGAGAATGCTTATTGGCTTGGCATGATTTTGAATTTGTAACTTAAGTTCTTGCTCTTTTTATAAAATTTCTTGTGTATCTAGAATTTTTTCCTTCATAAACTATATCTATGAATAATTTTTTATAGAAATAGAGAAAATAATATTTATTAACAAATTGATATAGAATCTACCACTACTAATTTGAGTTGAGAGAAGGGTGGATGTCCTATTTATATAAGATTAGAGAGGAAAAAAAGAGGTTGGGAAAATTCTAGACAAGAATGTTCTAGAAGAGAGAAGACTCTAGAAGATGGAAGAGTATGGAGAAAGTGGATGGTCCCAGATGGAACAATCTAGAGAAATGGTTAGAGGATAAATAGTGTCTCAGGTGGAATAAACATTGTGTTGGGATAGGGAAAGTGATTATAAGAACCTTGGATCTGATACCATGCTAGAAATAGAGACTAATAAAATGCTTAAATTTAATAACATAGAGAATGATATAGAATATACATGGAGTTTGAATGGGATGGATTAATTTGTGTGAGGGGTGAAAATCCTATTTATAGAAGAGTAGAGAGGAGTAGAAGAGACTAGGAAAATTCTAGATAGGAAAGATCTAGAAGAGAGAAGACTCTAGAAGATGGAAGAGTCAAGAAGAAGCGGATGGTTCCAGATGGAACAATCTAAAAGAATAAGAAGAGGACAAAAATAGTGTCCTACATGGAATAAATAGTATTCCAACACCCCTCCATAATGTTTATTTGGGTTACAATATTTTAATATGGGTCTTGGTAACTTGGCCTGATTAGGTACCCATTTACAATATTTCACCTAAGCCTTCATCTATACCTAAAGAGGAACATCCATAAGATGTAACATGTTTCTATATTTGACAAATTTAACTAGAGATAATTATTTATTAAATATATATGTGACTTGGTATTCTTTCCCATAAAACTTTAGCTCCAACACCTTTCCATCTATCAAGTCATGAATAAAGTGATAGTTTACCTCAATATGTTTTGATCTAGCATGAAATACAAGATTTTTTCCCAACTTGTTAGTGCTTTAATTTTCACAAAATATAGTAGTTGGATGTTTTTGAAGTAGATGAACTTCCTCAAGCAATATTTTTAGCCACATAGATTTTTATGATGCCTTCAAAGATCCAATATATTTAGCCTATGTAAATGAGAGAGACACTTTAGCCTACTTCTTGATATTCCATGAGATTAGACCTGAACCAAGATGAAATATATATCTTGAAGTTGATTTTATGTCATCTATATCACCTGCATGATATGAATTTGTATTTCCCACTAATGTGGGTTCACCTCCTTGTTTATATTCAATACCAAGTTTATATGTACCTCTAATATACTTTACTATTCTTTTGGTAGCTTTTTTTAACGGTCAATATGAGGATCTGACATATACCTAGAAACAATGCCAACTACATATGCAATATTTGGTCTAGTGATAGTCAAATACAAGATATTACCAACAAGTTATCTATACAGTGTTCCATATACTTATTTTAGATTGGAGTTAGCACTCAATTTCAATCCAACTTCACATGGTGTACTAGCTAGTTTACACTCAAGCATTCTGAATTTTCTTAATACATCAAGGGCATATTTGGTTTGAGAAAGAAAAATCCTATTTTTTTCTTGCCATACTTGCATTCCCAAAAATTAATGCATTAGGCCTAAGTCACTTATCTCAAAATCCTTTTTAGGTTGACCTTTAGTGTCTACAATGCATTTCATATTATCTCCTTCTTTTTGTGAGAATATTTTGGCCACCAACCTTGCTTTGTGCTTCTCCACATCTCCATCTGATCTAAACTTTGTCTTATATGTCCATTTTCAGCCAACTAAATTCTTTCCTTTTTGAAGAACACACATATTCCAAGTGTCATTTTTATTTAGAGAATCATATTCATCTTACATAGCTACATTCCATTCAACTTTTCATTTTAGCTCCTCATATGTGCTCAGATCTTCCACTTGCATCACTCTAGTCATAAGAGCATAGTTAGAAAATAAATTCTTAGGGCCTTCTTGATATATTTCTTCAATATTTGTTGTCTTCCTCATGTTCATTTCGTCACTTTTGCTTGATGTTTCTATTTGATTTTGAGCTGTAGATGATGACAAATCTTCATTTGAATCATTAGTATCAATAGGCTCATCCTCCTTGATTAGAATTGGAAGGGAAGATGGTTTATGAATATCATCATCTTCAATATCTTCATCTAAGCACACATTTATTTTGATATAAATTTCTTCTATTTTAGGATTACATAGTCTATAAGCTTTTTATTCCTCACTATATCCAATCATCGTGTATTTTTCACTTTTTTTATCTAGTTTATTTCTTTTTTGATCAAGAACATGAGCATAAACATTGCAACCAAAAACTTGAAAATGAGATATAGTAGGCTTTCTACCACTCCAAGCCTATTCAGGTGTTTTATTCATTACTAGTTTCATGGGAGTCCTATTTAGAATATATGTAGTTGTGTGAATTGCTTTAGCCTAATATTTATTATCTATTTTTCTAGAATATAATATGCACCTAGCCATTTCCATTAGAGTTCTATTCTTTCTCTCAACAAACCCATTATGTTGAGGTGTGTAGGCAACTATAGACTCTTTCTTTATACCATTCTCTTTATAAAATTCAAGAAGGAATTGTTAATGTATTATGTGCCTTTATCTATTCTTATTATCTTTAAATGTTTTCCACTTTATTTTTCAACTAGGGTCTTGAATTATTTGAACTTAAATAACACCTCACTCTTCTTTTTCAAGAAGCACACCCAAATTCTTCTACTATAATAATCTATGAAATTCAAAACATACCTTAATCTAGAAAGTGATGGTGTCTCAAATGGCCCCATTAGATCACTATGAACTAGATGCAATGGAACTTTGGCTCTCCATGATTTTCCATGAGGGAAACTTTCTACATGTTACTTCCCCATAGCACACCCTTCACAAAATTGTTGATTTTGAGAAATACTTGGGAGTCCATAAACCATGTTCAAATTCTTCATAATCCCAAGGCTTTGATAGTTGATATGTCCCATCCATTCATGCCATAACCTGCTCATGTTAGTATGTTTTGCAATGCTACATACATGATTATTTTCACACTTTGAAGCAAATTCATGAAACTTGTACAATCCATTCTCAAATTTTCCAATTGATTTGACTCTAAAGTTGCAATTTATGTCTTTGATTAAACACTTATAATTGTAGAATTCTATCTTATATTCTTGATTTTCAATTTGAGAAATAGATAGGAGATTAGTTTTTTAAATCTGGAACTAGCTTTACATTTTTGAATATACCATTATCAACTTGAACATTACCAGTTATTTTAACTTCTAATACACTATTGTTTCCCAAAAATATTTATTTTAGTGTTATCTTTGCTTAATGACTCAAACTTATCCTCATTATGAAACATATGTTGTGTAGCACCTTAATCAATAACCTAGTGATCCTTATAATAACTATTTGATTTGAGATCCACACATAGAGCATCACTTTTATATTCAACCATATTTACATATTTCCTTGACTTCCCATTTGAATCATTTTATTTCTTATAACATTTATTTTCATGATGGCCTAATTTACCACAATAATTACATTTGATTTTGTGAATTTCTTTGTGATGATTGTGACCCTTAGAGGAATCATACCTAGTGTCTTGCCTCCAAGTTTTATCTCTTAACCTCTCATAAAACTTATTGTAGTTAGGATTTCCCCTCATCACAAAATCTTGATAATCATCACTTAAAATATTTTTTTCCTTAGCTAACTACTTTTCTTCCTGTATAAGCTTAGCACACAACTCTTTAGATGTAATGGTAGTTATCTTATCAGCAGTATCGAAACCCCTTATAAATGGTTGATATGAACCCATTAAAATTTTTAATATTATTTTCAAAAAATCTTTATCATTTATGCTCTTTCCAAGAGAAGCAAGCTCATTCTTCTTTTCCTTTATTTTAGTTAAGTGAGATACCAATTATTTTGATTCTGATAATATCATATTATATAATTCCATAGTAAGGGTCAAAATCCATACATCACTTGAATTTTCATACATTTTATTTAGAATACTCCATACATTGACACCACTTTGTTCATTTTGAACTTCTAAAAATACCTCATCTGAAATCATAAGCTTTATCCATGTTGTTGCCATCTTGTCTCGTTTGTCCCAACTATCTTGATCCTTGCTAGTAGTTGTAGACTTTTCTCAACATCAACAACAAGATCATAAAAATTCTTAAGATTTAGAAACATCTCCAACTGTGAAACTAAATAATAATAAATTTTTATATTAAATTTAATTTTCAGCAATGAAATTCCACTAGTCTCCATTATCTCAAAAAATACTTATAAAAAAAAAAAAAAAAATCCTTGAGTTTTCACTAATTCCCTTCTTAAAATGAAATTTTTATTTTTCAAAGACTTTAAAATAACAAACTTCAAAAATTTACAAGCCTCAATTCCCATCATTTAAAAAGCATGCCCATCCACCATTTCAAAACATAATGCAACACTACTTTTTATTTTAAATAAATCCAATATTAAAATGACCACTTCCCCCTTTTTTTGAGATTTGTCTAGAATTTGATTCTTACTAAGTATACCCTATTTTTAAAGATCCATATTAAAATAATAAGCCAATTTAATAAATTCTACCACAATGATATTTATTGTACCAAATTTGATTCAACACACAGGGTTTGATTTCCATATGGCTATTAATATTGGAAAAAGAAACAAGATCAGAGAAGCAGTAGGCAATCTTGATGGGTTGTTATCTCTCTATTTTTGTTTTCAAACCTTCTACATTTTAGTTGTTCCTCTATTCTCATGTTCTACAAAATGTTGTCTTCACCTTTATTTGGATTTTAGCTCCCTTGAATTGGTTTTGGATGGACCTTCATGAATATTTGGACTGTTATAGAATGTAGCTGGGATAGGGAAAGTGATTACAAGCACCTTGGCTCTGATGTCATGCTATAAATAGAGACTAATAAAATGCTCAAATTTATTAACATGGAGAATGATATAAAATATACATGAATGATTTTGAATGGGATGGATTAATTTATGTGAGGTGTGAACATCCTATTTATATAAGAGTAGAGAGGAGCAGAAAAGGCTAGAAAAATTATAGATAGGAATGATCTAAAAGAGAGAAGACTCTAAAATATGGAAGAGTCAAGAAGAAGCGGATGGTTCTGGATGGAACAATATAGAAGAATAGGAAGAGAATAAAAATAGTGTCCTACATATAATAAAAATTATTCCAATAATTTTCCTTAGGATGTTAAATAAATCCCAAACCTTGTTGACCAGCATTATCAACTACTAATATAGGAGAAGTGATGCTTTGGGCCTATTTGCCCAAACCTTCACCATGATAATCAAACTGTTATAGATATTTTTGATCAAACCCATATTGGTTTAAAAGTTTAGCCACATTTTAAATAAGTAGATTTGCATGTTTTACTTTATTTACATGTACTTGTTGTATTGTTTCTTGCTCTAATTATGCTTTGTGAACATTTTATTGTTTTGAGTTATGCTTTGGTTGTTTCTAAATTTGACCCTTTTTTAATTTTTAGAAGTGTAATTGTATGTTTTTTTGATGATGTGTCATTATGTGAGTCATTTTTATCCATTATCTATTATATTTTTATTTTCAATTCTAAACATGAATCAGTGTGGTGCACATGCATTCTATGATATGCACAATAATTTTTGGATCTCCTCACTAGGTGTAAAGGATGTAGGTTGATCAACTTAGCTTTAATAATTTCCCTTAGTATCTAAATTGAACTCATATTCGACCCTTGTATGCTTTTTGAATCACTTATAATATATGCATTGTGTTATACTTTATGATTTGGATATGAAAGAGTGTTAATCACAACTTTTCTAGGTGTAGATACATATACATGGTTTACATTAGTAGATTCTAAAGACTGTGTACATGTAATTTAAGTTGCCAATAATGTGACATGTACACTTAATGACTAGTTTTGATTCTATAAATATTATATTATCTTGATCATACCAATAATTTTATCCCTTAAAGTCTCACAAGCGCAAACCCTAGTGGTTTCTTATTGAACATGTAGGCACACATCATGTAGGGGAGAGGTGTAAATAGGTTGAGTATGAGCATTAGTAATAATATTATAGGTTGTTTCATCTCATGGAGGAGTGATAGTATGGACTTGGTTAGAGAGAAAGTAGATATCACCCTATGGAGATAGGGAGGAGAAGTATATTCTTTCCTATGCATAAGATATGACATTGAAACTTGAAACATAGTTGTTAGCTTATGCAACAGATCCTCTATGTATGTAAGGGTTTATTTCTTAATTGAATTTTTCACAAGAAAATAATAATATGATAGAGATAAAATGAAATATGACATACATTGAAATTGATATAAAGCATCATATATACATGTGTTTATGTCTTTTTTGAGTTCATTCCGAATTAGAGGAAACAAACATGTAAATGAAAGTATTAAACTTTGCAACAAAAAGTGACAAACTTCTTTTATCATGATTATATTAAATAAAAATCATAAGATATATGGATCTAAAATATGAGTGTGGGTATTAGAAGGCTATAAACATAAACCCTAGGATTATTTAGGGTTAGGGTTTGTGTAATATTTGAATTAAATTGGGTTCACCAGATGTTTTAACCTTTTAGAACTTAGTGAATGTAAATATTATGTTTGTTAAAGAGTTAAATATAAAAAATTAATGTACAAAAATGTAATACATACATCCACTGATCTGTAATATAATTGACTAAATTTGACCATTCTAAAAATAGAAATGAATAATTTAAGAACTTAGATGGAAAATGACTGAGACAGATTATTTATAGGTTAAAAACTGAGGCATAGGTTAATTTGAGTGTTGAAAATAGGATCTAGGTGTCAAAACCCCTCTTGGACAATAGCACCCTAATTGGATAGTAACACCATGTGGCATTAGTGTCCCTATTTTGGTGGTAGTGTCCTCTATGCATGACTATCCCAAGCTTTTGGGTGTATTTGTGTCTAGATCTGTAAGGTTTGTTCCTACATGCATGAGTTTTGAAACCTTGTATATTTATTATTTTGAATGAATTTGTGAGAAACCTCTAATATTGCATCTTATTAAGGCATCTTATTGATACAAGATAAAAAGTGTGTTCATTAGTGGGGTAGGATAGACATCCTCAACACCCCACTATGATGAGATTTGCCTACATACCAACACTCTGAAGAGGGATCAAGATCGATGTAGTTCTCCCCACCTAAGTGTTGCTACAAGTACAAGTGAAACTAGTATGATAGTTGACTTGAGTGTTTTGAATGTGTTTGAGATTAGAAATCTAGGTAATTTGAGCTTTGGAATGTTGTAGATGGTAGTATGTATAATTAGGGAATAATAGGGATTGATAACATTAAATATACACAACTTGTTCTGAGTTTTCATATGTAATTTTCATCTAATTTCCATCTAGTGGTTAGAGGGATAAAAGCAATGTATTTATATTGTTATGGTGCTTTTACAAATGCTAAAAGTGGTCTAGGCTGACCCTAGGAGGTCTAAGATTTAAAAATATATCCATTTTTGGAAAAGGGAGGGAAATGATAATATCACCAAAATTGCGACACTCATGCCATGTGGCACTACTATCTTTATTATGGTGTTAGTGTCCAATTGGTAGAACCCTAGGCATGAAGGGTTGAGATGTAAGAATGAGGGTATAAAACAAATTTCAAGATGAATAAGGATGTTTTTGGCCTACATAAAGGATGGATAAGTGTGAAAATAGGCTCTAAGATAGGTCTAGGGCTAAGCTAGGGATATGTGACCTCAAGTGTCACTCTTAGCACTCAAGTGTCACTTTTAGGTGATTACAAATAGAGAGTAGTGGATTACAATCTTGTTTTTTTATCTAAGGAAATAGGTTCTTATGGATGAAATTTTAAATGATGGGGCAAGTTATTTATAAATTATTTTTAAATTTCAGCTAATACTTTTGTTGGTCTGAGAATTCTTTGTGAGGATAGTTAGGCAAATAGGCTCTTTTGGAAATGAGTTTGGATGATGGAATAAGGAATTGATTTCTTGATTCCTATAGGTAAGGAGTAAAAATTAGTAATTTTTAGAAGGGTGTAACATTGTTTAGATTTCCAAGATCCTCTTCTTCTTCTCATCTCTTCCCTTTAAAGTTTTCAACTAGTTTTATTACTAATATTTGAGCGGTATCCTCTTCTAACAACACTTCAGAATGGATTTATTGTGGTATTATAGTAAGTGTTATTATAATTCTTATAATGGATTGTGTGGCAAGAGGTAAATAAATTTCTATACTTTCATCAAAAAATTTTCTCTTTGGTATAAATCTACCCAAGTGTTCTATCCCACACTACATACAACCAAGCAACTTTTTCTCTTATTTGAATGTTATGCGTTGTCCTTGCATATGCTTAGTTTGAAATGGATTTTATGTTTTTACTTATCTATGATATAAAAATACACAAATAAAAACTATATAAAATCATGAAACTCTTTCATATTTTCAATAAACTAATCATGGCACCTATCCTTGGCAATAGTGCCAAAAATGTAGGTGATTAGATTTATTTATCAATCTAAGAGTATATATTTTGGTTATGGGTTTTCACTATATATTCAGCAATAGGTTTTTTTAATTCACTAAGATGTTATGACTATTCTATTGTTGTGTATATGGAAATTAAATTTAAACTTGGAAGCAAACTCTTACTTGAAACAAATTACACTTTTCAATAAATATAAACCACTCTTGTTGAATGTAAATCAAACTGTTGAAAGTAATGATTGAAAATAAAATAGTGAATTTGAACATTTAGAAGATTCCCACACAAAATAGAATTGAAACATGCATAAACATAATTCAATCAACTTCTTAAGGTTGAAATAAAATCAAAGATTTAGCTAATAAGGCAATCAACATTCACATTGGTAATAAAATTATGAAATCAATTATAAAATATAAATACTCACAAAAAAAATTAACTAATCTAACATATGGTAATATACACAATAAGTCCTTATGAGTGGTCCCATTTTAGGTTAGATTGAATCTTTAATCCCCTTCTTGAATTAATACATATTACTCCAAATGATTATTATTCAATGATATGACTAGTTTGTAGCAATGAAGGAATTGTTATGGGTTCGATTTCAATAATTTACTTTGAATTACTAATTTATGAATATTAGTAATAAGTAATAATTTTTAACTTCTAACTTACTTTACATCTTCAATCTTCTCCCTTAAATAGATAAGGCAAAGCTTATTATAATTATTTTAACAACTGGTGGTTACAACAACAACCCATAATAAATATGAAAGTAGCAGAGCTCATAACAAAGATGATATGGGTGGAAAAAAGGAGTTATAACTACCTCAATAAGTTTATCATGAAAATCAAGGTCCAAAGGAAATTAAAGAGATGTAACAAGAGTTAAAATTATCTTCCATTCATCAAACTACCTTTGGTTTTTTAGCTACACATAACAACTAACCTCTTCATTTGTTTTAGGCATGGCTCAATCATATCCTTAGTAACGTCCTCAATTCCATGTAGTAAGTATGTAAGTGGTTACATCCATGGCTATAGCCTAGAGTAGTCAGTGGTAACAAACTAGTAGTTAACACATATTGAAGTTTAACATAGTCAGCAAGTAGTTACAAGTGTCTCCACCTTAATGGCTATGGATATAGAATATCTTGCAAACATTTATAAACATAGATAAATATTACTTTATTTCTTAATATGTAAGTAATAAAAAATCATTACACTAATATATATATATATATATATATATATATAAATATAAATCACAAGATTTAAACCATCACACACACACACACACACACACACACACACACACACACACACACACACACACACACACACACACACACACACACACACACACACACACACACACACACACACACACACACACACACACACACACACACACACACACACACACACACACACACACACACACACACACACACACACACACACACACACACACACACACACACACACACACACACACACGCACGCACGCACGCACACGCACACGCACGCACACACACACACACACACACACACACACACACACATCAGATGATAATATGAACATAATATGGTTTGAAAGGCTATAGTGAGTCTATGAAGTATCAAGATAATATAAGGTTAAAAATAGTTAGATAGCTAAATGAGTTTCATTTATAGACCTCATCAACTACATTAGTTCATGTTTTTATTTGACACACTATCATCCTCATTATAATATGCATCCACCTATGTACCTTACCATGTAGTTATCTATATCACATAATTATTAAATGTAAATTAGTCCATCTCTCCTACTATTACTATTATGGGATATGTTGTTGCACCACCATCGTCAACCCATCCTCATTACAAGATGCATCATATATATTGAGCCTTAAATTAGGATACCTTTATAGACATGATACTCACTATAGTAACATATTGTTCATTGAGATTTACATGATGTTATCTTTCCTATGCAACACTTGGAGCATGACTAGTTACCTATATATAACCTACTATGGAGATTAGTATATAATATTTTATAATAGTTACGTGTTTTATGTAATTTTCAAAATGGTGTTAGATATATATAATCATATTACACATGGTGATTTTAACTATATTATTTTGAGATGAGTGATTGTATTCACAAGTTATTTAATCCTTTTCCCCAAAATGTGGGCATATATTAGAGCATTCCTCAACGCTACTAAGCAAAGGTTACTAGGAAAGAAAATTGGGTAACTCTACTTGGAGCATAATAGAGTTTGGAAAACTCTACTTGGAGTATTATTATCTATTTCCTTGAGAAGTGGTGGCTATATATATCGCTTTCTATAAATAATTTCAATTGAAATAATTAGAAAAATTAGAATCGGGGCATTATTTTTAAGTTACACTAGTATTTGGTTCACATACAAAGTAGGTGTCTTTGTTCCTATCCTCATTTTAAATGTCAATTTCAATTAAATTTTAATTTATTAAATAATCACAATGAGTATATATGGCATTTATTACTTGTTTAAAAATGACACTTTTTGAAAGGTGTACTAAAATTTACAAAGCGATAAAGGTGTGGATAGATGCATGAAAAAATATTCATCTTCCTCTTCCTATGGCAATTCAAGGTACACACTTAAATTATGTATCATTTTTATTTGATGAATGCATGCATCACTCACATATGCACATGAAAGTAGTGGCATTATATATACACCTAATTTTGGTAGAGTCTTTGTTTTTTATATATGGGTCATCACCTTGAATGAGAGGTTTATTTTCACTTGTTTATTTTTTTTTCATTTTTCTCCTTCTTATTTGTGTGATCCCATGACCCTCTTTTCTTATTTTTTTCATTATGTTTTTTTTTTTTGCTAATGAGAATGTTTTCGATCTCATATTTCTTTATGATTGTTCCTTTTTTTAGGATAGGAATGGTTTTTATTGATTTTTCCATAGGAGGGATTGGTGAGCCCATCATTATTGTCCCATTTTTTGGGGGAACGTATGCCCTTGGTTACATCCTTTCAATGTTTATATATATTTATAAATTGTTTTCCTTTTTCTTTTTCATATTTTGTGCACCAATAGTTCTTTAATTCAAAACATGAGAATCTTATATATACAAATCATCTATGAGCATTTTAATAAGGAAGTATCATTGGGTTTCCCATAATTAGAATCTATAAAATTTTCCAATACATTATAAGTAATTTATTTTTCAATTCTAAGTACACTCTACAATAATTTATCATTGCTCAAGGACTTACATCAAATCTTATACCACATAAATTCATAGGATAATGTGCATGTAGTTTCATCTCACACTTTGTGAAAATTAGGATGAATACCTTTTTTGATTTCTCCATTCACACTACACATGAAATATAAGGGGCATAATTCTAGAATTTTAGATACATAGTTGCAATACTTTTATGGTTGCATGACTTGACTACATCTTCACTTATCTTTTTTTAACATCTTTTGGAAAGATAAGATAATTTTGTCCATCAATTCTAAAAAGTGTAAGTATAGATAAATACTCCATCTAATTGTAAAGTGACACATGAAAATTAATATTCTAAAAATGAGCATGGGATGTTATTAGTGTAGGAGGACACAAGTGATTGTCAAACCTAATCAACAAAAATTGTGTCCTGGTCATGATTAGTGAAATAACCAATCCTATATTGTTATATTCAGCACTCTAAATTTGTCACACAATTAATGACAAGCTTTTCACAACTCATATCCACATTCATAAATACAAAATTCATCAATTTGTGATTGTCCCATCATCTTTTGTCTCTTTTCAAGTTCAAATGTTAATTCAAAAATTTCCTTTTGTATGTTTATTTATTTTAGCACATAAGGCTAGCTTCAAATTATGTATTTTAATGATTTATCATAGACCTATCCTATTGTCACTTGATTTACTAATATCAATAATCATGTAAAATAAGTATTATAAAGTTAATCTAAAATATCATAATCCTTGGGAACTTTGATCTAATTCTAATAGGAGTTAGAGGAATATTGGAAGCTCAATGAGGGGTGTTTTGGTTAACCCCATATTAAACTTGAGAGGAAGGAAGGGGGATGTGTTTATCATATGCCCTACCATGTTAGGTTGTTACAGCAACTGCCTCCTAGAAAATCATAAAACAATCACCAATACAAGTGATATCATTAAGAGGGGGAAAGAAAAGTATTCAATGGTAAGGGTTTAAACACAAAAATAATTATTATCACATACAACCTTATCAGTGAAAGAATCAATCCTATATTTGTAGAGTCATCACTACAAATTTGGGACACAGTTAGCAACAAGCTTGCATAACTTAGATCAGCATTCAAAAATATAGAATTCATCAATTTTTTATTGTCTCATCATCTTTTCTCTCTTTTCACGTGTAATTGTTAATTCATCATTTTCCTATGGCATGTTTTTTTTTTTTTTCACTTAAGGCTATGTCTAAATTCTATATTTTACTAATTTATCATAGACTTAGCCTATTGTCACTTAATTCTTCTAAAACTAAAAGTCGAGTAAAATGTGTATTATAAAGTTGATCCAAAATATCATAATACTTAGGAATTTGGATTCTAATTCTAGTATGAGTTGGAAGAAGTTTGGAAGCTTGATGAGAGGTGTCTTGGTTAACATGATATTTAACTTACGAGGAAGGAATGGGGATAGAATTATCATGTGTCCTACCATGTCAAATTGTTACAACATCTACCTCAAAGAAAATCATAAAATAATGACCAATACAAGTGATATCACTAAGAGGAGCGAAATAAAAGTCTTCAATCGCAAGGGTTTCAACACAAAAATAATTATTATCACAACCAAAACTATCAAGATTCAATCCACAAGCTAATATCATATGATAAATGTGAATAAATAACCATGGAAACATTAATAAACACTTGTATAACATTTATATCATCAAGCATAAGATTACATAAAATCTATAATAACCACATGTAAATGCCATTTTAAAAATATATAAAATATACCCATGAAAAATGGAATAAATATAAGACTAAGAATAAGTTACTGATGGAAAAAGGATGAAATCTTAGACAATTTTAGATGGTTGAATTAAATGTAATCCTAATGATAAGGTAAAATCAAAAGGAGGGTATAATTAAAAAAACTTGACACAATTAAAACTTAGATAAACCAAAGAACTCAAACACTAGGGGAAGAGGTCTATAAAACCCTAGGTTGAATGATTGCTAGGATCCGATTCACCAAAATATTTCAATAAATTTTGGTTTTAGGGTGATCACAATATGCACAATAGGTTAAAACAAGAACACAAAAAATATCTAAGATAATATAGTCAATAACAACATTAATAGTTTACCTAATTGTAAGTACTAAGAAATAACAATAAACATATATAGAAAAAGAAAGAAAGAAGACTAAAATGAGCACACTTGATGACTATAACTGAATTCCAAGAATAGAATAATTATTCTAAGATTGGTAGAATGAAAATATTCAACTTAGGTGATGTGGTAAAAGAGAATAAATTCTTAATCTCATAAATATGGGTCCCAATAACAAGCCCTAATGAGGTGCCCATGTACAATGAAAGTGAAAAATAAAAATTAAGTTGCTATAGTAGATTGTTGTTAAATCTAACAAGTCCTCTAATGGAATGAATCAGATGTTGAGGAATGAATAAAAATTAAATGTGAAAATAACCATGGCCACCAAAAACCATCATGTCACAGTGCTAAGCTTAACCATTATTTTCATACTCAATGTACAACCAAATAAATATTACCCTTATAATGTAGTAGTATAGTACACAACACCCACCCATAATGTTGACTAGGGAGTGAAAACAACATAGATATCAATATCTCAAAAAGGTGTCAATGCGGTAGGTGTGTGAAAAACACTTCTAAAATCCTCTAAGATTGTTTTATATGCCACATGAAGGACCCAACATCTAATATGAAAAAAGGGTGCATGATAAAGCACATACTTTCATGAAGGTAAACAAGGCTAAAAATGAAAACCCTCCATGGCACTTTATAAATTGGTGTAAGTATAATATATATCTGAAAACCCCACCCAAAATCTATATGAAGCACTAAAAAGTGATCACCAATGAAAATGAGGTGGAACTTATACTCAATGCATAAATTAATATGATTTATAATTTAAAAATAGGCTTTTATGCTAAAAATACAATATGAGATAGAATCAAAATAAATGGATATTAATACTATGAAGAGCACCAAAATATAGCATGTAAATCCGAGTTAGCAATCAAAAGTTATGGGCCTTTGAAAGCCTGAAACATAAGAGCTAGTCAATAAATTAAGAAATAAAATTGTAAATTCTATTAAAATAGTTGTATTTCATGAGTATATCTCTTCACCAAACATGTCGGCATCAGAATCAAAATTCCAACAAAAAAATAACATCCTTTTATCCTTCTTGTATCAAAATATATGAGCTTCACTATGAAAAACAAATTGTAAAAGGTGCTCAATGAGAAAGGGGTTAACCCTTGGAGGCTAAAAAGGTTATCAATGACCCATAACACATCATGATGTAACACATCACACCATAACATATCACAATAGGATGATATTCAAATGCATGCAATGGGAGCATCTTAAGTCCATTTTTCAAGTTCCTAGACTTTTAAAAAATATCTTAGACTAAAAAATCCTATAAACATACTCTTGGTCCATATGTTTTTCAAAAAAATGCAAAAAATTGCTAGAAATGCTTTTATGCCCTAGCTCTCCAAAAATAGATGTCCCATGATGGGTTTTTGGATGCTATGAAATCAATTTAAATGTAATATTTATTCCAAGATGCTCTAAAAATACAAAAAGAGAAAGATTTGCCTTTGAAATTGAAGTGCTTACCAAATGAGCTCACGGTGTCCAATTAAGGTGAAAGAAAAGTCAAAACTAACTTTCTATATCACTCTAAGTTTAATGGGAATGTTTGATTCATACTAAAAACACTAAAAAATATAAAATTTAAAAAATATATATATAACTCCTCCACAATAAGATCTACAACATATACATGAATCCAACTGAAGGGAAAACTAGATTTAAGACAATAAGATATGGGACATGCAAATAAGTATCCATAGAATAGAACTCACTCCAAGCATTTGAACCTAAAATTTATGATTTGGATAAAACAAAAAAATACCCATTGGGTAATTTTGAAAACCCACCATGAGGGTTGGCTCAAAAACATGTGGTTTTGGCTCAAACAAAAAATATCCAACAAGTAATTTTGAAAACACTCTATGAGGATTAGATTAAAAACTTACTAGGGGGATAGAAGTTATGTGATAATGTTGATCTTTCTTGAAACTATATACATTAAAAATGTCTACCTAATGAATATTGGCTGTGATACAATGTCAATAAAAAACTCTCAACTCTAAAACCATATTAGGAAAGGATGACCCAATAACTCTACATTTAAAGACAACATCTTCATACAAGTACTCAAAATGAGATATCTCACCAATAAAAATAAATTTATTATCAAAAAAATGGAGATAAAATGAATAAGTGTGAAAACAACAAAGTGTTTCTTAATAATACCAAGGATCAAGGTTTCATCCTTGGTTCTCCTAATACTACATCTCTGGGAACTCAACTTTGTAATATGCTCCAAGATTAACTAATTGATTAACCCATAAAGGACACAAAGGTTCTTTATATATGAAGAGAAATAGGTGAGTGGGAAATTATTATTGATGGATTATAAGGTATAAGCATTCCCTATATACACCTAACCCTTCTCACACATGTGAGCATAAATACTACATTAAATTTACATATTAAAAAAATTATGCACATAATACATCTCACCTTGATAACAAAACTACCTAAGTTGGACTTCACATCAAGTGTAAACATGACACACACCAATAATACCTTATACTAGGGTGTAGTCATCATTATAGGTTGTGTTTTTACCCTATCATGTGTAGTTATATTAAAACTTTATCCCATTTTCTCCACTAACTACCTTAGAATCCTCTTCTTATTTTTTTAGCCAATCTAGATCATCCCAATGCATTTTTATGCTTTCTCCTTTGGGTGATATTTTGATACAGTTCTATGAAACCTTCCTTTTTATGTTCCATGTCACAATTCACACATATAGGAAACTTGGGATAATCCCTTTGATAGTATTTAGGGGACCCACTTTTATAACAAGTCCTTGGTTGGAAAGGGTCGTCTCCTTATTTTCCTCCTCTTTACCCATATGACTAGTCTCCATCATACCTACCAGCGTGTGTTACTAGTACAATCATGGCTTATCACACCCCATGTTTGCATGCCTTGTAAGTCTCATCAATGAATGAAAAATATAGCATGCCATGGGCATTGTCTCACATATATTACACCACCAAGAGACTTCAACCTATTTATCCTGCTATAAATAGGACAATTTCTTGTCTCATGTTCTTTGTAAAAAAAATCAACAGACCTTGAGAGTGTCATTACACTGTACTATGGGAAATTGTTCTTATTATATCCATCTATTTTATAATTAGTATAACATAACCTCCTCTATATATCTTACAAAATGTTCATAGCTAGCTTTTATAGCTAAGTTTCTATATGGAAATCTATACCTCCATAAATGACTATTTCCAATGTCCACGCTTCCCAGTAGTTTAGCTCTTAATGTAGCCTCCAAGGCCCCTCACATTTCAATAAATTTATTTATTTATAAATCCCTCTAGAACAAAACCAATAATCCACCCACAAACCATTTTGTTTGCTACAAAATATGAAGTTGAAATGAAATTTTGTAGATCAATGTTTTAGACCTTGCATCACAAGCACATACATTCTTAAAAACATCTTGTTTCATCTCTTTTAGCATAGATATTCTCTACTACTTATTATTTGTAATTTAAAACTCCTTAAGGAATACTTATGTGAATGAGTTGTAATTAACTGTTGCTTGGTTTGGGTAATCATTTCTATACCAGGTATGTACATAGTCAAGTAGAGAGGTGGAAAGTTAGCATGCCTTATGACCTAGTGTTGTTACTCCCTTTGTTTTGTTGAATGATCTTACACTTGTGCACATTTTGGTGTAATTATTAACTCCTCTCTACTTAGGTAACTTAATAGACAAGTTATAAAATATTTATTGTTTTGGGTTGGCCCATATGACACTTGTGCACTAGTTTCTCTAGTGTTTATTTTTCTTACTAAAGCACTTAGAGTTATCCCATTGGCACTTGGAGGTGGACCCATTCCTATTACACTTAAAATTTCTTGAGTAGTCATCACATTTATTATTGTTTTTCACCCTATGGGATTGGTTTTTATACAACTTGAGTTATAGGATTGTCACCTCTACCTACTCCTCCTAGAATCCTAAACATTGATGTGTTTGGTCTAATATTAGTTCTTATATTTACTTTTGTCAATGCTTTGATGGGTGTGTAAGGCACCAATTACTCAATAATCCAATGTTGGCCCACTTTCCTCTTGAACTCCCTAATTCCTCACATTCCCTCACTTTTTTAGATGTTTTTTACTATTGATTAAATCATGTGTGAGTGGTGGCTTCAAGTAGGGTAGGGGTTGGCATTTCACCTTTTCTTGCACAACCTCCATTTATCTCCATGGGTCCCTAGTAGCCCCTTTAGGTGATTCTTCCTCCAAGGACATGAATACATGATTATGGGTGTGCATACCATCATATTATTTAAATCATGTACCATCTATGTGAAATTTTGTTATTTTCCCTTGATGCTCCAAGAAAGTCATCATGGCATTGTTGTGACTTGTTTCGCCCCTCCTTTTGGGCTCCATAACAATGACCAAAATTATTATGCTTTGCCTTTTTTATATTTTTGCCTCCTAAGCTCCCATTCATCATGGCCTTTTATTTAAATAAAGTTATTTGATTTATTCCCTCACTAATCTAATGAACTGCTTGTCTTTGTCCTTCCCATACCTTCTACTCTACCCATGAGCAAAATATTTTTTAGCTATCCATAGTGAAACATTCAGTGCCCTAATATACTAACATCTTTTAGATAAAAGGGAGGATATCATAGATAAATGATCCACATGGCATGCATAAAATTTGATATTTTATCATCTCTGGGTAGGTATAATTTGATACTAAAATTTATAACAAATAAATTCCTAAAGCTGCATTCCACCAAACTTCCACTATAAGAGTCCAAATCATATATGCTCCCCTAGACTTCTCAATTCATTCTTCCATTCATGTCTACCTTAGACCAAGATGATTCCTATGACCCATTATGTATGAATCTAGCCATGTTTTGACATTTTTTGGACAAACCCAGTAGTTTCATGTTCCCTTTTCCAGCCATTTACTTTGCTAAGGATGTCATTCCAGTTGAAGATAATTCCCCCTTGCATGGATTTTTTTGTTTTTACTTGCTCTTGAAATGGGTGTGGAAGTTTTTGTTAACTACATCTCTTCCAAGAGAATTTTTGTATAAATATGGGTAATATGGCATAACCCATTTATCTTTTTATTGTTAGAGAAATTATTCTATATTTTGAATAAGTTATCTACATGTAACCTGGAGAATGAGAATAGATTGAAGATTTGACTTTCTTGTCTATGTTATCTTTGTGTATGCAAGGTTATTTATCAAATTTATGGATGCTTTTATTCTTGTTTCAGTCATAAAATTTCATCTGTGGTATTATTTTACCCTTTTAAGAGATTGTTTGATTAAAAAATAAAGAATCTTGTCCCTTTTATGAGAAATACCCAATATGACATTTGGTTTCATATTTGTATGAGTTTGTGCTCTGATAAAATTCAATATATTTATTATTATGTTATTTTCATTCCAAGCAATCATTAAAATACACTACATTTGGTTCAATCACCATTTCTATTTTTGCAAATTCTTTTTTTAAAGCTCTTTTCTCATAAGTCAAACCCTAGTTTAGAAGAAAGATCACTAAGAAACAAAATTTCTACATGAAATAATAGTTTATAAATTGCACCAAATTTAGTGAAAGGAATTTGGCCTTATCTAAAGTTTCAACTCAATTTTACAAGGTCCTATATCTTGGAGGTGATCCCATTGTATCATTATATTTCTGCATAACACGCTACGACACAAAGACAGGTGCAAAATCTATGTGATAACAATTTTTGGTAGGCCCAGTGGGACCTAATAATCATTACTAAAGAAATTGGTGTTATTCTAAATAAGTATTATACAAATATCATACACATTTTAAAATCATCTAGTAACTCCACTTGCTTATAGATTCAAGAATTCAAGGTTTATGTATGCCAGAGTTACAAACAAGATCATCTACTAAAGGTAAGAAAGCTGACTTACAAGAATTATCATTTCCTTATAAAAATAAATCAATATCAATTGTATCTTGCACTAGAGTATATCCTATAAATCTATTTTCATATCCTATAAATACACATTGTACTTTCATACCTCTCATTATGGCTCTGAGAAATCAAATTTTTGTAGCCTTCAATGGAGGCAACCCACTCCAATTGGCCCAGTTTGATGATATACCCACATCAAATTTAAAAAGCCTTTCATATTTTACTGGGGAAACTTCCACCACTCCTATGAAACATATACAAGACATTTTTTATCTTTTTTTAGTCCATAATGTAGTATAAAATAATGTTGCAATCAAACTTCTCATCTCCTCTTTTCAGGGTAAAGCCTTACAATGGTACAGAATCTTACCTCCCAATTCCATTCATGTTTGGTATGACTTAAAAACTACATTGTGCATGTAATTTGAATATAAAATTAATCACCTCTCCCTCATTGAAAAACTAATTGTTATTCAATGGGATCTTCATGAGTTCATGAGTGATTTCAATTTCCATTTTCAAAAGACATGGAATAGAATTCCAGTATTAGTCAAGCCAACCCTAAATAAAGTTTTCCTATATTACTTAAGAGATTTTAATAGTGATATAGTTGTTATGATTCAGTCAATGGGTGGTACTACACTCCCCAATGCCTATGAAATTGCAATAATAGTATAAAATTACCTAATTTAAGCTAGAAAAATTGCCTCAAGACCACCAATGCCTCTATTTCCAGAAATAGCTCCTACATAACCTATAATTACTCCAATTCCCACCATAATAAAAGCATAAACTTTAACTCTCACTCCTAATGATGACTTATATGAGTTTAAGTCACTACTTATGAGCTTTGGTAATGAGTTAGTAGTAATGAAAAGGAAACAATCCTAGAACTACATGCCTTATCAACAAGCTAACCAAGCATACCAACCCAAAAGTTAGCCATACCAAGTCAATTCATAACCAAAAAGTCAAAATATATAAGCAAAACCTCCAAATATTTATTATCTACCTACATTAGGTACTTCTAAAGCTATCGTACCTATTCAAAATAATTTGGCTCAAGAGTACAAGTCATGTTATTCTTGTGCTCAATCACATAATCAAAATACTTATCCTAATGGTATCATTGGTCAAGCATTGATGGTGTGAGGCATATCAAACCTTCAATAATAGTAATAATAAGCCACTTCCCAATAGAAAGATACACAATAACTTGCTCAAAATGAGGCTACTCTTTTGAACTAGAAAGATGAGGACTTTAATGGTGTAAATCAAGATGAATCATTATTCAATGGTGGTGGTTCACTAGCATCAAATACACATTCAAAAAAAATGGTAGTAGAAAGTGATCAACCCCCTAGGGTGGACTAAGCTACAACTTCTAAAGTTGTATAAGAATCTGCAAAAGGCAACATAGTACAGAGGCCACCCTTTGTGTCAATGGGTCAATCAAAATAAAAAATGCTAACCCCAAATCTTTTGAAATAAGACATAGCTCCCACAAAGGAACCAGTGAAGGTTGGTAACATCCCTTTCAATATTATTGAACAAATGAAGAAAACTAATTTGAATATCATTATGTGGGAAGCACTGTCCATTCCAACACAAAGAGATTTTCTACAAGAAGCTTTGAAAAACTTCCAAAGAATAGAGAAAGTTCCATCAAAGGGACCTAATGATACAATTAATTTATATCAACCACAAACTAACACCAAAGCAAGCAAAAATGGTAAGCCTCCCCCTTTTTACCTTTCGCATATAGTTAGGAAACATCTTGTTCATAATTGCATGGAAGACTCAAGGGCTAGCAGTTTTTTTATGCCTAAGAAAATAGTTGATGATCTTGGTATAAAGTTTACACTTATCTCAAAAGGTGTGGTTTAATTGGATGGGATTATTTTTCAAATAGTCAAGACTATAAAAGGTTTAAACCTTACCATCCATGCATGTCCAAGATTATCAATTTCCCAAGATATCTTAGTTATTGATCTCCCCCCTATTTTGCTATCTACCTTTCTTGAGACTTCACTAAAAAAATGGGAGGGTATTTAAATATTGACTAGTCCCAAATATTACTTAAGATGAGATATGGAACAAGAGTAACAATAAGATCTGAGCCAATCACTAAAGACCATATTGAGCCATACACTCCTATCCCTGTGGACATGAATTACACATTACAGGATCAAGAAGAAGAGCTTGATCATGAAGTTATAACACCTATGGAAGATATCCCAGACACTCATCTGAATGAATGGGGATAAAATATCTAATTTGATCCTTATGACTATGTATAATAAATCAAGCTAGGTACATATTGGATTCATAAAAATGATGCAATCATCTTGAATCTTGTAAAACTAGTTAAAGATCTTCAAGAAATGTGAAAAATATTATTTTATGGCTTGAGAAGTAGGAATGGTTTAGGTGCAAGTATTATTTTTATCTCTCCAAAAAAAAGTTATTTCTATTATTTTAGACTTTAGTTCAGCCACACTAACAATGTAGTTAAATATGAAGCATTGATTTGATGTCTCCAATTAGCTAAGGAAATAGGGATAAAATCACTACAAGTATTTGGTAACAGTGAGTTGATTGTTCACCAATAAGATCTAGAAGCATAACCAAGAATAACTTGTTAAGATCTTACAAACATAGGGTTTGGGACATATTAGAATATTTTACCACTCTAAACATTCAATAAATACCAAGAACACAAAATAAGGATGTTGATTGTATGGCCTCAATAGGCTCTTAGTGTAACCTACTTGAAGAGATAAAGAAAAAAAATATCCAGCATGTAAAGTTGATAGTAAGGCCATTTGTTCTTGATAACGCAACTAACTGGTAGGTCTTCAATGGTGATAAATAAACTATGAATTTTTTTAGAGAAGAAGCTAAATTATTTGGTAGTCAAGACTCCAAGATCAATACGGATATCAAATCATTTAGTTGAAGACAAACAAATTACCCATGGGCATTGTTACTTTAGAGAGTATCTTTAATTTAGATGATCAGTTGAAAGGTAAAAATAAGAACATGATCAATGAAGTGGACTACAAGCCCATAGTCATTTTATAAGGCAAAACATTAAAGATTTGAAAAATATGTAATGATTGTGAAAAATAGGATTTTATTGAGTTATGTCAAGAATTTGATGATAACTTTGCTTGGAGTTATCAAGATCTAAGGGGGTTCGACCCTAGCTTATCCCAACACACAATAGAGCTTGACCCAAATACCAAGCCTATTAGATAGAAATAGAGACCAATCAATCCAAAAATAGAACCCTTGATGAAGAGTGAGTTATCCAAACTGATAGAGGCTAATATCATTTTCCCTAGCAAACACTCATCTTGGGTTGCTAACTTGGTCCCTATAAGAAAAAAAGATGGTGAAATCAAACTTTGTGTAGATTTTAGAGACCTGAACAAAGCATCCCTAAAGGATCATTATCCCCTTCCACCCATGAGCAATTTATTCAAACTATATCAAGATCTAAAAGGTTTTCCCTTCTAGATGGTTATTCTAGATATAACCAAATCCTAGTTTAAGAATTAGACCATTTCAAAACTACCTTCACCACAAAATGGGGTAAGTATGCATATAAAAATATGCATTTTGGCCTAACTAATGCTAGTGTTACATTCCAAATATCCATGAACATGGATTTTAGAGGTTTGATAAATGAGATGATCTTGGTGTACCTAGATGACATCACTATTTACTCAAAACATGTTGATGCACACCTAGATCACCTTAGGAAAAATTTTGAAAGGTGCAGATAATTTAGAGTTCCCTCAATCCAAAAAAGTTCATTTTCACAATTCACAAAGGGAAACTACTAAGACACATTGTTTCAAAAAAGGGTCTTGAAATAGACCCACAGATGATAAGTGTTATATATGCATTAGCACTTCCAAGCCATAAAAATGGGTTACAAAGTTTCCTAGGAAAGATTAACTTTGTAATAAAATTTGTTCCAAATTTTTCATTTATTGTGAAGCCCCTTACTTCTATGCTTAAGAAGGGTGTCATTTTTAGCTAGACACAGGAAGGAAATGATAGTTTTGAAGCCGTCAAGCAAACTATTTCTCAGGATCCTACCCTAGTCAACCCCAACTACAAAAAAGATTTCATTCTCTATGATTTTAGAGGGGAAATCAAGATCTCAGCTATTCTAACCCAACATAATAAATAATATTTAGAATAATTAGTATCTTTCTTCAATCAATCTTTGAAGGATTATGAAGAAAAGTATAGTTTTATGGAGAAGAGAGTATATGATGTAATTAAAGCTCTCAAAAAATTTAGGCATATGCTCTCCAATAACAAAATTCATCTTATGGTTAGTCACCAAAGATTCAAAGAGTTCCTATCGAGCTAAGAAATAAATGAACAAAGAGATGGATCATAAAAGTCATGGAATATGATGTAAACATCATAATTACAAAGCTTGTAAGAGGAAAGGGCTTATGTGAATAGCTATCTTATGATATTAAGATTGATGATGTAGTATCTGATATAGTGTATTCTCAAAGTACATCATAACTAGCCACTCCACCTCTATTCAATAGTTGGATCCATGACATGACCATCTTCCTACAAACTAGAGCGTACTCATATGATTTCTAGTAGTCCAAGAAAAGGTATTTCAGACTCCAATCCATTTCTTATGTTCTTATTGATGGAATATTGTGAGTAAATTTATGAATGGAGTCATGCTAAGGTGTATCGAGCATGTTCAAGTCCCCAAAGTTCTCAAGAAATTTCATGATGGTCCATTAGGTAGACATTTCTTTGCAAGAACCATAGCCATCAAAATAATTAGAGGAGGATATTATTGGCTTGGCATATTCAAATATTCCCATCAATGAGTAAGGAACTATGAGAAGTGTGCTTAATTCATAGGCAAATAAAGATTAACATATATCCCTTTCAAACTAATCCAAGTTGACCAACCATTTGCTCAATAGGGATTTGATTTTATTGGCATGATCAATCCACCATTAAATGTAGGCCATAAATGGGTCCTTACAGTAATTAACTATTTCACCAAATGGACTTAGGTGGTTACACTGAAACATATCATGGAGGCATCTATCATGGAATTTATTGATGACATAGTCACAAGGTTTGGTGTTCCTTACACCATCATCTTAGACAATGCCAAAGATTTTATGGGCACTCAAGTGAGTGAATGGGTTGTAAGGCATAATATATACCTAAGTCCATGTTCCAATTATTACTCGTAGGGTAATGGCTTGGCTGAGTCTAGTAACAAAAATATCATAAGGATTATCAAAAGGATAATGAAGGATAACTAAAGGACATGGCACACAAAGTTAAAATTAGCACTATGGGATAACAAGATCACTCCTAAGAGAGCCACTAGTAATTCTCCTTTCATGTTGGTTTATGGAAGGGAATCTAGAGTTTTGTTTTCAATTGAGTTACCATCTCTAGAATTTAATCATCAGTTGGAATTGATTGACAATGATGAAATGACAGTGCAATTAGCAAAATTCATAGAACTAGAAGATAATCAATGAAAGTTTTGGAAACAATCAGGGTCAAACAAAGAGAACTGTGGACAAAAAATCCCATTGGAGTTTTTATTTCCTTAGTTTATTTTATTTTTCCCTATTTCATTCTTATTTAGGAAAATCCCAATTTTATTCTTCTCTAGTTAAAGTGTGTTAACCTTAAAATGACTCCATGCCCAATGCACTACAATGCTACTGGAAAGAAACTAATTAACAGGCAATCACCCCATAGAGGTCACCAAAAATGTTGATATTTTGTCATAAAAATGTCAAAATATCTAGTACCCTAAGGGAGACCCATTAATTTTTTATAAAAATGCCCTCAAACTACCCAAGATACACATTTCCCATTGCCTAGTGGAAACTAGAGATCTAGGTGCAATTTACAACTTGTAAAGTTGAAAATTACATCTAAACCTCCACTTCCCACGTTACTCATAGTCGGCAAAAACTAGAGATTGAAATGTAATTTTCAACTTGTATAATTTTAAATTGATTCCCAACCTCTGCTTCCTGCATAATTCATGCCCATCAAAAATCAAAACCCTACTCATAATTTACAACTTTCACAGTTACAAATTACAAATGGAGTTGTGTTTCCTACCAAACACATACCTCACAGAAACTAGAGATTGGAATGCAATTTTCAACTTGAAAAATTAAAAAATGATATCTAACCTATGTTTCACATGTATCACTCCAACCGAAAACCAAAACTTTGGTTACAATTTTCAACTTATAAAGTTGTAAATTGTAACTCAAGTCTCGCTTCCCATCGACTACCCTTCTTATGGGAACTAAAACTCTGGTTGCAATTTGTAACTTGTAAAGTTATAAATTGTGCCTGAAGTTTTGCCTTCCCATTTTCAAAAAACTAAGCTACCCTATAGAAAGTGGAGGTTAAAGTGCAAATCAAAAAATTTCAAGATTACAAAGTTACTTTTAGACTTCAAAGTTTTGATCCATCCATTGACCTAGGGGCATTTAATGTAGAGGTTATATATAAATGAAGTAAGGTTAATTGAAAACCATTGTTTATTTACTAAATTTGATATTGGAGCTCCATGCCTTGAACCACAACCCTTCTACTGACCTCAAACCATGACACCACATAACCTCAATCCATGATGCCATTGACCCCTCGACACAGTATTCATATTTCCCTCATGTGTTTCCTACTATTATTTTCCATTATCAAGCTAAGCATAGGTAGATTTCTTGTTTTTATTCCTATCTAGTTGTAAATTTAGGGTTTTATTTTGTCTACTTGGTTTCATCGAGGAAATGCTTGGTTACCCAAGTTTGTGTTGAGTCTATTCAATCATTTTCTAGCTATAAAAAATTTAGGGTTTTCAAAATTCATAAAAACTAGTAGCATATTCCTTCAAAGATCATTCACACAATCCCTATAGACTTTTCACTTGTCAAATCAATTCCAAAACCCATAGGATTTCCACTTGCATCTGCAACCCTATAACTCTACGAACAATCCTAGTGCACCTTGCAACTCCAAAGCCCATTGGGGATCTTACTTACAATTATAATCCTGTAACCCACCAAAATTTTCATCAAACTTTGCAAGTGTATTTTTCAAACATAATATCCATTAGAGCTTTCACATGTGTTTTTCACCCTCAAAGCCTGCTAACTCTATAGTTGGTTTTCCCCTAGCAAATTCCTCCATAATATATGTCTGAAAAAGAGATGAAATTCAAATCCAAGTGACCCTCAACTTGGAATCCAACATGATCGATATCATAGATACAAACCTAGGTCACATTGACCTAGGTGATTTTTGCACTAGGGTGAATACCAAATTCAAAAATTATTGGATTTAGAGGATTTATGACTATAAAATACCTCAAGCAATAATTTATCCCTATCAGTGTAGAGCCCTAAGCTGGTGCTCACATTAGTGAAGCATTGTGATGTAGAGAAGAGATAAGTTTTAAATGACAAGGGGGAAAGGATTCTGAACATGGACCTCAACTTTATAGACTCAGTGTTCTTGATCCCTAAATATGATATTTACCTTGATATAACTCTCAAATCATCAAAGAAGTTCTATCAAGACAATAACACTGAATGTTTAAGGGTCATCAATAAATAAAGGCTAAAATTCCCTAGGCTTACTTCTACAAGACTACCCAAAACACTAACAAGGATAAATTAAGGATGAAGTGAGTGATTTAATCATACTCTTTCATAGAGTCGCTATAAACCCCGATGTCAGCACTACATCCACTAGGCATAGCTAATAATTGAATCCATCCATAAGCAATTGATGGAAGTCCAAAATATAGGGAAGTTCTATTTGACTTCATATCTAATATACATATTAGCAAATGGGAATGCCTTCCTATGATTGAATACATTAGCTAACCAGGTTAATAAGGTTTTTAATTATTACCCTAACTTCACTCTTGAGACAAGTAGGCAACACTTCACAAGGGTAAATGATGCATTCATATGCTACATCATAGTTATGTTTGATAAAGAATTGGAAAAGAAGAGATTCTTTGATGCTATTACTTTAGAGATCACAACCTAGGGATCCTATTTCATTCAATTCCTCACATACTCATACATCAAAGTAGGAGGATTTAGTGGTTATCCTTACACCCTCCCAAAGTATGTAAGTGACAAATGGGCTTTAATGGAACTTGTGAGGTAGCTTGTGGAGACTCATAAGTTGTTATCAAACAAACACAAGGCATAAATCCATTTCCCCATTAGTATAGGAAGGTATGCATGCCCTTCCTTATCCAAAGCCAAGTGTGCAGATGCTAAAATGACTTAGATGACCTTGAGGGATCTGAAAGCAAGGCCATTTTATGATGTAAATGGAAACATTACTAGCGCAATGGGGATCACAACATATTCCCATATTCCCTACTATGAAGACTATTAGGAAGACTTGCAAGATGAATAAGTAAGACTGAATTATTATTCCAAGATAACCCTGGATCAAATCAAGGATTTTAACATGGCACCAATCCTCGAGGAGTTGGTAGATGATGAATCTCTAGTAGACAAGGTATACTATGATAAAAAAATTCTTTTCTCAAGCCCTTACAGTAGTTAGGTGGTCCATTCCTAAGTTATTCTCATTAATAGATAGAACCACCAAAGTCATAAATGGAAAAATCAAATAGCTTAAAAGCAAAGGGGTCAAGGTGACCAAGGAAATAGTGAGCATCAATGAGAAGCTAAGATTTCTCAAGAAGGGAGTGCCACCAATAGCAAAAGGTTCTAGCAGTGGAACCCTCACAAAATAGGCAAATGGCTAGTGGTATCTCATAAGAGAAAATATAAGTAAAAATCTAAGAGAAGACAATATAGTAGCCAAGGAGTAGTTGTAGATCAGCCAATAGTAATATCAACTAAAGACATAGCTACCACTAAATCACAAATGGTTTCTCTTCATATCTCTATCATAATTTATCCTCCTATCTTTGTTATTCCATCAACTACAACACCTCCTCCTCCTATCTCCACTCCACCATCACCTCAATAAATTGCCCCCTCCATTTTCACCAGCTCACCTATGTTAGTAACTCCATTACCAATAGTTAAATCAACTCAATTGGACACTCTGGTTTCACTTCCACTCCCCTCTTCCATAATTTCATTGCCCTCTTCTATAATTCCTTCCATCTCATCCCTAGTCACCACCACCACCATGTTAATCACTAACACCAAATAATAGTATATAGCTATGAATTCAATCATCTTGACTACAATCCTACTAGCCATCCTAACCATTGGGATAACTACTGCTTCATTTTCATCTCCTATCACCTTTCCCATTTTATCAACCCTGTGTGTCCTCATAACTTTGATTCAGTCATTCATGGATCTAGATTCCACACTCCCACATGTTCCCTTTTTTCAAATCGCTATGCCTACCCCTCCATTGGTGTCACTTCCATCTCCCACACCTCAGTGAGGCACATCTATTTCCATTGCACCCATTTATTCCATTTCCACAATAACCTTAACCCCCAAAAAGGAGGTAGAGATAAAGCAAATCATTGATACAAATATGACCACTCAACCACAGATGGGGAAGAGATTGCCAAAACATCAATCAGAGACTCAACGGTCATACCAGTGAAGGATACAACACTCATCACCATAACCAGCATTGCAACAACTTCAGCTATAGATTCATCGTTGGCAGTGTTAGGACAACAAGATGCAACTATGAGTTGGATAGTGCAATCAGTGGGGAAGAAATATAAGCAGATGGTGTCCTCAAGCACACTTGATTTTAGCCTTATAGAGGAATTAAAGAGATCAAAGATAGATATCAAAACCATATCAAGAATACTATATGATTTAAAAGGGGAAAAGTATGTAGAGATTGCAGTCCCCCCATCAGATAAAAAAAGTAAGATCTAGTGGTGGAGGATTACCACATATCAAAAGTTCACCTTAGTCGTCCTACAAGAGAGGGATTAAAATATGATGTTCAATTAAGCATTAACTCTATTTTTGAGAAAATGGATAGTGACAAGGTCAAAAAGGATAAATTGAAGAATAAGGTTGAACAATTGATTACTACACTAAAGAATTTCATTGAGCCCACTACCCAACTAACATAATCTGTTACTCAGATCTCTAACTAAAAAAAACTTGATGTAGTAACAAATATTGGTAGTATGGCAAGGGCTACAAAGGACTGGGTAGAGAAGATCATTTCAAAGGGAAATAGAGTCATTGAATTAGCAATGGACTACTACAAAGCTCTAAAGGATAGATGGGAAACTTTGAGGGATCAAATAAGCAAATATCAGGAAGAGATAGAAAGGTTGAACCTTTTCTACCCAAAGTTGTAAGCTATGGAAACTATTGAAATTGATACCCTCATTGTAGAAAATATATTTAAAAATGATGTAGAGCATGAGGAATTAGATAGATAAGCTTAGTATAGAATAAGAATACTCATAGAAAGTATTAATAAAGCTCATGCTACACATGACAAGGTCACATATTTGATCTATGATAATGAAGATTTGCTTAATAAATTGTCATGTGAAGCAATAGATAAATACCAGATCCTTTTAGCATAGGAATTTCAATACAAGTTCAAAGGAGTGGTCAAGAGAGAGTTAGCATGAGACATAATATTCAGTTTGAGCTCCATCCACCATTTTATCAAGTACCATAATACACTAGATCAAATGGGGAAATAAACTCAAGTATACAAGGTTACACAAAGGGAACTCTCAGTCACAATTATAAAATGTGAAATAAGCCACCTATATTCATTTGGTCTTGATGAAGGTCGTATCCTAGAAATCTTCAAAAATTTTGATGTTTATATTGAGAAAACACAAGCAAAGAAGGACAAAGAGTCTTTAGAAGTTATGGTTGTAGATTAATTATTTCAATTAAATATATTCTATATATTTTATTTTCCTTGTAAAAAATATTGTGAAGTTGCATGTTGCAAATTTTAACTATCATTTTGACATCTCTTTTTGAGAAAAAACCACTTGTAATTTCCATGTTCCTTTTTGACATATTAAAAAATTATAAAAAGCAAAGTTATAAATTACACTTTCCTTTTTGACAAGTTTGAGTTTTTTAACTGCAAAAATTCATGTTGTAAATTGTATTTCCAATTTTGTCAAAATTAGATGACTTAAAAAGTTGTAAAAGTCCCAATTGAAAATTATAAGTTAGGTTTTGCAAAAATAACCTAAAGTTATCTATTGTCTTGAGTATGAGTTCACTTTTTGACACCTCATTACATGGAGAATATGCAATAGCTAAACTAAAGATTATGAAGGCATTGCATGAAGATTCAACAAGTTCTCTCATGCTTATATTAGTTTTTTGGAATGCCCAGCAGTTACATGCTCCCTTTTCTAACTGTTTACTTTGCCAAGGATGTCATTCCAATTGAAGATCATGCCCCCTTGCACGGAGTTTTTAGTTTTTACTTGCTCTTGAACTGGGTGTGGAAGTTTTTATTAACTACATCTCTTCCAAGATAATTTTTATATAAATATGGGTACTCTATATAGCCCATTTATCTTTTTGTTGTTAGAGAAATTATTCTGCATTTTGAATAGTTATCTACATGATGTAACCTGGAGAATGAAAATATATTGAAGATTTGCCTTTATTTTCTATGTTATCTATGTATGAAAGGTTATTTATCAAAATTTTGGATGTTTTTATCCTTATTTCAGTCACAAAATTTCATCTGTGGTATTATTTTTCTCTTTTGAGAGATTTTTTGATTAAAAAATAAAGAATCTTGTCCCTTTTATGAGAAATACCCAATATTACGTTTTGGTTTCATATTTGTATGAGTTTGTGCTCCAATAAATTTAAATATATTTATTATTATATTGTGTTCATTCCAAGAAAGAATTAAAATCCACTAAAAATATTTGGTGCAATCACCATTTCCAGTTTTGTAAATTTATTTTTTAAAAATCTTTTCTCACAAGTCAAACCCTAGTTTAGAAACAAGATCACTAAGAAGTAGAATTTCTACATGAACTGGTAGTTTATCAGTTGCATCAAATTTAGTGAAAATAATACGACCTTATTTAAAGGTTCACCTCAATTCTCCAAAGTCCTACATCTTGGAGGTGGTCCCATTGTATCATTAGATTTCTACACAACACGCTACAACATAGAGATGGCTGCAAAATCTATGTGATAATAGTTTTTAGCACTCTCGATGGGACCCAAAAATCATTAATAAAGAGATTGGTGTTATTCTCAGCAAGCATTGTATGAATCTCATACACATTTCAAAATCACCTAACAACTCCATTGATTTACAGATTCAAAAATTCAAGGTTTATGTATGCCAAAGATATAAACAAGATCATCTACTAAAGGTAATAAAGCTAACTTGCAAGAATTATCATTTCCTTATAAAAAGAAATAAAGATCAGTTGTACCTTACACTAGAGTATATCTTAAAAATCTATTTACATCTCCTATAAATACACACAGTAGTTTCATACCTCTCATTATGACTCAAAAAAAAAATAGCCTTCAATGGAGGTAGCCCACTCCAGTTGACCTAGTATGATGATATACCCACGTCGGCTTTAAAAATTCTTTCATATTTTACTGAGGAAACTTCCACAACTCCTATGGAACATATACAAGACATTGTTAATCTTTGTTTAGACCATAATGTAGTACAAGATAATGTTGCAATCAAACTTCTAGTCTCCTCTTTTAAAGGTAAAGCCTTGCAATGGTACAAAAGCCTGATTTACAATTCCATTCATGTTTGGGATGACTTAGGAACTGCACTATGCACATAATTTAAAGATAAGAGTGATCACCTCTCTCTAATTGAACAACTGACTATTATTCAGTGGGCTCCTCATGAGTTTATGAGTGATTTCAATTTCCATTTTCAAAAGACATGGAATAGAATTCTAGTAGTGGTCAAGCCAACCCCAAATAATGCTTTCCTATATTACTTAAGAGCTTTGAATAGTGATATAGTTGTTATGATTCAGTCAATGAATGGTACTACACTCCTTAATGCTTATAAAATTTTAATAAGAGCAAAAAATTGCCTAATTTAAGCTAAAAAAATTGCCCCAAGATTATGAATGCCTCTATTTCTATTCTAACATGATATTGCACATACATGTAAATCATACACATAAAATGAAAATGTCTAACTAACATTACTTTGGCCAAAGTTTTCAATAGTTATTGATCTCTAGGATCATTCAAATTCATACACATCACTTGATCAAATTACCTTCATCTAGCATTGTTGATACTAATAAGCTAGTGAAGTCTATCTCACTACTTACTTAGTACCAGTAATGCAAAATTTGGTTAATATAAATATAACCAATAGGTTCATACAAATTATTTTCTACTAGCAGTCATAAAATATGTTAAACACAGGAATAATCAAAATACATACATTTAATCTGTCAAACATATGAATGAATCTCCATAATATTATTTATTATATAAATGATAAGCAAACAAGCATAGTTTAGACCAACTAGGTATAATCTATGTTCTAACTACATACTACTAATTTTTCGTAAGTAGATTCAAATATAATGCATTCTATAAAGAATAATATTGTTCAAATATATGACCACTCAATTACAAACAACCAATCATGATAAATAAATTCATAATTCTCACGAACATAAAATGTTTCGTTTTAACAATTTGTTATATTTTTGGTCATATGCATATATAAGTAGTGTTCTATTCTTCAGGAGTCTATGACTTAGTTTTGAACCATCAATAGAACTATAAATATAGGCACACAACCCAATACACCAATATATTATACTCCTACAGGAATACTTAAATCTTCAGATGGATGTATTCCCTGTATATATGTACTATTACATATTATTTATTTTCATATTATGTTCAACAATATATATTATGTGTATACATGTCACCAATTATCTATAATTCTAATTGAAGTCTTCATATGATTTTAATAATCATTATAACCTTCTTATTCAAAATACATTGACAATTTATTATAATATATTAATATTCTCATAATATTAATGAATAGATAAATATATTCACGAAATATTATCGATGTAACATGAAAAGTGAAAAGCCAATACAATATGAATAAACTATCATATATAAATCACAATTCTTTATAGAAACATATTACTTATAAATGCATATTTTGTGGATTATCCCTTATAATATTATGTGGATTATTATATTTTTTATATCTTATAAATACATATTCCTTATACACAAATTGCCACACACACACACACACATCATCATCATCATCATCATCATCATCATCATCGTATAGATAACACGCAATGGGGTTAATAACATATAAAGTTCATTCTAATTTGTTGTAGTTTACATATATCATACCAGAGTATATTATTATATGCCATTAATATATCACTGCCATAGTTTACATATATTATACTGGAATATACTATGTCGTATATTTGTAATGTGCTCAGACAAGAATATATTATATGATAAATTTACCAAAGCTGTTTAGATATATTAGATACTCCACTAGAAATGCCATATATTCATACTACTAAAGAAATGCATGTTATTATTGTAATACTATTATCATTAGATCAATATATATATATATATATAGAGAGAGAGAGAGAGAGAGAGACACACACACACACACACACATCATCGTATAGATAACACGCAATGGGGTTAATAACATATAAAGTTCATTCTAATTTGTTGTAGTTTACATATATCATACCAAAGTATATTATTCTATGCCATTAATATAACACTGCCATAGTTTACATATATTATACCGGAATATACTATGTCGTATATTTGTAATGTGCTCAGACAAGAATATATTATATGATAAATTTACCAAAGCCGTTTAGATATATTAGAAACTCCACTAGAAATGCCATATATTCATACTACTAAAGAACTGCATGTTATTACTATAATACTATTATCATTAGATCACTATATGTTTATATAGTGCACCATATATACCTAGTTCACGGTGTATATACTCAGATCACCCCTAAATTTCACTATATGTTCCTTTTGAAATTCAACTTGTATATCACTATATACCTATCAAGTAATTTTGTAATCTAGCCTCTAATTAGTGATCTAATTTATATAGATTTACAATGAAAGAATACAAGTAATATATATGGATTCATAAGTAATATATATATGGTATACGGGTTACCTGTTAAATATAATATTTGTGTGATAACAGGTAAATATATACTTTCTAATGAAAGAATACGTGAATACTTATATACCTATCGATGAATCTCCTTTGTATCCTATATGTAATCATTATGTACCTATTTACAGGTTGTATAAATACAATAATTGTTGTGATGTTATTCAATAAACAGTGATATAATTCTCACTATATATAGTCGATAGTTAGTGGGATTTATATATTGATGATAACATTCATATATATTGAGTAAGTTCCATTCAATAACAATACAACACCACATTGATAGATACCACTGGGATCTACAAATATTACCACTGTATTATATTGGATATATACTAATCATTAAAATATAACCAACAAATAGCGATACAACATTATAAATATATTATATTATATATTGATATGGTTATATTCACTATTTTTAGAGGTCAAAACATAGAATAAACATACAACTAGTTTAATATATGTTTGTTCTCTTGGATAAGATAATACACAGATTGTTATCTATATTCTCATAGTTCATATAGACTCTTGCTAAATTCTAAACAATAATTTTAATTACTTCACCTACCTGGTAAGCGTTCTATGTCGAAACGACTCGATCTGTCAAATTGCTTCCACTTCGTGCCCCTTCTCCTCTTCTCCTATGCCATGCCTCTCTTTCTCCTTTCTCCAAACCCTTCTTTATCCTTTCTCTAAAGCTTGTTCCTTTTCTTTCTATGATTTTTCTTTCTTTTTCATTGTATGAATATGGCACTTGCTTTAAAATTGCCTTCTTTTTTTTTCTTTCTTTTTTTTTTTCTTTTTTTATTCATTTTATTTTCTAAGAATAATAAAATATAGTTGTTTTATTTCATAATTATAGTATAATCCAATTACTATGTATAACATAATTAATTGTATTCATTTTTCCTATTCTTATTAATAATATGACTTAATGATAGATAATCATAATGACTTACTACCAAATATAAAGTCAATAATATTCTTTTATTCAAAAATGGTAAATCATGTTACGTAGACTATGTATATCTTTTCAACAGTAATTGGCATTCCTGAAGTATCATAAAGATAACTTGCCAATGTTCTCACAAAAACATTAATGATCTTGAATATAATAACATGACATAATCACATAGTACCATAACATAATCACACGAGATTAATTCCACATGAGCATTAAACTATGCTAACACACAATTAGTATGCATAAATAATTATTTAATGCAAATAATTATCAAAACGTACTGACGCTAACCATTCAAATTATGCATTTAATGAGTGTTATTTAACGTGGTGTGTGTAGGGTTCTAGTCATTCCTCTGTCATCCCCCAACACCTCCATCTATGTCACCCTCTCTGATGATGCTCTCCCTCCATCATGTTTTGAAGGATGAATCTCTCATGCGTCCAACTCACGACAAGAAGGTAATTTGTCCATAATATCATGATATATATATATATATATATATATATATATATATATATATATATATATATATATATATATATATATATCATAAAATACTACTGAAATAATAAATCAACATGATCACAATGTAAATAATATACAATACAACTAACTTATAGCAATACAATTATGAAATCAAAGTAATATGCATATGTCCCATAATAGAGTATGACTTATAGCTTAATCAAATAATAATTAAATAAAATTACCAACCATAAAAATCCATGTGTAATCCAGTAAATTTACTTAGCGAGGAATCAGGATGTGACATGTCAATCATATCCTAACAATAGGACAAGCCTAATAACTTCCAAACATGGTCCAATATCTATGATTTTTGACATGCCTTGTTTTCTACCAAAATGCTCGTCATGATCTTTGGATATGTAACTATCAGTTACCGACCTTGTTTGTATATGTGTTGTGCATTCATGGCTCTTCATTCACTACTTCTATCACACGAATCTTTGTAATTATATGTGTCCTAGCTTAATCAAAACTTAGTTAATTCCTTTCATTGCTTCCTAATGTGAATATATTTGTGTGCCTCGATACTTAACCAAAATTGATGATGCTTTTACCTCATACCTATACGTATATATTAACATTTGCTTATGTATATATATTACCAAAAATCAAGATTAATAACAAGTATTAAAATGAATTCACGAGTTCAAACTTGTTGATTCATAACATAATCTTTTTATAAAATTTACATTTAAATCTAAAAAAATAATCTCATTTTAATTGATAAACTTGAATTACGATAATATAAAAACCTAATATATTATAACTATGTTAATGAAAATGATGTTATAATAAAAATGTCCCTCTTATAAACAAAATAATTGATTGGTTATAATATATCTTACTACCCCAAATTGAATACACCTTTTTGATATATCTTAAAATTTGCTTCTAATCCTCATATGTATGGCACATTCCTCAAGAATAATTGGATACAATTAAGGCACAATCCTCGATGATAATTGGATTTGGAACTTTGTTTGAATTATAAAATTTGAATGAAAAGGAGCTTTTGACATTCCCTCCTTTGCCTTTTCAGGAACATAAAGGAAAAATGTAATCTGAGAACATTTTCTACCCTACTTTTAATTTTAATTTTTTACGTGCACATTATGTTATAATTGTTCACCGTCCGTAAGTAGTTTTACCAGGGGGGCAAGCCAACAACATTCTACCTCTAATAGGAGAAAATTCTCGTCCATTCTCTTTGTCTTCTACTTTTTAGAAGCACTATATACATATATACCCCACTTAATGTAATTAAAATATAGTACAAAGAGTCCTAGTTTGACATAATTTTTCCATGTTCCAATTAAATCTTTGCTTAGTTCTATCACTGCTCCTCTCAACTTTACTTCCCTCCCCTCTCTCTCTGTACAATTGAGTGACCACAATCATGATTTCTCTTAATGTGGTAGTCTATTCAATCCATGTACACTACTCACTTTCTTGTGGTTTTGTCTGTTAATGTGCTTGTATAATTCATTCCCATTGCTTTCTATATTATATATATATGGAATTTGTTTTAATCTGAAATATATTTGGTTAGTTTTTTATTATTAAAATATATTGTGCATTTTTTTAAAATTTATATTTTAAAAATTATTAGGTGGACATTTTTAGAATGAGAGAGGGCCCCGTAAAAAGTTTTGTATCAGATATTATTATGATCTAAATATTCTCATATTCAACAGAATGTCATATTTTTTTTATAACTCTTTTTAATTTGAAATATATTTAGTTAGCTTTTGCCATCAAACTTTAATGTGTATATAATTTCAATAATCATTTCGAAATTTTTTTGATGGGCCTCTCATAATGTAAGAAGGGTCCCGTAGATAAACCTGTATCATATGTTTCTATAATCTAAATGTTCTCATGTTTGACTAGATTTTCTAAAATTTCACACTCATTTATAACTTTCCTTGATTTACAATACTCGAACATCCTCATAATGTGAAAAGGGGTCCCACAAATAACCTTGTATTATATAATTATGTGATCTAAACGTATTTATATTTTACTTATGTTTTCTAAAATTTCACTCTTTTTTAATAATCTTTCTTTATTTTAAATATTTCGGAAAAAGAAAAGAAAATTAAGTCTTTTTAAAATACATAAGAGGTCCCAAAAACAACCCTAATATATTTATAAAAGATTTAAAAGTAATTCATAATGAATACAACTCACTACGTCTCTTCGATAGCTTTCATTTTACAAATTACTAAACTTTTCTTTGAAACAAGTGACCTAGCATATCTGTGTGCTCTTAAGAACCCTTGTTTGCTTCATGGGCACATCAACCTCTAAGAAAAATTGACGTCAACTTTATACCAACATAGAGAAATCAACTTGTAAGTTGTAGTGCTCTTGTGGTTGGGAACAGACGGAAGTTTGAACATGGAGATGAATAGATTGTGGGAAAACAGGCATCATTGTCACATATAGTAACAACTAACATAGTATTCCATTTCATAATCTTCCATTGGTCAACCTTTATATGTAAAGATAAAGGGACAAGAAGAGGAAACAAGATGCAACTAAATATGATGCCATGCACATGTATCATACGTACCCTTGAATAACATTGGATAAATCAAGGGTGGGACAGGTGAACATGAACAGACATTGCACTTTAGTGTTGGATACCATGATTGTTGGTTAGAATTATTTGTACCTATGTAAGTTTGATTCTTATGACTAAGTTATGTAAGTTTGATTTTTATGATTAAGTTATGGAATTACATTGGTTATTAAATAAAATTGATTTTAAAAATGGTTTCTTGAGAATATTTATCTGATTATGTTTGTTGATTGAAAAAAAAAAATTGATTTTAAAAATGGTTTATTGAGAAAATTTATCTGATTATGTTTATTGATTGAAAAAAGAATAATGGTTTCGACTGTTCAATCAGCTTCAACAAAATGTCGAAAAAAAGTATTATTCATTGAGCCAACTACTATTATGGTTTATTGTGACCAATCAACTACATAACTACCAGATCACTAATTCTTGTTATAAATTAAAAAAAGAATGTATCTATTCTTGATTGTCATTTACACAAAGTGAATATCTATCACCTATGTGAATTGATCTTACTAGAGGAATATTTAACTTCAAAAATGATCGAGTTTTGAAAATCTTGATATTCTTATTTCAGTAAAATTAACCATTAAATATTTGAATTGGTAATTTTTCGCAATTTTATGAAATAATTTATTTTATTGTGATTATCATATTTTCTAATTAAAAATGATAAGAGGTAGCGATTGATGTTAATTGACAAATTTATTTAACAAATGTCACATTTTAATTGAATATATGTCGCATAATCTAAGATCAAGACTCTTGTAATAAAATTTCGAGTAGTAAACATCGTTTATTATAATCCAAATCAATAAATTATATTTAATTATATGGTTAGTGTATCTTTATGGGTTTCTAGTTATTTTATACTTGGTTGAAGGACTTCCTTTTTGAATTATTGTCGTTCTTCCACTATCTTTTGCTTATACAACTTTTGATTAAACTAGTGATTGCAGGAGCCCTAGAAAACCTGTTTATTCACTTTATCTAATTAAAAAAATAGTTCTCTAATAATCATATTCCCCAATAAAAATATCATAAAATTATTAAAAATTTTAGAATTACATAATATGTGTCTCATGCAACAAAAATATGTTCAATACTAAATATCTAATCGATATTATATGTATGGGTCAATGGACTATAACACTTATCTATTGATAAGTAATTTTGAATTCAAATTTAATAATATTGATGTATATATATTAACTTACAACAATAATAAACATGAAAAATAGAAAAGAATAAATAGACTCAATTAGTTAAAGGAAAAACAAGAAACATTCTTAAGACCATATAATACGATTTAGACATATTATCAATATTATATAATATGATTTAAATAAAAGAATCATAAATATAAAATAATAAGATTGAAACTGTCATGAAAAAATGAAAATAAAATTTTAAGTTTCAAAAAGTAATCAAAATAATGATAATATTTAATTCAAACTAAATTGATTATACATAAATAATTATATAAAACTAACATAAATTATATAATATAATTTAGATAATAAAATAATAAGATGAAAATTGTTATGAAAAAATGAGAATAAAATTTTAAATTTTAAAAAGCTATTAAAATATTATTATTTAATTAAAATTAAATTATTTATACATAAATAAATATACAAAATAAATATAAACTAAAATAAAATAAAAATTATGAACATTTTAAAATACTACATTTTTAATAAATATTTTTATAATAAAAATGTTGATTTTCCTCTAGGTAGGTGAAGGATCCCATACATAAAATATTGATAACATTAGAAAAGTCACACAGTTATAAATTTAACCCCAACTTATGACTATATATTAAAAACATAAAACAATGAATTGATGGTAGCAAATTGACAACCAAAAACGAAAGTCAATTTATATAGGGCATCTATTTACTTAGACAAGGGTGAGAAGTTTCCCTCTAGCATGGGAAGTCAACACTCAGAACTAGGGGACCCCACGAAAAGGAGCCCATTAAAAAAATCATATATTACCAATGGCATTGGTCTTGCTTTTTGTTCTCAAAGTCAAGGAGTGTATTTTTTAATGTGGTAGGAAAAAGAATAATATTGATGTTCATTGAATAAAATTATAAATATGTAGGTGTGGTATTGTAAATATATTTATAATATAATAAATAATATTTAATTAAATATAGTGATTCAATATATCAGTTTTTAAATGGAGTTGGGTTGGATTTCAGTTTTTCTTGGAGATGTTATCAGTTTTAGAGTTAGTTTTTTTATAGTATTGGATCCGAAGGAATGTGATGTGGGGAGGTTAGAAGATTGCCACCAATTGCCAAGTGCACTTAAGCGACGGCTTTTAGTGGAAGATGCCATGAAGTTAGCAAAAAAGGTTTTGACAACCCATGGCTCTCAGGCGGTTAGAGTTACAGTCCCTAAGACAAGATTGTTACGTTGTTGGCAATAGGAATGGACCCAACAAAGCCTGTGGCAGAAGTGAATGGATCTCAAGATGAGTGGACTGACAATGAATCTAAGAAATACTTCATGGAAGCCACCGTTATGTCGGTAACCTTAAAGGATAAAATGGAGCAACCATTCTAAGTAGTGGATAGCATTCCTTCAATCGTGTTTGGGAAGGAAGTGACTGAGGAGATCCTCAAGAATGAGGATTAGTTCTCCTCTAGGGGGATTATCTGTAGATTTGATAGGGATTGGCCTAGCCTTCCAGCCTTACACAATTGGGTATCTAAAAATTGGCAACTGCTCATGGAGGACAACATGGAGATTTACCTATGCACGAAAGGTTTCTTTATTGCAGTCTTCAATTCTCTAAACGATCGAGCCAGAGATTTATAGGATAAAACATGGTGCTATGATAACCACCTTCTTTTTTTGAAAGCTTAGTTTATAGATTTTAACCCCCTATCAAAAACCCTAATAACTAGGGCTATATGGATTCAGCTGTCTCACCTTCCTCTACAATTTTGGTCATTTTCATGCCTCATAAGCATTGGGAATTCTCTGGGTGAGCTGATAATGATCGACGCATCAACCATCGACTTCCTTCACACCACTTTCACTCTGAATTTGATGATGATGGAAATCTCTCAAAAACTCCTAGTTAACATCAACCTAAAAATTAGAGATCATTGTTCGATTCAGGCTTTGGATTTTGAAAGAATTCCCTTTAGGTGTTAGAAATGTTTTGACATTGTGTATTTGGCAACAAATTTTCCTAGATTTAAACAAAAGGATGTGACTTCATGGTGGAAGGATGCCCTTTCATCGCACCTTACAATAATTGATGATAACAATCAGTGTAGCAAATAATAATTTGTGTTCCCGCTGCCTCAAAGACTCCAAAAGTTTTGGTCGCTAGAGATAAGGACAAAGTAATTAGGAACCCTCCCTCAGTCGATGAGGGACTACTGAGTAATGGCCCCATGCAATTAACCAAGGAATGGACATTGGTCAAGAAGAAGAAGAAGGGCTGACCAGTACCATAACTATCTCTTTGAGTTCTATGATCTTTCAGCTTGAAAGGGAAAGGTAGATTCCCAAAAAGAATTGGGAAAAAGGTAGGGCCTCATTCAATAGAGCGATGCATTTGTTCACTAATCTTGTTTAGGTTGCTTTATATTCTGGTGCCACCCATGTTGTCCTTTGGCCTTTTTGGGCTCCTTAAATCTGAGGGATTGGTGGCTTTTTTGTAATCTTGACTTTCTTATTTTTAATAAAATAGGTAAGAGACCCATTAACCCTTAATCATCTATCAAAAAATATATAATGATTCAATAAATAAAATAGAGCAATATAAGGTTTTTATTTTAATTACATTTTATAAGTTTGGAAACCAGGGACCAACATTATTAAAATAATCATTTAAAAATATGAGCTTACTCATCATTACTTAGTTAAAGGAGCTCACTAATTTAGATGTATGCTTACTTAGCATTCTAAATCTATTGAATGTTTATTTTTTAAATATGATCAGAGATGCCGATATTCTATGTAATTCAGTAGCTCTATGTAATGCCTTCAAGCATATCAAAAAATATATATGTGAGCTTAATTTAGATAAGATGTCATGACCATCCAAACATTCTTTACACCCTATCAAAATCATACAAACACTTATGGTAATTGCTTGCACATTGAATTGTGATTTTCTAAGGTTGTTTGCCTACTTCTAGGCTTCTTTCTTTTCCTAAATTCATGTGTTACAACTCTTATATTTTTGTAATGATTTAATCATATCTTCCTACTCTTCTTCTTTCTTGTCCTAAATTTGTGCTTTAAAACTTGTAATTTTGTAATGAGCTAATCATGTTTGATCTAAATTATTAAGAAAAGTAAAGTTTGGGGGTTGACATTAGGTTTTGGGTAGATAATGTGAACTAACTATCCATGTAATACTCAGACCCCTTAGATTAGAATAAATATATCGATAAACATAGCTTGCATAAAAATAAAAATTCAACTTAGGCACTAAAATTAATCCACAATAGAATGTTAGTTCAAACAATGATAAGTTTTTTAATGATTTTCGAATTACATCACTTGTTTATCTATAAAAATCTTTTGAATTCAAATTATACAATATTGGTGCCCATGTCAATTTTCAACAACTAAGACTTTAAAAGGATGAAAGGAGAAGATGGGTGCAACCGACTTAAAATATATTTAAATGATATGATAAGATAAAAAAGAGATGAAGATTTTTAAAAGTTCAAAATTGACAAAAGAAATAATATTATCCAATTTGAACCAAATTACTTATGCATAATAAAATACACCGACATTCATAAAATCTTACTAAACAAATAACAAGGGATTTTTTTAAGGTGGCTACAATACATGGAACATGTCTTTTTACAACTAAAATGCATCAATATAACCATTATTAATCAAAAAATAATATTATACATCGACATTTACAATAATAAGGTGACTGATTGGAATGCACGGCCCATACTCCACTCTATATGGCTCAAATAAAAAAAGTTTCAGCAAAGCACAACAACCCAGAGTGACCAAAACTACCATGAATATAAAATGCACATTTCTTCAAGTACATGATACAACCCTATAAGGAGTCGGAGACAAACCATCTTGAAGAGGCTGGGCACTCCATGAGGAAGGCTTAGTTGAAGGAGGATTGGGTGTCACCCCAACCATCCTAAGTGGTATTTGGTAGGGGGATAAACAATGATTCCCCAGCCAAAGGGTGGCTAAATAAAATTTTCAACTAGGCCACCTCCCTAAACAAGAAAGATCCATCATGGTGGGCTAATAGTAAACTTCCCTTGAGGCAGTCGTGAACTCCAACCCCCCTCCCCTATTAATGAAGAGGAGTGGAGAAGCAGTTACAGCTATGAGAGTGACTTCATCAATTCCTAGATATTAAAAGATGAAATTTATGAGTTCGTTGGTCTGAGGGGATGCAACTCATAGTTCAAGGAGCACTACCCCAGTGGTTGAAAAACTCCTGTAAGTGTTGAAATTTGACGATCTTCTCATCTTGAGCTTAAATTTGCATAAGAACTGAAGAGACAACCATTACCTTATCATTAATAGATATCTAAGAAGATGATTCTTCATTGTTAAACATAGCTACATTTCTAGACTTTCATAACTAAAATAAAATAATAGATATAAAGAAGTTCCAAAGAGAAGCAATATAAGCTGGCCATTAAGCAGTATCCCCATAAAAAACCATATGCTAGGAGAATGGATCTAGATGTAAAGGTTTGAAAAGGCTATGAATATAATGCCAAGTAGATTTAGCTTTTGGGGAAATCTAGAAGAGGTATTTTAAGGACTCATCTCTTGAACAAGATGGACAATTAGGTCGAGCAATCCCAATATGTAATTTAGACAATCCCCAAGAGGAAGGCCTTAGTAAAATAGACACCAAGGAAAATGAGTGGGATTTGGCTTGAACGTAAAATTATAAATTATGTTAAGTCTATAAATCTAGATCCTAGGTAAGGAATTTAAATTCCAATGCCTATTTAACTTGTCCAATGTTGATGAGAACATTATCATAATTTGAAAAATGAGACCTAGAGAGTAATTATCAAATTGACTATCACAATTCCACCTTCAATCCTTCCACCAAGCATATGGAGGTTCTAAAACATCTTATGACTCATGGCATTAGGCATCAATTCTTAGATATGCAAAATATGAGGTAAATCTGAAATGAGTGGATTATATTTATTTATTATAAAATTCCATGGAATCCAACCATGTGAGGAAGTCAAATCCTTAATAAGATGAATTCCTTTTTTAAATAAATGCAAAGCTTTTATACATATAGTTTCTGCTAGAGGAAGACATGTATTAGTAATGATGGGATACCACCAAATATTTTGATCATTGAAATAAATACCTCTATGAAAACCATCACCAACCCATTTTAGAAAGTGTTTAATGATTTCAAAATCTTTACAGATTCTTGTGGAAATAAAAGAGCCTTCAATTTTGAATGTGGCAATGGTGATCAACGGAGAGTGAAACCTAATGTTTTTCCAACTAGCCTTACCATAGGGAGTACATATGGAAGTGTAATGTCTTAGGAGGATTTTACAAGCCTTATTACCTTTAATTTCTCAAACCACCCATTTTACACAAAGAGAAATACTTTGTCTATAGATATCAATAATACCCATACCTCTTTTATCTTGAGGAAGGGCAACAAATATCCCAAGAAACCTTGTGATAACCTTGAGTTTTCTTAGCATTGGCACAAATAATATCCTTGAGAACCTTTTATAATTTATCATAAGATGCTTTAGAAGGGGCCCCATAGGAATAATAGTAAACATGGATGGCTGCCAAAATATCAATACAAACCAAAAATATACTTACTAAACAAAGAGGTTTGAATATCCAGTAAGCAAGATTTTTTCAACTCTATCAATGATAAATTACCACAGCTCTAAAAGAAAACTGTCAAAGGTGGAGGGAATACCAAGGAATTTCAATCTCTCTCCCTTCTGTATCCACTTCTAGTGAAATTTCTTAATCCATTCAGGCATAGGCATCATGCTTTGTCTATAACATTAGGTTTTGACCCATTGTATACTAGAATATAATGCCTTTCAAAATATATGAAGGTAATGCAAAGTTTCTTTGAATGAAGTTTATTATTTAGAGAGAATGAGAAAGCTATCATTTGCAAAGTTCCCATTAATGATCTAAACGGCTAGATCATGAAGGATAATTCCCCTGATGAGCCCTTGTTATGTTATATGAGCAAGAAGATAACCAGAAATCTTAGTTGCCAAAATATATAAGATTGGATCCAACAAGAAACCCTACTTGATTGAGTGGAAAATTCCAAAGTTGTCAGGTTTGTGCCCATTGATAATGATGCAAGCTAAAGATTCAGAAAACAAAGTTTGCACCACTTAGCCAAAGCCCAAAGACTTAAGCATAGGAAGAATAAATGGCCATTCAATTCGATAGTAAAAACTTTCAAAATAAAATTTGAGGAATATGGTTCATTGACCTAAAGCTAGAGCCATTCCATTCCTTCCCAAACAACAATAATATTATTTAAAATTTATTTATTCTTAATTAATCAGGTTTGTTCTAGTCTAATGATGGAAGGTAATATAAGGTGAATATAGTTTGTAAGGGTGCCTTGGCGATGATTTTATAAGATACATTGAGAAGGGCGATGTAGCACCAATTGGTAATAAGATCCAATTACTAGCTTTAAGGATAAACTTGATATTGCCTTTATTTATGAAAATATTTTTCAAGACTTCTTTGTAAACTTGTAAAATGTTGAGGCCCAAAAAAGCCAATAATCTTTATAAAATTCATAATGGAATCCATTAACACCTAGATATTTCTCATTGGGAATGCATTTTACTACATGAAAGAGTTCCTCAAGAGAAAAAGAGGCATCGCATAATCTCTAGCCTATGAGACTTAACTTGTGGAGCACCAAATCCAAACATTGTTGTAAATCATGTGCTCTTTTCACCAAAATTTCTTAGGCTTGAAACATCAATTTATAGTGTTCCAAAAAGGTTAAGGATATTTCAAGTGGATGAATAAGGCATTGATGAACAAATTTTATGGCTTTGATTTTATCCTTTACGTTTTTGACCTTAAGACACTTGAATAATTATTTTGATGCAGGGTCTCCAACTTTAATCCAATGAAGATGGGCTCAAATTTGTGCCCCTCTGGCCACATGGCTATTAGAAACTTTGATATTGTGATTGAGAGTAGTTATCATGGTTTGCAACTACAAGTCAAAAAGGTTGTTCCTAAAGATAAAATAAATTATTTGGAACTATTTGAGTACAACACCATTAACCCACTTCTTAAATTGTGTAATATGTTTATTTTAGTGATGGAGAAATGTGATGGTGTGGTTAATTTCCTCGTTCCATCACTCAATATAACTTGAAACTTAGGGCAGATATAAAGACATTATCAATAGTGGTGATCACTACTTGACATTGATAGTCACTATTTAGAGGTTCTTGATATTTACACCTAGATAGAATGACGTTGTGGCATTGGGTTGCTAGTAATCTTCCTCTCTCCACTTCGGTGATATGTGGCAAATTTAATATGATTTAAAGTCCCAAGGATAGAGTTTGTACCCTCCTAATCTGTTGTTGTATAAGAGAATGTGAAGTGTGGTTTTATTTTAAACATTAATAATGCTTAGTGGACCCACTCTTTCGGTAGTGTGCTTTAAATAATGCACCATGGTTTACATGGTCCAACTTTCATGCTAACATCGATGGGATATTTAAATGGATTTATTACGTCATGTTGTTAGAGAAGCACATGTTCTAATTATTTTCATTCTTTTACAGAACTTATCATTGTCCATATGAAAATTATCCTTTTTGATCACTGTCCCATCACTTACATAGTAGAGTGGGGTAGTTGTCACTTCAAATTTTGACACAATAAACTCTTTCTAAACACATCCTTCTTGTGCCATGAGGGTACCATCTGTATCGGCACCATAGTTTTGAATATCGAGCATGCCCTTATAAATTATCACAATTCCATATAATTTGATTAACTTTTACTTAGTTTAAATTCACTCCTATAATTTAGGAGTAAATCTCTCAAGTTTTAAGGGGAAAGAAGAAAAATATTTACTAAGATGATTGGTACTATTGATAAGGGTAGACAAAATTCATTGCCAATACCCAATAGGTATCCTTTATGAGGGCTCACACCCCCTCTCTAAGGTGTAAGTTCCATGGGTTAACCCACTCTGAACCTTGGGCACCACATTAGAGATCATTCTTAATGTCAAATGTCCATCATTGGTTATTTTAAGAATTCCTTTGTAGGTTATAAGTACCTATCTTGAGCCACAAAAATATAAATTTTAAAGCATATTATAATATCTATTACCCTTAGGTGTTTCCTATGAAGCCTCTTGAAACCTATTTCTTGGGCTTGGACATCGCTAAAAAACCTTAAACTTATAGGAAGTGTACATAAATAGTTTGGAAATTTTGTCATGGTACAAAACTATATGAATTAAAATTATATAAATAAAGAGTATGTCATCAATATTAAATTTAGTCATCTATATATTATCTAAAAAAGCATTTAGCATTCGTTTTTCACAAAAAATTATCGAGCATTTACAAGTATTCTAGATAAATCAAGCAAGAGTTTAGAAAAAATTTACTATAGCAATGAAGTTCTAATCACAACATATTAGATTAGATTAGTTTCCCTAGGTAATGAATTACTATAATTATTGGTGTATTATTTTTGATATTTTACACAATTGAGATGCCTAAAAAATATCAAGGATACTTACCTATACCTTGATATTTTACAAAAATGGTATACGAGTGTTCAAAACACTATGCCAATCAAGTAAAATAATGGCACAAAAGAGATATAATATAAATGTGGGAAATCAGTAAATCAGACCTACCTAATGTTTGAAGATGGAATGGAAAGATTGAATTATTAATAATTAGAAATATTTGGGGAGAGGTAAAGATAAATGTATATTTGAATATGAATTACGTGAGTTATAGAAGTGACTAAGATGTTGGAAACAAATTCTAGAACAATGCAAAATAACTTCAAGGAAGCAGATTATGTTTTATGATCATGACCACTTTTGATAGGCATTGAATGTGGTTGACCATTCTCATCCACCATTAAAAATGACACTTTTTCTTGAATGTGTAAATTAACTATAAATATATCTTTATTAATCCATAAAGTCTAAACATTTATAGAATCCTTCATTAGTATCAAAAGTATGGGACTATATCTTCACTAAGTATAATTTATCTGCACAGTTATTTGAATCTCTTATCCTTTAAAACAAACCTAATTTTCCATAATGTTTTAAGCCATGCAATGTTAGTGGCTAGGTCCCCCTTGAGGATTGTAGCTACATATCTTACACTCTCATAATTGATGATCATGTATTTATGTGCATTTGGGTGACCCAACCCAAGTGAGAGAAAGGACTTCACCTCCTCTCCCTAAGATAATATATGATAAATCTATATGTTCCTTAATGCAACCTTATTTTGGTACAAGTATGTATCCATAAGACTTTAAAATATGACAACGGGAGAATATGATCAATGTGCAGACTTCTTGATTAGTGTGTAACAAATATATGCATGATATAAATTTATTCCTTGGTCATATATGACTTTAGGTACATGTGCATATATATGATTCTCTAAATTCAAATTTGGACACATTCATGCATATGTTGACCATAGAAAAGAGTCATAACTGACAAACAAGGCAAAATAGATCAACACATGGTAGCATAATGGACCCACATGCAACTTGACCATTTTATACCATCATTAAACTACTAAAATGGTCAAATAGGAAAAATACCATGAAATAGAGATCAAGTTATATTCAAGGATGATTGGGTGGATCCTAAAGCCAATAACTAACATATCTGAAGGTGTTCATGTGAAAATAAAGATGACACGAGGATATAAATGGTCTAATGTGAATGGAGAGCTCACCTAAAGGATCCAAATGTAATAAAATAAACTAAATATACCAACTAATGATAAATATACCATGATTATATGACTTATACCAAAATTATATATCTATATAGTACCCCACTTTGATGTGTGTGTGTGTGAATTCAAATAAAAGTAAAAGAAAATAAGAGTGTAACCGAACATTACCTGGTAGGGGTGAAAGAGGACCTATGTATTTCTTGAGAATGAGTAATTTGCAATCTACTTTCAACAACTAGAATGTACCTTGATTTGGATTAGATCAATGATTCCATGGACAAGGCACTAAATTGTGAAAACTTAATGTGTTATAGATGGAAGTGATCTAATTAAAAAAATTATATCAAAAAATAATATTGAAAAACTATAGGAAAACAAACCATGATTGAATGGATATTAAATGTACATAGAGAGAACAAATCATGAAAAAATAACTTTTCTACTTCATGGATGTGGGAGGTATGTATGACTATTGTGAGCTACTATCTCTGGGAAGAAATGTGAGTTTTTATCCCTAAGAAGACACGTGAGCTATATATCTTGTGTTATTACAAATATAATTTATAAATATCTAATAAACTATGTGAAATTTTTCCTCTGTATTATGCATATTAAATAATGGTAGTAATTTGCTCTAAAATATGAGACACTACATGAATCTCTATATTCTTACAGTTCATTCCACTATTTTGATAATTTGAATGTCATCTCCTTTACAACAATTTTTAGTAGGAAATGTACAACATAAAAATAGAATATGAAGTGATTAGACTTGGACTGTGAAGATTCATGCAACGATCATCCCCCCAAGGAGTTAAGAGCTTTTATTATGACCTAAAAATCACAAAAATACAAAAACACCATTTTCACTATTTGAGGCATATATATATATATATATATATATATATATATATATATATATATATATATATATATATATATATATATATATATATATATATATATATATATAATTTAGACCTTAAACTTTGGTCAGTTCTCTACACAATTTCCAAAGGCATGCTTGTATGGCACCAAAACTAGTTCTCTTTATTAGCTTTCCAGCCCATATTACGTTTTATAATTTCGATCAATGGTCTAGGAGATATGACCCAGTAAGGTGACGTACTAATGATATACTTTTTTTTTAGTATTTTGTCTTTAATTTTATCTACATGTATATGAATGTCTCAATAAATTGGTGCTAATGTAATAAAATAAAAATAAGTAAAAATGAAAATGAAGAAAGGAATGAATACACCTAGTGGTATGTAAACCATGATGGCAATATAGAAATTCTAGTACTGAAACTGAAAATGAAACGAAAATTAAAAATTGGTTCCTTGACTTGTCTGATAAACTAGATCATACTACACTGGGTAAAGATTATACTTCTTGGCCAAAGAAGCAGGCATATGGTTTAAGCAGTTCAATCTTTGAATCTATAATTTATTATAGAATAAGTCGGATAGATGTGTCCAATTTTTAAATGAAGAATGTTCTTTCATAGCACTCATTTCAAATGAAAGGGTGATGTGCACCATGTGTAACATAGATAAAATCATAAATATGTAACCATCATTGATATTTCATATACAATATAGGTACATATAGCAACATTAAAATAAGTGATGATGTAAGATCCATATGTAACCTGCAACCCATGTTGATATAAAATCATGGAAACTAAGGATGTAAAATGAGAAGGGAGGGGAAAATGATATGCCTAATGGTACCCCATAAGGGGGACAAGTGATGTTCCCAAATTTCACCACATTCCCCAATGTGGATAAAATAAAATAATAAGTTTAAACACTATAGTAACCATAAAGTGACCAGGTATGGAGGATAGTAGGAAGAAGCTTGCTTTGATATAATAAATATAGAATCATTAGGCACATGGGTGCATCATGCCCATAGTGGAAAGATACATGTGATAATGTAAATTAGGAGAAAGAGATATGTGATATGCCCCAATGTAATTGAAAAGAAGGACAAGTAATATTCCCCAATGTAAAAACATTATCCTAGGAGGGATAGATATAGTAACGAAGCACACGATACTAGTATGCTATAATAGATTGATGGTAGAGACTATGGAAATGTCAGAAAAAATCATAGTATACCACAAATAATAGCATGCATGATATGGATCATGGCATCAAGCATATGGCATCACTAGTATATGCAATGTAATAATGCAATAATAACATAGGTTAAATGTAACCATCTTGTAAGTAATGTGACTAGCAAGTAATCAATCACATATACACAATACAACATAACAACTAGAGGATCTCTTATGGATAACACAATACAAGACTCAACAAACAACAAACATAATAAAACACTAGCTTTCACATGCAAGTGTCATGTCACTCACTTTATTACTTTATTAATTTTTTGGAATACATTTTTACCTATATTTTGCATTAGTCACATGGAATAATTTTTTAAACTTCCTTATTAGCACCCATGTTTAATCCTGGTGTCACATAAATTTCACACCCCCTATTCCTTTCATAATCTATGTATAAGGTACATAATAACTTGCATATTAATTCAAATGAGTATTCATTATGGCCAAGAGGATGAACTTCTTTTTTAGTTCTACCAATATGCCTATTGGAGTACAACATCTACCATATTGCTATAAAAATTTGGGGAAAACACATCCTGTATCTATATTTTGTAAGGCTCTTAGAAGTTTCCATTGATAATTTTGAGGGCCAACATTAGTTTTAGCTCAGGTATAAGTACCACTAAGGGTAACTTCATACCCCATGAATTTTATCAGTGGAGCAAATCAAAGCATAAACAAATTGGTGCCTTAATAATTTAGAAATTTAAACTAGACCATATAAAACATTGATAACCTAACATCTGCAAACTTTGTGATTCCACACCTTAATGCAACCTCATGGTTTCTCACAACCATGCAAAAAAATGGGGGCTTGTAATAGGGTTTAGATGGCTAGTGTGAATTAACTATCCCTCTAATAGCCAAACCCCTTAGATTGGAATAAAGATATAAATAAACATAAATAATATTACAAAAATAACTTCCACTTAGGCACTAAAAGTACTCCAAAATATAATGTTAGTGAAAACTATGTTAATCCACCTATTGAAACCTGGGTCTTAGGGTTAAGCATCACCTGCCAAATTTAAACTTATAAAAATCATACATAAAATAGCATGGCATTCTTACCTAATTACAAAACTATCTAAACTATTCAAATAGAACTTATTTAGAGAAAGAATTTGTCATATATATATATATATATATATATATATATATATATATATATATATATATATATATATATATATATATATATATATATTGCATTGTTCTTTCTTAAGAAGACCCTTTTTAGGCCCAAGTGTTTTGCGATAAGTTTTTCTAGCCTCAAGCACCTCATTGAAACTTGCTTTCAACACCAAGTGTCCATTGTTAGTACCTTTGAGACCTCATTTTTAGATCTCATGTATCCCACTTGTACCCAATTAGACACCTAGTTTTTAATTATTTGTGTTCTCTTGTGTGTTCAATAGGAAATCATTGTCCTTAAATCCTTGGCCCCCAAATCCAATTTTTTACCTATAGATACTTAAAAATGGCGTGCATTTATTAGTTTAAAAAAAATTATTATTAAAAGGTACATGTGTACTTGACACTTATTAGTCTAAATTATGATTTTATTGACACATTTTTATTTAATTTCTATCATATATGTAATGTTTCACCCCTTCATTCTTTATATTCCCTATTTCTCTCTCTCTTCCCCTTCCTCTCTCATGTTTTTGGTGGTCCCCTAGAACTATACATTTTATATTTTGGGGGGGACTATGTTTTGTACATTCGTATGGGGACACCCAAGTCATGTGGTCTTCTCTTGTTTGTGTTTTTTCTCATTTTATGTTTGCTTGTGTACCAATAGGGTCCTAGTTGAAATTAAAGATGTTTATAAACACACAGTACATTAGTGTATTTGGTAGGATGAAGAAAATGAGGAAATCAATACAAACACATAAGAATTTAAAGAATTGTGAAGAGCATCAAACATTTATTGTTCACTTCATTATAAAATAGATAAAGCATTTATAGAGCATTCATTAGCATTGAAGGTCATTATAGTGACACTTGTATTACACTAACTACGTGGTTTAATTTCATTATACTTAGTATGTTATGACTGATATTGTATAGCATTGAAGGGACTAACAAGACACAAGACACATTGATAATGAGTGAGTAGATAGTAAAAATTAGTGAGGAGTCAATCATTGGACACATAATCTAACATGTTACGTGGAAAGCTCGTAGGTGGTGCTCTGGGTCACCCTTACCATCATACAAGGTAATCTTAGGTGCCATGAATCTGGATAGCAAAGGAGTTATTGTTATGATATGTGCCAAAGGTGTATGTAAAAGAACATGAGAATCCAAGGTGTGTGAATATGAAAGAGTGTTAGGCACAACTTTGCTAGGTGTAGATGCATATACATGATGAACACTAGCATATTCTAAAGACTTTGTACATGTAATTTAATTTTCCAATAATGTGAAATTTTTTACTTGATAACTAATTTTGATTTTGTAATTATAATATTAGCTTGCTCATACTGATAATTTGATCCCTTAGAGTCTCACAAGTACAAACCTTGGTTGCTTTTGATTGAAGATGTAGGAACACACCCTGTAGGGAAGAGGTGGAGGCATGGATAGGCTGAGTATGGGAATTAGTAATAATAGTATAGGTTGCATCATCTCATGGAGGAGTGATAGCATGGACCTAGTTAGAGGGAAAGTAGATATTACCCTAATGGAGATGAGGAAGAGAAGGAGATTCTTTCATGTGCATAGGATATGACATTGAAACTTGAAACCTGGTTGTTAGCTTATGTACTAGATCCTCTTTGTATATAAGGACTTATTTCCTAGTTGAATTCTCCATAAGAGAACAATAACAAGATAGAGATATAATGAAATATTACATACATTTAACTGATATAAGACATCATTTATATGTGTGTTTATGTCATCTTTGAATTCATTCCAAATGAAAGGAAACAAGCATACAAAAGAAGCTTAAAAACTTTGTATTAAAAAGTGATAAACTTTATTTGTCATTATTATCATGATTATATAAAATACAAATAAAAAAATATAGGGATCTTAAATCCAAGTGTGGGTCTTATAAGGTTGGAAACATAAACCCTAGGGTTATCTAGGGTTAGGGTTTATGCAATGTTCAAATTAAGTTGGGTTCACCAAATGTTTTAAACTTTTAGGACTTAGATGTATGTAAATCCTATGTTTTTAAAGGGATAAATATAGTAAATCAAGGTATAAAAATGCAATAAATATAGCCACTGATCTATAATATAATTGGATTAATTTGACCTTTCTAAAACTGGCAATAAATAATGTAAATAAGAACTCAGTTGGAAAATGGCTAAAATGAAAGATTTGAAGGCTAAAAACTGAGATAGAGGCTAGTTTGAGTGTCACAAATAAGATCCAGGTATCAAAATCATTCCTAGATAGTAGCACCTTAATTGGGTAGTAGTGATATGTGGTGTTAGTGTCCCTATTTTTGTGGTAGTGACCTTTGTGCAGAGCTATTTCAAGCTTTTGGGTGCACCTGCATTTGGGTCTATCAAGCATGTTCTCATGTGCACAGGCTTTGGATCTCTATATATGACCTATTTTGAGTGATTTTATGTGTAAACTCTAATATTATATGTTGCTATGGAATCTAATTGATACAAGCAATAAAGTGTGTTATTAGTGGGGTAGGCTGGACATCCTCAACACCCCATTGTGATGAGATTTTCCTATATACCAATACTCTGAAGGGGGATCAATCCTAATATATATCTCCCCACCTAAGTGCTAGTTTAAGTACAAATAAAGCTAGTATGAATGTTGACTTGAGTTATTTTAATGTTCTTGAGACTAGAAACATGAGTAATCTAAGCCTAAGAACATTGTAGATGGTTGTATGCATAAGTAGGGTATAATAGGGATTGATAACCTTAATTATGCACAACTTGTTCTGAGCTTGTATGTGTAATTTACATCTAATTTCCATCTAATGGCTAGAGGGATATATATATATATATATATATATATATATATATATATATATATATATATATATATATATATATATATATATATATATATATATATATCCCTCTAGCCATTAGATGGAAATTAGATGTAAATTACACATACAAGCTCAGAACAAGTTGTGCATAATTAAGGTTATCAATCCCTATTATACCATATATATATATATATATATATATATATATATATATATATATATATATATATATATATATATATATATATATATATATATATATATAATGGTGCTTGTGCAGGTCCTAAAAGAGGTCTAGGATGACCCTCAGAGGTCTTAGATTTAAAAATATATCTATTGGTAGAAAAAGGAGGGAAAGGATAGTAACACCAAAATTGGGACATTAATGCCATATGGCACTACTGTCCCTATTATGGTGCTAATGTCCAAATGGTAGAACCTAAGGCACAAAGGGCCAGGATATCAAGATGAGGGTCTGAGATTACTTTAAGGATGTCTCAGGACACATGTGGCCCACACGAAGGTTGGATAAGTGTGAAAATAGGCCCTAAGATAGATCTAGGGCTAAGTGAGGGATGTCTTAAGACACATGTGGCCCACACAGAGGTTGGATAAGTGTGAAAATAGGCCCTAAGATAGATCTAGGGCTAAGCTAGGGATAGGTGGTCTCAAGTAGCACTCAAAAATCACTTTAGGTGATTACACGTGTCATCATATCTCTATGTGTGTAGACATATTCTTTCACTTGTGCCTCCACATATTCTTACACCTATCAAAACCTTGTAAATATCTTCTTTGTATCTTTTACATTCAAGCAAAGAGCATTCGTGGTGTTTTTTAATCACTTTACATGATCCTTGAACACCTATTTCAACTCCTTGAGCCTCTTTGTCTAGAGTTATTCTTCAATATGTTGTTTTTGAATTGGAGTTGTGTGCAAAAAATATTTAATTTACATACTTAAATTTTATAAGGGTAATTTCCAAATAAATCTCACCCCCATAGATAATGGTCACTCCACTTCCACCATTTTTTCCAACTTATGAACTTCATCTTCATATTTCTCTAGAATCTCCATTTCATTCTATAATTCTACCCTTAGGTCTTCCAAATTTGTATTATACAACATGTCTCACTTCATCATTTCTATGGTTATTTTCATTAATGTTAACCCAATAACTTTTGTCATCATTTTTATGGGATTAACAACCTTCACACTTCTTTCTTCCTCTTTATTGGGTTCCCAACCTTGTCCCTTTGTTTTCATAATTTTATTCACTGGGACCTCAAACTTTGACTCTATAATATGATTGTAAAAAATATTCTTAAGATTCCCCAATGCATCCTTGGTCACATTTCCATGTCTGGTCATCCCCATAAACACCCATGAGGATGTCACTTCAATTATAGCACTTCCAACCCTTTTGGAATGCCTTTCTCAAACTTATAGTACCTATTTTGACTATTGTTTCTCTCCTTGCACAATATTTACTTCATTATACATTTCTCTTTTCATATCTCCCCTTGTATTTCTTTGTGGTTTGTCTTTTTGTTCCCTATCTTGAGCCTCATTCACTAGCTCAATTCTCATTCCATCTACAATTTTTTGGGTGATTGCTTCCCAAAGTGATGTCATCCACTTATTTCTATATCCATTCCTTATGTGTTCATGGGTTATGCACACCCTCCCTTATACATAAGTTTTTACATATGCACCACACCTTATTTCAAAAACATTTTAAGCCACTTGATGCATGCCCATCATCTCTTAAGTCTAAATTTCACATGAGCTTCTTGAAATTTGTACAGTTATAGATAATTAATCCCATTCCTTTCATTTATTTTTCCATCCCCTATACTCATTATTCACCAAGTCCTATTTTTAATATTCCCACTTACGCAACATCTTATCGTGTCATATGTTTCCAATAGCATTTATATGGTTTAAAATTTATTCAATTTCATTCCACTTCCATCATAGATGCTTTGTATTCCACCCTACTTTCAAATGGAATTATACCTCCATTATTACACACTTGTCCAAACAAACCCTCATAGAGTTGCTTAGACATATGGCATAAGAATATTGAGAGATTGCTCACTCAACTTTCCTGATTGGATTTATAGGATCGAATAAGCTTATTAACATAAAGTAAAGAAACACGTTAATCAAAATAAACTAGGAAACAAAAAAAATTCATTATAATTTTCCTTTGGAAAAAATGCCTAATTTATGGATTCCCCTTATGCATCATTTGAAAAATAGTTGGAGACTATTCCCAATAATTTTCCTTTGGAATAACTCTTTGGGGTGGCATATTGTTTTTTCTATCTCTTGTGCATTGATCAGGTTAACATTACTAGGCGACCTCTTATCAATGTGTGTCTTAATATTTACATCAATTGTGCACTTCCACCTCCATAGTGAGGTTTATTTCATAATCTCTTTCTTAAAAAAATGTATTTATTTTGATTTCTACTTTATGTCTTAATGCCCAATACCTTTGGTGTTGGTGTGTTATCCTTCTTTCTGCACGTTCTCTTTAGGTTTGTTATCCACTTTCCTTGGTACCTTAAATTATGGATTGAATGCTCATGATTTTAAAGTTGGTTTTAATGCATCATTCTTCACTTTATTTTTCTTGTGTGTATCATCCTTTACCTCAACCACATTATATATTTTTGGTTGTTTGACTTCTTCCTTCATTTTTGAGGTTTCTCCATCAAATATCTAGTAATACATGGGACCCACATTTTCACCATCTTTGGTCCATTATTTTTCTCATTATTCATTTTGTGACTTCTTATCAATCTAAAAGTCACTAAATATGAACCCTTATTGTCCACCTTTGCATATTTTTGTCATGTGATCTTAAAAGTGTCCCTAACTGAACAAGCACAAGCTTAGTTTGTAATTATTAGATCCCCCTTGTTCACTTATCCATCTCCAAGATTCATTCTTCCATGGAATCCCCATCTGCTTTATCTATGTAGTATCATTGAAGATAGTATGCTCTTCCTCCTTTGAGTATAGTCCTTCCAAATAAGTCATTTCATGTTCAATGTCTAGGGGAATCAAAACTCTGTATCCATCATTTGAAAACCTTATATAACATTAATTGAAGTGTATATCAACTTGGTTGTCATAACACCATGGCCTTATAAATTTTTTTGATGATTATCCTCTTCATCCATTTCTATTACTTTAAATCCCACTAAGAAAGACACTCCCAAGGTTTTTGAATTTGCCTTATGCAAGACCCCTATTAGAATTTTTTTCTTATTTTCCATCAACAAAATATTGGTTGATGGCCACAATTATGGTTTGTCCATATGATGTCATGCCTCTTTTACAATATGCTCACATACATACTCATATCAGTCAATATATTATTCATTTCCTAATCATTGAACTTGGCATCAATGATTCATTCCTTATCATACAACGTATTCTTTATCAAGCACATTCCCCATGGCCTTTTTTCAACAAGTTTTGGTTAGTCCCCCATACTTTGTTGAAACCATGACTTCAACAAAGGCATTATCCATTTTGTCTTCAACAATGAAATAAGTTTTATGATCTCCATGATTCCATCTTGAGAGAGATATTTTTAGGCTTTCATTAACTTTTTCCCTCATTTCATGTGTGATTTACAATTCACTCCACAGAGTTCAGATTATTTATTGTGATTTCATCAAGATGTATTTTTGTGCATGCACACCTGGATAGAAATTATTCCCAATATATTATTTATGTTGCATGTTCTCCCTCTAAATGAGTAGGCTATCCATTCCATCACCTCTTGTCTCCATCCCACACCTAGTAATTATGTTCACCTTGTGAACTCTACCATCTCATGCATTCATATGTTTTTGTATCGATGTCCTTTCCTAGCTTATAATCTAAATGATTCTTTTAGCCTTATATTCTTGATACTTGTATATAATATTTTGACAAAACTTGGTGTAATCCATTGTCTTGTGATCACCTCTACAATGTCCACAAGTCATGTAATTTTTACAATATCTTTTGTATGGCCCTCACCACACTTAAAATAAGTTATGGGACCACATCCTCTACCTATACCTCCTCTTATATTCCCAAAATTTCTTCCACCTATATTTTTGGATGAATTATTATTGTTTTTATTTCTTAATAAAGCCATATTTTCATCTGATCCATTCATTCCCCCTCATCCTAATTTATAGTTAGTATAATTCTACCATGTGTAGCACCTCTTTAAGTGACAAAAATTGGGTTTACTGTTGGAACACTAACTCTATCCAATAGATTGTATGCATCAAAACCTCCTGTCAATGATATAACACTTATGATTCCACTTAGATGCATAACTTTTATGCCTACCTACACACTCATTTTATCTACTTGACTTTGAAACACAATTTCATCCATATATATGTCCTCAGTACCTTGCAGATAAAATCTATTCACTTCAAAAACTCCTTGATCAACTTCTTCCTCAAAAACTAACTATGCATAGGTTTTAGTGTCTAGTGAATTAGAGTTAGAGTTATCTTCACCATTTATGCTTCTCACAACATCATCCACATTAGCTTGTTATATCCATCCATCTTCCTCCCATAGATCTTACTCACTCAGGAAATTATCCATACATAAGTCCCAAGACTCACATGAGTGTCTTTCTCCCTTGACATTACCATTTACTTGATTAGGCCCTCTATTTATTCTAGGATCTTTCACATCCATTGCATTTTATCTAATTTCATTATACTTTCACATCCTTCACTCCCTTTCGATAAGAAACTCCATCTTGAAGAAAGTACTTTTCTTCGCCAAACTTTCACAACTTCACTCTACTCTTCCTCAAAATCTACCTAACCCTAAACATATGTATACTTAACTACTCATCCTCATGTCTATAATACCCCAATCAACCATATGCATCTTGATCCAGATAGGGCTATATGAAATAAATGAGCCTCTAGGCTCCCACAAAATATAAAATTTTACCTCCTCCAGACATGAATAAATTGAAACCAATAGTTATAATTAGATATTGAACTCACCTACCCATCATAATTACAAAACTCTTGTCCACTCTTCATCCAATTCAAGCATACTTATTACCAAAATTTTGACTTCAATCTACCACATAGGTTGTTAACCACATGAGAAGGTGATCTGGTAGCTCAAAAGAAACCTCTTAAATATCACTTTGGATAGTTTCTTACAACCACTTATTAGGTTTCAAACCCTTACTTCCAACATCATTCTTAGAAAATTATAAAGACCGATCCCCAAACCAAACCTCCACACATTCTAATGAAATGTACCCTGCCATCAATAACCATGATTTCCTTACTTCATTCAAATAGGGTCTCGGTAATAGAAGAAAAATATTAGGCTTTTTCTTGATCTCTCATAGCCTTGTGGATGCGAGATCATATACAAAAAATATAAGGACACTTAAACTTGTAACACTAGCATATCACTTAAGCCCAAAGACTTAAGCACACACCCAAGGCATAACAAGAGAGTATTGAGAATGACTTTAAAAAATTATAAAAACAAAATGTGTTCACCATCTTATGCAATCAAGTAAACCCTAAGAACATCACTAAAGCAAACATACACACTACAACCATATACATCATAGGTACATAATCCATCTTCCATTTATATATTCACATCAATATACAATTCATTACAAATCACACTTGTTAAAATGAAAGTCATTAGAGGTTGACCTTCACACACAATCTTGTTATAAACATCATACAATCAAACCCTTCAAATCCTAACTCTAAGCTTCTCTTAATAAATTTGACTCAACATTTTCATAACTTCCAACTTGAAAGAGATTAGCTATATCTCAATGAGAGGCCAAGGACCATATTTTTAGCATTCATGGACCCTTTGAACCCTGCCAATTGTTGTGAACTCAGTGTTTTTTGCTAATTGTATGTACATCTTAGAATTATTCGTTTATTGATCCTTCCATTTATCTTGTGCAATGGCATATTTTATTTCCCTTGTGGCATATACTTATCAAACTCAGATCAATCATGCACAATCTACATTCCCCTTTCCTAGATGTGTGTCATGTGTTAGATCCTCCTTCATTGTGTTTCTTTCCCAAGTATGTTTCTTCATCTCATGTGTTTTTGTTGTAAGTTATGCATTATGCACCATGATTCTTATGCAACCTTATTTTATGCATGAGCATGATCTTTGAAAATGCAATTTATAAAGATATAATACTTTGGTGTATCTCACTCACACATTAATTATTAGATTGTCTTTCATTGTTTTTATTGATTGTAATTTGAGGGTCAATAATCCTCTTTAGGGATCCCTTTTTAAGGCCCGAGATTTATATAATAGACAAGCTAGACATGATTTGTTCTTAACCTCATCATAACTATATTTAGAAGCTTCTTGAAATGTCCCCGACACCTCTCTCATAACACGAATAACCCATTAATTAACAAATTGAGGCTTTCATAGTTCATAATATTAGAGAAATATTTTGAAAAATTTGCATGGATTTTATATTATCATTAACATTTTATATCACATCAAATGATCTATAATCAAGATGTATTAAACATGGATTTATTAATGTGATCCGAAACATTGATAGTAATGAGATATCTACACAATTTTTTTTTTTTTTAAAAAAAATCTAACTAAAAACCTTTTTCCCTCAACTTTAGTACCCCCTCTAGGGCCTTTTAAAATTAGTTATTGGCCCTGAGCACTTCTTGGCAACCACAACGTCAAACACATAAGAATAAATTGAAACATTTGACACAGTAAAAATTTTCCTTACTCATAATATTAAAAAATAAATATACTCTCTTGCTACGATACAAATGTCAAATTAAACATTGACCATTATTATACATCCTCACAAATATGACACTCCACCACCACCGACTATCATTATAAATAATACTTCTCAATATAATTACAACACCATCCTTAACTTTAAATATCCCATTCTAAAACATTCCAAAACCTAGACATACCTTATAAAACTTAACTCCTAACCTTAGGTATTTTACTAACTCCCTAACTTACTCCAAGCATATGGGGGTTGATGGGAGCTGGTGCAAATGTTTCCTTATATTTTTCTTGGGAATTTCGGCCTAAAGCCAAACCAATATCCTACAATTCCACATAGGATTCTTAAATTAAATTGTTTATGTACCGGTTATAAAAGTAGGAGCTGCTCAAATTTTTATCCCTTATATTAAAACCTTTTTAGCGTTCACATGCATCATGGATCTTACTTGGAATCTACTCCCTAAATTTCAATAAAGCCATTAAACTTATATAAACATTTTTCGAACAAAATGGTCTCATAGAATTAGAGAAAATTATATTGTTTTCTTTGGTTTTTTTGGTTCCGAGTGTTTATGTCAAGAGGTGGTAATATTGATGGATGATTTTTTTGGTTAGAGGATAAACATCCCATGTGTGGGATCTTCACCCTATTGGAATTAAGGGTACGAATAATTATTGATGATAAATTGTATTTGTATGTTATAAGATATAAAATTGAATAATTTTTTTTAATATTGGATGAAGTAAAACATAAGAAATTTGTACGTCATTTAAGATTTGAATTCAATTTTATTTTATTTTAAAAATTCTTCAATTTTCAACAGGGAATTGAAAATTGAAGAATTTTTTTAAAATGATGAGATTGAGTTCGTCTTAGAGAAATTTGGTATATTAGATATTTCTTAATAAATAGGTTTTCACTATATTATGATATAAACACCTCATTAATTTTTATTAGAATAAATAATAGTAATTAACTCAATTAATTAATTTTAAATTTAGAGAAAGAAAAAGATATGTAAGATTTAGAATTATCTGATTTTATTTCATGATTTGGTGGTGATTGTTAGAAGATGATAATAAAAATGTGTGCTTAGAAGTGACAGGGACCGAACCCCAAAAAATTGATAATGATTAGAGACCCTTTCTAGACTGTACACTTATGCTTTGGACAATATGGACCACACACCTACACTCTAGATAGTTTGGACCAAACACTTGCACTTCAGACAATTTAGATTGTACATTGTTGTGTTAGATAAAATGTAGATGCACTCAAAATAATATGACAATTGTGTTTGCTTTGTTCTAGGATCCGAAAACGTCACTCAATTTCCTAATCTTTTGTTTGAATCACCTACAAAATAGAATTCTTCTTTTTGCTCTAATTGGACTAAAATATCTAAAAACTTAAAGAAAACAATATATGTTTTGGGGCTTACGTCACACTATAAAATAGTCAAACTATCTAAAATAATTTTCTAACTCCTAAAAACTTAACAATATAAAAAACAACAAACCTCAATGATCAACAACATACAAACCAATGTTTTTAGTATGAAATTACGTCTTTCAATGAATGCTCTAATGGTTATTTGATTTCTTCTATAATGTTTGTAAATGCTCAATAGATTCTTTTGAATAATAAAATAAATTTTCTTAATTATCTTTTTCAATTAAACTACAATGCTTGTGTATTTATAGACAAATTAAATTCAAATTAGGACCTTATTGATGAACAAACTAACATCAAACGATCATAAGAAAAAAAGTGAGACAAAAAAAGTGAGTGGACTCTAGCTAAAAGGGGTCACACAAGTTTTCCAGGATTGTACACTAATGTTCTAGACATTTGCATGCTTTGTAAATGTGTTCAAAATGGTAGTAATTTAGGAGGACAAATAATATGACAACTGAAGAGCACTAAGAGAAGGGTTGAATATTATTTAAATTCTACAAAATAATCCTATATTGCCTAATTTGGACTAATAAAATCCTTTGAATAATAAAATGAATTCTCTATATTATCTTTTTCAATTACAGTACAATGCTTGTGTATTTAGAGACAAATTAAATTCAAATTAGGATCTTATTGATGCACAAACTGACATCAAATGATCATTTAAAAAAAGTGAGACAAAGAAAGTGAGTGCACTCTAGCTAAAAGGGATCACACAAGTCTTCAAGGATTGTACGCTAATGTTCTAGACATTTGCATGCTTTGTAAAGGTGTTCAAAATTGTAGTAATTTAGGAGGACAAATCATATGACAACTAAAGGGCACTACAAGAAGGGTTGAATATTATTTGAGTTCTACAAAATAAGCCTATATTGCCTAATTTGGACTAATAATTGACAAGTACACAAACATCATAAAATCATGTAATTTTTTTTTTTAAAAAACTAAAGCGGGGGTAAAAATTTATTAAGAAACCAAGCAAAAGCCAATTACAAGTTTTTCTCCTGATCCACCAAATGGACCAGCTTTTGATACAAATTCAAAGGAAGGAGATTCTCCTCCGTAATTCTCCAATCTGCCCCATTCTCTGAGGCCCACTTAGCTAAGCAGTCCGCGACCTCATTCCACTCCCGTGGGATGTGTTGAAAAGAAATCTCATTCAAAGAAGAACTAAATTGTTTAATCTGCTGGATAATAACTTGTAAACTCCAATCAGTCTTACCAGAATTGTTGTTATTTAGCAAATTAACAACAACTTGTGAATCCGATTCACAGATGACATTACGATGGTGCTCCCGACAACAGCTTTCAACCGCCTCAAGAATGGCCTCAGCTTCCATCTGGTTATTAGTATAACAGCCTTTGTAAATGGAAAACAAGAATTTAATGTTACCTACACTGTCCCGAGCAATTCCCCCAATACCCGCAGCACCTGGGTTCCCACGAGAAGAACTATCTGTATTAATTTTGATGCAGTCTTTGTCTGGGGGCGTCCAATGCCCAGCTCTGTTGACTGGCCGCGCCAACTGGCTCCTTCCCTTTGGCAGAACAGATTTCTTCCTTCCCACGCCATCACTGGGGACGTCAATTCCCAAGCGTCCAAGCACATCGGCGGCAGCTTGATCCACTTTATCTTCTAGCGCAGACTTGGCAAGGCACGTTTCCTGCAGCACACTAGCAATCTTGCTCCACAGCTGCCTAAAATCCATCTGAGCGCCTCTGAAGATGCGTCTATTCCTCTCCAACCATAAATTCCAGAGTATGAAGGATGGTCCCACCTCCCAAGCCGTCTGTAACATGGAATTTTTAAGAGGAGCATGGCCCATTCGGGCCCAAAATTCGTTAACAGAGGACACATGTCTGCAAGAGGTTCTCCACGCGCTCCACCACAGGTGCCAAACCTGTTGTGAAAATGAACACTGAAAGAACAGATGGGCCACTGTCTCCTCATTGCTAAAACACAGCACACAAATAGACGGTCCCTGAAATCCTCTCCGACAAAGATTATCCCAGGTGAGACATCTATTGTGCGTGAGGAACCAGAGGAAAAAATTACATTTGGGCCACGCCATTCGATTCCACACTTTCGTTCCCCATTGAAACTGGCCAAACTCTCTAGTTTGCTTAAGCAAAGTCTTGTAGCCAGCAGCTACAGAGTACTTACCAGTTGAGTCCCCACTCCAGGCCAATTCATCACATCCTTGCAACGCTCCACACCTTCTAGACTTCAGGATAAGGGCTAAATCATCTCTCTCCTCCGGCAAGCCTCCAGGCAGCCAATCCGAGGAATGTTTCCACCTGAAACCAATGGTCGTTCCTATGTTATACGGTTCTTTGTAGTGCCTCACCTCATTCCACCCTGCGAAATGAAAGGAGTTCGCCAGAGTATGGAGATGCGGATGGGACTGTAAAAGTGGGGGTATCCCATCCCATGAGTCCATCCAGAATAGAGCCTCAGATCCGCTGCGGCACATCCAGAACAATCCTTGCTTTACCAGTTGCGCACCACGCTTGAGGGTCTCCCATATCATAGACCCTCTCCCCACAAGAGGAAATCTGGCAATATCATGAATATTAATGTCTGGAAAGTATTTGGCTGTCAGGATACGGGCCCACAAGGCCGAATGATTAGTGCACCACCTCCAATAAAGCTTGGCAGCAAGGGCAATGCTAGCCACACTAGCCGAGCGTAATCCCAGACCACCTTACTGCTTAGGTCTACACACCATGTCCCAGTTGACGAGACTCCATTTATAAGAATGCAGATTACCATTCCACAAAAATTTCCTGGACAGAGCATCATATTCTTCAAGAAAGTAGGCAGGGGCACACTGAACCATGCTCCTATATATTGGTAAAGCCTGAATAACCGATTGTAACAAAATCACCCTACCTGCTGTAGATAACCATCTATAAGTCCAGTGGCTTACCTTCTGTCTCAGCTTGTTCAGAATGTTCTGCCAAAATAGCCTAAGTTGGCGTCCCACAACAATAGGAACGCCGAGATAAATCACTGGGAGGGTTTGTATCTGAAATCGAAGAATTGTAGCTATTCTTGTCTGGATAGACTCAGGAGTGTTGAAAAAGTAAATAGAAGATTTATGCTCATTAATCTGCTATCCTGAAGCCGCCAAATAATTGTCAAGAGTGGTGCGGACAGCCTTAGCTTCTCTGATCCTAGCTTCTCCAACCAAGATAGTGTCATCAACAAATTGAAGGTGGGATAAGGTAGTTATTCTGCCCTCCCACTTCCATCCCTAAATAGCATTCTGAGAGACTCTGTATTTGAGGAACCGTCCAAGCCCTTCCGCCATGAGGATAAACAAGTAAGGAGAGATTGGGTCCCCTTGCCGAAGCCCTCTAGAAGCTTCGAAAAGCTCCGTTGGCGCTCCATTAACAAGAACAGAAAAGGAAGGCGTTGTGATACAGCTTAACATCCACCTAATCCAATCCTGTTTGAACCCAAAAGCTGAAAGAACCTTCTGCAAAAACCTCCAGCTAACCCTATCATAGGCTTTAGCAAGATCAAGCTTGATAAACATAGCCTTCTCATGTGAACCTTTCATGGAATGAATATCTTCTGAGGCTATCACAACTCCATCTATAATTTGCTTACCTGCGACAAAGCCTCCTTGTTCCTCCGAAATAAGATTGGGAAGGAGCCCTTTCAGCCTTTGCGCTATGAGCTTAGTAATCACTTTGTAGACAACATTACAAAGCGCAATGGGTCTATACATATCCAACTTATTTGCCTGCTCCTTCTTTGGGATTAACACCAAGAAGGTAGCATTCAATGCCCATAGCATTTCTTTGTTAGAATAGGACTCCTGTATAACACTTAACAGGTCTTGCTTAATTATATCCCAGAAGTCTTGGAAAAAATCAGCAGGAAATCCATCAGGCCCAGGGGCTTTACCTCTCTTCATACTAAACAAAGCTTCCTCCACTTCAGCCATGCCAATCGGACGCAAAAGATCCTCATTCATTCTATCATCCACCAAGGATGGAATACAGGACAGCACTTCATTTTCTGCCCCTTCATCTAACAAAGTGTTACTGTCAAAAAGATCTGAGAAATACCGGACAGCTTCTCTGCTAATATCATGAGAGGAGGAGAGGTGAGTTCCATCCTGAGTGATAAGAGAAGTAATAAAATTACCATTGCACCTCCCTTGCACAGATTTATGAAAAAAGGCTGTATTCTTATCTCCTTCTTGGAGCCAGTCAATGCGCGCCTTCTGCTTCCAGTAGATCTCCTCCCGAAGTTCCCACTCCGCAAGCAAAGTGGCCGCTCTAACTTCATGGATGCGAAGGTCTTCCGAGAGTCCATTCTCTCTTATCTGCCTGGTTATGCCATCCAACTGGTCTTGTGCAAGCTTCTTCTGACTCTGCAGATTTCCAAAACAAGTCTTGTTCCAAATCTGTAATTTTCTTTTAACAAACTGAAGCTTTTTCAGGAAAGAGTACATGGCAGTACCGTAAGGCGGGCTTCCCTGTCTCCACCATTGACCTATGAGATCGTAAAGAGAAGGATCCCACAACCACATCAACTGGAATTTGAAAGGGGGTTTTTTAGGACCCCCAATCTGGCCTATGGAAAGTTTACTAGGCCAATGGTCCGAGCCCCTCCAATCTAAGATCTCACATGTGAGAGTGAAAGCACTGGATTGCCAGAAAGAAGAGACTAAAAATCTATCAAGACGTTCAGAAATTGCATCATTACCTGTTCTTCGGTTGCTCCAAGTAAAAAGTCCATTGGACGGTTTCACATCAGAGATACGAAGCATTTCCATATGCTGGCGCAGGCACTCAGAAGAGGAGCCTAAACGGTTTAGTCCACCATGCTTCTCTTCCAGGCTAATAACAGCATTAAAGTCCCCAATTAATATCCATGGTAGAAAGGGAAAACATTGCCTGATGTACCGGATATGTGCCCAAAGCTGCTGCTGCCCAATAATGTCAATAGGGGCGTAGACTGAGGTAACCAAGCATAACTCCCCGGTCTCCAAAGAAGATGCCACCATTGACAAGGCCGAGGGAGAAGAGATCCAGTGTTGTGGGAAAATTCTCCTTTGGTCCCATCCCATAGCAAGCCCTCCCGAGCTGCCTTTAGCTCCCACACATTGCCATTGCCCAATCTGCCAAAAATTTGGCATACAAGCAATAAAGGACTCAACTGAAAGTTTCGTCTCCTGGATACAAAAAATGTCCGGAGAGTGATCCCAAACCAAACTGCGAATAGCTTTTTGCCTGGGGTAGCTATTCAAACCCCGTGCATTCCAAGACAACACTATCATTGGGTGGTTTGGGGGAAGTGCTCTTCCATGGTCTTAACCACCCCAGATTCCACCAAAAGATCACCTGTAATTTTGAGTTTATCCTGATCTTTCCTCCTTCCAACCTTAAGAATACCAGAGGATGTGGCTTTTTTGAATTGTTTCTGACTTAGCCCAAGGGCCAAAACAGAATTTTTGTCTTTTTTCCAAGCATCGCCCTCCTTCACCAAATCGGCCCATTTGACTTCTTTCTCCTTAATCTCAGTCACATTCATCAGTTGTCCTTCTTCTAGACCTAGAGGTTCAGCTGGGAGTGTTTGATCCATCCTATCTTGGTCTTCCATGGGTTCTGGACAATGCTGATGCTGCCCTGAAGCTTCCCCAAGAGCCTGAAATGGAAAACCCTCTTCCACAACCATATTATCAAGGGCCTAGAATTTGTTAAAACCCTGCTCCAAATGCCTTTCAACAGCGCCTCTCCTAGGTCCGCGGCCCCTAGCCCGCTTTCTGACTGGAGTAAACTCCTCCACTCCACTATTAAAGGGATCAGCAGAGTCCTGTGCCACATTTCCAACAGCAGGATTTTTACCTTTACTCATGCTGTCCTGTAGGGCTTTGGTTTTTTGACTCTGAGCCACGCTCCCAGGTAACTTATCAGCAGATACTGAAGAAGGCTTTGAGCTCTCTGACATTGGTCCTTTATCTTTGGCAGCCAGAGGGCATTGTCTATGGAGGTGCCCGTAAACATGATAGATTCTGCACCTGAAAGGAATGGACTCATAGTCAATCTGCTGAATCCATGTCAGGGAACCCAGGCAAATCTCCAGGGAATCAGGAAGAGGTTTTGATAAATCCATGTCCACACACACCCGAGCATATGTAATGACTTTCTTGTCTAGAGATTGATGGGCTATTGCTGTTGGGGTTCCCAGCAAAGCCACTATTTGTTTGAGAATGTCTTCCCGCCAGAATTCCAACGGCAGCCGAGGTAGCCTCACCCAAACCGGGACACATGCTGGGATTTCCTCAGCCGTGTTGAAACCCACATGCCAAGGTTTTAAAAAGAGGCCCACCCGTTCATAGAAATAAGGCCCTCCTTCGAAAATCCAATTACGATCCGCTATAGAGGAAAAACTCACCAGAAAGTAATTGTTTGCTGCCAACATAATGTCGAAATCTCCATCAACTGCCCAAGAGCGCCTGATCCACGCTTCCAAGGCTGGCTGGGGGATTCTAATTCCCAAAAACTTGCAAATTAAAGTATGTGAGGAGAGATATTCAATATCCTCCTGAATTGTTTCCTGTGGAATAATTAAAACTGGTCTGTCTTGCCTTCTGAGCAAACAACCATTCACCTTATTCAATTTTACCTTTTCCCCAGAGTAGAAAGCTGTCTTGACTTCATCCCTTCCTCCCACACCCACTCCAGCCAAACTGGGTACTGTTGGCGGGTGGCCTATCGCCTGGTCTCCTCCGTGCCCTTCCCCGTGCCCTTCCTTGCGCACAGCCATCGTCCGGCTTCCTCGTTTAAATAAAATAAATTAGATTAAGTAAAAAGATATATATTCATAAAATCATGTAATTTAACTGTTAATAAATACCTAGTAATTTTTTTTAGATATCTACATTATTTCCCACTTGGATGTGTATATGCGCACATAAATATTAAATTAAAGGAAAATAAGTGGATAAATTTATGGTGCCTAGAGTTTCATAACATAATCTACGGTACTTGGGAACCTGAAAAATATTCTTTCTTTTTCTTCACACTCATGGGCGAGTGCCAAAAAATAATAACCAACTAAAATTTGAAAAATTAAAAAATAATATACTTGATTGTGGTGAAAAATAACATAGAGTCAGACACCTTATCAAATTTGGGCCTTCACACATGTTTAAATTCTTGGATGGAAATTTAAGTACAATTCTTAGTGTTAAAAACAATAATAAAACTAAATTATATCTTGAGTACATCCCTTTATAGCAATAGATAAAGTGATGTAGATAGGAATGAGGGGGTCAAATGAATGACTTCCTTACTTCACAACCATGTCTTACACTTTCTCTCAAGGATGCACATAGAGATAGAATAAATCAAAATAAAAATCAAATCACTCTCTTTATTGCAGAATCATACAGTGCTCTCTCTCTCTCTCTCTCTCTCTCTCTCTCTCTCTCTCTCTCTCATCTCTCTCTCTCTCTCTCTCTCTCTCTCTCTCTCTCTCTCTCTCTCTCTCTCTCTCTCTCTCTCTCTCTCTCTCTCTCCTCTCTCTCTCTCTCTCTCATACACGCATGCATGTACACACATACACACACGCACATGCACACACACCCCAATCCCACTACTATGTATGAAGAAGACATTTCACTCAGTCTTATGGATAAGTTTTAACAAATATATGTCACACTTGTAGGCTCTTCTCTCTCTCTCTCTCTCTCTCTCTCTCTCTCTCTCTCTCTCTCTCTCTCTCTCTCTCTCTCTCTCTCTCTCTCTCTCTGAGCTAACCCTAATTTTTATTTGATCTTCTCTCATGAAATTGGAACTCTCTTTTATTAAACAACTTTCTCTCTAACTAACTCCCAACTTTTATTCTAAAACTGATCCAAATCTCATCTACTTGATAGTAACATCCTGCAAGCCTCTTCGAGCTCTCTCTATCTTGGAAAATGGTCCACACATCATGTTTTTCATTTCTGGATAGTTACTTTACCCATGCTTCCACCACAAAAAAATTTACTAGTTACTACATATTTTTGATTGGTTAATACAGACCAACATTTTCAAAACTGCCACCTGTATTAAGTGAAAACCACCAACATTCTAAAAAGGGGTCAATTGACCTCTAGGATATGATTGAAATTATCCCTTCATTATTTTTCTGACATGTTGAATTCTTGACCAATGTTCTATGTGATATTTTTAATCTTATTCCACAAGTGAAACATTATTGACATGGCTGATAAATTGTATAAACACAAACATATGTGCACAAGCATGCACTAGAACCCAATCCCATGTTTTTGATTGATGAAATTTTGTTCTTGAACCCAGATTCACTTGGATCAATCACCCATGGTAAATGAAATTATCCATGAGTTCCTGATCATGAACCCTTTGTGAGATCTTCAAAGGTTCTTATGTACTTCGTAACCTTAGATGCACTCATCCAAGTTATGTCATTAACCATTCTATTATTCCATTTAATCAAATACCCATTACCATCACTACATCTTGTCTTATTGTTAATTTAGGTATTCACTATATCATTTGAAAAATATCTACAACTAATTGGAGAAAGAGAGAGAGGAAGGTCAAACATACACAAAAAATAATACAAACCATGATATTTACTCATTCATAACTTCTATCAAAGTTAATTGAAGTACCAACATGTTGTAAAAAGAAATGTGCCATCATCATTTGGAAGTTATTGTGGGATTTTGGGATGAGACAAAGTAAACAAATGTAGGGGATAAATAATAGAAAATCATTAGAAAATGAAAAAAGATAAGAATGGAGAAATATTTTCAAGTGAAATGAAAACTCAATAATTGAAAATAAATATGAAATGTAAACAAAGAAAATAGTGCAAAACAAGGTTAAAATTAAGCTAGTGAAACAAAACCCAATGATGAAATCAAGTGAAAAGGGGATTCTAGAGAAATAGTGAAATTTGAAGTAAAGGCATAAATATCAATATAAGAGAGATAATAAATTGAAGTAGAACCTATAATTAAAAAGGATGAAAGTAAAAAAGACCCCAAATGCATGAACTAAAATAGAATAATCTTAATTAGATAAATAAGAAAGTGTAGAATATAAAGAAGCATTAAGTAAAAAAGAAAAGAAAAATAAAGATTCTTCAATTACAAGCATAAAAAATTATAAATAAAAAATAATACCATAATAATCAAGTGAGTCATAATAACTAGTAGAAGATATATAAGTTGAATCATGAGTACCATCAAGAGCCGAGTTAGTGTGTTGACGCACCCATGAATGAAGGAATGATAAAACATTGTCATTGGCATCTTGCTCATTAGCTATTACTTGAGATTCCATTCATATTATCTTGAATTATTCTAAGATCCTTTATAATCTATTATGTTTTTTTATAGGCAATAAGTTGTCATAATAAAACTCTTGTTGGGATAGATTTATGTGCTTAAACCTTGTGTTTTATTGCCTTAAGTACATGATCAAAACTGAGGAGTCAATTTGGGGGGAAACACACTAACTATTGGGAATTAATATGTTATAATAAAGCCAAATTATTCTATACTAAATTGATATGGATTTATAAGAGTAATAACTAAGGCTTTGTTGTAATATAATAAGAGAGTTTCTAAAAAATGAAGCAATATTTTTGGAAGAGATATCATCTATCCACTCTAAATTAAGTAGGGTAAACCCTCATTTTATAGATTAAAAAATTAATAGTAGTAAACTTATTTAAAGATAACTAAAACTAACAACATCCACTCAACATGCATTAGAATTTGAACAAGAGTTTTATTTAAATATAAACAGAAAAATAATATATTTTCAACATACACATGTATGTAAATAAGATAAATCCTAAGAATAAGAGATGTGCTAGGATAAATATTGCTAATAATAGCCAGTTGGGTTAGTCCACCCTGCTAAGCTAATATTTTTGGATATTCTTTGATTTTCTAATATAATACCTTTTAAAAAATCTTTAATTTCAAAGAACACATTCACTTGGATAAATCTCAGTGTTGAGGTTCTTGGGGCTTCGAAAAATATTCTAAAGGCATTCAAAACTCCTTTAGGTTGTGTTGAAATTTCTTATAAAATTATAATTGCTAAACTATTACTCTTATGTAGTGGTCCTGAGTCATTATTTGGATCTTTCATCCCCCCTTGAGAATTAATGAGCCCCATTTCATCCAACTATTTAACCAAATGTGGACTCTTTTATTGAATATGACTCCTAATTAACCACTTTCCTTAGTGAGCAAATTTTCCTATATTGATCACTTGACATAGGAAAATTTCATGATTCTTGTTATCTTTTACCATTGTATATTTGACATTATAAATAATGAATGGTGTTGAATTGTTAAGATTTGATTACCTAACTTGTAATTTTTCACTAATATGTGAAGTATCAAAGAGAGATGTAAAATATGGTTGGAGTAGTTCCACATTGAACACTAGATGCAACCCAATATAGGGTGGAAAATTTAGCTAAAAATCAGTAACATCTACTTGTTTTATGATTATGTAAGGCCCATATCAAGGTCTTAGTTTCCTATTTGGACCATTAAATTATTATTTCTATAAATTTAGCCATACCTTATCACCAACCTAGAATTGGAGAGGGATTCAATGTTAATCATGGTGTTTTGTATACATCTATATGGTTTTTTATAGGATTCATGTACCTACTTTTGGATTTTCTAGACATGCTAAATAAATTTGGTGGGATTTTTAGATTCTTTCTATGCATTGGAAGATACTTATTCCAATATAATAGGTAATGCCACATCAATGGGGGCTAGTGGCTGAAACCCAAGACAAACCTTAAAATGTTTATATCCTTTAGATACATGGAGGGATCAATTATAATTATGCTAGATGTATTATAAATTATCATCCCATGGTGGATGTTTTGAGTTATACACCCAAATTAGATGCACCATCATGAGATTAACAACTTCTATTTTTCCATGTGTTTATGGATGAAAAGAGGTAAACTTAGTTAGCTTGGAGTCCATCATGGACCATATGTAGACTAGAAAGTGCTAAAAACTTATTGTACATATCTACCATAATAGTTTGTGGCAAGCAATACTAGACTCACATATGCTCAAATGAGAGTCTTTTAGTGTCTTCAAATTTTATCCCCTTTATACAAGGTATCAATGTTGTCATCTTGGAAAAGATGTTAACCCCAATAAATTCCTAGACATGAGCATGCCTAATCATTAAAAGCCTTGACATGAAACCAATTGATGCTAACTCCCAAAGTCGATAAAGAATTGGTAAAGGTGTGTATAGCCATTTTTTTTGTTGGTTTTTATATTACATAGATTGTGCATGATTGAATATACCTACCTACTTAATGATGATCCAATAGAAATATTTATTTAAACATTTCCACTATCTTTTCTACCCCTTAATATCCTAAAACTTGATTCCAAATCATCTCATGTTTTTCTACTATACGAACACACAAGTGCCCCAGGTGACATAATAGACCTTCCTATAGATGGTTGTCTATAATTTGTTATCCCATATTTAGTGCTTGATAAATGGTGGAAAACTTAGGATTGTGACCATTAAACATAGACCATTTGTAAGTCTTGCGACCATATGAACCCCAAACCGATGCTAGTGTTTAAATCAAAAGGTAGCTTAATCATTATACAACTTGATTAGAGCTAATTTTTTATGCCTAATATTAAGGTGAAATTATTGCAAGTAGGTCGACTATTTTTTATGGTGATCATTATATGACTTTCCTTGGGTCTGCATGAACTATATAGGCTTATGATATGTGTGGTTGATGGTCTCCATTTCAAAAATATAATTTTTATATTGCTTGCATGCATAGACAATGGCATAATTTTATTTGTCATATGTAGGAAACTTATGTACTGTATCTGACAATTTTTCACTATGGTAGGAAATTGGATGGCTGTGTTAGGTGAGAACTCCAACGAGTGCATATTTTAAAACATATGTTATAATCTCAAAAGGTTATTATATAACTGGTAAGAAAATGATTAGTGTTAAGCAAAGTAACCCTTTCAACTCAAAAACTCATTATTGTGATGTGTCCCACTCAAATTTGTCCTTTCTTCCCCTTTTGGTGGATTAGTTCAGGGATCATATGAGATGAGAGAATCCAAGTATAAACTGGTAGTAAAAATTATATAGCTCATGTAAGCTTCTAAGTTCCGTAAGTGCTTTTGGTGTTAGCCATTCTATGATGATTTTAATATTCTTTAGGTTGACGTGTACATTATCATTGTATATGATGTATCCTAGATACTATACAATGTGCAAAGTAAAACATACTTATCCCTATTGGAATATAATTTGTGACTATGTAAGGTGTCCATAATTTGTTAAACTTATTTCAAATTCTCTTCCCATGTCTTTCTTAAAATAAGGATGTCATCCAAGTAAAAAACTATAAAGGAATCAATGAATGGTCACAAGAGATCACTCATCATGCACATAATGTTACAGATGCATTGCTTAAGCTGAAGGGCATGATTAATCATTCAAATAGACCTTCCTTAGACTTAAAATTTGTCTTCCAAACATTATAAGACTTAATGGGCACTTGATTATACCCTGACTTCATATCCATATTTGTGAATAAAGTTTCTCCCTTTAATTGGTCTAGGAGATCATCAATGCATGGGCTATGACATATTTTATTGAAAGAGATCTTGTTAAGGAACTTGTAGTCAATATAGTGTTTCCATGTCCCATCCTTTTTTTGTGTTAACATGATTGGGCTTCCACAAGGTGATATGTTAGGACAAATATGGTATTTTTGGATTAGCTCTTAGAGTAGTTGCTAAAACTCTTCATTTTCCAACACTAAGCACTTAGACCATTTAATAATGGTGTCCAAGGAATGAATTCGATATTTGTTAATTGGTAGTTTAGGGGCACACTAGTTGGTGTGGTGAAGTCATCTTTGTAATATGTTAAGATTAGCTCCATGTATTATTGTATATTTTGATTCTATATGGAGGCTTGTATGGTTGCAATGATCTTTTGAGTGTTGTCTAACCTAATAAATATTATCACAAACTTCCTAGTATGACCAATCACACACCTAAATTTATTTTCACTAATCAAGCCCATTTTTTCTTAGGAGAAACTTTAGGGATCCTATAAGATTTCTTTCCTAATGTGATAATATTTCACTGTAGTTCTTGAGCTAAGATATTCCATTTGATTTTCATGTATGGAAACCTGAGAAAAACATCACAAACCTACAACATCACCAAATCACACAATAACTCCTCTTTGAATGGGTTGATTGCATTTGGAATAAGACATTATTGATTGACATGAATATCTCTACCTTGGTTTAACCATCTGGTGGAGCACGACTGTGGATGAGGTGTTGTTTTTAGCCTCATCCTTAATATAAGTTTTGCATCAATATGATTTTTTTCAACACCCCTTTATTCAATAAAGTGGACATAGTTCATTTTCACCCACATCTGTGAATGAAAAAGGCATTCTTCTTGCACAGATGATGATGTTGTAACTAGTGTTGTACTAACAATGGAATATGGGTTAGAATTCGTAATTTTATTACCTATTTTAGTAGATGAAGGAATTGATCATCCTCATTAAATGCTTTTATCAAATCAAGTTCATGTGCCTTTATAAAAAATTATCCCTTTGGAAGGTCATTTGTTTGTGTTGTGATTTGTGCTCCTATGGTTCTCACACCATTTTCTAGTCTCCTTCTATAGGGATTTATATGTGGGATTTGTAGTTGGAAATCTGGAGTTTTGCATCTATTGTGGTCCCTCTCTAGTTTTTTGCCTACTTCCATTCTTAGACTTAGCTCTCTCATTTTATTGTGACTTTTAACCTACTAGAAATTTCCATTTTTGTTTTATTTTTTCCTCAATATTTTGTACATATTGATGGCTCTCTCCCATCATTTCAATAGTTATGAATCCAATCTCTATCTGGATATATCAATGCAAACTAATTTTATATTTTAGTACTTCATGCATTTCAAAATTCTTTAGGTTGAATTATATTCATAGATAGTGGAAGGTATTTGTCTAGGCTAGTAAAAAAATATCAAGAATATAGTCAATTGAAAAAATTATGATAGCCTAACCATGTTTGATGGGACATGTAGGATCTAAATTGCTCTAATACCACTGATCTAGATTTAGGATCAAACTTGGGGACAACACAACAAAAGCTATTAGGATATAGTGTGTTACAATAAATCCAAACTCTTTTATATTGAATTGAAATACAATTTTAAGAGTAATAAACAAAGGTTTATTAAAAGATAATAAGAGAGTTTATATAAATAAAATCAATATTTGTGGAAGAGATATTACATATCCACTCTGAATTAAAATAGGGTAAACCTTGTCTTATAACTAAAATAAAACTAATAACAACAAACTAATTTAAAGATAAATAAATCTAAAAACATCTGCTCACCATGCATGGGCATGAAAATATGATTCTTATTTAAAGATAAACATAACTAATAATATATACTCAACATGCACATGCATGTGAATAGGATAACTCCTAAGAATAAGATATCTAATAGAAAAAGAATAGCTAATAATAACCAATTAGGTGGGACACTTTACCGAGTTAACAATTCTGAGTATTCTCTAATTTTCTATCAAAATACCTTTCCACAAGTCTCATATTTTTAGAAACACGTTCAATGATTTAATTCTTGGTGGTGAGGACTTCAAATATCTTTAAAATGTTGATAAGGCCTATGAAACTACCATTAATGTTATGTTGAAATTTCTTTTTAAAAAATCAAAACTAAACTGTTACTTTTATGTAGTTGTTTTCAATCATTATCAGGATCAATACAATTTTTGGTTTTTCCTTAGGCATTTCCTTATGTAAAACCTCTTATTAATTTTTTTTATAGAAATTTGACATCCATTTTAATTGTAATAATTTGGACTTCATGTATAAACCTCAAATACTGATGCAAAGTGAAAGGAATTGCCTTCATTTTGTGTATCTAAGGTTGACCAAACAAAGCATCATAAGATAAATTTTTAGTTGCCATATGAAAAAATATTTGAATTGTCAAAAGACCTAATCAAATGGGTAGGATAATAAAACCATGAGGCTCTATAACTATACTAACATATCCCATATATAATAATTTTTGGAGTATATGTTAAATTTATACTATAGATTCCAAGACTATGAATGATTTCCTTAGTGTCTATATTAAGAGTGGAACCAATATCAACCATGACTCCATATTTTTATTGACCAGTTTTTATAATGAAATATCCTATGAGTAAAGGTCCATTTTATGTCTTATCACTTGAAATCTAACTATCATCAAACACAATATGAGTAAGTCTTTTCATTTTCATAATTGAACCAACCACACCAATAAAACCATCGAGTGATGACCATTGGTAACCTTTATTTCTTCTCTTTGATTGTGTCTATCTATCATATGTATATTTCCCTTGTCACGTGTTTGATTTTTATGATTTGAAAGAGGGTTGGTAAACAATTGTGAATGTTGATTTAGTGGAGCCACCGATTCATTCAAATTATTGTTTATTCCCTCTACTTGAATTTGATTGTTGTTAATGAGATATTCTATATTATATTTCAAATTAATTTATCTATTAAAATAATGACCTGAGATTATATGATAATAATAATATGTATTTGAATCATAATTCTTAGGCAATGGTCTTGAATGATCAAATTTTCTCACTAGAGGTAAAGTAATCATGTTACACTCAAATAACTTCTTCAAAACATTCTATGGACTTTCGTTAAGCTTATTGAATTTCATACACTCCATTTATTGAGGTAATACAATCCTTTTATATGGTTTTTATATAGCATTGACAAAATTATTATCCTCATTCTTAGGTTAAAATCCATTTTCATTAACTTTATCTTTACATTTTGTCTTATTAGAAAACTGGCACCATTAGAAATTTGAGAATTTTATCCATACTAAAGCACAATTGTATCTACAAGCATGACCTCAAAGTATTTAAAAACATGAAAATTTTGATAAAAAGAGTGATAAGTGTTGGTGACTACTTTTTATTTAAAACTTCAAAGCAGACTATTGACAAATATACTTTGAAGCTCACTAGCTAGTGGTTGATATGTCATTAGTAACAATAGTCTTAAATTAATGCACATATTCACTAGTGGTCTTATTTTCCTCCTATTTGATTTAAGATAATTTTTTAAATGTGGATTTCATGCCAATATTAATATTAAAATGGTTAAATAACTCAACAACTAGGGTTGTAAAATAATGTACAGATCTACATGGTAAAGTATAGAACTAACTAAGTGCATATTTTAAGTTCCTTGGGAATAACTTAGTTAATAACTTATCATCATAAGTAAATATTAGAGAAGAGGCACATAGGGATATAATATGATGATAAGGATCTCATTTTCCATTGAACAATTCAAATTTTGGAACTATAAATAAATATTAGAAAGGTACTTCATAAGATAAGGGGTTTAAAAGAATATCATTTGAAATCACCTTGCTAGTTATATTTCTAGATCCTTGAGAAAGAGGTTTGATTTGATTTTAATGTTTGTGCTCTTAGGTATAAAGCTTGATATATCTATTTAAATTGTAATATATGACATTATAGCATAAATTTGAATATAAATCATAATTGACTAAAATGGAAATTAAAATTGACAAGTGCCATATGCTAAAATTAGTAAGTACAACCAATAATAAGATACTTAACTTTTATAGTTTCTAGTTGATTGTAATTAATGTCTGATAGTGGAAATTATAATAAAGTAAAGTTGTGATAGATCAGATCCAAAGGTATAATCTATGAATATTACTGGACATGTCCTCATTCTTTAGAAAATAACACAGGTTGACCGTGTCTATTAACTACAAACTTTACCATTTTGACTATGACTATTATACCACCTTTAACTGTGTCTATTGAGAGGGCTAAGATATTATGATATTATAAATGTCATGCATAATTTAATATTTTCCTTATCTTTGCCTTTGAAACCCTAGGATTACTTTTGAGTGTTTGAAAATTTCAAAAAAAGAGAATGGGAGTGTAATGGGATACGCTTCCCCAAATCACCCCTTGATGATTGAATGCTACATATGCATCTAGATACTTTAAGGAGGGAATCAAGCCACACATAGTTCTCCCACATAGAGTGATTGTGCAATTTTGCTCTTTGATTATATGTATGTAACTATAAATTTGACTTTAATACTTGATAATGTTAGTTCTTGACTTGATTTGAGGTGATTTAAACTTGATTTGAGACTGCTCTTAGTGATTGGTACTAAATTTGAGAATGATAGGAATAATTGATCGATGTGTAGTAGTGTAAAATATGGATGCCAAATAGAAATTAGTTCCCTTTGAAATGAGATTTTAATTTGCTTATATGGTGAAACATTTGAAAAAATTCCTAAGTTGGCCTTATGGAACATGCAAGAAGACCCAAATGAGTATTTCAAATTTGAAACTAGTTTTTAAATGGCATGTGGATGAGTTCACTCATAGTGGACTTGTCTGCCTAGTGTGGAATTATCCTGGAGAATTAGGGACAACTATCCTAAAATGGAAAGCAGTCTAAGAGTGATAAAGAGAGGTTTAATCATTGACTTGGAAGTTTTATATAATAGTGATGGAAAATTGAGGGTTTTATCCCACATATAGAAAAAATGTCCTTGAGAAATGGATAAATAAGAGTCATGTAAGTCCTATGGTTTAGGATGTGTCAAGAGTTAGCATTTTCAAGTATACGTAACCAGATTTAAGTATCTAAAATAATACCATCATTCAACTTATAAAACTCAAAACTTTTTAAAAAATTATTATTTTACTCTAAAATAACCCCAGATACTTTAGGAATGTTTAAAATATTATTTTATATTTTTCCCAAGATTTTTCTATGAGTGTGTTAGCATGCTCCTAGTTTCTTATTTTAGGTCCTTTGACCCCTTATCCTTCTTTCATATTTTGTAATTTTGGGTACTTTAACCCCTTCTCCCAATTTATTCATATTTTATGCTCTATTTTATCATCTTTCTTACCATTTGTGTGTTGGCTTACATGTTAATAGGGTCTTGATTTGAATTTGATAAGTCTATCCATACGCAGGTGCATTAGTGCATATAGATAAGAATTGAAGGAGATAAATAGCGAAAAGAGTTTAATAAGAGGATAAGAGTGATAAGGAAAATAAAATTTCAAGGATTCGCTCATATTTATATTTCATGTATTCATATTGCATCATTTCTTTGATCATGTAGCGAACTAACATATAAGGATTTAGGGTGTGCATCACCATAATTTCTTGATGAACTACATTAAGTGTTATTTTTTAGCTTGGTCATGAATAAGGATATGACTAAGGTAATCCCCTCATAGCATCACCTAATTTTTAAGGTCTTTCAAGGTGATTTGAGATAATTATGATTTCAATAAACGAGAATAATTTCTACATGATTTGCAATAGAGTAAACAAAAAGAGTGATGTTTTTAAAGCACATTAGCATAAGAAGACATTTGTCATAATTGTTTGAGATCTAAAACATTTACCATGATTAATTTATATCTCCAATAGTGTATCATCTCTCTAGGAAAATACGCTCTCATTAGGAGCATCCTTGCCCACTCTTAGTCATCTAGGAGCACCTTAGGGAACTCTTGGTCATTTTTGTAAAGTTACCAATCTCTTATAATTTTTTTAGGATATCTTTGTATCAATTTTACCCTAAATTTTGGTAGGTATGGAGGTTACCTATAGGGTTAAGAATATAAAAATGAATAAGTACAAGGGTGATAAAAAGATCTATAATAGGCCAATTAATTTGTGAAACTCATATAAACAATATTCTAAATTTATAATATTGATATATGTCAAACATATAAAGTAAAACTATTTATTGATATTTCAATAAATTTAAAATAAGAGTACCTAGCTAGTTTATTGTGCACATGTAGATCTATGCTAAAATAGGATGGAAATAGACTATATCAGGATTCTATAATAGTTGTCAAATTATATAACTTTTCCATTCTATAGCCTTGAATGTTTGCATCAAATCCAGATAGTTGCATCAACATTAGTTTATGAGTTGGATGAATGCATCCATTATAGAATAGTGACTAGATCTAGATGCAACCACCTAGAGCCTTCTAGGTTTTCTTTTGCCTTTCTTCTAGTGTGTTAAGATTACATGCATAAGTTGTTGCTCTTTGTTAAATGATAAAACACTAACATCCTCACCCTTGGAGTGACTATGGGAAAATGAGTTTGTGCGCACATAGTTTCAAGCTTCCCTAAGGACCCCTCCATCAATGGGCATTGCCTATACTCTGAATAGGACCTCAAACTTATTTAGTTCTCCCTTACATGCTAGTTTGTGTGTGCATAAAGATGTAATGTGTGATAATCAAGTACATAGAGTGGCCTAACTTGTAACTTGAAAAATATTGCTCATGGACTACTATTTGAATGCTTTAGACTTGTGTAAATATTGATCCTATGTTTATATGGAAATAGGAATGAATATGGTACATTTTCTCACTTGAATTCTTGATTGAGTGCTTTTGGTAAGTTTCTTTATGAGTTTTATGTGATTTTTAGGTATGGAATGAATGAGGGTTGATCTTATATATATACTGATCCATTTTGAAAATATTTTTCACTAAATCACTTAGGTCAAGCATTATAATACATTTCATTTACAAATTGGATGACTTTTGGGCATTGGATACTTAGTTTAAAAATGGACACTAGCATCAACATAGGCGTTTGGCTAGGATGCAAGTGTTTAGGAAGCTAGAAAATAGGTATAGGTCCAAAACTAGTAGGGAAGGATAATTATTAGTTTTATAGAATTTTTCACAATATAGAAGGCATGGTCATCAGAATAATAATGGTCAAACTAAGAGATAAGTAATTTGACATAGAGATAGTGAATGCAAGATTTTAACCATCAAGAATATCTTATAATTAAAGGGTACAATCATAATAGGTATTTATTAAGTACAAAAGAATGAGGTGATATATAATTCATATATAGTGTGTATATTTACCCCCCCCCCCCACTTTAATGTAGAAATGAAATTGTTAATGCACAAACCAATTCAGATTGAATATGCATACATGTACCATTTACCTTACTCCTTGAAGGAGTGATATCATGGACCCAATTAAAGGGATGGTATATATCACCCTCCTTAGGGTTAGGAAATAAATTTTGATTTCTAAAATAAATTATTGATAATGTTGGTGCAACTCTAAGCAATTAAAAGAGACTGAAAGGGTTGAACATAAGAAATATGTTAAACACAAAACTATATTATATTATTCATACAATCTAATTATTACAACATTTAGGTGTTACATATATATAGGAAAACCATTCCTATATTTATGGAGATTATCTCTCAATTAAATTCTCACCCAAATCCCTTATATTATGCACACTACTAAATATGATATATTATTATAAAAATATATCTAAATAATATTATATTCAAACCTATATTCATAATATTATTTATAAAAATATTACTTCCGAATATAACTACCAAACAACCTCTACATAAAAATGAATTATTACTCACATAATTATTCATATTACGGTGTACAAATTACTATGAGGACTAACTATTTCATAACATTCCCCCCTTATTCCTTACATGGCAATTTGTGTTTCATAGGACTTAATGAAAGTAATGAACACATCAAATTCTTATCTACCATTCACTATCAATAACACATCAATCAAATCAGTGTGGGAACTTCAAATAGGAACATCTACCATCAACCATTTATTGAGGGAACACATCAACCTAGCAGTGTGGGAACCATGACATGAACACTATCTATTCAACTTTCACTCCTACCTCCAAGAAATGGCTTGAACATAACTATATGCCACCACATATTCTTAGGTCTACATTTTTATGATGCAATATTACTACACATAACCACTGTTATGCGAAGGAATGCATCCCACATTTACTTTATGTGATCCTAACGAATGTGTTACTAGGGGTCATCTCCATAAAGAATTAAGGTAGTCATAGGATCTCTATAGTAGCTACTCTCCTAACTATTACCACATTATTTTTTCTTCTAAACATCTTTTTTATGAAATGCCCTATGTGAGAAAATAGGAAATTCACCTCTTATTTATCACACATACTGAAAATATAAAAAATATATATATGCACCACTATTGTAAGAAGTACCCCTTCATTAGTGGCTAATGAGAGGTGTAGAAAGACTCCATCTTCTAATATCCTCCAACCGCTAATGAGTTACTACTTACTCAGTCGATGATGTGTCATTAAATCTTAGGTACATGTCACTTTAACTAAAAATGGGGTACCCCCAACAATACTGACACATACAATATTAGGACATTGCGTACAAGTGATAGTGCATCCTTTACAATATTAAAAAAATGACTATATTTAAACTAACACTTTTAAATTTTTGACATAGACAACCAAAAACCTAATGACTTAATATATTTTGACATAAAACAAATTTTAATTCTAAAATACATAATTTTTATAATAACTAAAGCTAAAAACTTTAAAATTATTTTCACCTAAATTATGATATGACTTTTCTTTAGGATAAAAAAGACATGAATTTTTCAAAACTTATTAATATTAAGCTAAATAAAGCTCAAAACTCTAAATCAAATCGCTAAAAACAAATCGACTTAAATAACTATAAACATAACTTGACACCTTTTCAACTTTAACTCTTGAATGAGAAAAAAAAAGACCCAACTATAACAAATAATGAATAGACCTATTGATGGCATGAGTCTCAATGCATGGATTTCTTGAACAAGTCAAACGTCAATCTGGGTATGAGGTGAGTTGAATCGAAGGATGCATGGAACAATACAATAGTTAGAATAGCGATGCTCATCAAACAAAAGGTAACGTACAACCCATAATAGGTACATGAAATTTGGAATATGAGAAGAGAGAAAAGCCAAGCTATATGTATAATTGAGACTGCTATGCTATTTTCACATAGCAAGATCTTGCACAACCAATAATAATTAGTTTTTATTTATTCACCAAATCCACACTCCACACTTCTCTCATTTCAGATCTGCTATGTTGTCTTTAGATATAGAGAAGATGACATAAAATTTAAGATGATGCATGCCACAGAACCTTCTGCATGTTTATTGAGCTATCTAGGTGTACCAGTAGAATATGCATGGCTAGAAAAAAATAATAGATTCATTACATAAATTAGTGCAAATATTTTCAATGTAGAAGCATTTAAAACTATCATCTAGCTAGTAGTTTGGGTTGAGTAGCAGGTATTTTAAAGTCAGATCTATTCTTCATGTACATATTAATGATTTTAGTAGGCACTTGGTGGTTTGATCTTTGATATGCAGTCTTTCATAGAATGACATTGACCTAGACAGTGACTATAATGTATGAACATATGAATGCAAATTTATTCAACTAATACAACTCAACCATGGATATCAATAGTTGAATGAGTATCAGTGATCTCAACCTTTACAAAATATATCCAATAAATCAAAATTATACATGGAAGGGAATAATAATAAACTGTGCTCACAAGAGAGTCTTGGTGCATTATACACACAGAATGATAAAAGACTAAAAATTAAATACACTAGTCTTTGTTGAATTATCTTAATTATCCACAAAGTACTATCATCCTCAGGGGTGAAGGATTGAAAGACTACCCCTTAAAAAATATCACTGGTATATTTCAAGATCTACCCGCTCTGATACCAAATGATAACATTGGTGTATATCTGAGCAATTAAAAGAGAATGAAAGTGTTGAATAGAGAAAATATTTTAAACCCAAAACTATATTATATTATTCATACATTCTAATTATTAAAACATTCAGGTGTTGGATATATATAGGAAAAACATTCTTATATTTATGGAGATTATCTCTCCATTAAATTATCACCTAAATCCTTCATATTATGCACACTACTAAATTGATTTAATTTTGTAACAATATATATAAACAATATTATATTCAAACCTATATTCTTAATATTATTTATAACAATATTATTATTGAATATAACTACCAAACAACATATACATAATAATGAATTATTACTCACATAATTATTCATATTATGGTGTACAAATTACAGTGAGGAATAGCTATTGCCTAGCAATTGTAACAATTGAGAGATCAAAAAAATTAGAGAAAAACCCTAGAGCACACTAGGAGTTACATGGAAATACATAGACATCAGGTTCACCAAATATTAAACCCTAAATTTTGTAGGTATGGAGGTTACCTATGGGGTTAAGAATATATAAATGAATAAGCACAAATGTGATAAATAGATCAATAACAGGTCAATTAATTTACAAAACTCAAATAAACAATATTATGAATTTATAATACTGAGATATGCTAAAAATAGAAAGTATAGCTATTGATTGATATGGCAATGATTTGAATATAAGAGTACTTAGTTTAATTTTGACATGTAGATCTAGGCTAAAATAAGATGGAAGTGGATTGGATTAGGATTCTAGAATAGTCATCATATTTTAGAATTTTGTATCTTATTGCCTCAGACACATCAGAACTAGATGATTGTGTCAACATTGATGTTTGAGTTATAAGTAGGTATCGAGTATAGAATAGTGATTGGATAAATATTTTACCACCTAGAGAATTTTATTTTTTCTATCAACTTTCTTCTGGTGTGTTCAGATTGTGCACATAGGTTGTCTCTCTTTGTCAAATGATCAAACATTAGCTTCCACACACTTGAAGTGATTGTGAGAAAAATGGGTTAGTAGGCACACGGTGTCAAGTTTATCCAAGTACCTCTTTATCAATAATCACTACCTATATAACCAATACTATAAATAGGGCCTCAAACTCATGTAGTTCTCTCCTATGTGTTGACTTGTCTGTGCATAAGGATGCAATGTGTGATAAGAAAGTACATAGAGTGACCTAGCTTATAACTTAGAAAATATGGCTTATGGGATGCTCTTTGAGTGATTTATACCTATGTAAATATTGATATTATGATTGATATGGAAATAGAGATGAATACGGAGGGTTTGTTCACTTGAATATTTGATTGAGTAGTTTTGGTAAGTTATCTTGTGAGTTGTATTTGATTTTTAGGTCTAAAATGAATGAGGGTTGATCTTGTACATATACCAATCCCTTTTGAAAATATCTCACACTAAATCACTTATGTTAACCATTATAATATGTTTCATTTACAAACTAGATGACTTTCGGTCACTGAACACTTAGTTAAAAAATGGACACTAGTGTTGATGTAAGTGTATGGTTAGGACATAAGTCTCTAGGAAGCTATAAAATAGGTACAAGTCCAAAACTAGCAAGGAAGGATAATTATTAGGTTTATAGTATTTTGCATAGTATAGAAGGCTTGGCCATCAACATCCATATTATAGGTTTATAGTATGTTTCATCTTCATGATTTAGACTCTTAGACTTGATCAAATACTCCTTAAGCTGTTGTGTTCATAGCCTTTTTGTGTGCATGTGAAAGATCTCCTTGGGTTTCAAAATGACTCTACCCTCTTCATCTAATTCAAGTAACCTAATCTAGGTAGAAAATATCTATCTGATGACATTATTTAGGTAAGAACATGAAATATAAGATGTATTCAAGTGGATTGGGGTAGCTTCAACTTACTTGCCACACTACCAATTTTTTGTAGGATTTGATAAGGTCCATAATACTTAGGAGAAAGTTTGTTATCCTTTTTTTATTGCTTAAAATACATATTATTATATTTATGTAAGCACCAAAAGACTCAATCACAAATATCAAAATGTCTCTCACTACTATGTTAATCATCTTATTGCTTCATTCTATTTTGTGCCATGGCTAAATTCTCTAGCTAGTACCTCTTATTGGTGTTGAATGTGTTGCTCGATAGATGAAACCTTGGGTTACACCTTCAAATATGAAGTGATGTATGGGGTATGATATCCATAAAGTTCCAAAAAGGGATACATTTTAGAAGAGTTATGGAAGGAAGTGTTGTACCACCATTCTTCTAGCAACAACTAATGGACCCAATGTTCTTGTTTATCTAATGCAAAATAATGGAGATACCCTTCTAGGCATTTATTGAAAACTTATATTTCCCATCATATTGAGGATGATAAGATGATATATGAGCTAATTTAGTACCCAAACATGTAAATAAATCAGTCCATAAGTTATTGGTGAATATAGGACCACAATTACTTACAATTATTTTGAGAGTACCATGCAACTTATGAATTGTATTGAGAAAAGCAATAATTATTGTACTGGATATAAATGGTTGTGATAAGGAACAAAAATGATAATTCTTTTGAGCCTATCCACTACTACCATGATGACATTTTTACCTTCATACCTCAATAACCTTGTAATTAAATCCATGGAAACCTCCTCCCACTATTGACTAAGAATGGATAATGGCTACATAAGACCTGGTGTCTTAATTGTTTCTCTTTTATTTTGTTGACAAACCATGCATTCTACCACAAATTTATGTATATCCCCTTTGACTCATTCCCATAATAAATCTTGATTTATATGATGATATGTATTCAAAATCCTAAGTGCCCCCCTATTGAAGATGTATGAAGCTCCTGAATGATCTTGTGTTTGAGGATAAAACCCTTACGCAGGTACAATCTATCTTTATACCATAATGTGTTCCCTTTACAAAAAATGTGTCAAAAACACCTAAAACATGCTAAATATTATGAATTAGGACCTATGTATCCATGTCATTTTCCCATAATTTTGCTTCTTCTAACCAATCTACTTGTCAAATGGTCATTGTGCATAACAATGCCTCAATTGATTAATCCCACTTGGAAAGTGCATCTACTAAAACATTCTCTTTTATTTTCATATATAATATTTAATATTAATATCCCAACATTTTAGTCAAACATTTTTTTTTCTCTTTTGATAAAAATCACTATTCTTAAAAAATTTCTAGACTATCATGATCAATCTTTACCTGAAAGTGTCTACCCATCAAATAAGGTCTCCATTACTTGACGACATGAAGAATAACCATCATATATTTCTCATTGATTGGATTGAGATTGTTTTTTCCCTTGAGTTGATGATTATTGAATGCAATGGGTATTCCTTCTTGCATTAGTACTTTCCCCATTCCATATCCTGATGCATCACATTCAACAACATTTTTTTGTAAAAATCATGGGTCACCAAAATTAGAGTGGTGCACATAGCCTCTTTCAACTTCTCAAATGCCTTAGTAGTTAGTTCAATCCAATGGAAGGAATATTTATTCAATAATTTTGTGAGTGGAGTTGTTATGCTACCATAATTTTTTACAAATATGTAATAGTACCTTGTTAAGCTAAAAATTTCATGAAGGTTCTTGACAATATTTAACACTTACCACTCCATCATAGCTTTGATCTTCTTAGGGTTGATTTTGACTCCATGTGAAATAATATGGGCCCAAGTACTCCACTTCATGGACTCAAAAGGCACATTTGGAATGTTTCACATAAAATTTGATATTGTTTTAGAATTAACAGTATCTGTTTCAAATGCTTAAAATGTTCTTTCTAAGTTTTGTTGTAGATTAGGATGTCATAAAAAAATACCAACACAAAATTTGTTAAAAAAGGGGCTAGAAAAATTATTTGTCAAACTTTGAATTGTAGATGGTATATTTGTGAGACCAAAAGGCATTACCATAAACTCATAAAGGCCTTCATGAGTTCTAAAAGTTGTTTGATGGATATCCTTATCTCTTATCTAAATTTGATAATAACCCGAATGAAGAGCTAGTTTGGTAAAATAAACATTACCATGTAATTCATCTAACAGATCATAAATTACTAGAATAGGAAACTTATCTTTAATGGTGTACTTATTGAGTTATTTATAGTCGAGGCACATCCTCCAAGTGTCATCCTTCTTCTACATCATGACCACTAGGGATGAATATTCACTTTGTCTATGTTGAATAATACTTACCTCCAACATCTCATGTATCATATTTTCAATTTCATTTTTTTGGCATATGGATACCTATATGTTTTGATGTTTAGTGGTGTACTACCTGGAATAAGTTCTTATGGCATGATCATGTTCTCTACTTAGTGGTAGGACTTTTGACATTGTGCCAAAAGTTGTTGGGTGGTCATCAAGAATCATTTGTAAATAAGGATTGGTAGACACATTTTTAATTGAACTTTTATGAAAAAAATTATGCTACAAATCCTTCAACCTACTTTTAATAATCTTCATCATATTATGTGAACTAACCAATTGGGGAGAATTTGCCCTTAATCCATATATTTCAAATGTCCTACCTTCAAAATTAAAGCACATGAGCAATTCCTAGAAATCCATCTCTATTGTGCCTAAGGTCATGAGCCATTGTACTCCTAAAACAATGTTAGCCCCACCCATGGGAATAAAATAGGATAATTAAGCAGGTAGTCACCCATGGTAGTTTTAATACTAAGGAATTTTCCATAGTAGTTGATTGTGACACCATATGTAATCATGAATTGAAATATTGGAGTTGGATAAATAAAATAATTCAAATGAGTAGACAACTTAATGTTAATGAAATTATGTGTACTTCCTGAGTCAATAAACACTTTCACCTTATGTTTCTTAAATAATTCTACCACCTTAATATTTTTAGGATTAATTATACCTAAAATGGAATGACAAGAGATAGTAGGGTAAGAATCTTCAATTTCCTCCTTAGATATTCCATACCCTCACCTGACGCCTCATCATCATCTTCATCTTCATTAGCTCCTTCAACGTATAATAACTTCTTTTCAACACATTTATGTACTTTTCTATAATTTTTGTCATAGCCAAAATGTAACCCTTTGGCATGTTTCTCTTCAATTTACTGAAGGATCAATCTTCTAGGTTTTGTAAATGATAAATTACATTCATAGCCATGAGTGAAATCCCTTCTTTTGACCTAATATTTTTTCTCTACCTAACATGCGAATGATAATACTTTTGAAACAAATGTTGGATTAAACATATGAACCTCATGTTGGATGTTATCCTTGAGCCCCAAAAGAACAGGCTAGTCAAGTTATTCTCATTGATGTCATCCATGTATAAGGATAGATTTTGGAATTATTGAATATAATACTTAACAAAACCCATTTGTCATAACTTTACTAACTGATTGAAATAGTTTTCTAAGACATTCTTGTGATAGTGTATTTATAGCTCTTTAGTAAAAACTAACTAGGTAACAAGAGTTCTCTTCTTTTTATTTTGATCACACACCCACCTATACCAAATGAACTACTCAGGTTCTAGATATAGAGATGTTGTGACCACATTTTATACACATTGGGTCTAATGTAGATCAAATAAATTTTATATTTGATTGATCCAAGTGAGTGGATCCTTACCATCAAACTTATGTACTTCTACTTTTGGTAAAATGTGCTTTGAACCAATATTAAAGTTGTGATTGTTTAGAGTGGGTGAACTCAATTGGAGTAGTGAATGATTATTTTTTGGAATTTGAGTCGTAATACAGGTCAATTGAGCACTCATAATTAACAATTGATCCTTCATATAATCCATTTCCCCCTATAATACATCAAGATCATCTTTCCTCACCATGTTTTATATATCTGACTAAATTTGTTGAACCACCTTAGAAAATGATGGAACTAAAGTTTCAGAATCCATGTCACCCTTATGAGGAGTTTTTGGAGTGTCTTGACCTTTCCTACATCTATGAGTTTTAGGACCAAGTATGCACAAACCCTAGGATGGAGGGTTTTGGTCCCCAAAAAAGTGTACCAATAGATTGTACCATTGTGATCATCTTACCAAGACAAATCTAATGAATACTAATTTACACAATGATGTGAAAAAAAAAATTTAAACAATACTACAGTGGTGGAAAAATTAAATTATTTTTAGATCATAAGTTGTGTTTTTCTATCCTATAGCTCTTCACATTGTTTTAATACCAAATCTTAAAAAAAACATTGTAAAAATTAGCCCAAATTGATTCGTTGATACCACTTGTAATGAAATTACTTGGATATTTTACAATAAGCAATTAAGATATCATAGAATCAAGAGAAAAATAATTAGATCCATAGTAATAATTGATAGAAGATCAAAATACTTGATAATTATGACCAAGTCGCTTTGAGGGGGAAACCTCCACAACAAATTAATAATATTAGAATTCAAAATATGATGATAAAACACTAACCACTACCTCCTATATATAATCTACTTAGCCATGCTTTTTCCATAGGCCGACCATACTAAGAATATAGAGAAATGTAATAAGATAATATGAAATGTATGTAAGCCACAAGTTGGACACTCATAACCCTAGATGCACTATAGGTTAAATGTGTAGCACTAAAAACAAGTAATGGAATAATTAATATAAAAATTGAACAAATTCATATTATTCCTATGACTTAGGTAGATTGAATCTTAGAATGGGTGTCAAAGATCACATGATCATAATAAGGTGTTAAATTAATGGGTGAACTTAAATTTTATAGGTTAGGCCATTCCTAAGTGTCTACAGAGACATGACCTACATTGATAGACAAGTTGGGTGGAAGAGGTGAGTGTAATTTTGTTGTTGAGTGTGTGTTAAAATATGGTTGAACTTAAATTTTACATGTATTTGACCATCAGGTAATTTCAACTTTAAATTTGATGTCTATTTGACTGTTATTGATAGTTTTTCTTCTTGATTGGAAAAGGTGATATAAACATTGTGATACCTTAGGCATTTAGTGGGATTTAAAGCCCTTTTCTTCTTAAAAAATATTTATTTAAGCATGAAGTAGTGGTGTAAAAAAATTGAAGCCATCTATTACATGTTAATAATAAATTTACAAAGAAGATAATAAAGTCATTAATCAGTGTGTCATGTGATAAATCCAAGATAGACACTTCAATAATAACATCTCTCAACATTTTTTAAATTAATATATTTAAAATATATATACTAAATTATAATAATTAATAATGATGGTTTTATTTTAAAGAGTGACCTAAATGAACTATAATAATATTCATCACTCTTTATTACACCAATAAGGCATTACTATAGTGGCATCTAGGGGGTTGAAAAGTTGTAATGGCATGAGTGTGTTCACTTTTAATTCTAAGCTTAAATTTAACGTCCATTTGACTATCACTTCAAAAAAAATCAATTTGGTTGATATTTTGTCACCTTCAAGTCTCACATCTACAATGATACCAATATTAACTCTATGTTGCCACTTCTCTCAAGGTGAACTACTCAAACAATAATGGAGATAGAAACATATCACCCTTAGATGTTATCACTCCCAATATATTTGAAAAAATTCACCCTAAAAATATTTGATAATTAAAAAAGGGCTCCTCCACTCTGATAAGGGATTGTTCGATGACGGCTCTTTGGATGCTCAGGTTACTACCTATAGTAAAAATCTAGTGTCGTTATTCACTAATTTTGTAGTTTCCATGATAAATATGTAAAACATCAGCCCTCTTACTGGTAAAAATAGAGAGGTTATAAATAATTTTGTAAAATTAATTTATTTGTATTGATGTACTGAACTTAGTTAAAGCATGTGGTCTAAGGTGATCACAAAGATCTTAATCTCCCAATAGGACTAATTGTACTACATGCTTGTTATCTTATCTCTAGGTCTAATTGTTCTTATTCTTATGAAAAAATCACAAAAAAATATTTGAATATCATTAAGGAAACTTCATTCATTCATCCACATGATATTCATATCAAATGACAAGGTTTAGATCTTACCAACTAGTTTCTCATGAAAAATGACAAAACTATATTTTAGCCCTATTTTAGGCCTGTAGAAGACACAGTCTCTTATATATAAAATTTTAAAGATTATCAAGGTTTAAAACCACTTAAACCACTTAAAACACCCTATCCAACATCTATATACAAATTTTTATAAGATTTAGATAGTTTGATCAATATTTATAGGAGAAACCTTGAACTAGGGTTTTACATACTATACAAGACCTGAGAACATAGGATTAATGAAATATTTTGCTTTAAGTATGTCCAAGTACTCCTATCACTTTGATTAGTTATTTTAGGTATTTTTTAAGCTCTGTCAAGTGGAATTTAGTCTTGAAATATCATGAATAGATACAATAAATAATGTCTTTCTTGTATTGTGCATAGAAAAATTAGTCTTTGAGACCTCAAACAACTAAAAAAGAAGATAAGATAAAGACAAAGTTTAGAAAGAAATCAAACACTATCATTAACCTATTAAAAATATTGATAAATCATAGACACCATCACCACATTTTTTTATTCATAACTTTCTTGAAACATATACAGACCTGTAGACAGTCTTCTTGATTTTTTTCACATACAACAATCAACCTTCAAGTTGAGCTTCTCCTCTCCTTTTATGCATTCTTAAGCTCCTCTCTTGATGGTTAAAGCCTTTTCAGATTCATAAAATAAGTATCAACTTTTTTATACATCAAAATCCTCTCAACTTACCTAAGACTCTTCTAACATGCTTGATTTAGCCCTTTTTCTACATAGCTTAAGACTTTTCAAGGTAAAAGGCATATTTTTAAACATTTACAACTAACATGATGCCTAATTAACATTTAAAATATGTAAAATGACCCTAAGGATCCATTAAAAAGGATTAGGACCCTTTGAAACATGCTAAAACACACTAAACGAGAAAAAAAACCAATTCAAAAATCTAAATTTCTTGGTTTTAGTGGGAAAGTTTAAAACACCCTTAATTGGCATAAAACCAAAAACTGAAGCCTAGATATGATTTATTATTACTCAAATATGACTTATAAGACCTCATAATACCAAAAACTAATACAATTGATCTATTTACAATGATTCACATGCATTTGACTACCTAGGAACAAAAATATTATACATGAGCTCCTGATCATGAGTTCTTCAACACTACTACCATGTTTTATTATCTTTGAAGGTGTCATCCATGTTGCATCCTCAAGCGGATGGTTCTTCCACTTGACTCTAAGTATTGTAAGTATTATTTGTCTCTTATATTCTTCACTACCTTCTTGTCTAGAATGGCTTCAAGCTGATCTAGTTGTATCTTTGGTAGTTATTATTCCCAAAGGATGATCTGATCATCTTTGTCTTTAGGTGATTTCTTAGAGTTATCTTCTTCTATAAAAGGATACATGTCTACTACATTTAAAAGGGGTGAGATTACAATATCAATTGGAATATTTAATTTATAAGTATTAGTAGAAAATTTTTATTAAGACCTTACTGTAGGCATCTAAGTCCTAACACCATTGTGTTGAAATTGTCAATCTTACTCAAAATTTGTGAAAATGCACAATTTGGGCCAAAAATCACTAAAATGCACTAATGGTTCAAGCTTTTCATTTACAAGTGCTAATTTAGGCTAATATATCCCTAAATGGGGTAATGAATTTTATGTGATTATTAACTTTTCTCAAATCATTTCAAGTCAAAATAATGAAAATGCATTTTATTTCTCTGGATCACTCTTTTCTTCTGATTCAGAAGCACACGATACACGCATGTGTTATTTTATGTTGACAATGTCCTAAATGGGATATTGGTCCATATGAAATTAACAACATCTTCTAATTCCACTCCAATAAAATTATGACCTAGTAATATGGCATTCTAACCAATTTGATTAAGTGTGTGCAACCATTCTAAAGAATTACATAAAATTTGATTAATCTCGCTTAGGAAAATTACTCCAAATTAAGAGTTTAAGTGGAAAATCCATTGAAGTTATTAGATATATATTAGTTGGAAAATTCATTCCTATTATCTGCATCACCAAATGACATCATTTGTGGGGTGGCATCCATAAGCCATAAATGCAACAAATATTAGGTTTAAGGCCTCCCATGCCTCTTTAATATCCCTTCAAAATATTTATGTGGGTATTTATGGATTAATTATACAAAATTGGATTAATTCATGACTGCACATCTTGATCTTAAGATGGATGGTCACGGTTGATCCTAATCAAATTCAAAAATCTATAAATAGGAGGGTCAAGACCACCATTTTTAAGCTTTTTTTGTGTAAACTTATTATGCAGAATTCTCTCCATGAATTTTCTTTGTGTATTGTTCTTATGTTTAATTTGAAATAGGATAACTTCATTGATAGGCATACATTTGATTTCATATCATGAGCTAGTTTTATTGGTGCACAAGAGTTGATGGAGGAGCTTTACCTTACATCATTGATGAAGACTTGAGCACAAAATCAAGGGGAAAATCATGTTTTAAGCCACATTTGGGTGATGATATTCTCTTAGGAAGGTATTTCATATTCTTTCTTTCATTATCTCTTAATTTCTATTTACCAAACCTCATTAAAAGAGTTAGCTTAGCTAGTTATGTTTTTATGCATTTTTCTTGAGTTTTCTTGACTAATGCTTGATCTAAATATCTTTAGATTCCATATTTACATATTGGCATGCCTGGTGGGACAATACATTTCATTCAAGCATAATAAATCCATGCCATATAACCTGTAAGGCAATGGTCAAGCTGAGGCATCAAACAAAACCATTGTATCGATTCTCAATAAGATTGTCAATGATACTGCCTATAATTGACACTTAATTTTTTTTTCTACCCTTTTTACTTATCGAACCAATCATCAAAACCCCATAGGAGCTACTCCATACTCCCTTGTTTATGGAACAAAAGATATTATCCTAATTGAGATCAAGATGCCTTCATCGTGAGTTTATTTCAAGAGTATTGAAGATGATGAAGAATATAGAGACTCAAGGTTGTAAGAACTATAACTTCTTGATGGTAAGAATTTGGCTGCCCTAAAAAAATTACAATCCTATCAGAATAGATTATGAAGAAGATATAACAAGTGCATTCTCCCTTAGGAGTTTGAGATTGGCGATTTGATCTTAAAAGAGAACTAGAAGAACACAAATATTAAACATGAGAAGAAGGGCAAGTTTCAACCCAATTGGGTTAGACCCTATGGTATCACAATAAATTATGGATTTGAGGTATACTAATTAGCTACTCTAAATGGTGAAAAAAAATTAGAGCTCATGAACATTGTGCACCTTAAGAGGTGTTATGCTTGATAGTCTTTTGAACCATTGTCTATAAGATCCCTTACTTGGTGGTAACTTGTGTTGAAGTTATTATATGATACCATTATATCCTAGACCATCCCATGTTAGACTATATTCATTTTGACCTACCCTAGACCATTCTTACAAGAACCACATTCTTTTATTATGTTTGACGGTTGAACCTTTGGACTGTTGGCACTCTGGATCATTTATATTCTAGTTGGACTCATTTTATCCCACCTTTGACCATATTTTTTTGGACTTTATTCATTATAGACCGTTCTATTTAGAAATAGATTCTTTTTATACCATGGGCCTTTGTAACCTAGACATCCTTTATCCCTTGACCAATTATGATCCTGATTATGACTCATAGGCATTATGAACACGTTCAACACTAGTTATACAAAGTTGTTCAACAAGGACATTATTTGGCAACTTATTTTATAGACAAGTGAACATGGATACATCTTCAACTTAGGATCTTTTCCTATTGAATGGTTCTTCAGATTTATCTCATGCTACATATTATTCTATTTTTTTTACTATTATTTTCTAGGCATTGTTGCCTTAACAGGACCCTTGCTCTCATCGATTTACGAGCATGGGCCATTACAACTAGATTTAGCTATTATTGGAACTTCTAATATTGGAGAGCATCTCCTTGATTAGTTGGTTCCCTATTCCGTTGTTTATATCCATGATCGACTGTTGCAACTGGTTTAGCTATCTTTTGAACTCTTACCTATGGACATGCATCTCCTTATCTAGGTAGTTCCTTGGACATTTTATATATATTTCACTTCTATTGCTTAGCCTAAAAACATAAAAACATTATAAAATGATCAATAAAAAGAATAAAAACATTATCTTACTCTTTTGTATATTCTTAATGTCCACGCTTTTGCTATTTTGCAAGTAATTATCTCATGCACTTGTTGTTTTAAAAGACCATTCTCTTTTGAATGCTCTCACCATTTTGCGAGCCCATTTTCCTATTTTCTTCTATAACATCAATCATTTTTTCTTATCATCACTTTTCTTCTATCCCATTTCCTTGAAGAACTACATTCATCCTGAAGTTCATGTTGGACTTCGTATCTATGGAACTATGTAGGTAGTATCCACTTATCTTGTCCATCTGAAGTCAGCTCGGCCACCCCTTTCCTTTTCTTTTTTTTCCTCAATTTTATTTTGTGTTATTTTGATATCACTTGGAGGCAACTTTGTGCCCTTGTTCTTGTTACATTATTGTAGAATGTAATGCTTCTACTATGCATGCCTGAATAATTATTTTCAAACCGCACTAACATTATGACTAACTCTTATTTGTGTGTGTTTATTTGATTTTTTATTGGTGTTTTCTTGTGTTTTCTTGTCTCTTCATTTATTCTTTTCTCTTCCTTTATTTTTTATTATTGGTCTTTTGTGTTCTTATTTTTTCTTGTTCTTTTATTTCAAGTATATCTTGATAGTAAGCATGGAGCTTGATTATCCATATCTTGTTTTCATGTTATTTATTAAGTTGTTCTTTCTTTTCTTTTATACATTCTTGTTCCTGCTTAAATTTTGATTATGTATATCTTAATTTTAAATTAGGTTCATTTATGTATTCTTTTTCTTTGTTTTTGTTTAAATGTCAATAGTTGTAACTCTAGTATCAGTAGTTATTACCATTATCCTTAGTTATAAATATTCACATTTGAACTAGCTTAGCATAATTTAAACACAATGTCATTATAGGTTACTCATACTTATGATGCTTAATTTCATTTTGTTATATCAATCACCTAGTGATTTGGATCCAAGTCTCTAAATAAATGCAACTTTGAAGATTAGCTCTCAAGTGCACCAATGAAACTAGGTACTAATGGCTTATCTCATACTTGACTCTATGCAAAATGTGCATCTCTTAGCATACATTTTGAGTCTAATTGAACAATGGTATATTTTCTTCTATTATTCATTCCTCATTCTATTTTCTATTACTTTTGGATGAACTACATTGGTTGAGGTCCATTTAGAATATGTAGGTAGGCTTGGATACATGACATATCTTGGGTTAGCTCAACCATCTTTATTCTTCTATTCATCTCCTTCATCACTTTGTGTATTCTCATATGCATCATTATTTGTGACTAATTCAGTCATTAGACCATCATATTTACATTTTCATTTGATCATCTTTAATCTATGTATTAGTTTATATCTTTGAGCTTTGCTTGCCAATTTTCCCTGTAGGGGCACAACATTTGAACCAATCATAAATATAAATTAGCCTTATTGGGGCCCAATCAATTATCAGTGATCAAAATCAGCCCTACTGGGGAAAAATTGCTTTATCAACTGATCAAATCTACTCTATAGGGGCACATCATTATTTACTTTCTTTGGAGCAACATAATCTCCTATTTCTTATAATTCCAAGCTGTATAGACTTTTTCCCTCATTCTGGTAATATTTTAGTGTGCAAGTTGTCTCAGGATTGATCATTCCTTAAGCGTGCAACTTACACCTTAGCTTTAGATGTGTTCAAAGTGTTTCACTTATATTTTTGGATTGAATCCTTCCCCTCCCCAGTCCTTGGGGTCCATTATATTCTAATTATATTTTGATCATTGAGGAATCAATGCATGTAAGAATTAACTCATCTGGGTTTAATTTGTCCCATGGGTTAAATTCACTTTCTCTCTCTTTTTGAGAGTCCATCCTTCTCTTTCATCCTAGTATGTCCTCTCGAGGGGGCATCATGGGTCATTTCCTTCTAACTTATTGACAACTCTATTCTTTGAAAAGACATTGCTTCACCTAAATGTCTCACTACACCTTCTCAAATAAGGGTAAAATATAGATATCCAATTCCTAACACCATTGTGTTGAAATTATCAATCTTACTCAAAATTTGTCAAAATGTACAATTTAGGCCAAAAATCACTAAAACACGCTAAATGGTTCGATTTTGTCATTTACAAGTGTTGATTTAGGGTAATGTATCCCTGAATGGGGTAATGCATTTTATGTGATTATTAAATTTTCTCAAATAATTTTCAATCAAAATGATGAAAATGCATTTTGGTGCTCTAGATCACTCTTTTCTTTTAATTTAGAAGCACACAACACGTGCATGTGTTATTTTATGTCGACAATGTCCTAAATAGGATATTGATCCATATATAATTAACTTCTTCTAATTTCACTCCAATCAAATTATGACCCCGTAATATGACATTCTAACCAGTTTGATTAATTGTGTGTAACCAATTTCAAAAGACTTGCATAAAATTTGATTAATCTCACTTAGAAAAATTAATCTAAATTAAGAATTTAAGTGGAAAATCCATGAAATTTATTGAATATCTTTTAGTTGGAAATTTATTCCTATTATCTACATCACCAAATGGCATCATTTGCAGGGTGGCATTTATAAGCCATAAATGCAACAAATGTTAGGTTTAAGAACTCACATGCCTCTTTAATGCCCTTTCCTTCCAAATATTTATGAGGGTATTTATGGATTAATTATACAAAATTGGATTAATTCATGGCCACACATCTTGATCTTAATATGGATGGTCATGGTTGATCCTGATCAAATTCAAAAATCTATAAATAAGAGGGCCAAGACCACCATTTTTAAGCTTCATTTGTGTAAACTTATTATGCAAATTTTTTTTGACAACTTTCTTTGTGTAGTGTTATTATGTTTAATTTTCAATAAGATAGCTTCATTGATAGGGATACATTTGATTTCATATCATGAGCCTAGTTCCATTGGTGCATAAGAGATTATGGAAGAGCTTTGCCTTGCATCATTGATGAAGACTTGAGCACCAAATCAAAGGGAAAATCATGTTTTGAACCACATTTGGGTGATGGGATGCTCTTAGAAGGTATTGTGTATGCTTTATTTAATTATCTCTTAATTATCATTTGTTAAACCCCATCAAAAGAGTTGGCTTAGCTAGTTGTGTTCTTATGCATTTTTCTTGAGTTTTTTTACTAATGCTTTATCTAATTATCTTTGGATTCCATCTCTACACTTACAAAGTCCAATTTTATTCATTTTCACCTTGTTATAATACCTTTAGGGAATATTTATTTCCTAAGGTGAGCAAACACTAAATCACCTACTTCAAAATGAACTTATTTTCTTTTTAAATCAACATTTATGTATACTTACTTGTACTTTTCTCTAGTTATTACTTTACCTACTCATGCAATTCTTTATTAACTGCTATAAAATCCTCTCCTATGCACTTATTTTCTCTTACTTGACCAAGTTTCTCAATTCATAAACTCCCCTTGGATGGATGCCATACACAATCTAAAATGAGCTATAACTTGTTCTTCTATTTTTTAATCATTATATTCAAATTATGCTTAAGCTAGTACCTAATCCCATTATTTGGGATGATCACTTACCAAGCTTATAAGGATGTTTCCAAGGAACTTATTGACCATTTCAATTTAATAATCAATTTGAGGATGGTGAGCTAAACCAAAGCTTAAAGTGGTTCCAAATTTCTTCCGAAGAGTCCTCCAAAAGTGTCCCATAAATTTGGTATCTATGTTTGAAACAATACTCCTAGGAAGACCATGCAATCTCACTATTTCTTTGAAGAACATATTAGTAATATGAGTTGTGTCACTTATATTTATACAAGAAATAAAGTGTCTCATCTTAGAAAACCTATCAACCACTAAAAATATAAAATCATTACCTTTTTGAGTATTTGGCATCTCAAATACAAAGTCCATACTTACTGAATCCCATGGACTACTAGGAATGGGTAATGGCTAATAATTTGCATTTCTCAACAAGCCTCTTCACATTAGATTGAAACCCTAGAAAATAATAATGTGCACTTAATTTAGCAAGTGTCTTATCTTACCCAAAATATCCTACCAAGCTACCATTATGTTTCTCCTTCAATAAATTATCCCTCATGGATTCTTTTGGTATACATAGTTGACTTCCCTTGAATAACATTCCATTTTACAACATGTATTCCATCCATGGACTCATATATTTTCTTGTTGGGTTTTCAAATGATTCATATGCCTCTTTAAAATTAAGATCTTCCTTGTACAACTCTTTCAACATGTCAAATACTAAGATATTCACTTGAGATTCTGGCAAAATTAAATTTATCCTACTTAAGCATATGGAAATTTGTTAGCTTTCCCACTCTTATGCTTGAAAACAAAAGAAAAATTTAATAAAATTTCAATCCACTTTACATGCCTTTGACTTAGTTTACTTTTAATACTAATAAATTACAAGACATGATTATCAGTATAAAGAACAAACTCTTTAGGCATCAAATAATGCCTCCATTTCTTCAAGAATTGAATAATAGCATAAAACTCTTAGTCATATGATGAATACTTATTATTTATCTCATCAAGTTTCTCATTGAAATAGGGAACTAGTTTGCCTTCTTAACTCAAAACAAATCCTATAGCAGTCCCACTAGCATTACACTCTACTTGGAAAAGTTTGCCAAAATCAGGCAAAGCTAGGATGGGCTGCTCTGTAATCTTCTTCTTTGGAATCTGAAAATTTTTATCAGATGCCTCAGTCCATCTAAATAGTTATTTGTTTCCCTAGATTTTTTCCATATTTGGAGCACAAATGCTACTAAATTTATTATAAACTTTCTATAAAAACTATCCAAACCATGAAAACTTCTTACCTCAATTGCATTCCTTCATGTAGGCCATTCCACTGTGGCTTTAACCTTCTCCTTATTCATCTTCAAGACTTATTTAAAAATGACAAATCCTAAGTAAATTCAATATGTTTTCATGAGAGTACACTTCTTAAGGTTGATTAGTAGTTTATATTCTTGTAGCTTACTCAAAATCATTTTAAGATGTTCAAGATGCTCTTACTTTGATTGATTATAAATGAAAATATCATCTAGGTAAACAATAACAAATTTATCTGTGAAAGCTTTGAGTACCTCATTCATAAACATCATGAAAGGGCTTGGAGCATTGGTTAGTCCAAATGGCATTACACATGCCCATCATTTATCTTAAAGGTTATCTTTCATTCATCTCCCTCTCTGATTATGATCTGATGATAGCCACTTTTCAAATTTATCTTGGAGAAGTACCTTACACCACTTAAACAATCTATTAGATCATCAATTCTAGGCTAAGGGAATTTATACCAGATTGTGATATTGTTTATGGCTCTTGAATCAATACACATTATCTAACCTCCATCCTTTTTAGGTGTTAGGGCTATTGGAATAACACAAGAACTCAAACTCTCTCTGACTAACCCCTTTTCCAACACATCTTGCACTTGTTTTTTGAATTACTCATTTTATTTTTGTTAGAGTATGATATTTACCTTAGCTCATGTTCACCTAGGTAATTTATTTTTCCATTTATTTAGTTATTCCCACTTACTTACGTGTGGATATTTCATTTATCTTATTTTAGATATTATGAGATATTGAATATTTATCTTAGATATTATGGAGATATGTTTTAGTTATTTCTATCCTTTAGGGATAGTTATCTATTAGTCATAAATTTGATCTCTTAGCTTGAATGTTTCTAAGAGATCTCTTAGTTTTTATATCCTTTAGGGAAAGCTATCTATTAGTCATAAATTTTTGGTGGTAGTCCTTTTGGCATGGCCCCAAAAATAGATGAGTGGTCCTCAAGAATTATCTATAGATCAGGATGTGTAGATGCCTGTGTGGGTTGAACTTCTATGGAGCATAATCATGTAATAATTCCCTCTACCCCCTTTTTTAGCATCTTGGTCATTTGATGTGAACTAATCAATTGTGGACATTTTGCATGTAATCCACGTAGTTCAATTTTCTTACCTTCAAAATGAAAGCGCATGAAGAGTTCTTGGAAGTTCATCTCAATGGTACCTAAGGTTGTGAGCCATTGGACTCCCAAAATAATGTCTGTGTTACCCATGGAAATAAAAAACATAGGAGAGTCGAGATTGTACCCACCCATAGTAAGCTTAATACTATGGCATTTGCCTGAATAATTAATTGTGCCACCATCTACAATCATGACCTGAAATTCTAGTGCTAGGTAGATGAAACAGTTCAATTGAGTGGCCAACTTATGGTTTATAAAGTTATGTGTGCTCCCTAAATCAATCAACATTGTCATCTTTTGTTTCTTAAGGAAACCCACCACCTTAAGAGTTTGTGGAGTGATAATACTTTCAAGTGCATGACAAGAGATTGTAGATTGGGAATCTTCAGGTACCTCCTCTATATCTTCCTCATCATCATTAGAGGCATCATCTGCTTCTTCATCTTCATTTGGTCCCTCAATGTATAATAACTTATTCTCATCACATCTATGTCCTTTACTCTACTTGTTTTCATGACCGAAACATAATCCTTTTGAACGCTTCTCTTCAATTTGTTGAGGGGTCAATCTAGTAGGTGGAGGAAATGTTGGTGACGATATGCTATGATCTTTGAAGTGAGTGAATGGTTGCTTCTTGTTGGCTATGAATTTTTCCTCAGGTCTACATGCCATGATAATAGAATCATAAATCTTAAGTGTATTAAACATGTGTACCTCATGTTGAATGTGGTCCTTGAGTCTACCCAAAAATAGGTCATTCAAGTTTGCTTCAAAAATTGTCTCCACACGTAAGGACAGGTTCTGAAAGTGATGAATATAATCCTTGACAGAGCTAGTTTGTCACAATTTTTCTAGTTGGCTGAAGTAATTCTCTTTCACACTATTTCCATAGTGTAATTGCAGTTCCTCTGTAAATACTGATCGGGTGACATTGAGAGTAATCTTTTTCTTTTGAGCACACAACCATCGATACCAAATGAATTGATCAGGTTCAAGATACAAGGATGCCATGGTAACCTTCTGTCCACCTAGAATATGATGTAGGTCAAAAAAAATCTCCATTTGGTTGATCCAATTGAGTGGATCTTTTCCATCAAATTTGCGCATATCCACCTTTGGTAATAGGTTCCTCTGTGGCCATGGAGTTAGATTTGAAGTAGACTGGTTAGGAGAACCACCCTGGTGGGGTTGTGTAATAGAGTTAGCTTGATGATTTGACTGATTAATTTTCAAAGCCATCATGATATCTCCCAAACTATCTTGTATGGATTGCATATTAGATTTTATGCCTTGCACCTCACTCTAAATGCCTTGCACACTATAGTCAAGCTAGCTCACTTTGTAATCTATGTCAGTAAACCCTGGTACAAAGGGTCTAGTGCATCCCCCTTCTGACTCCATATCTTCCTTGTTAGGAGTTTTACCTGGAGTTTCATCACCCTTTCCTCGGCCCTGAGTTTGTGGACCTGCCATAAAAGGGTTTTACAATGTCGACCCTTATTGGCACTTTTGACCCAACTTTGACCAAGTGATTTTGGAATTATTTCAACCTCAAATCAAAATATACAAAGAACATACCATATCCAAATTTTTATAATATTTCCAAAAAATGTAAATAACTCATAAAAATTCTTTGAATTGCGCACTATAGAGCAATTTTATGAAAAAACATAAAATAGAGATAACTTTTTTAAAATGGATCCAAATGAGCTGAAATTTTAATGGAATATTAATTTGATTATTTCTCACCTCCAGTAAAAAAATTTAAAATAAATTCACAACCATTTTTTATATGTCTCAAAATTTAAAAATTTAGTGTTTCACCCACAAGATTGCCCAAATCGCAGCTGTGATACCACTTGTAATGAAATTACTTCAAGAATTAAGTATAATATCATAATTATATCCAAATATGACTTAAATATATCCAAATATATGATAATATATAATCCACTTCGAGGGGGAAACCTCCATAAGCTTCAATAAGAGCAGAATTCACAATATGATGATAAATAATTACCCACTACCTCCTATATATAGTCTATCTAGGCCATGGTTACTCCATAGGCCGAGCTACTAATCAAAAGAAAGCATAATAAATGTAATATAACATCAAAGAGGGATAATTAAGCCACAATTTGGCTAATACTATCCTCATACATGTGATAGGTTAGGGGCGTAGCAGTTGATCTCATCATGGATGTTGAACCTTAACCCATTGATGTATCTAGACACCTTTTTATCATCTTCTTCTATATGTCCTACTCTAATGGTTACGTTATATAACTCCTCTGTGTAGTCCTTGATTATCATCTCTTTTTGCCTCAAATTTTGAAGATTCTTAAAGAGATTAATTTGGTAATATTTTGGCATGAATTTTCCTTTCAACTTTTCTACCATTTTGTCCCAACTCTTGATCTTGGGCTTGGCTTTCCTTCTTCTCTCATCTTGAACTCCATCCCACCATAGAGATGCATGACATTTTAATATGGTAATAGAAAAATTTACCTTTTTTTAGCATCTATGCCTTCATACTCAAAATATTTGTCCATGGCATTGATCCAATTAACCAACTCCTCTACATTTAGGCTACCGTCATACATAGGTACTTCTAGTTTAGGTTTGGAACTGACTCCCATAACTACTCTGATCAATCTCTCTTCTATTATTTCTTCTCCTTCTTATTTTTTTCTTCCCTTTCTTATTGAGGCTCTTCCTCCTATATATCACTGATATCTCCCATCTCAATTCCTCTTCTTTATGCAAGTTCTAAGGCCTGTAACCTAGCTTCAATGTTTCTCATTTCCTCAAGAAATACTACCTCTTACTCTTACTACCATATCTACAAGTCTCTATTCTATGGATTGTTCTTAATACCTTGACTGAGGTCTAAAATAACTTTTGGAAATCTAAGAATATGCTCTGATACCACTATGGTGTAAGGTGATCCCAAAGATCTTTATCTCCTAATATGACTGATTATACTACAGGTTGTTATATTGTCTCTAGGTCTAATTATTCTTATTCTTGTAAAAAAATCACAAAATAATATTTTAATATCATTAAATAAACTTTATTAATTCATCTAAATGACATTCATATCAAGTGACAAAGTTTAGAGTTTCTTACCAACTAGTTTCTCATGAAAAATGACAAAATTATATTTTAGCCATGTTTTAGGCTTACAGAATACACAGTCTCTTATATCTACAATTGTAAATAATTTCAAGGTTTCAAACCACTTGAACAACTTAAAACACCCTATCCATCATATTTCTACAAATTTTATAAGATTTGGATGGTTCATTCAAGAGTTATAGGAGTTTTTGTAGAAGAAACCTTGAACAAGGGTTTTATATACTATATGGGACCCAAGAGCATAGAATTAATGAAATATTTTGTTTTACGGATTTTCAAGGAATCATATCACATTGATTATTTTTTTAGGTGTTTTATAAGCTCTATCAAGTGGAATTTAGTCTTGATCTATTGTGAATAGATACAGGAAATAAGTTCTTTCCTGGACTGTACATATAAAATTTGATCTTTGAAACCTCTTAAAACTAAGAAAGAACATAAGCTAAATAATAAGTTTAGGAAGAAATCAAACACTTTCGTTCACCTATTCAAAATCTTAATAACTCATAGACATCACCAAAAATTTTGTTTATTCATATCTTTCTTGAAACATATATAGACCTATAGATAGTCTTCTTGATTTTTCTCACATACAAACATCAACCTTCAAGCTAAGCTTCTCCTCTCATTTTTATGTTTTCTTAGGCTTCTCTCTTGATGGTTATAGCCTTATCAGATTCCTAAACTAAGTATCAACTGGTTTCATGTATCAAAACCCTCTCAACTGACCTAAGACTCTTCTAACATGCTTGATTTAGCCCTTTTTCGATGTAGCTTAAGACTCATCAAGGTAAAATACATAGTTTAAAACATTTAAAATTAAGGTAATGCTTAATTAAAATTAAAATATATAAATTGACCCTAAGGATCCATTAAAAATGACCAAGACCCCATGAAGCATGCTAAAACACACCAAACTGCTCAAAACCAATTCAAAAATTTATATTTCTTGATTTTGGTAGGAAAGTTCAAAACACCCCTAATGGCCTAAAACTAAAAACTAAATCCATAAGATTTGCTATTAATCAAACATGACTTTTAAGACCTCCTACACCACAAACTAACATAATTGAGCTATTTACAATATGCACCTGCATCAACATCCCTTGAGATAACAAGATATTGTTTGCATGATTTTATAAAATGTTTTCACAATTACTCTTGATTGATTGATCATTAATAAATATCTGGCGATGATATTTGTTTCATATCAGATGATATCTCACAATATTTGTTTTATATAGATGAGAGTGGCAATTTTAGGGTAAATGAAAATGAATAATGTATATGAACACTTTCTCAAAGTTAGATTTTATAAATACCTTTATTTTATTTTTTAATACAAATAACAATGTTAAATTTATTTAAACACAAGTTCATACTTTTTAAGTTACTAACTTAACAATGACTATGAGTAGAAGAAATTATTACACTGAGAGGTGTTTTTAAATGGTATTTGGGGGTTGGTGGTGCGATGTAATGTAGTGAATGTGTTTACTATTTATTTTTCTTTGTTGAAAATTTGTCGACTTTATCATATAATATTAACTTTTTATTAAAAATATAATTTTATGAATGAACACTGTTATAAGTTAAAATCCAGCCAACATTGTTATACATTATTAAATTTTATGAGCAAATACTATTAGAAGTTAAGAACTAAAAATGCCTATTTTAAAAAATTTAACCCACCCCCTATTGTCACACATAAATTTTCTCTTCTTTGGCATGTTAAGGTTGTAAAACTAATATACACATCTTAGATAATTCTATGTAAAATACACTGATAGATATTATTCTTGAGGAACCTATATCATATTTAATTTGTGACATTAATACACTAGACGTCTTGAGAATGATATATGTTGATGTATTTTACATAAATTTATCTATGATATGTATACTAATATTTATTTTATAACTATAATCTTATAATTACTACCTTTCTCTTTACTGACTACCCATTTATATGAATATGTGGACAATTGCTTCCATATATATTCACTTTAGGTTTTTTATATAAACATTTGGATGATTACTTCTATATATACACTTTATCTTCTAAAAATTAAAATTTAATTTAAAATCATTTTTAACTATATACAATTGAATTTTATGTCTGGGGCCCATTAAACTCAACTCTATATGGCCCCATTAAACTCTATATGGCTATATATGCGGTGAGGGGAGGGCAGGGGTAATGAAACGATATATCATGCCAAAAAAAAATAGATCATGGAGGGTGAACATAGCGAATACCCCTTTCTATCTAATATAGATCATGGGGGGTGAGTGTAGCAAATACCCCTTTGTATCTAAACTCTAAACTTGATACAACATTTTCTATCTCATGATTCTTTCAATCTTATTGATTTATTTTGGTCAATATTTGATATTGATACACAACATCATCATCATCATTCTTTAATTTAATTTGAATCACATTTTATTTTAAAAATATTTGAACTAAAAATTATTTACAAATTTATATAAAAACCATTAAAATACATCCTATGATAATTCTACTTAATTTTTAATTATTAGAATGCTTCAATAAGACTATTATTAGTAAAAGTAATAATTTTTAAGAGGTTACATAGTATGATAACCAGTTGATATTCATAGCTCAAACTCTCTGGGAGAGAAAAACATTGGCTCAAAACAAACAAGATAAAAATAGAAAGTGCTAGTAAAGCACAACAGGGCAAAGCAACTCAAGAAAAATAAAAACAACTAGAAAGGAACCTAAATGCCTTTTCAAAGAAAGCAAGGTAGGCTTATTTCTAGTGAGATTTTCCATCCCTAAATCAGAGAGCCAAATAATAGTGTAAACATCATATTTTTCATATCTTGATGCTCATTTCTTAGAGTAGACTCAAAAGGCTCTTTTGTGGAAATGAAAACAACTATCACCACAAGATCTTCATTATCTTTTTTGGTATTTATCTACAATTATGATAAATTCATTACCTCTTCACCATCACCTAAAACATAAAAGATTTAGATGCCAACCCATCTTGACATTTTTCCTTCTCATTTGAGGAAAGGTTTAGGGACCTTTTTCCCTTTCTTTCCAGATTCTTGAAATTTCTCTAATTCAGGGCCCTTTTTCTCCTTTCTTTCAAACTTCTTGAGAATACTTTTTTCAATCTTATTTTCAATGATTGCTCTTGTAGGGTAATCCTGAGCTATATATCCATAGGCATGACACACTAAACATCAGAAGGGAAGTCTTTCATTGTCAACAACTTGCTCAAACATGTCTCCTTTCAGATATTTTAACTAAACTCTTTTAAGAAGGGGTTTATTCACTTCCATTTAAACACAAATCTTAGCATAAAAAATATATCTTTTGCTACAAATTTCAGTAGATATGCACATCATTTATCCAAGAGAGTTTTCAATCCAATTAAAAATGGAGTCTACCCATAAATGTACATGAAGGTTAAATAACCTTACCCAAACTGGAGCAACTTTTAGATATTCTTGCATAAAATCAAAAGTGAGGTTTCAACATGTCATAAATAACCCTAATATACCAAAGAACTATGACCCCTATTAGAATACTTGAGCTCGGTCTTCTTCAGAGGTAAAAACTGCAATGAAAAAGCCTCTTAACCCATAATGAATATCCACTTCATTATGGTCAAAGGTAATAATAAATTCTTCCTCAACTGCAATGATGCAACCAAATTTCATCTAAATATTTGTATTCCTTGCATTGTTGGTGTGAGCTCATAGATTTGAAATAATATTAATTTTTTAACAACACCTTGGAATAAATTTATAGAAACCAAAATTACATCACACACACATGCGTAACTCCCTGTGTCGAAACCCCCCTTTAAACCCATTTTAATAATAACAATTAATCTTCTTAACCCATACTTTTAACCCTCACACATAAAATTAATTTAAAATACTTAATTAAGTTAATTAAAAACCCCTATTGCCACCTTACATGGTCACCTCACCCTATGACTAATTTTCCCCTGATGAGTCACCTCAAGACTTGGTCCCCTCATCCGAACTACCTAAGACTTATTCCCAATTTCAAACTAAATTCCTAAACAACTACTTCCTTCCTAACTTCTTATTTTTACCATTTTATAATGGGTGTCAGACTTGGCATGCACAACAACAAAAAATAGGCCAAAATAGTAAGGTTTACCTATTCTAGTGCCATCAACATTGGTCAACCCACGACCGACATCAAAAATATAAGCCAATCCCCAACCTGAAGTTCAGGTCAGTAAAAATTAAGAAAATCAATTCTTACTCTCATTCAGGCTCTCGACATTCTATTTTTTGACATCCAGGCTTACAATCACCCTACATAAGTCAATCATAATCAACAACTGAGCTCTTGAGGACCAACAACACCTACTTGTTCTCTTTGTTCAGGCATTCAGGTTTAGACTCCCTAATAGGGGCCATCAACCTAAAACTTATTATTTAGTGACCACCACAAGTAAGCACATCACTGATAGTATAGGTCATTTAATTTTTTATTATTTTTTTTTTATATCTAATCTGCATTGCTTTCATACTTCTGATCGTACCCCTATGAGGGAGTTATAAATCTTCCTTGCTTGTTTCCCCTAAACCTGACATACCAAACCTCTGACCAGACTTAACCAAGCCATAATCTCCCTCTCATAACTCTCCCAACCTCTCTGACCTGATCTAAACCATTTCCTAGACCCAAAAAAGCCTTCTGCAAGTTCCTAGACAATTATTTCCCCTGCCGACCTCAGTAGCATAATTGACATCGATCATTTCACTATCAACCTTGCTAGTATAATCAATATCAGTCACACTCCTACCAACGTTGGTGATTGTGAATTCCCTAACCTCTTCAAAACCTACCCAAATAACTTCTAAAACACAAACAGAGTACCTTACTTGCACCCTGTCACTCTCTGTTACATATAGGTTGTTAATAATGGTAATTTTATCTCTTTTTCACTCTCTTTACCTCTCTTTTAGTTATTTATTATTTTCTTGCCTCTCAAAAGTGGACTGTCATCTCTAGGGAAGTTTCACACTTCCTAGAACAAGCACGTAGCTTGGCAGCCCACTCATTTATCTGCTAGCAAACATCTTGTGGTAGTGTTTTCTTACTTGTAGTTAGTCCTCCCCATCGAAAGAAGAGTGCTCACAATGTTTGGATATGGTGCGCAAACCAAATTTGGGTTCATTATAATCACTTATCCCCATCCTTCTTTATATTTTCCTTTAGACTTAAAATAGACAAAATTTAATGAAACATTTTTAGCACGCCCGATGGGACCCTAGAGTTTTCCTTGGGTTCATTGCTTATTTTAAAACATTCATATAGGTGCATTATAGTGAAATTTTCATTTCTTGCACTTCCTTCTTCTCTTTTCTCTTTTTAAAAAAAAAATAATATCTTATTTCCTATTTAAAAGGCATTAAACTAAAATTTTATTTCTTTTCTCCTTGCTTCTAAAAGTAATTTGTTATTTTATTTTACAAAAAAAAAAATAGAATCCTTTCTTTACTTCCTCTTGCATGTACATTAGGATAGTGAAATTCATACTCTGTTCCTATTTCCTCTATGTTTTCATTCAAATCTAAACATTTCAGATTTGGGTTTAAAACTTACTATATTTCATAGTTTGTTTGTTGCATATTAACTCACCTAGTTAATTACAAGTATTTTGAATAAATCATAGTACACCTATGTTACACAACCAAATCACATTCACATAAACAAGCATCTAAACTCACCTAAGAAAAGGCCCATTAGGATTTCATCCCTTGGTGGATCACCTTACCCTACCCAGTTATCCTACTTAGATTTCACCACCAAGGGGAGAACCCACTCCAATCTCTGGTGGAGTATAATCTCTAGACAGAAGGTATATTTTGGCTAAGCGGCCTGGCTCGGCTCTAGGTTCATGAAGTGTAGAGAACAAGCCCCTATAACAAGCCACATACCTAGTCTAACATAGATTTCCTCTTAAGCACAAGCCACATACCTAGTCTAACATAGATTTCCTCTTAAGCACTAAAACTAACCTAAAACTAGCTCTAGATTGCTTTCTAGTACCTTTGATAACCAAATTCTCTTCTCATTATCTAATTAAGGCATACACCAACACAAGACTAAAAATTAATCTCTAACTTAATAGTTGCTGACTGAATTTTTTTTTCTACTTTTTAATTGCCTTCTATATTTTTGAGTTGGTAAGGATGCTTTTCTATTGATTCATAGAATCAATACTATTTTTAAAGCTCAAATTGTATAACCTATTATCTCAAGTTTTTTGAGATTTATTCCTTCATACACAGACCCTTTACATCCACTATTTTACCTATTTTCAACCTCTAATTTCTTAAAACATCAAATTTTCCATTTCCCAATATTTCACAGTGACCGACATCGGTTAACCCTACCGGTATCGATAGACTTTACCTATCAACATTAGTTATTCCACTAACATCGGCAAATTATTCCTACTGATATCGATCATCCCTACCAATATCATTGATTATGTAGTTTCATCTACTCAAAATAGAAAGCTAAAATAACCCATTTACCCACACTCAAACCTAGTTTTTCTTTATTCTATTTCAAATACAGGGTAGTAAGACTATTTAAACCACCTCTTGCATGGTATTGACATGAGCTTAGGCCAAAATTCTTGTCGATTATGCAAGCTGACAACCACTTCCACCTTCCCCTCTTACTTTTGATTATGTCATGGAGCATACTTTATATATAGAGCATACTCCTAGCCCTAACCAAATTCCCATTGTGCCTAACAGAGATCAAGATTTTGCTAAATTTTTTGATCACAATGTGGTAGACCTTTAGCATTACCTTGCTATGAGCCAAACCCATAATTCTTCGGGTGACCCAATCTATGGTATGCTAACTTCTTTAATGGAGATAACCTCAGTTTCAGTTGCCTCCACTATTTTCCCCATGGTTACCCAAACCACCACTTCGATGAGTAACCCGACTATAAACAATGTTCAAAATATAGCATCTCCAACTACCCAATCCCACCTAAACACTGGTGTAACTTCCCTACTTTCACAACCCTAACTAGTTCAACCAAGTCACACCCCATTCTAGAATTTAGTGGTACCTATTCCATCCACCCTCATGCCTATAATTACCCAAGCTAAAACTCACCATTCATCCAATCTAACCATACCAATAATTCAACCTACAGTAATAACAGCCAACCAAGGCATAGTCTCCAACATAATGGGACAAGTCCCTTTTCTTTTTGTACCTCAGCCTATGACTCATTATCTCTATATTGCCCTGACACAACCTCAGCAAGCTATGTCATACACTACCTCTACTTTCTATTAGTTTAACTATAGCTTAGGAGGAATCCCCCAAACTAATCCATCTCTAGACCTCATTAAGATGCTAATGGAAAATATGTCTAATTTAGAGACATCTATTTTTGGTTCAAATAATGTATTATCTTATGATCAGATATGCAATGAACCAATCCATCCTTTTGTGCCTATTCGCCCTTATCTAAGCCAATGGGAGCTCCCTAAATTTACTCATTTCTAGAAAAAAGAGAACCCATAATAATACTTGTGAGTTTTTAGATATGCTTGTTATTTAATAAGACATGATGATGCATTACTACTTTGCACTTTCCCTATATCTCTTTCAAGTGCTACCTTGGATTAGTATAGCTCTATACCTCAGCACTCCCTTTTATCATTTACCCAACTTGCACAAATATTCCTAGATGATTTCTCTATTAACATTTCTAAGAAGATTTCTATAATGAACCTTTACTCTATCAAACATTTTGATGATGACTCTATTGTAGATTTTGTCACTTGTTGGATAAGTTTGATCAATCAACTCTCCTTCTCCTTACCCTGACTTGAGCTTATTGAGCTCTTCTCAAGGGTGTATGCTAAGCACATCTCATCCACACTCTGGGTATAAACTTTTTCACATTTTATGAGGCCTTTACAATGGCATGAAAACTTGAGGTTCATGCTATTGATGAAGGCAAAGTCAAGTTGCATAGTAAAAATCCCGATACCAAGTCAAATGACTCCTCTAAAACTCCTCCCTCTAACCAAAAGACTAAAGGCTCCACCAATGTAGTGGTTGTTATTTTAGCCTCTTCCATAACCACAAACTAATCAAATTATTTGACTTCTCAAAATCTGACCAAGCAATTCCAACAACAATATGAACAAAGACAATACACTCCCATTAGGGAATCATATACATCTGTCTTGGAGAAACTATTACAATAAGGTGTCATAACCCTTCCTTAGATTAAACCTCCTATACAGTTTGACCCTTCCCATCCTATCCCAACCTGGTACAAGGAAGGTGACTTTTATGTTTACCATCTAGTTAAAGGCCATAACTCTAATAATTGCAAGACACTCAAGAACATTGTGTAAGATAAGCTTGATAAAGGTGACTTCATCTTGGATAATCATAATGCACCTCATAATCAAAGGATGGATGTGTTCAAACACCCTTTTCTTAACCATTCATCGAATCAAAATATTATATAGTCCATAACTAACTCAGGTGATCATAATATCCATATGATTAATATGGTCTTTCCTTTACCTTTAGGTCAACCTTCCTCTCAATAGGAGACATCTATTTTATGAAATCCTCCCCCACATTCAGTGGCATCTATTTTTCCCTTTCTTCTTCCTTAGGTAAAAGAGCTTATTTCACCCATTCCACTCCCTCGAGAAGAGGAACCTCCTTTTCCACTCCTTTTGCCACCTGAGGAGCCTATACTGCTAATTCTATTTACACCAATATTACCTATCCATTTACTGCTTGAAGACCACACCCTACATGTTCATCAACCACATTTTGAAGGGAACATCATTCCTACATTATACCCTCTTTGAGGAGCCTTCTTCACCTACTTCTCCTCCACATATAGAGAGTGGTACCTCACCCACTTCACCTTTGCACCTAGAAGAGTCCATATCATCTACTCCCATGATATACGAGAGACCTATTGTGCCTACTCCAATTGCACCACTCTTACCCCTTATTTTACCAATGGAGGATCATACTTTACCCATTCCTCACCCACATGTTGAGGGAGCCATAATGCCTATGCTTTACCCTCTTGAGGATCCTACTTTTCCTACCTCCCCTCCACCCATGGTAGATCAAGTCTCTTCTCCCATCTCTGTTGAAGAAGACCCTATTGCAGTTCTTTCTTATCTTTGGCCCAAAGTAGAAGAAACCAAAAATTTCCCTCTTTCCCAAACACCGTAGCTTTTTAAAGACACAACCATAAGGCCTACGTCAACTTTTTCAAAACCCTTCTCACATTTGGTGAAAAGTCTAGAATTTCTTGACTCCACGAAGCTTGACCATGCAACATTTTGGGATTGGCTTAAAACTTCTCATCCAACACAATGAATGTCAACTTTTATCACCAATACCCTTACTACCCTTTACCCTAAAGTCTTTGACAAAGCTAGATCTTCTTCACCAAAAGCACCAGAAGTTCAGCCATCTATGTTAGAACCCTCACCCTCACAGGAATTTGTTACATTAAAGAAAATCAAGCCCTTAGGTGTATGCCCCATTTCTAATTTAATTCATCCATAGGTGAAATTAGATTTAATTCCTCAACCACAAGTTAAAGTTTCTCACCTTAAAATACAAAAGAATGTTAAGCCTCCTAGATCTCACTAATCCCTTCTTCAACCCTTAACTTTACCATCTATTTTGGGGCCACACCCTTCTACTTTAGTTGGAATATCATCTAACCAAGTTTAAAAAAAGGTCAATCTACCTCCACACCTAGCTTTGCCATCTAGTAGGCCTCTTGCATCTGAGACTAATAAAGTGACAGCATAACATGTAACTTCACCACCACCAAACAAAGCACCATGTAAAATTACCTTTCCAACACCAAAACAAAAGGTGTCTACTCATGTTAGCACAACAAGCATGAGCCCACTTGCAAGCTCTCAAAGCTTTTTCTTATATCAGTTATTACAATCTTCTATAATAACTCTTCTTCCCATTAAGCCTTATAGTCCTCTTAGAACAAAGCCATCTTGGTTTGATGATACACAAGTCTATTTATATCATCATTCACCTAGACATGATACTGAGAATTATAAAGCCCTCATAGTAGTTATTGAGGAATACTTTGATGTCGACACTCTCTTTGATGGTACTCCCATTAACCTTCCTATTATTCTACCTTTGGCATCTACATTGCCTCCTACTATTCCACCTAAATTCAAACCCAAAGATGTCATCGTAACCCCTTTACCACCTCCTTCACCAAATTTTCAAATCAACACAGTTAATGTGGCCACACGGTCACAAAATTAAAAAGATAAAGCTAAGGAAAAGGTCACTAATCCTTGGACCCATCCCTTCACCAAAGACAATCCCCTTACTAATCCTAAGATTTCCATCTTGGGTGTTCCTAAAATAACATCTTCAGACGTTATCCAAAGCTCAATGGTGAAACAGCTTCACCAAACTCTTATGAAAATGTTTTTGTATGAGTTAATCTAAAAATCATACCAATAACATAAATCTTTGATTAGTGATTTGAAAGAGATTGAGGAACAATCTAATGATCCCCAACCTCTTGCAGCTTTGGTCAGCTCTCTTAATTCTATCTCCCTAATTTCTTTCAGGGATTCAAAAATTCCACTTCAACACCCTAAAGATCAAGATTCTACCCATTTTATTACCACATATATTGATCAAACTCATATCAAGAGCATTATGATTGATGAGGGAGCTAGTATTAATATTATTTCCACCCATGCCTACAAACAACTAGCCCTTCCTGATAATTGCATGTCTCAAACTGATGTGGTACTCCATTCTTTTAATGATACTACAACTACTGCGATGGGAACTATTGTTTTACATATTCGTGTAGGTCCCCACACAATTACTGAGCTCTTCTATGGTGTGTAAGGAGAGTTCCAATATAACATACTACTTATATGACCTTGGATACATGTTATGGCATGTGTACCCTCAACTTTGCACCATTGTGTCAAGTTTGACCATGATGGACAAGTACATGTTATACCTACTGATCCACCTCCGTTTAAAACATGTAATATGACCTATATTCCTAATGAGGTTCTCATCCCATTGAAAAAATCATCTTCCTCAAATGATGCTTCTTAAGTTTCCACAAGATCCACTCCCACAGTTTCAAAAATACTGACAACAAAAATTCTTGACAAAGATCCCATGGAGGAGACCTTTCAATATTTGTCACTTGGTGAATATAATTTGTTGATGCTCGACATGTTCTATACTCCATAAAAGTATGAAAGGCTTCACATGCACCTAAATTATGATCCCCATATTGGGATGGTCATCCCTTATGAGCCCCCTAACCTTTGAACCAATTTCACATATGGAAGAATTGATCAAGCTCTCGCTGTCAGCAATCCATCTTCGTCACCACAACTTTCACCTATGACTTCTCTTTCATGAGTAACCCTAGATTTACTCACACCTATCTCTATAGGTGTGCTTAGAAAGGATTTGGTTTGGGTCATTATAAACAAGGTGTCTATACACCTATTGACTATCCTACTAGCAACACCATTGAAAATGCCAAAAAGAGGCATGGGGTGGGATATGACGAACCAAATAAACTCACTAAAACCTCCCATGAACCAATTTTCAAAGAACCAGTCTCTCCTTTTCCACCTTCTTCTACACCATCACCTACTAAATCATAGGTATATATACGTCCTACTTTTTTTTGCAATAAATGCCATCCATTTGGGGCCTCTCACCTATCATCAAGGTAAAGAAACAAGGTCCCTTCCTCCCATTCATCCTAAAATAATTGATGAAGACTCTCCCACTATTAACATTATTCAATTTCAAGATGATGATGCAATTCTCACCTACATGGGTGTGGATGATTCATATATCCAATGATCGCTCCCATCCAAAATGTAAGTTATGTTAAATGAATCAACCATTGACATCAATCTACCCTCCCACGATAACCCTCACATCCTCAAGATTGGCCAATCTTTAGATTCCTCTAAGCAAGCTAATTATGCCATGTTTCTTAATGACCATAGAAAATCCTTTGCTTGGTCTTACAATGACATGCCTGGTATTGACCCCTCTATCATCACCCATAACATTGTCACCAATTGAGATGTTAAACCTATTAAACAGAAGCTTCACAAGATGCATCCTTGTATCACTCTCCTTGTAAAATAAGAGCTCCAACGCCTCCTTTTTTTTAACTTTATCCAACCCATCAACTACTCATAATGGATTTCCAATATTGTTCCTATCATAAAAGTGACTAGGGGAATCCGTATTTGCACTGACTATCATGATTTAAACCTCACATCCAAAAGATGATTTCCCATTGCTAAGTATCAACCAACTTGTTGATCTAATAGCCATCCACGAGATGCTATCACTTATGGATGGATTTTTTGAATATAATCAAATCTTGGTCACTCCTGAGGATCAACACAAGACAACATTCATTACCCCATGGGGGACTTTCTATTATCAGGTCATGCTTTTTAGCCTAAAAAATGCTAGTACAACTTACCAACGTGCCATGACCTACATTTTCCATGATCTCCTATATAAAATTATGGAATGTTATGTGGATGACTTACTTGGAAAGTCTAAACTTTGTCAAGAACACTTGACAATCCTCAAAACCATATTCACTCATCTCCTCCAATATAATGTTTGATTAAACCTAAAGAAACGTGTCTTTGGTGTTCTTTCTAATAACCTCTTAGGTTTTATCATTTCTCTCTGTGGTATCGAGATCGATCCTACTAAGGTTAAAACAATCCTATAAATGCCTCCACCTACTAATATCAAACAACTCCACAGCCTATAAGGCAAACTTCAATCAATTTGATGCTTCATTTCCTAGTTGTCAGATCACTACCAACCCTTTCACCATCTCCTCAAAAAGGATTTTTCCTTCCAATGGATTATAGATTCCTAGGAAGCCTTTGAAGCACTTAAATAATACCTCTTTTCCCTATTGATTCTTATTCCACCTAAGGAAAATCAACATTTTTACCTATACATCTCCATAACAGACCATTCTCTAGGTGTTATGATTCAACATAAAGATGACCAACATCAAGAGCAGGCAGTTTATTACATAAGCCACACACTTATTGATTATGAGACTCGATATACCCATACTGAAAAACTTTACCTTGCATTGGTCTTTTCTACCTCTAAGCTTCACCATTATCTCTTAAATCACAAAACCTATGTGATCACCCATATTGATCCTCTTAAATACATGCATTCTAAACCATATCACAACCAATGTGTAACTCGATGGCTCGTGATTCTTTCTGAATTTGACTTAGATTTTATTCAACAAAAATCTATTAAAGGGAAAATAATCATTGACCAGTTAGTTGTTACCCCTTTACCTGACAATCAACCTTCAAACCTTAAATTCCCTGATGAATCTATTGCAACACTCTCCATCGATGACATCTCCTATCAAATGATGATGTTCTTTGATGGATCTAAATGCCAACATGGTGGGCGTGTGGGGGTTATTCTTATTCCTCTAGATGGTGAGCCTATGTCTTTATCATTTAAACTATATTTTGAATGCACTAACAATATGGCCAAATATGAGGCTTTGATTCTAGGACTTCAAACAACTCTCTTCTTGGATATCAAATCCATAACCATTTTTGGTGATTCTCAACTAGTAGTTAACCAAGTTAATGGTTCCTACCTATGCAAAAATGAAATTCTTCTATAGTATAAACATCATTTAGATATGCTTTTGGGATCATTTGACTCTTATCTCTTCCAAACTGTTCATTGATCTACAAACAAGTTTGTTGACATGATGGCTTCACTTGCTTCACACATACCCTCTTCATCCTCCTCTTCAAGAATATATGTCACCATGTATCGCTTAACATTACCCTCCTATGTCTTAGCTAACATCCTCTTTGTCAGAAATGAAACAACCAACACACAAGACTTATGGTACAAACAACTCATGGATTATCTTTCTTTCTCTATTACTCTTGATCTTTCTAATAATGGGAAATAGGCCTTCATAAAACATGCCACTTATTACACTATACTAGGGGAACTTCTCTACAAGCAAAAGTTTTGATGGTCTTCTCCTTAAATGCTTAGCTAGTACGGAGACTCCCTTTGCTAGTAAGGAAGTCCATGATGGGATTTATTATGGGCATTTCACTGGTCACATAGTTGCTAAACATATCCTTCAACTTGGCTATTATTGGCCCACACTTCATCAAGACTATACTGATTATGTTTGACGTTGTGTCAAGTGTCAACAACATGCTAACTTCCTTCATGTTCCCAGTCATGCATTACAAGTTGCCAAAGACTTTTAGCCCTTCTCCCAATGGAGCTTAGATCTAATCAGAGAGATTAACCCTCATCTATCACTCTATCATCATTCCATTACTGCCACTGAATACTTCACCAAGTGGGTGGAGGCCGTCCCTCTCATCTCCACTAAAAATGACAAAATTATTGACTTCATTAACCATCACATCATCTATCATTTTGGTGTAGCTCACAAGATTCTAACAGATAATGGTAAGTCTTTCAAAAACAAGACCATTCAAGGTCTTTGTGATGCATTAGGAATCAAATTAAGCTTCTCATCACCATACTATCCCCAAGCTAAGGGATAAGTAGAAGCTTCTAATAAAAGTTTGACCAAAATCCTCATGAATGTAGTCAATGATATGGGCAAAGATTGGCACACACACATTCCTTTTACTTTATGGGCTTACCGCACTAGCATTCGAACCCTTATGGGTGCTACACCTTTTTCATTGGTATATGAGATAGAGGTTGTTTTGCCTTTTGAGGTTCAGATTCCTTCTTTTCGCATTTCTCTACATGATATACTTACTAACGATGACTTTCACCAAAAATGTTTGGCCCAACTTGAATTGCTTGATGAGCATCATCTCATAGCCCTCAACCACCTCTAAATCTATCAAGAGTGTATCAAACGTGCTTATAAAAAAAACCTCAAAGAGTGAGATTTCAATATAGGATATCTCATCTTAAAAAAAATTAACATGTGACAAACATGGAGAAAAGAAAATAGGGTAAGTTTGCTCCTAATTGGCTTGGAACTTATATCATAACTCACAAGTATGGTTCAAGATCTTATTGCTTGTCTTCTCTTGAAAGAAGGCCAAAACTCGAGCCTTTAAATGCCTTACACCTATGACCATTCTTTTGTTAAACCAACATCATTTTACTTCATGTTTAATTTGAGCTCATCCCTTGATCTTTCCTATTACATTCATTTCCCTTCCTCTTCATCCTTACTCCTATACACTTAGATAACTTACATAGTGGTATGGTTTTATCCTCATAGTGGAAAAATCCTAAGCCTCTATAGTCTTGTCCATGACTAAAATCAAAAAAAAAAAATGAGATATTTGAAAAAGTTATCAAACCTCAAGTCATGCTTTTCAATGTAGACTTCTCCCTTGAAGGATAGTTGCATAACTTCCCTTTACTCCTATCAATAGACCACTCCCTTGAAGGACAACTATTTAAACTTAAAAACAAATGCTTAGACCACTCCCTTGAAGGATGGCTAAGCCAAGATTTGTTCTCAAAGGGAAAAACAAATGTAAATGGTTCCTCACAGCTTTGTATGACCTTACCCTATACAAAATCCCATTGTAGGCTTCCCACATTGATCAAATTACACACACACAAAAAAAAAACTTTAAGTCATGGACTTACCTAAATTAGCTCTCAGGTCACCCACAAAAGGGACATATCATTTCTACTTGGTAGGTTATGCTATCTAAACATTTTTACTCATTCTACCCATTTTCCCCTCATACTCTTTTAAGGGACTATGAATCTCACTTAACATATGATAAACATGACACTTTTCTAACAAACACAATGGTTTAAAGATATAAGGCATGAAAGAGACTCATTTTCCTGAGCCTATTTATGTTCTAAATTATGATCTTTGCTAATGCACAAGCATTATGCCTCTATATTTTCCCATCCACATCACATGTCGATATCTCTATTTGAGATGAACAAACAATGTCATACCAACACTAACATAACCAATCTATTTATTTTATGCATACACCATCACAAATATGGAAAAATGTTGAAATAAACTAACATAACCAGTCTATTTATTTTACGCATATACCATCACAAATATAGAATTTTTTTGAAATAAACTAGCATAACTAATCTATTTATTTTATGCATACACCATCACAAATATGGAAAAATGTTAAGATGAAACTAACCAATCAACTATGCATATACCATCACATAAATGGGAAAGGCTAGTCTCACTCAACTAACATGATCAACATTAACATCCAAATTAACATAGCATATCATAATCACAAGCAACACATCTCAAATAAACACATGGAAGTAAATGAGCATCTCATTTATGTAATATGTGATCAAAGTACATGTTCATCATCTACATCATCATAACATCATAAATCTCTCTCAAAATATACATATCGCATCTTCAGCTCACAAGCTAGTATACATGTAACATATATAAAAAAAAATTGGTAAACATTTATACTCAGGGTCCTCGGGGCTCTCTATGTGGTTGTGAGGAGGTAGTGTCATCACTAATCTCCATCCATCTACATCGACGTGAGCTAGAATTTATTGCACATGACATCGACCTCTCCTACTCTCTAAACTCTGAATATCTTTGTATCTGTGAGAACTCTCTAATCACCCTCTCATAATAAGCAATCTCATCTAGGGCATTCAAATATCTCATCATAAATATAGTCTGTGGAGGACCCATAGCACCTGATGATGGCCTAGCCTGTACTAGTCCCTATGGTGGTGGTGGAGGAGTAGCCTAGCCTGCTACTCTGAGACTATCTCTCTCTACTGTCCCTATAGTCACTTGACCCTGTGAAATGATCACTTGGACCTATAGTGTTATAACCTAACCCTGTAGAGCCCCAATCTGACCTTGTAACATCACCACCTACCCTTATAAGGTTAAAACCTATGCCTAGGTTATCTCTCAAGCCTGCACTACTGCATCTTGGGTGTGTACTATTGTATCTCAAGCATGTAATATTGTATCCCTCTCTCTAATTAACCCCTATAGATATGGTGGTGGCCCATTGACCTCCACCACTGGATGTAACCCTACCCACTAAGCTATATAGGCCATTGTACACCTTGGGTCCCCAACACTTGGCCCTGTTAGCAGCTCCTCAAAATCTATCCCATCAATCTCTTGAAGCAATGGTAAGGGTGTCTCTATGTCATCCCTCCTATATCGAGGGAAGGTAGGTGGAATATCCTGTAGTAGACCAAACTACTTCCTAACCCATGCCATAGGTATCATCTCCAACTCACTGGCCCATCTCCCCCTGACCCATAGTGAGCTTTGCAACCCAACAAGCTATTCTACCTACCCTCTAAAAACTAGGTATGTTAGATATGGTTTCCATAAGATATCTACATGGATCAAGCCCTCGATCATGAACCTATAGTAGGCAATGTCTCACACCATGCCATCCACTCGGGTCTGTACCATCCCCTCTCTCCACCATCTAAAACCAACCCTAAAGCTGACCAGGATAGTAGTAGGTAACCCTAGTGGTCATGTCACCATGATGTGCTCATATGCCCAACATTATAGTAGATGACTGACACATAAATTATATCATTGATGCAACCTCAAACCCCATAGCTCTCTATATAACTATGCCAAAAATATTAGACCCCAAGAAAAAATGGTTCACTACTCAATCATCTATGTAAGCACACTTATCAAATCAATTGAAAATCTCCATCTATCTACATCTAGTAATGCATACACTGTGATCCCAATCATCATGAGGATGCTCAAATGATGTTGCTCATCATCAGCCATATAGATTGGCTCATATGTGAAACTCGTAGAGTGGTAAGTCACCTCACTAACATGATCTCAATATAAAGTGACCATGTGTATATCATGCTCCTCTCTTGAGAATATGAAGAGCTCCTCACCCTAAAATGGTAGCCATTAAATCCTATACACATCCTCTTGTGTCACTGTCAACTCTCTAATCGGTAGATAGAAGGTGTTGGTGTATGATCCCACCTCTTAATCAAAGCTATCATTAGAGACACATCGTATGCAATTCAAAAGTATTGTCACACTCCTCCTAAACCCATGACTACCATATGCTCCCACTCATCTAGAGTGATATCCCTCCTCATGCGTATCATTAGCCTTGGCAAATGATCTCAAAGTGTAAGCTCCATCCTTACCTGCATCCATACACACAAATAACTCAGGTCACATCCCTTTTAATTTACTCTATCACCACCTTTTTCCCTTCTCACTGAGAGAACTACATTGGTCTAAGGCCCTAAACTAGGCTATGTAGGTAGCACTCAGTCAACATGGGGTCTTCCAAGGTTAACTCAGCCATATACCCACCTTACTAACCACCTTAGACTTCACTGCCTCTCTCTTTACCCTAGGCTTCATTGCCTCTCTCTCTCTACCTTAGGCCTACCCACATTTCCAACTCTAGGCCTCACTACCTATATTCTTGACTCTTGACACTATGACATGTCTTTTAAGTCCTAGACCTCTCCAACTATCTCAACTTACCTTTTTCCCTAAAACACACTTTTTTAGATCTTTTTCCTAGGTTTTGGGAGAACTACATTGGCTTGAGGCCCTAAACTAAGCTACGTAGGCAGCACTCAGATAATAAGGTGTCTTTTGAGGCTAACTCAGCCATTAGGCTAGTTGACTACTTCTATTGGAGATCCAAAACTCACCCTTTCTCTTATTTTTCTACTTTCCTACAATCACCGACATCAACATTAATACTAACATTGATGCTTTATCAGTCTATGTAACAGCTGATGTCATTAGAAAACTACTAACCTCGGTACTGTGTTGGCCAATGTTAATAGACCTCACTGACATTGATGATTGGTTCAGCCCCAGGGCCGAACAACCCAAACCTATCTTTTCCCATTTCCCCTAAAAACCTACCCATAAAAAACCCCCTAACTTATCCTACACCTACCCTAACCTATTTTCTACACCTCCACTAACATTTTCTACACCCCCCTCTTATTTTGCCTAAAAATTGCAAATACCAAATCAAACTAGTGTAGGTTCTTACCTCATCTCTTTGTCTCCTCTAGGCTAGCATCACTAGCTCCAGTGGTCTTATGCCTCCCATTGGGTCCCCTCCTTGAGCTGCCATCTTAAATTGCTCTCAATCTCTATTTCTTCTCTCTAATCACAAAGTTGTAAATGAGTTTGGTTGGTCACCAAACCCCCTTTTGTTAGATTTGGTCAGCCACTGATGTCGACATTTTTGACCTAACCTATCGATGTCGATGCATATGCATATCAACATTGGCAATATTACTCCAGGTTTACTGATGTTGGTACATTATAGTACAAATATCGGCAACTATAATCGACATTGACACCATTTCTATAATGTTTTTACCAACCAACCACCCCCAAATTTTTAAACTTTACCCATACATTGGGGTAGTTGGAGATCACATATATCTCCCCTAACCATGATAAAATGACATTGAAGATCACTTAAATATTCACCCTCAATGACTTTTCTTGAGGATCATGAATATTTCCTCACTCATTGACCCTTTTACACCACCCTTGTATTGATTGTCCTGACCACTTAGGCTATTTCATTATAGTTAGCTATTATGCACACACATGTATTTTAGGTGTTATGGATGGTAACCAAGCCCATCCTATCACCTTCAACCCTTTTATGTTTCCTAGGGGCACTTCCTACCTTGGATACCTGGGACACATTGACCATTAGAGCTACAACTTTGATTGATTTGACCTGTCAGCTATCACTTACAAGCTGTGTTTTGATTACTTCTATCTGAGTCCTCCTTGAATTTGCCTATTCTTGAATTTATCAACTATAGCTCATTATGACCTACACATACAAAGTGATACTCAATTCTCCACCAGTCACCCAATTACCTTTTTATCAAACTGGTACCCAATTTTAGTTTCTCCTCCATCGATTCCCATTTTGAGGGGAGATACCTCATCCAATACTTAGAGTATCTAACTCCTATTTTTTGTCTTGCAACATGTCAGTAAAAATTATAAGATAAAAAGGGGAAAATGTAGACACCAAAATTATGTCACACACACATGCATAACTCCTTGTGTCAAAACCCCCCTTAAACCCATTTTAATAATAACAATTAATCTCCTTAACCCATACTTTTACCCCTCACATATTTAGTTAATTTAAAATACTTAATTAAGTTAATTAAAAACCCATGTTACCACCTTACCTAGCCACCTCACCCTATGACTAATTTTCCCCTGATGAGTCACCTCAAGACCTAGTCCCCTCATCTTAACTACAGAAGACTTATTCCCACTTCTAAACTAAATTCCTAAACAACTACTTCCTAACCTCTTATTTTTACCATTTTATAACGGGTGTCACACTTGGCATGTACAATAACAAAAAATAGGTCAAAATAGTAAGGTTTACCTATTCTAGTACCATCGACATTAGTCAACCCACGGTCGACATCAGTGGGATCACTGATGTCGACAATATAAGCCAATCCCCAACTTGAAGTTTAGGTCAGTAAAATTAATAAAATCAATTCTTACTCTCATTCAGGCTCTCAACATTATATTTTTTAACATCCATGCTTAAAATCACCCTACATAAGTCAATCATAATCAGTAACTTAGCTCTTGAGGACCAACTACACCCGCTTGTTCTCTTTATTCAAGCATTCAGGTTCAGACTCCCTGATAAGGACCATCAACTTGGCACTTATCATTCAGTGTCCACCATAGCTAAGTACATCACTAATACTATAGGTCATATAAATATTTATTTTGCTATTTCTTTATATTTACTTTGTATTACTTTACGCACTTTTGATCGTACCCATGTGAGGGAGTTACAAAGCTTCCTTGCTTGTTTTCCCTTAACCTGACATACCAAACCTCTGACCAGACTTAACCAATCCATAATCTCCCTCTCATAACTCTTTCAACCTCTCTGACCTAATCCAAACCATTTCCTAGACCTAGGAAAGCCTTCTGCAAGCTCCCAGACAATTATTGTCCCTATTGACCTCGACAGCCTAATCGACATCAGTCACCTCACTTCAGACCTTAGAAGTATAACCAATATCAGTCACACTCCTACTGACAAAGAGGAGTGCTCATAATGTCTGGATACGGTGCACAAACCAAATATGAGTTCATTTTAATCACTTATCCCCATCCTTCTTTATATTTTCCTTTAGACTTAAAATAGACAAAATTTGGTGAAACAAAACCCTTGAAATCCATGCTCCATATTGTTGCTCTACATAATTATAGATGCTAATAATGTTCTGGCTACGTAACAGTAGCTATGTTGTTGTCATTATCATACCCTCTTTGCATCCACGTACAACCCAAATATGTCATTGTCTTCACTACCATCTTTTATTTAATTTAAAAAATATATTTATAACAACTAATATTGCATGGAAGTATATGTTTCATAAATTTTGGAACAATAACGCCTTCCTATAACCACTTAAAAATAATTATACTACAACATATAACATGGCATAGCTTAGCTATAACATTGTATGGAAAAAAATGCTCTAGAAGTAGAAAGCTTTCTTCTCTCTTCTCTTCTCTCCCTGACCTATTTCCCACTAATTTCAATAAAACAAAGTCTTCCTTGGACTTCTTTCCCTCTCCCCTCTCTCAATTATCTAGAACACTAATTCACTGGGCATTCTCTTCCAAATATGAGAAAATCAATACAAATCATTATATTTTGAGAATAGATCTGCATTAGCTATTCAACAAAATTAAATTCTCTCTTCTATTTTTTTTCAATTGAAACAAATTAAAATGTAAAGTTATGGCATCATTGTACTTATTACTAAAATTAAGAATCACCTCAAACTTCTATAATAGTAAGATATACAAATCGACTATCTAGATTTTATTTAATATTCTACTTTAATTTCAACATATTTCTAATTATTGGAATGGTTCAATAATTGTGACGACTAATTTTAAATAACTTATTTCTCAAAAGAAAAGCCTCCATTCTCTTTTATTTCTTATATTTTAATTTTATTGTTTTTTTAAATGTATGCATATATTTAATTTTAAAATGAAAAGAATCAAAATAAATAACCCTTCCATATAACTATTAATATATATAACCTATCATCTCATATTATTTGTTTTCATGTCCACCTTGGTTTGCCCCTCTTCAGTAGAAATGATACATAAATAAAATAAGCAATTATTTTTTCCATTCTGTTCGCCTTTAAAACCTATCAGTTCATTGGTTGTATTTGAGTAGTGTAATGCCATGGTTATATTATAACAAAAAAAAATTCTTCACTTTTTTATTTTTATTTTTTAAAATTATATGGTAAACATTTTATTTGATGTATAGATAATTTTTTTAATTAATATTATCGATATTAAATATATTTTAAATAATTTTTTATTTATAATTTTTTTATTTTTATAATAAGTTTTTTGATAGATGATTTGAGGGTTAGGGGTTTCTCATCCCTTTATTAATTGAAATAAATAAGGTTAAAAAAATGATGGAGAAAATTCATTTGTCAAACTACCACCAACAAGAGAGAAATACTATAGATTAAAAAGAGCCATGCAGGATAATCAAATAGTCAAAAGACAAAACACCTTGAAGGGTAACATCAAGAAACCACTGACCAGAAATAAATAAGAGAGCTAAAACCCCAAAAAAATACTAACCACAACCTTCGATATGATACCATCCCTAGTCGAAGTGGAGCCTTTGGCAACTGCATGGAGAGACCATGCCTCATCCTTACCACATCCTCCCTCGCTCAGCTCCATTCCAGCGACATCATCACACTGTGCATGCCTAACACCCTCTACCTATAGAGTGGTCATCTTCCATCAGTGGAGCCTTGGTTTTCCAATATTTTTCTTTAAAATTTCCCCCCAAGATTGACAACATTTTCAGTCCATATAAATGAGCCTTCATATGCATTGTAATCACCATGCGGGGTGTCAAGTGACCCATGTCTACACCTGGAGAAGGACTCTAATGGAGTGGGGCCCCAAAAGCCTCATAAGAGATTTTACTACAACTGCCACCCTACTAGAATTTCTCCAACTGAGGGTTGCCACCATCGAGGCCATAATAACACGTAATTCATTCAAATCTAATTCTAGGATAAAACACCCATTTGGGCTAGGATGCTTCAAAAAGGTTTACACGTGCTCCAAATACTCAACCAACTCAAATAATTTTTCCTCCAACTCATGCAATGTTTGCATGGGTATCATCCCTAATTCATTGTGAGTGGAGAAGGGGAATAGGTGCTGGCCACTACAATCGAAACCCTCTAAAGCCTCCTCCAAACCAACCCTAAATCTAGGGTGCACAATTCTACTAAAAACCTCCATAGTTTGTTGCTTATCTTTCAAAAAGAGGAGAATTTTTTCAATAAAAATCGATGTCACTAGTGAATTTACCTTTACGCTGCAACTGCTATCAAGCACCACCTAACCAATTATCTTTCTAATAGCATGTAAAACACTACCAGACTAAATGATGAAAATTCACTTAAGTTGTGATTTTATAACTCGCCCATTGAAATCCATTTCCTTCTTAGCAGCCTCGACATGCAATAGAGGTTCGTTGAGTGTCACATGGAGCATAGGATCCATGGAAACATAAATAAAAATGCAAGGCTAGCTTAACATGACAAAAAAGTCAATGTGGGAGAGAAAGGGAGTGCATTTTGAATGCATCATTTAATAATGTCCCATTGAAATAAGAAGGTGATGTGAGGATGTCATGCGTGTGATGAAAGGCTTCTAAGGATAATCCATAACTAATGATGGGCATCAGACCCATCATGAAGTGGAGCATCTTCCCAAGTTCTTAAATTAATGCACCATTCTTTCAAAAAACCCAACTTCTCCAATCATTGTCCACTATTAAATCCTCACGTTGATCCACTCCTTTGTTAGCTAGTTTGTCTGTTGTGGAGTTTGCTTCATGAAAGCAATGGGACACTTCCTAGAGACTGAAGTTATCTAATAGAATCCAACCATGGTTTAAGATGTTGTTAATGTTCCAAGAACCAACCTTTTGATTCCTTAATGCTTGGATGATCACCTTAGAGTTACCTTCAATAATGACTTGTTTGATCCCGTAATGAATCAATAAGTCCAAACCCAAAATAAGGGCTTGTGCCTCTGCCTCATTATTGGATCCATCCACTAGCTTCTTCGAGACAACTCAGATGAGTGATCTTGTATAATCCTAGATCCTACAACCTACACCAAAAGCCCTTGGGTTTTCCTTGGTTGCTCTGTCAAAATTTAGTTTGTAGAAACTAGGGGGGAGGCACCCAATCCATTTTGCCTTCATGTCTCAAAGCCTTCGATAATACCATTGACCCATTAATGGGGTTTATTTTTGTAATAATTAGTATTACATAAAAAAGATTATGAAAAATTAGAACAATAGTTCTTCCTTATAATCGTTTAATTAAACAAATATCACACTAAAAAACTTAACATGATAAACCTTAACCATAACATTATATATTGACCCATGCTCTTGGGAAATTGAAGTAGGTATATATAAGTTTTAAAATTAAAGAGTTAAAAAATAAATATTTATATCTTTGTCGATGAGATGAGGGTATATTGTTGAGTTGTGGAGCTAAAAGCTTCACTGAATGTGCAAATGTGGAGGTTGTTGGGTTACACAATAACCGTCATCGATCAGATCCAACCGACATCAGTTAGGGGTCGACCGACATCGGCAGGTATCGGTCAGAACTAGTTAGGGGTCAACCGACATCGGTCAGGGGTCGGTCGGCATCGGTCATCTGTAGATTGACACTGACTTCTGTGCGTTTGCATGCATTTCTAGAATTGTTCTAATTTTAGGAGAACAATTAGTTTTCATGTAAAGACTAATTTTAGTCTTGAGTCCACTTTTCTAATTATTGTTTGCTTTGGGTTCTATTTAAGAGACCCATGGGGCTATATTGTAATGTAAGTAAGATCAGTTAGATCTGCAAGTGTGCAAGATAAAAAAGATCTGCTTGGTAAGCAAGGTCAATTAGATCTACAAGGTGCAAGATCAAGAAGATCTACTAGTAAGGAGGCAACAACGGTTGAGTTGATTGTCACTTGGAAGGTAGGCAACAACAACCATTGGGTTGATTGTCACTAGAGGGAACAACTCAGTGTTGAGTTGGTTGTAATTGAGAGAGAGAACTCTTGAGGGAGAATTACTAGACACCCAAGAGGTGTGGGAAGAGTGAGATTTCTTCATTGTATTTCCCTTTGGAAAGAGTTGAATACAGATTGTATTATTTCTCATATCTCTTATTCTTTGCTATTTCTAAATTCTAGTTACTTATTACTTCTGGTTTAATTTCGTGTTTAGTTGCTTATACAAAAGTAATCAATTGAGCTCTAGATATATTTGTTAAGAGGTTTGGTTGTGTCTAGCTCCACACAAATTCAAATTTCATTAAGTATGGTTGGCCAATTGTGACAGTTGGTGACATATATTAAGATGGTGATGGACCTGTAGATAGTGATGGACATGTAGATTTTTATTCATATCTTTCTTGAAACATATATAGACCTGTAGATAGTCTTCTTGATTTTTCTCACATACAACCATCAACCTTCAAGCTAAGCTTCTCCTCTCATTTTATGTGTTCTTAGGCTTCTCTCTTGATGGTTCTAGCCTTATTAGATTCCTAAACTAAGTATCAACTTGTTTCATGTATTAAAATCCTCTCAACTGACCTAAGCCTCTTCTAACATGCTTGATTTATCCCTTTTTCTATGTAGCTTAAGACTTATCAAGGTAAAATACATAGTTTAAAACATTTACAACTAATGTAATGCTTAATTAACATTTACAATATATAAACTGACCCTAAGGATCCATTACAAACGACCAAGACCCCATGAAACATGCTAAAACACACCAAACCACTCAAAACCAATTCAAAATTTTATATTTCTTGATTTTGGTGGGAAAGTTCAAAACACCCCTAATGGCCTACAACTAACAACTAAATCCATAAGATTTAATATTACTCAAACATGACTTTTAAGACCTCTTAGACCATAAACTAACATAATTGAGCTATTTACAATGATGCACTTGCATCAACATGCCTCGAGATAACAAGATATTGTTTACATGATTTTACAAAATGTTTTCACAATTACTCTTGATTGATTGATCATTAATAAATATCTGGCGATGATATTTGTTTCGTATCAGATGATATCGCACAATATTTGTTTTATATAGGTGAGAGTGTCAATTTTAGGGTAAATGAAAATGAATAATGTATATGAACACTTTCTCAAAGTTCGATTTTATAAATACCTTTATTTTATTTTTTATTACAAATAACAATGTTAAATTTATTTAAACACAAGTTCATACTTTTTAAGGTACTAACTTATCAATGACTATGAGTAGAGGAAATTAATGCATTGAGAGGTATTTTTCAATGATATTTGGGGGTTGGTGGTGCACTGTAATGTAGTGAATGTGTTCACTATTTATTTTTCTTTGTTGAAAATTTGTCGACTTTATTATATAATATTAACTTTTTATTAAAAATATAATTTTATGAACGAACACTATTATAAGTTAAAATCCAACCAATTATATTATACCGTATTAAATTTTATGAGCAAATACTATTAGAAGTTAAGAACTAAAAATGCCTATTTTAAAAAATTTAACCCACCCCATATTGTCACACATAAATTTTCTCTTCTTTGGCATGTTAAGGTTGTAAAACTAATATACATATCTTAGATAATTCTATGTAAAATACACTGATAGATATTATTCTTGAGGAACCTATATCATATTTAATTTGTGACATTAATATACTAGACGTCTTGAGAATGATATTTGTTGATGTATTTTACATAAATTTATCTACGATATGTATACTAATATTTATTTTATAACTATAATCTTATAATTACTACCTTTCTCTTTACTAACTACCCATTTATATGAATATGTGGACAATTGCTTCCATATATATTCACTTCAGGTTTTTTATATAAACATTTGGACGATTACTTCTATATATACACTTTGTCTTCTAAAAATTAAAATTTAATTTAAAATTATTTTTAACTATATATAATTGAATTTTATGTCTGGGGCCCATTAAACTCAACTCTATATGGCTATATATGGGGTGAGGGGAGGGCGGGGGCAATGAAACTATATATCGTGCCAAAAAAAATTCGACTGTGCGGGGTGAACATAGTGAACACCCCTTTCTATCTAATATAGATCGTGGGGGGTGAGTGTAGCGAATACCCCTTTGTATCTAAACTCTAAACTCGATACAACATTTTCTATCTCGTGATTTTTTCAATCTTATTAATTTATTTTGGTCAATATTTGATATTGATACACAACATCATCATCATCATCATCATCATTCTTTAATTTAATTTGAATCACATTTTATTTTAAAAATATTTGAACTAAAAATTATTTACAAATTTAAATAAAAACCATTAAAATACATCCTACAAGAATTCTACTTAATTTTTCATTATTAGAATGCTTCAATAAGACTATTATTAGTAAAAATAATAATTTTTAAGAGGTTACATAGTATGACAACCAGTTGGTATTCATAGTTCAAACTCTTTGTGAGAGAATAACATTGGCTCAAAACAAAAAAGATAAAAATAGAAAGTGCTAGTAAAGCACAACAGGGCAAAGCAACTCAAGAAAAATAAAAACAACTAGAAAGGAACCTAAATGCCTTTTCAAAGAAAGCAAGGTAGGCTTATTTCTAGCGAGATTTTCCATCCCTAAAATCAGAGAGCCAAATAATGATGTAAACATCATCTTTTTCATATCTTGATGCTCATTTCTTGGAGTAGACTCAAAAGGTTCTTTTATGGAAATGAAAACAACTATCACCACAAGATCTTCATTATCTTTTTTGGTATTTATCTACAATTATGATAAAGTCATTACCTCTTCACCATCACCTAAAATGTAAAAAATTTAGATGCCGACCCATCTTGACCTTTTTCCTTCTCATTTGAGGGAGATTTAGGGACCTTTTTCCCTTTCTTTCTAGATTCTTGAAATTTCTCTAATTCAGGGCCCTTTTTCCCCTTTCTATCCAACTTCTTGAAAATCTTCTTTCCAATCTTCTTTTCAATGATTGCTCTTGTAGGGCAATCCTGAGATATATGTCCATGGGCATGACACACCAAACATCAAAAGGGAAGTCTTTCATTGTCAACAACTTACTCAAACACGTCTCCTTTCAGAGATTTTAACCAAACTCTTTTAAAAAGGGGTTTACTCACTTCCATTTGTACATAAATCTTAGCATAAACAATATATGTTTTGCTACAAGTTTCAGTAGATATGCACATCATTTCTCCAAGAGAGTTTTCAATCCAATTAAGAATGGAGTCTACCCATAAATGTACATGAAGGTTAAATAACCTTACCCAAACTGGAGCAACTTTTAGATATTCTTGCATAAAATCAAAAGCGAGGTTTCAACATGTCATAAATAACCCTAATCTACCAAAGAACCATGACCCCTATTCAAATACTTGAGTTCGGTCTTCTTCAGAGGTAAAAACTGCAATGAAGAAGCCTCTTAACCCATAACGAATATCCACCTCATCATGGTCAAAGGTAATAACAAATTCTTCCTCAACTGCAATGATGCAACCAAATTTCATCTAAAGATTTGCATTCCTTGCATTGTTGGTGTGAGCTCATAGATTTGAAATAATCTTATTTTTTTTAACAACACCTTGGAATAAACCCTTGAAATCCATGCTCCCTATTGCTGCTCTGCATGATTATAGATGCTAATAGTGTTCTGGATATGTAACAGTAGCTCTGTTGTTGTCATTATCTTACCCTCTTTGCATCCACCTACAACCCGAATATGTCGTTGTCTTCACTACCATCTTTTATTTAATTTAAAAAATATATTTATAAAAACTACTATTGCATGGAAGTATATGTTTCATAAATTTTTGAACAATAACACCTTCCTATAACCACTTAAAAATAATTATACTACAACATATAACATGACATAGCTTAGCTATAACACTGTATGGAAAACAATGCTCTAGAAGTAGATGGCTTTCTTCTCTTATCTTCTCTCCTTGATTTATTTCCCACTAATTTCAATAAAACTTAGTCTTCCTTGGACTTCTTTCCCTCTTCCCTCTCTCAATTGTTTAGAACACTAATTCATTGGGCATTCTCTTCCAAATATGAGAAATCAATACAAATAATTATATTTTGAGAATAGCTCTGCATTAGCTATTCAACATAATTAAATTCTATCTTCTATTTTTTTTCAATTGAAACAAATTAAAATGGAAAGTTATAGCACTATTGTACTTATTACTAAAATTAAGAATCACCTCAAACTTCTATACTAATAAGATATACAAATTGGCTATCTAGCTTTTATTTATTATTCTACTTTAATTTCAACATATTTCTAATTATTAGAATGGTTCAATAATTGTGACGACTAATTTTGAATAACTTATTTCTCAAAAAAAAAAGCCTCCATTCTCTTTTATTTCTTATATTTTAATTTAATTTTATTTTTAAATTTATGCATATATTTAATTTTAGAATGAAAGGAATCAAAATAAATAACCCTTCCATATAACTATTAATATATATAAACTATCATCTCATATTATCTGTTTTCATGTCCACCTTGGTTTGCCCCTCTTCAGTAGAAAGGATACATAAATAAAATAAGCAATTATTTTTTCCCTTTTGTTCCCCTTTAAAACCTATCATTTCATTGGTTGTATTTGAGTAGTGTAATGCCATGGGTGTATTATAACATTTTTTTTTTCTTTATTTTTTTATTTTTATTTTTTAAAATTATATAGTAAACATTTTATTTGATGTATAGATAATTTTTTAAACTAATATCATCGATATTAAATATATTTTAAATAATTTTTATGTATAATTTTTTTATTTTTTTAATAATTTTTTTGATAGATGATTTGAGGGTTAGAGGTTCCTCGTTCTTTTATTAATTAAAATAAATAAGGTTATAAAAATGATGGAGAAAACTCGTTTGTCAAACTATAACCAACGAGAGAGAAATACTACCGATTAAAAAGAGCCATGCAGGATAATCAAATAGTCAAAAGACAAAACACCTCGAAGGGTAACATCAAGAAACCATTTACCAGAAACAAATAGGGGAGCTAAAACCCTAATGAAACACCAACCACAACCTTTGTTATGCTACTACCCCCAGTCGAAGTGGAGCCTCTGGCAACCGTTTAGGTAGACCATGCCTCATCCTTACCACATCCTCCCTCGCTCAGGGCCATTCTAGTGATGTCATCACACTGTGCATGCATGGCACCCTCTACCTACGGAGTGGTCATCTTCCATCAATGGAGCCTTGGTTTGCCAATATTTTTCTTTAAAATGCCCCCACAGCTTGACAACATTTTCAGTCCATCTAAATGAGCCTTCATATGCGCTGTAACCACCATGCAAGGTCCCAAGTGACCCACGTTTGCACCTGGAGAAAGACTCTAATGGAGTGGGGCCCCAAAAGCCTTGTAAGATATTTTACTGCAGCTGCCACCCTAGTATAATTTCTCCAACTGAGGGCTACCACCATCGAGGCCATAGGAACACGCAATTCATCCAAATCCAATTCTAGGATAAAGTGCCCCTTTGGGCTAGGATGTTTCAAATAGGTCTGCACATGCTCCAAATGCTCAATCAACTCAAATAATTTTTCCTCCAACTCATGCAATGTATGCATGGGTATTATCCCTAACTCATTGTGAGTGGAGAAGGGGAATAGGTGCTAGCCACTACAATCAAAACCCTCTAAAGCCTCTTCCAAACCAACCCTAAATCCAGGGTGCACAATTCTACTAACAACCTCCATAGTCTGTTGCTTATCTTTTGAAAAAAGGAGATTTTTTTTCAATAAAAATCGACATCACTAGAATTTACCTTTACCCTGCAACTAATATCAAGCGCCACCTAACCAATTATCTTTCTAATAGCATGTAAAACACTACCAGACTAAATGATGAAAATTCGCTTAAGTTGTGAGTTTGTAACTCGCCCATTGAAATCCATTTCCTTCTTAGCAGCCTCAACATGCAATAGGGGTTTGTTGAGTGTCACATGGAGCATATGATCCATGGAAGCATAAATACAAATGCAAGGCTAGCTTAACAAGACAAAAAAGTCGACGTGGGAGAGAAAGGGAACGCCTTTTAAATGCATCATTTAATAATGTCCCATTGAAATAAGAAGGCGATGTGAGGATGTCACGCGTGTGATGCAAGGCTTCTAAGGCTAATCCGCAACCAATGATGGGCGTCAGGCCCATCATGAAGGGGAGTGTCTTCCCAATTTCTTATATTAATGCACCGCTCTTTAAAAAAACCCAACTTCTCCAATCATCATCCACTATTAAATCCTCATGTTGATCCACTCCTTTGTTAACTAGTTTGTCTGCTATGGAATTCGCTTCACGAAAGCAATGGGACACTTCCCAAAGACTAAAGGTATCTAACAGACTCCAACCATGGTTTAAGATGTTGTTAATGTTCCAAGAACCACACTTGTGATTCCTTAATGCTTGGATGATCACCTTAGAGTCGCCTTCAATAATGACTTGTTCGATCCCGCAATGAATCAGTAAGTCCAAACCCAAAATAAGGCCCTGTGCCTCTGCCTCATTGTTGGAGCCATCCACTAGCTTCTTCGAGACAACTTAGATGAGCAACCCTGTACAATCTTGGATCGTGCAACCTACACCAAAAGCCCTTGGGTTTTCCTTGGCTGCTCCGTCAAAATTCAACTTGTAGAAACTAAGGGGGGGGGCACCCAATCCGTTTTGCCTTCACGTCTCAAAGCCTTTGACAATCCTATTGACCCATTAATGGGGTTTATTTTTGTAATAATTAATATTACATTATATATATATATATATATATATATATATATATATATATATATATATATATATATATATATATATATATATATATATGAAAAATTAGAACAATAGTTCTTCCTTATAATCGTTTAATTAAACAACTATCACACTAAAAAACTTAACATGATAGACCTTAACCATAACATTATATATGGATCCATGCTCTTGGGAAATTGAAGTAGGTATATATAAGTTTTAAAAGTAAAGAGTTAAAAAATAAATATTTATATTTTTGTTGATGAGATGAGGGTATATTTGTTAAGAGGTTTGGTTGTGTCTAGCTCCACACAAATTCAAATTTCATTAAGTATGGTTATTCAATTGTGACAGTTGGTGACATATATTAAGATGGTGATGGCCATGGTAACGTTAGTGACACTGGTAATGTTTGTATGTATTGTATATAGATTGTAAAGAGATATGGACCTCCCGTTTATATATCAAAATGATTCATCAACTCCAATTAAAAATTGATATATTTTAATTCACAACTCCGATCTCTATAAAAACATTTATACCTCCTCGAATTTGTATTCCAACCCTTGATTTAAAAAATTATATTTCTCATCCTTTTCTCCTCTAACAAGCCTTTGAAACATTTGAACATAACCTATCATCTCACCATCTCCTTAATTGTCTTCAAGACCACCTCTAATGAGACCTAAAAAAAACATTTAAATTTCTCCTCCTCTTTTAAAGAAGCCCAGCTGGACAACCTATCGTCTCATTGGTTGTTTCTTTGTCCACCTCAGATTTGCCCTCCTCCAATGTAGAGGGTGACAACAATCCCCTTCACTTAGAACCCGGTCATATAGCTGCTAAAAAAATATGAAAAATAAGGGGGCAAACTTTTCCTGCAAATCCTTTTCACACTATTAGAAGCTGCTGATGTGACCATCCGTTTGGGCAAAATTTGTTATGTGGGGGACCGGTGGGTGACCCAGACAATTTAGGGCAGGGCAGGGCAGGGCAGGGCAGGGCAGAAAAAAAATAGGCACCACACGAAATTGTAATGTCATTTTGTGTTATGTTAATATATGTTATAATGGGTTTTTTATGTTAAGCGCCGCCCCCTCTCCCCACCATTTTTTTTTTTTGGCTAGGCCCCGACAGAGAAAAATTACATAGTAGTGTGGACTAGGCACGAAGATATCATTAGCTGGGCAGCATGCAATATGTATGCTCGTCTCTAAGCCGTTTGCGGTTCTGTTATTACACATGAAATTAATTCGACCCACATGCCAATTCGGCCTCTTTTTTCTGCCTCTCTGTAGAAATATAGCTATTTTTTCTTATTCAAGTGCAGTGAGAGGCCACAACAATGTATTAGTGTAGTATAATGTGATGTAATACAGTATCGGGTGTAGGAAAAAATCCTCAAAATCCTTGCATTGTCTGTAGAAATGCTAGAGTCCTTGTTTTGGGTGTGGAAAAAGAATTCTAAAATTCTTGTTTTGTGTGCTGATTAATCTGGGTGGAGTGGGTTTGGTGATTTTAAGGGTGGTTTTGATCGATCGGGGTCTGAGATAGTTGTTTTGCATAAGGGGAGGGATTGTTTGAGGAAGAAATTATTTGTTTTTCCGGATAGTGGAGGAAATTATCCGCTTTCATAAGGGAAAAGATAGTTTGAGAAAAGAATTGATCGATGCATTAATTTATCATATGTGGGTATATAAGGGAGGGGTTTATCTGTTATTGGTATTGAGATGTGAGATGAATTTGGAGGAGGATGAAGACGCAGGGGTAAAAATTGAAGACCATGTTGTTTTTAAGGAGTTATCTATATAAGGAACTTGAATTTGCAATCTAATTTATGATGGGTCACCAAGTGTGACCCCAATTTTTCTGATGGAAGGAGCAGTAGCAACAGTGATGTTGAGTTCATATAATTGTTTTTGTTTTTTGGGTTTAGGATAAGGAGTTTTTAAGGAGCACCAGTGATCATATGACTGTAAGGGATTGTTTTTGTTTATTGAGAATGGGGAGGTTTTGAGCACTAGATTGATGATGAGGGTGTTTTAAGGAGCACCAGTGGTCTTGTGTTCATATGATTGTAAGGGGCATTGGGTTTTAAGGAGCACTTTCTGATTGAAGAAGAGGAGGTTTTAATAAGGAGTTCATATGATTGTAGGAGGCACTGGAATTTAAGGAGCATCAGTGCAGTTACTGATCGAGGACGAGGAGGTTTTAGTAAGGAGCACCGGTGATCTTGAATTCTTATGATTGTAAGGAACACAAGTGGCATTGAGTTCGTCTGAGTGAAGATGAGGAGATTTTGAGGAGCATCAGATTGGAGATGAGGAGGTTTTAAGAAGCATCTGTGACATTGTGTTTTTCTGATTATAAGGAGCACCAGTGCCACTGGGTTTGCATGATTGAGGGCGAGGAGGTTTTAGGGAGCACAAGATTGAAGATGAGGAGGTTTTAAGGAAGACTAGTGATGTTGGGTTGGTATGACTGTAATGAACATCAGTGGTGTTATAATTGTAAGGAGCATCACTGACCTTGCATGTGTGTTGATTGCTGTTGTTTATTAGCTAGGACGAGGAGGTTTTAAGGAGCACCAGTGACGTTGCATTTGTCTAAATTCTTTTGTTTATGGAGGATGAAAAGGTCTGAAGGAGTACTGAGTGACATTGCATTTGTATGTTTGTGAGGAGCACCAGTGACATTGAGTTGGTTTGATTGCTTTTATTTATTGAGGATGAGGAGGTTTTAAGAAGCACCAGCGATTGTTTTTGTTTATTGAGGATGGGGAGGTTATAAGGGGTTGAGGGGGTTTTTCAATGGCAGCCCCTCCGGCCCTCCTTAACAACAATGAAGAGGATTTATCAGCTAAGGCTCTGCAGAAAAGATACGAGGGGCTTGTGACAGTAAGGAACAAGGCAATAAAGGGAAAAGGGGCATGGTATTGGGTACACTTAGAGCCCATTCTCGTGCAAAATCAGGAAACAGGTGCAGCAAAAGCCGTCAAGTTAAGGTGTGGTCTGTGCAGCGCATTATTCTCTGCATCAAACCCCTCCAGGACAGCATCTGAGCATCTAAAGCGAGGAACATGTCCAAATTTTAGTGGCTCCATACCCCGCCCAATACAAGGCCCTTCTTCAAAGACACCAATCAGCATAATCAACCCTGCAAGCACATCAACTTCATTACAACAGCAGCAAAACAGGAAGAGAACCCTAACCCAATCCCAGGCCTTAACTCCACTGCCCTTAAACATGGTTGGTGCAGAACTGGTTAGTCCCAGTCAATGCTCACCTGCCCCTTTGATGCTATCCGGTGGAAAGGAGGATCTTGGTGCCCTGGCAATGCTGGAGGACAGTGTAAAGAAGCTGAAGTCACCAGGTGGAAAGGGTTGCTCACCTGGTCAGGCCTTAACCAAGTGTCAGATTGATTCAGCCCTTAATCTGCTTTCGGAATGGCTCTATGAGTCCTGCGGAACGGTGTCCTTATCCTGTGTGGAGCATCCCAAGTTCAAGGCTTTTCTCAGCCAGGTAGGCCTGCCACCCATTAGTAGAAAATATATAGCTGGGACTAAGTTGGATGCAAAATATGAGGAAGTGAGAAATGAGTCTGATGCAAGGCTCAGGGATGCCATGTTCTTCCAGCTAGCATCAGACGGCTGGAAGAGGAGGAGCAACACCTGCAATGCCTTTTCCACATCATCATCATCATCATCGTCGTCATCGTCATCATCATCCACATCAGCAGGCGAAAGCCTGGTGAATTTGACATTGAATTTGCCCAATGGAACCAGCCTGTTTAGAAAGGCGGTTTTCACCAATGGGGGGGCGGTTGGGGCAAAGTATGTTGAGGACACATTGTGGGAAACCATAACAGGGATATGTGGGACTGTGGTAGAGAGATGTGTAGGCATAGTTGCAGATACAGATAGGTTGAAGTCGAAGGCACTTAGTGATCTGGAGGACCGAAACAGGTGGATGGTGAATCTTCCATGTCAATTTCAGGGGTTCAGTAGCTTGCTCAAGGACTTTCACAAGCATTTGGGCTTGTTTCGGTCTGTCTCTGTGGATTGCTTGAAGCTGGCAAGCTACTTCAATGGCAGGAATTCAGCAAGGAGCTACTTTCAGAAGTATCAGATGCAAGAAATGGATCATGTGAGTCAAATAAGAGTCCCTTCTGATCCCCCTTTTGCTAGTGGTAATTACATGTATGTGTATGTGATGATTGAAGACATTGCGAACTCGGCCCGGGCTCTGCAGCTCACGGTGTTGGACGATGCATATAAGGTCATATATGCTGAGGATCCACATGGCAGAGAAGCTGCAGATATGATCAGGGACATGAGGTTTTGGAATGATTTGGATGCAGTGTTGTCACTGGTAAAGCTTGTGAAAATAATGGTACAAGAGATTGAGACCGAGAGGCCTCTAGTGGGGCAATGCTTGCCGCTTTGGGAGGATCTGAGGACCAAAGTTAAGGATTGGTGTGCCAAGTATAATGTAGATGAAGGGCCTGTGGAAGAGGTCATTGAGAAGAGGTTTGCCAAGAATTACCATCCGGCGTGGTCAGCGGCTTTTATTCTTGATCCTCTTTATCTCCTCAGGGACAACAGTGGGAAGTACCTGCCCCCATTCAAATTCTTGACATCAGAACAAGAAAAGGATGTGGATAGGCTGATCACTCGGTTGGTGTCCAGAGAGGAAGCACACATTGCACTCATGGAGCTCATGAAGTGGCGTGCAGAGGGCCTGGACCCCTTGTATGCTCAAGCAGTTCAGGTAAAACAACGGGACCCTATAACAGGTAAAATGAAAATTGCCAATCCCCAAAGCAGTAGGCTTGTGTGGGAGACGTGTTTGAGTGAATTCAAAGCCCTTGGCAAGGTTGCTGTCCGATTGATATTCCTTCATGCGACTTCCTGTGGTTTAAAATGTAATTGGTCATTCATGAGGTGGGTATACACTCATGGACATTCAAGGGCAGCAATGGATAGAGTTCAGAAGATGATATTCATTGCCTCACATGCAAGGCTGGAGCGCAGGGACTTCGTTAATGAAGAAGAGAAAGATGCGGAGCTTTTTGCAAATGGTGAGGATGATGTACTAAATGAGGTTTTCCCAGATCCGACAATGTAACATTTAAATGTAGGAGTTTAGCATTGAATTCTTTGTACTGTTCTCCTTGCCTCTGTTACAAATTCTTAGGGAATTGGTTTCAAGGGGGAGGGGGCGAGAGCGAGAAGGAGCAACTCTATTATTTATCCAAGCTCTACTATTGATCTTGTACATCAGTTCTGTTGTTAATACTCACACAGCCTTTCCATAACTGACTTTGTTCGGTGAGAGCAGTACAGCTTTAGATCCTGGTCATATAGTTTAGGGTTGTTATGACTGCTACCTTTTCTATTAGATCAGCACACGTGTTACGACCTGCCTTATAAGGAAATAGAAGAATAGAAGCAGAGCTATTCTTGTGATTTGAATTTTTTTTGTACACCTGCAATTTGTGAATGCCTGGGATCATCTCAGCAAGGTATTACATTTTCTTCCGAAATATAATAATTGGAAGCACCACAAAGTTTATGGTTGCTTAGGAATAATTTAACCAGACACTTGAGGCGAGGCTCCCCTTATGAATGCAGAGGATTGAAATAATAGAACATGTTTTCCAGGGTTTTTTAAATATATTAATACTGTAATTGTTTTCTTTTTCAATTTCAATATTTCAATTACTTTTTGCCAGTTATTGAGCTGGCTGATTCATTTTGTGTAAAACATGGGTATCTCTGTAGTTTCTTGTTGTCCATGCAACAATTGGAGTGGATGGCTTCAAATTCAGTCCTCAAGGGTCTAGATACATTATGTTATGGGTTTTCCAATATTGTCCTGCATAGTCCTTTGATCCATAAGAGACTTTTATCATGGTTTCTTGGACGAAGGTTCATACGCTTCCTTTATGTTATGTGTAGTCATTCTGTCATGAACGTTTCTCTGAAATTAAAGGCACGTGATTTAATAGGAGGATTATGATTTTAGGGCTTAGATTGTATCATTTGGTTATTGTCTGACCCTTGTTATTATCTCTTGATCGTTTTGTGTAAATTTGCATAGCTTGAAACCGTAAGCAGCAAGTTATTAGGTTTTTTTAAAACTTTTAAAACCACTGCAAAATATATTGCTCTTTCACACGTGCACGCATCAGAATCAAGTAAAACTGAGCATCATGCAAATCAGTGACATGGTATACTCTTTTGCCAAGCTGAACTAAATTAGCAATTTTAATATTTTAATTTGTAGTTTCAACTGAGTTTGCTATGCAGGTATGGGTCAGTTGGGGACGATTTTGGTAAAGCTCTATTATCTTGCATATTTTCCTTCAACTCTGTAAATGTACGTAACAAGTAAGTATCAATTAGAGAAACCATAAGAAACAGTCACGACTTCAGAGTCACATGCATTACACTCTTTTTGGTCTGTGTGCATTCAATGTACCATATCCATGTTCTCATCTTATTGTCATGTATTAATTTTTTTATTATAATGTGGACCTTAAGCCTCATCCCACTTGGGCATCAAAATCTATCAACTTCTTTGCAATAGACTCATTTACTCTCTAAGCTTCTCATAGTTGAATTTGCCATCAACCCCTCTGATACCCTATTATTGTCAGCTATGCTACTCTGCCGCATTCCCATCAACCCCTCCGACACCCTATTATTGTCTGCTATGTTAGGCTGACTCACTCCCATTCCTATTTGCATTCTTCCTCTTGTCCGTTTGCTATATGGTCACTTCACACTTGTCTCGGCCAGTTAAATTCGTTTGTATTTGCATTTCCAGTCTACATTCCCTTCCTCGTGTCTACTGTGCCTGTCTGTCCCTGTTCTAGACTCTCCATTCATCCCAACATCTATAGTGTGGAGAGAAATCATTCAATTTCAAATAAAATCAGAACACTTGGGTGCTCAAACAGCCGCCAGAGGTCCATAATTTTCCTTATTTTCAAGATTGCTTTAAAGAGGGGTAGTTTTTAATTTTTAAACACATCTGAAGAAATGGAGTTGTTTACAAAGGAGCAGAGTTGTGAGCTGCGGTGGAAAATTCAAAAATTGCCAAAGTTAAAGCTGGAGTAATGGTTTTCTTGGTATATAGTTCTCTACTTGCTAGCTTCAATGTGTATGCAAGTCACACATCCATCTTAGAAAGGTCGTAAAGTCTTGGTAAGGAGATTAAGAAGTTCCAAGGCTTTTGTTGTGAAGGATAAAACTTAAAACTTATGTAATAGGTACTATGGCAAATTGAGAAGCTAATCCAACTTCCTGGGAACCTGGGAAAAACTCAATAATTCTTCAGAAAGGCCTTAAGTACTAGTGGAACCAGAAATAAATGGCAGCCTTATTTCCAGAAATTAGATTCAACATTTTATAAGCATTCTGAAAGACACAATCAACTTTCTTACCAGGATTCTGTAGAGGGTATTTTGAATTATATAACGTGCTCTTTAGTTGGCTGCCATATATTGTGGGTGAAGCTTATATATGGGTTTGCTATAGCTCAAAATTGTAAATCTTTCAAATTTTGGTTCTTGAAATGCTTTAATAATGATTTCAACTATAACACTGATCTGAAAATTGCTGACACAGTTTAATCCAGAAGCAATTTACTCTATACCAAATGGACTGTGGAAATGCTCTCTCTTATAACACTGATGTTGACAAAATTTTGAAAGTTTCCTTTGTTTCTTCTGCTTAGACATGGCAGAATATAATCAGCCATGTACAAATCTACTCCAAGTTAAATAATATTATGATTGAGAGTCGGGACCTTAGATCACATTTGGCTATTCAGCGCAGCTATACAGACTGGTGCTTGTATGACTATCCTGCATCTTCTTATGTCTTCATGTTGAATCTCCTTGCAGAAGGAAAACATGTTTAGCTCTAGGTGCCACATGGTTGGTTTTGCGGAAGTACACACATATGAGCATGCTTTTATTTTGTCACAATGGTGCACTTCAAATTATCTGTTGTCTTGTTCAACAATGTTTATTTTGCTTAGATGTAATCATGTACCAACTTTAAGAGTCACTTTAAGCACTCTTTTACTAGTTGTATCTCTATAAGTTATCTCTCAATTCCATTTACTGCTTTTGCTAGCTTCAGGACATTAATAAAATTTCGATATCTAATTATTCACTTATTAAAGCATATTAAAATTTGGGATAAATTTTTAAAGGGCTTATGAATTACATTAGGATTTTATTCTTCAAAGATCATAACAGATTTCAAAATCAGGGATTTTTAGTTTCAAAGACTGCTCTCTCTTTTTAAATCCAGTTACTCATATGCGGAAGCATGTAGATGCCTTACATGGGCTCATTTGCATGGAAGAAAAATTCTTTTGGAATACAATTGGAAAGCGATTTCTAGGAGGATAGAATGTACATTCAGATTCTGTTATCATTGAGGATGGCTATTGCATGGAATCTACTTTTCCCATATCCATCTTAAATGTTGGCATATAGGATGATATGCGATGATGTCAGAAAGCTGCATTTTTGTTCTCCTTGCCAGTGTGGTTTCTGTAAAGATGGAACTTTTGCACTGAATTTCAACAGGAACTTGCATGATTGCTGCTGTACTTGAAATGCAGGTGTAGTAGACGCACTTGATAAATAGATAAACAATTTGACCTGTCATATCTGACCGGCTTGGAGTGTCTCAATTTTTTTTCCGTGGAAGTTATACCTTAGATTTTGGTTATCTTCTGTATATTCAATACTGACCATGGAAAAAAAAAAGATTTTTTCAAATGTTTATTGTGTATGTCAGCTATCTTTAAAGTTGTCAATTGTTAAATATCTATTCCTAGTGACATGCATGCAACTCTCAGCCACTTCTCATCTTTCAATTTATGGTGGTGTGAAACTGAATTTTTTTGAGTTTCAGTTGCATCTCACAAGAAGTGTGCTTAATTACTATATGCTTGGAGGATAGAGAGCTATTGTCCAAGCAGTAAGATAAATATAGATGTGATGTTCCAGGCTGAAACTCTTGTTTTGAGTGCATCTAATTTATATGGGCTATAATTATAGTTATTTGGGTTTAGGATATTCTTCTAATTTTTTTTAAGAGACTGCGGATTCTGGCTCTCTGTTTTAACCTCAGTTGTTAGGAGTTTATTGCTAACAAGAAATAGGTCAATGCCTACCAGTTATTTGAAATCCATATACATACTTAATTCCATGGTTTTGGTGGGAATGGGGGACTACTCTTGGAATCAGATATTTAATATTTTGAATATTTACCATATTGAAGCAAGGAGATAATAAATTGTTGGATTCAATTTTAGTATTAAGTCATATTGTTGAAACCAGAGCTTAACATATTAATTGTTGGTGTGCGGAAGGGTTTTGATCCTACATAGGGTGCAAATGTTTATGAGAATACCAAAAGACTTTTCAGAGGTGTGGCAGCTTGCCTCACTTTCAAATTTAAGAAATATCTGGTTGGTGATTTATGTTTCAAATTCTACTGCTCTGTTGGTTACAAGTCATTATCAAATTGATTGGTTTTGACTTTCTTGGTCTAGTATCTTTCAAAATAGAAGCTTATCCTGTTGCAGAAAATTGACAGGATATAAGTTCTTGCACTTTCTCTGGAAAGTGAAAACTATTATTGTGTAGTGGAAATGCAGCTTTTGTTAATCATTTCAGATGAGGAAACAATTCTATCTACTTCAGATGAAAGTAAGTTTTAACAACTTTTGCTTCTCAAACATGGGAACTTTTGCATCAGACACGTTGCCCACCAAGAACAGCTTTCAGATAAACGTAACAAACATGCTCTGAATTGCCACTGAACTCAACTCTACTTCTCACCTATCATATAGGAAAAGAAAATCATACACCAAAAAACTTTGGTCAATGGGCTTTCACTCCTTGAACAAGACTCTATTCCTATGTGCCATCGTTAAGCTTTTATCTTCTATTATGCACCGATGGTTATTTTTGTCCGTTGTATGTACTCCATTGTACTGATTACACTGTATCAAACACTGAAATGTATTGTGACCAGTTTCAGCTTGTCGAGTGGATAAATGAAAATTCCATTTACACCTTTGAATTAGATCAAATAATGTGTTTACGAGGTAGCAATCCCCATTATTAAATCAAAATTACAACATGGTTTTAGTTTTTATTTTTGTATTATCTGACAAAGTAATTTTTATGGTATGACAATAATTTCTAACACAAAATATACCACATGCAAAGCCCTTTTCATGTAGCATCTTTATAAATGGCAGATGCGCTCTCTTCCAAGAACTTCAACAGCTACTGCCTGGTTGATGTAAGCTTCTATGTACTTTACTTGCAAGTTGTGATTGTGCCCTGCTGCAGTTAAAGATGATAATTCTGGAACAGTTACCCTTGAATGACTTGCACAAGCACAAAGGTCATCAGTAAAGGCAAGGCTATACAGTGGCTACTGCTAATTTCTATTCCAAACTAAACAAATCTCATGCTGACTGTCAACTGCAATTCAATCCAAGATGGACTTCTTTTTCCCTTCTCCATTATTTCACAAAAGCAGATTCCCAGTGATTAGCTTGCATGCATGTAAATCTGAGCCTCAAAATAGAGGTTGTAAATATCCATGAAAGTGGCTGCCCATCATATTGTTTCAAAAACAGTGAACTGATGCTAGTAGCATGTTGACGTTCAGATATTAATTAATTCAACTACCCAACACATTGTTTCAAAAACAGAGAACTAATGCTAATAGTATGTTGATGTTCTGATATTAATGAATTCAACTTGATGAAAGCAATTTATTTTTGTCTTTGTAGCAGATATCAGATACATTAAGAGGCAATTGTCTAATCCTACACTGCTACTGCAGGTATTTTCTCCCTCCAATCAAACCTGTTCCTTACAAAACATGATATTCGAAGATGCAAATGAACAACACTAGAAACTTCATACAGGGAAAATTAAATTTTTACATTTTCTGCTTGCCAATTCTTAAAGCAACTGTAGATAATAGATTTAAGCATCTGCATTTAAATTCCTTTTTTCCCGAATGTAGGAAACATGCATTAATTTAACAACCTGCCTATTTGTGTCAGATTCCTTTATTTTGTTGTGTCATAAGATTTCCTGGCAGATCATCATTATAATGTTGAGGTTCAATTGCTCTGCATATTAGAGTTTTATTACCTCTATCTCCCGCCCATGCAAGTACGTTTGTAAGAGTTAATGCTTTCTTTCCTTAAGAGCTAAAGCTTCTGCAACACCATGAGCAAATTTGCTAAGAGCTAAAGTTTCTGCAACATTATGAGCAAATTTATTAGGATTCTAGGCATATGAGATTTGTTTGCCCACTTTAGTTCCCTAAGGTCTATAAATTTCATTGACATCAATTTCTTTCATCAACCTCCATCTTTGACTTTATAATTTGTCCTGCCATTATACTTTATTGTAGATTTTGAGTGGGCGGGATATTCGAAATTTTGGAATTAGCTTAGGAGTTTAATTAACTAATATGAGTCCCCATCCTTAAGTTGCCTCAAATTGGCTTAAGTTTTGCAATTGAAGAAGATGATAAAAAGATACGTTAATCTTTGTGTAAATTGAAGCCTTCTATTTTTTTTAATCTAATCTTAGATACCCGAAGCAGGGAAGGCATCAAGAGTTAAAAATGAGCATACTGGGAAACTTCAGAAACACGAGTATTGAAACTGGGGTCGGCAAGGCTAAAAAACAATGGAAACTTTGGGATAACCTTATAAGGAAATGTAGGAAACAATGGGCCATAAGACAACCTTGAATGTTCGTAACACAAAAACTTCCACTCGATAATAATAATAATCTCTCTAATTTACCCTTGTTGTTTGACCTTTCATTTTCGAGCTTTCAATCTCTAAGGATTTCTTATATGGGCCAAATAATCAATAAAATCTCGCAGAACACATGCATATCGCAATAATTTATTTTGTAGTGTTTCAGGGTTACACAGTGTTTACATTCTTGATTATGTACTTCTGGAATCACCTCGTGAGATTTTGTAAATCTCAAAATCATGGTTTGGGACTCAGAAAATCTCACACAGTGATCTCAGCAGCATGCAATCATGTTTTTTTTAAAATTCAGTAATCATTATAATATGTTGTATAGGGTAGTGGCACCAATCTATTGTGTTTTTAATATTAGTTAACAATTTATATATAAAATAAATAAATTATATTGATGTCCACTAATGACTGAAGTAGAATTCAGAAGTACAAGTTACAATGGCAAATTAGGTAGAAAGTAAAGAGCGAGTAGTAATCTGAGTGGGCAAACCTCAGACAACTCAATAAAATCAAAGGTATATAAACCTGAACATTCTCATGCTAAGAAGTGAAGGTCTCATGGTTAAAGAGAAAGCCCCCAGAAGAGTCGAGAGGAGTTGATGGAGAACAAGGCTCTAATAACTTGTAACAACGTTGAGTGATTCACAAGGACCAATATCCTTGTCAATCACTCCAAAAGGGTCGATATGGTGTGATACTGTCCTAAAAGAGTGCCTTACCACTAAGGCCAATATGAAGTGATAACATCCTAAGAAAAATGCCCTATGGATAAGATGCCCTAGCTGAAAAACTTTGGAAGCAAGGTACTCATAGTATCTCACTTGGAAGGAAGATTCAGTAAACTACACACCATGGAATGAGGTATATGAATATATAATTTTTTTTATCAAGGTAAAAAGTTATGAATATACAAATATTTTTCGAACTAAAAACACCTGCAATGTAGTAAAGTAAATTGTGAATTAGTGGCGTATACAAATTCTTTTTAAAACGTAAACTTTTCCTTGGGAGGTAAATTGTGAATTAGATTTTATATACATTCTCTTTTAGTCGATTATTTGAGAACAAATCAGCTTCCAATTCAGGGACGTACGAATAATTAGTCTCCTTCAGCGTGATGTCAATGTATTGATGGATATCCATTCCATCAAATTCCATCTTAGACTTGACCCTGAGCTCATAGTTATATTTTTAGTATGCCTAGAGGGATGTCATAACATTTGTGACATACAATCACCCACACCAAGTAAACTACAAACTCCTTGATTTTTTAATAAATATTTCATTTCAAATAAATTTAAAAAAATAACTTACATATATACAGTGAATGTGCATGGGTAACAAAATATTACGATAAAGTGGGATCTTTTGTTGATAAAGTAATTAAATTGCTGGCCAATAAAGTGGGATACTTTGTCAAGATTGATGTAGATTAAATGGGCAGCAGTTTTGTGTGGGTATGGGTTAATAGATATTTCCAAGCCCCTTGCCCAATTGATTTAGATCATGTCTTCTCTTGGCTCATGGACCCAATTTATCAATTACAACGGTATCCCATTCAGAGGCTTTCTCTGCAATCAAATTGGACATCAAGTGGTTTCTTGCTCTTCTCAAGTTCATCCTAACTTTAGGCCCTTGTAGTCATGGAGAAAGTAAGGATGGCTCTCCGAATGCCGATTTTGTTTTGCAGAATCATGGAAGATTCTTTTTGGAGTCCTTTTCTTTCACTTTAGTTGACGATCTTCCCTCTGTTCAACAGAATGAATCTCACTTTCCCTTCCCCCCTGGTGAAGAGGAGCTTCACTAGGGAGCTATAGATGTTAGGGCATTGAAAATTGGGTTGCATTCTGACAATATGTTTTGATCACAAATCCCCTCGTGGACGTAATTCTCAACAGTCGGCTGTCATTCTCAACGGATTTCCATCTACCAAGCTGAAAGGAAGGATGGATTCAATGGTTGTCATTGTTGATGGTTCACAGTGGACTTTCGCTGATCTTCTGTCTTGTAGAGGGAGAAGACTGATTTTTGCTTGTGGGTAGACCCATTTCTTTTTAATGGATTATCTATCTTTCCTCAAAGTTGTTTTTTTATTGTTTGCGCGTTCACTGTTTGCTGAAGGTCTGCAAGCTTCTTTCGATTCAAGTTGTTTTTTACTCCATTTTGGAAGATTCACCTTGTTGCTTGGTCTTCGATGTTTGTTTGTTGAGGGCGTGGATCCTTTTATATAATTTCTTGTCCTTTGTCTTGGACATTGAGTTGGTTTTTATTGTTTGCTTTGTGGCCTCAGGGGACTAGGCCCTTCATTGTGTCCCAGGGATACTACGAAGTTCCGGATTCTAAAAAAACAAATTCTCCTAGTTCATAGCTTCGGTCAAAAGTATTTACCATTAATAAAAAAACAAAATATTAAGGTAGATTGAAAGTAACAAAATATTAACACTTTAAAACACCCTCTCAAATGGAATCACTCTAAAACTTTTTTTAGTTGATGCTGCATTGTTGACTCTTGTGTTGACTAGAACCAAATTATCAAGTAATTTTTATGTTTTCCTTGTTCTAACTATTTGTCTTCTATTCTGGTTCTCTGGTTAATATTTTGATGGCTTCATTTTTATAATTATGCTAGGTGCAATTGTTATGCTAATTTGTTAGTGTACTGATTTTGGACATTTGTACAGCCTTAATTCTTTATGCCACATTCTAATTGCAGGTGAGTTAGAGCCCTTTCTTCGTTCATATAAAAACCAAAAAAAACAAAATAATAACAATCATATTTCGATTGGATTAAAGAACTCTATAATTAGAATTGATGAAAGAGAGTGATTAATTCATGAAAGTGTAATTAATTAACACAATTTATAACGAGTTATTCTAGCGCCATCATTCCAACTTCCTCATCTACTTGGATGAAACGCTTCACATGTTCGAAGGTAGAAGCGAAGGTAAAAACATATATATATATATATATATATATATATATATATATATATATATTTTAAACTTAGTTTTCGTGTATTATGGTGGTGTTATTTTAAATGATGGTGAAGTGTTGTTTGGTGGTTGGACTTATATATTATAATTAGTATAAATTTATGTAAAAAATGTCGAGATATATCATTTTTGAGGCATCTATTTATATTGGATTTTTGACATAAGTATAATAAGCGCATCGAAAATGATATCGTAAATCCAATATAAATAGGTGCCTCCAAAATGATATCTCTTAGTATCCTTTACATAGATTTATTTAGGATAGGTATGCTAATATCATATGTACACATTGCATATTTATTTAATACATAATATGAAGTATTTTCATGATTTTTTAATGTATACTATATATCACATTAAATCATCCAAGACTGTAATGTATATAAGATGAAATAAAAGATAAATAAAGTATTTGTAAATCATTCAAAACTGTAATATACATAAGATATGATGCTTAAATTAAAGAATCGTTAAAAACTCATCAAAATGTGCCATTACCCATCACATAAAATGTCAAATAATGAATCATTTCATATTCATAGAAATAAATTTGTGATAAATAACTAACATTATTTATCCTCTAAGAATGTTAATCTCTTTTTCTTAGCTTTCCGTTTGGAAAGTTGTTTTTCATTTTTTAGCATTTCATAGCGGTCAAATGTAAATGGCGATAATATTCTTAGTACTTCTAAAGACTTTACATGAGATATAACCACAAATGTTAGTCTTGTTCTTTCTTTTTGACCTATATCAATTGTGGCTTTTGAAAGAGTCAAACCTTGTGATATGTTTATTGTTAATGTCCAAGCCATCCATCGGATTAGTTGGTTTGTGCGGTGCCTTTGTATTAGTGTAATTGGAATTGTACATGATGTTTCATCTTCAAATAGTAGACTCGAGGAACTGTCAAACTCGACCATAACATATGTCAATGGCTATGAGGGGGTACTTCCAAGTTTGTATATTCTACTTCGAATATACTCTAGAGCTCCATCTACAAGAGTTGTCATTATCTAAAGATTGGAGGTTAACATAACCCTTGCATTTTTAGAAATTAGTAACTCCACATCAAGTTTTGTTGGAACACAACTATCTACTAAGAGGGGGCGTGAATTAGTTGATTGATTAAAATTAGTCCTTTAATACTTTTAATGCAAATTAAAAAGTATACGCAGAGATTATACACACACAAATAGACATAACGCTCGGTGTACGTGGAAAACCCAGTATGAGATAAACCATGGTTAGAATAGCTTCTAGAATCCACTGTTCTAATCCAACCTCATAATCAAAATCTCACTGATTGCAATGCTTAATGGCACTGACCCCAAGGAGACACCAATCCCTTGACTTAAGAGCACCTACCCCCAAACTGAGCATCAACTCAACTCTTCTGATGACACCTACCAATAAGATCTATTATGGAGCTACAACTCCACATTACAAAATTGATTCAAAAATGAATCTAGTTCTATGTTACAGAGCTGTTATGTAACTGTTCATACTCTGCACTTCTTCTCTTTTCCTCTTTGCCTCTCTTCCCTTCAATTCAACTTCATTCCACTCTTAGTGTGTATCCTAGATGACATATATATGCATTAGATCTAGGTCTCACATCTTCTCTATGCTCGCACTTGGTCGTTAGCACATCATGCTCCATTCTTGGACTTAGTTCATATTTATTTAATGACAGGTTTTCTGCTTCTTGAATTCACACACCATCACCATAATTCTCTATTTTTTACTATATTTAGCATATATCAGGGTCTATTTTTGATGCACATACCATATTACACAATTTTAATCGATCACAATGATATATATTGTTCTCTGTATCATATAATGCATCTTTCCTGAGTGTTTCATCACTTGACCATTGAGATGAACAAATCTTTAAATACTGACCATTGATCTTTAAGTTTCGTGCCATGATCTGATGATCATTGTTCAATTGACTCAACTTTAAAATGCAACCGTTAGATCAAACTCTGACAGGCTCACGCGCTCCATTAGATCTTTGTGAGATTTCAAACTTTAACGCGTCAACTTTAAAATGCACATGTTGATCTTTGATCCGAGCTTCCACATGCCGTTAGATATTCAAAAGTAGCATGAAATTTACCTCTATTTATCTTTAAACATCGAGCACTTGATCTCATCTCGTTGCTTCCTGATACTTTGGAACACATACGCACCGTCGATCTCCTCAACATAGCTCGGTCTTTAACTCACTATACATTAGACTCTTTGACCTCTTTGACTCCACGTGCTCTGTTGATCTTCATTTCATGATCACACACTCACCGTTAGATCCTCTAAAAAATTAATATGATCATTGGATCTCTATCTAACAAGCTTCTGTGAAAGTGACACCTGTCACTAGTGCATCCACTCTCAGATACCTTTGACATATTATCTTTGATGTGCATCATTAGATCTACATCATGCGATTAAGTGCTAACCGTTGATCAAGCTCGAATAAATCTTAAGTCAAGGACTTGGGAAATATTAAAGTCTTTGATCACCGCTCCAAGCTGATAATCACTACTTTGAAGGGGTTAGTTGCACAATGATGAGCAAGGCTTAAGTTATAACTTACGCGACCAATTCCCACCTATATCCAATCAACATAAAAATAGAAATGCCCATGAATGCCATGACTAAAACCCATAGTGTTTTACTAAGAAACCCTAGTAATCACTGAGATCTAAAATAAATCATTTCTGGGCTCATTTCTCTTCATCTGAACCTGCATACCATACATATGAGATGTACTTGAAAAACCCATAATGGATATTTTATCAATTTCTCTGCAAATGGTCCAAAAATAGTCTTTGTAAAAGCATGACAACTTTATATGACAATATTGCAACTTATACTGTGCAATTGTAAATCATGCTCTTCTCTCCATCAATCATCCCTGATCCTCTGATATTAATGACATCCATAATGCCAACAATCTCTCGTTTGACATTAATGACAATCATATTGCCAACGATCTCCATCTTTTTCATTGATGGCAAAATAAATGCTTTGATCTTGTAATGCATGCTCTACTCCTCTGGTAAACATAAAGCGTTTGACAAACTTTTACGGACAGCATTTGCACTTTTTTCTCCTTTGACATCAATGGCAAAGGGACTCCCAACTTTCTCACTATTTGTCCAATTATTTCTTCCCCTTTATCAGATAAAGGAGTTTGGACATATTCCATTATGACCTCTTGATCTGCAACCTTTTCTCTTAAAAAGTGATACTTGATTTATATGTGCTTAGTTCTAGAATGCATCACTAGATTTTTTGATATATTAATAGCATTTGAATTGTTACAAAGAATAGAGATAGGTGATTTGTATTCTACCTTGATGTCTTTGAGTGTTTGCTTCATCTACAAGACTTGCGTGTAGCATGCCACTACTGCAACACACTTTGCTTTTATTATAGAAAAAGTAATTGACTCTTGTTTTTTGCTTAGCCATGAAACAAGTTTGTTTCCAAGGAAAAATACACCACCACTTGTGCTTCTTCTATCATCCACATTTCCTGCCCAATCAACATCTGTATATACTATCAAAATGAAATCTTCATCTTTGAGATACCATAGGCCATAGTCAAATGAAATCTTCATCTTTGAGATACCATAGGCCATAGTCAATTGTACTCTTGATATATCTAAATATCTTTTTCACTACATCGACATGTGATTCTTTAGAATCAACTTGAAATCTTACAACCATGCAAACTGCTTGCATGATATCAAGTCTTGATGCATATAGGTATAACAAATTACCTATCATTAATCTATAAAAAGTCTGATTTGCATCAAGGGACTCATCCTTTTTGCTCAACTTACATCTAGTTATCATGGGAGTACCTACTGGTTTGCTATCTTCCATTCCAAACTTCTTGAGCATTTCTTTAACATACTTGATTTGAGATATAAATATCCTTTCATCAATTTGTGCTATTTGTAGACAAAAGAAGAAAGAAAGTTATCCAAATATAGACATCTTAAACTCATTTTGCATTTGAGTAGTAAATTCTTTGCACATTCTATTGTTGCTACCACCAAAAATGATATCATCTACATATACAACAATTAACATATGCTCTCCTTGAGATTTGAAGTACACATTATTGTCTGCACATCCTTTATTGAATCTTTGTTGTTGCAAGTACTGGTCTAATCTTGAATGCCATGCTTTAGGTGCATGTTTTAGACCATATAGAGCTTTCTTCAGTCTGCACACATAATCTTCTTTTTTTGACAACTGAAAACCTTCAGGTTGTTCTATGTAGACTTCCTTTCTAGGTTCCCATTCAAGAAAGTAGACTTAACATCCATTTAATAGACTTTGAATTTATTATAAATAGAGAATGATAGAAACATTCTTATGGCTTCTAATCTACCAACCAAAGCAAATGTTTCCTCAAAATCTATGCCTTCAGCTTGTGCATATCCTTTGCATACCAATCTGACCTTATTTCTTATGATAGTTCCATCCTCTTTGAGGTTGTTTCTAAAGACCCACTTTGTACCTATTACATTCTTATTTGAAATTCTTGGAACTAATTTCCAAATTTTGTTCTTTTCAATTTGACTTCATTCTTTTTCCATGGCTTTTAGACAATTCTCATCCTCGCTAGCTTCAACATAATTCTTAGACTTAATTTCAGATATTAGAGCAAAACTTACTTGCTCCTTGTTCATTGCAACTCTTCTCCTTTCTGAACTCCTTCATTTTTATTGTTAATGATTTTCTCTATCGGATGATCCTTTTGAACAAATTTTGCAGGTGCTTTTCATTTACTTCCTCAGGCTCTTCATTAGTTACTTCCTCTTCAGACTTTGATTCTTCTTCACAAATATCTCTGTCAGGTTTAACATGTTTCAAGCCTTCTTCAACCTTGACATTGATACTCTCTACAATTTTTTGTAGCCTTTTATTGTAGCATATGTAGGCTTTGCTTTGGGTGGAATAACCAAGAAATATTCCTTCATCACATCTTGATTCAAAGCTTCCCAATTTATCTTCTTTTTCCCTAATGTAGCATTTGCTGTCAAACACTTTGAATACTTAACAGAGGCATGTTTTTCATACCATAATTCATAGGGAGTTTTATCATTGTTTACCCTCAATTGAACACTATCCAAGATATATATTATTGTTTGTACTGCTTCTCTCTAGTATCCATAAGGTAACTTGCCCTCTTTTAGCATTGTTTTGGCCATCTCCCTGACTTTTCTATTCTTTCTTTCAACAACTCCATTCTGCTGTGGAGTCCTTGCTGCAGAGTGATGCCTTTTGATTCCATGCTTTTCATAGTATTCGATAAAAAATCATTTGAGGTGAATTCACCACCTCTATTAGATCTTAAGCATTTGATTTTTCGTTCAATCTCATTCTCTACCATGGCCATAAAGATCTTGAATCTTTCAAATGCCCAAGACTTGTCCTATAAAAAGGTTACCCGTGTCATTCTTGAGTAATCATTGATTAACAACATGAAGTATCTTTCTCCTTTGGATCCTCTTGTCTTAGTAGGAATACAAAGATCAATATGAACTAACTCTAAAGGCTTTGTATTTACATACTCCTTTGTTTGAAATCTGACATTTGTTTGCTTGCCTTTCTAGCATTCCTTGCAAGTAGTGTCTGTAGATTTGGTTATCTTACGCATATATCTAACACACTTATTTGAGCTCATTTTTAATAGGTTATCAAAGTTAACATGACCCATTCTTCTATGCCATAACCAATTCTCATCAATTTTTTATATTAGGCAACTATTACCCTTCACTTCAGTAAGATTATAATATTGCTTTTAGTTCTTTTTTCTTCAACAATTAATCTTTCAAATTTCCTTATCTTATAACCTTCTGTATTAAATGTGACTTTATATCTATTGTCACACATTTGGTTGAAATTTAGTAGATTATGTGTCAATCCTTCAACATAAAGGACATCATGTGTAGGGAATTTTCCATCTATGTTCAAGGTTCTATTATCATGGATTTTTACTACAATATTGTCTCTTAAGCTGATAGATCTTTCCTTACATTTACTCAGTTTGATGAACTTGCTCTTGTCACCAGTCATGTGTTTTGAGCAACCACTATCTATTACCCACAAATTATGTTCCTTGGCATGGAGTGCAGTTTAAATAATCATAGATTATACAACTTTTTGATCTTTCACTTTCCACACATCCTTAGGTTTCTTGATTAACTTATTTTCCCTTTTTTTAGAGACTTGTCAACCTTTGTTCACACTGAGAGACATGCTTCACTTTTCACTTTGTATTTATGGTCTTACAAAATTTGTTCTACATTGTTTAGCTATGTGACCAATTTATTGCAGTTATAGGATATTACATTTGTATCTAACAAGGGTGTAAATAAACTTTTGCTCACAAAGTTTTTTTTTCTTTTAGATATAACTTTACATTCACTAGCCCTATGACCAAACTGATTACAAGTATAACAATAACCATATAAAAATGAGAAATACCTAGTCATAGCATTTCTTTGTGCAGGATGAAGAAATATTCTTAACTCTAGTTTTTTCAAGTCTTTCACCCTTATGTAACCATTTACATCAGCTAATTTTGTCTTCTGCATCTTCCTTGATTTTGTAGAGATTGACTCATTATTCTTCTTCTTTTTTTCAGGGTTCTTTTCTCCTTCAACTTTTTTCATATCAATAGTGCTTGTGTTTGTCTTTGTATCTCCAGAGGCATTCTTGTAAGTTTTTTCATTCTTTGTTCTTCATTCTCCTTCTATTTTGAAGTTGTCATATAAGTTTGCAGATGTACTGGTTATGGGAATTTTTTCTTTTTCAAAACCAAGACTAGATTTCTCTTTTGATGGATGTTGAGAGTTAAGCAATTCATCAAGAATTTATGAACTTCTTTTCAGCTTTAGACCTTTGTCTATTTATTCTTTAGCTTTTTTAAGTTCTTTTCACAAAGCCACTATTTCTACTTCTAACTTCATGCATTCATCATATTTAGACTATAGTTCAAATTTGAATACATCTTCTATTCTTTTAGCCTCTTCAACTTGTGTCTTTAGACTAACTACAATCTAAACAATTTTTTCAAGACTTTTGGATACTTTTTTAATCTTTTTTTATGCTTGCATTTTCTGCTTTGAGTTTTCTTTTCTCAGGTTTTCAATTTCATCTAGAGGACAAATGAGTTCACCATCTAGATCTACTTCTCCTTCCTCTTCATCTGAGTCTTCAACTTCCTCTTTTTATTGATCCACAGAAGCTGATTCTAATGTCATGAATAGGAGTTCATTTCCCTTAAGCACAAAGACACAATCATGGTCATCATCTGAACTATTACTATCATCTAATGAATCATTATATTCTCTTATGCACAGGCCCTTCTTATTTTTAAAGAAGTTTTTTTTCTTGGAGTAGTGAGGTTTCATCTTTTTACTATCCTCTTCTTGCTTAGAATTATCCTTTTTGTTATAAGGGCATTTTACTATCATTTTTGTTATAAGGGCATTTAAAGGGTAACTTATGTTTGTATTTTCCAGACCCTCGTCTTAATTTTTTGATAAAGTTGTCTTCTTCTTCATTAGTCTCCTCAGATCTGGATGAAGGCGCTTCTACTTTTACTTGTTTGGATGTTTTTAATATAGCTTCTCTCTTGAAAATATCTATTTTTCCCATTCTCATTTCATAGGCTATGAAGGTTCATTACAACTCATCTACAATGAGCTTATCTAGATCTCTTGCTTCCTCTATTGTAGAGATTTTAGAACCATACCTGGATGACAGAGATATTAGGACCTTTTTAACAATCACTAAATCTTTCATCTCTTCTCCAATGCCTCTGATTGTATTGACTATTTCATCTACTATGAGGAGGTAGTCTGTAATTTTCTCTTCATTTATTTTAAAACTTTAAAACTTGCCTTTGTATATTTGTAGCTTGGCCTGCTTTACCTTTTTATCACCTTCATAGATGATCTTCAAATTATTCCACACATCATGTGCAGTTTGACAATGCACGACTTTAACAAACTTTGAGTTTGACAATCCACAAAGGATAGCATTCTTTGCCTTGGCATTGCTCTCATATGCTTTCTTGGTAGCCCGATCAGTAGGAGTTCTAGCAGGAATTGTATATCCATTTATAACAGACATCCATACATCAAACCCTAATGAAGATAAATATGCTTCCATTCTAATGCTCCAAAATGCATAATTTAATCCATCAAAGAGAGGTGCTTTGTTTGAGAAAGTGCCTTCTTGACTAGCCATTTGTGTTCATCGTCCAAGATCTATCTGAGTTGATTAAGCTTCTTCTAAATAATTGAGGCTCTTATACCAATTATTGGAACACAATTACCTATTGAGAGGGGAGGTGAATCAGTGGAATTATTAAAATTAGTCCTTTAATACTTTTAATGCAAATTAAAAATTATATGTAGAGATCACACACACACACAAATAGACACAACACTCAGTGTATGTGAAAAATCCAAAATGAGAAAAACCATGGTGAGGATAGCTATTAGAATCCACTACTCTAATCCAACCTCACAATCAAAATCTCACTGGTTACAATATTTAAGGGCACCGACCCTAAGGAGACACCAATCCCCTGATTTAAGAGCACCTATTCTAAGGAAGCACCTACTCCCTAACTAAGCACCAACTTAGCTCTTTTGATGGCTGTTAGATTATAATAAATGGTGATTAATTCACCATAACACTTTATTGTTTATTTGTTATGTTGTTTTACCCGTGAACTCTATTCTAAGTTCTCGATTATGCACCATCCTATTTTATAGGATATTGTTGTGCTATTGTTTAGGCTATATAATAGCCCATGTGTTGGGGAATCAGGAACAACACACCTGTTCTGATCCCACTTGTTAGGATATTTCTCCTCAAAAAGAGCACAATATGATTACCAAATACAAGCAATTAAACATGTGAAATTAACCAAAAGTACAAGTAACTAGAATTCACAAATAACACAGAATATGAGAGACAATACACAATCTTGTATTAATACTCACCCAGAAAGAAAATACAATAAAGAAGATGCCACTTCTTCTCCACACCTCTCAGAAGCTTTCCACACGTCAAGTGTTCAGTAATTTTCTTCAAGAGTTCACTCTCCTACAAAAAATGGTCCCAACACACAACTCACACACAGAATTGGTGTTCACCTCCAACTAGTCAGTAATAATCCTGCCAGTACACAAGTACTCAAAGTACTTCAAGTAGATCTCCCATAAGCTTGCAACAACCTACAACTCAAATGATCATACTTACACATGTAGATCTTCAAACGTGGCCTTGCACACCTGCTGACCAAAATCCTACAACTGGAAGAAATCTTTTTCTTGCCTTAATTACAATACATGCCAATGGGTCTATAAATAGATCCCAGACTTAAACAATAACTTAGACTTCTAATTTACAATAATTAGACACGCAGCTCAAGACTATAATTAGCCCTTAACATGCAAACACTCAGTTCAACGAACTAACTGTCCGTGCAATGAATAGTTCTAGAACCGCCACAGGCAACCGACGTCGGTCCCTGTCTGCCTGGAGGTGACCGACGTCGGCCGACCTCCTATCGATGCCGATTGTCTTTAGTTCACACCTGCCGATGTTGGTTGCCTTATGCACTATACTCTGCCGATGTCAGTCTCCCTGAAACTCAACAACCTCCTCCATGTCTGCAACAATTGAAGCTTTTAGCTCCACAACCTAACAATCTCCCACTTGGAGATAAACAGCTACAACTGTACCTATACTTGTACATCATCTAGTTTGTTCCCTTGGCTTTGTATCCCTCTTCAAGATCACTCTTGAAGACCAACCACCACACACCCTGTGGTGCAACTCCTGTCATCCAAATCACCTGCCACATCTGCATCTACAAACCATGTAGAAAAGAACTTGACCCTGCATAGCATGTCAACCTGCTGCTGGTCCCTCTCAGAATCTTAAGACTCCATTGAACTACCCTCTAGTGCTTCTTTCCTGAATTGGTGCCAAACTTTTTAACAACTCCCACTGCTTGGGAAAACTTAGGTTTAGTACACATGTACTCAACCTCATTATGTGAATCAAGACACTATTCATAGAACTGTCCAACCATCGACGTGCTAATCGGTCTCACACAATCATCCTGAAACAAAGTCAACCTGTGACCTTCCATGTCCCTAGAACACACTCATGCCAAAGAATCTTGCTGCTCCCAGATTTTGCATGACATACTTCTGAACTAGCTTTACCTTTAGTTTAGTAACTCCCTGTATATGTGACCCTGCTACAAGCACAACATACAGAAATAAGATAATGTAGCTAATATTATCCAACCTGGTAAAGAGAAACACAATGGTCAAACCTCCATTATCCTGTAGCTTACTCAAGACCATACACCCTGGCCTTCTGTCTCACATGTCCATTTCCGCTCTTCTTTATTCTGAACATCCATTCGCCTCTCAGTGCTTCCTTCCAGCTGGCAACTCCACCCAAAACTCTCATTTGGTTCTTCTCCAAGGAATCACATCCTTCATCTATGCCAAGCTCCCACTGTTTCCTGGATCTACCTGCTCTACTTATTTAACAACTTCTTTGTTCTTTACCATCAGTGAGCAACAAGTAGTGTAAAGAAGGAAAATGATGAATTTGAGGCTTACTTACCCTTTAAGTCCCCCATATGGGCGCTTGAGACTCCTTGACAGCTTGTTGTCCACCCAAAATCTGTCTTAGTGACCGATGCCGGTCACATCTCAGTCTGCACTCGATCGACATCGGTTCCATGTGACTGCCTCATCGCTGACGTCGGTTCTCCTAACCGACACCAGTGTTTATCTGTCCCTGAGTCACCGACATCGGGCTGTACATAGCCAACATCGGTCCCTGTCTGGACGTCGACATTAATTTTCTAACTGACGTCGGTCTCTGTGTTTTACTTATGAGCGATGACATATACCTGTGAGCTCCTTTTGGATCAAACCCTTGTCCAAATCACCCTTGCTTTGATCAGAATTCTTCAGCCCCTTTCACTGATCTCTGTCTGTCACCTTCTCCTTGAAAACCAAAACTTTCCTGTTCTTGTCACGAACATCAGATTCTTCAAGAAACGTTACCTTCTTCTTCTGCATACAGAAATCTCGATTCATGTTTTTCAAATTTGAAAGCATACCCTTTGACTCAAGAACATGCATCTCTTTCTTATTCATGTGACCAAGCCTATTAAGCCACATCTTCGAATCTACAGCTGAAGTAGATAACCCAGAAAGAGAATCAATAATACAAGTAGATAGATAAAACGTACCTACTTTCTTACTTTTTGCTACAAGTGCACCCTTGGTAACCTTCCAAGAGTCCACTGTGAGAGTTACTGTGCAACCCTCACCACCCAAATTTCTAACAGAAATTAAATTCCACTCTAGAACTGGGACATGCATGACCTCCTTCAACACCCATGTGTTACCTGTCTACAATTTCAGCTTCACTTTCCCTTTGCCAACCATCTGACAAGGCTTACCATCTCCTAAACAAATTTCTCCATAGTCTCCTTGGACATACTCATGAAAAAATTTCCTATTTGGAGATGCATGAAAAGAGACACCAGAATCTAAAACCCAAGATTCTACTTTATCCAAAGAACATACCAGAGCATCTTGTGCAACGAACTCTGCAACATCTGCTTCTTCTTTAAGTCCTTCATGCTGATCTTCATTCAACCAACAATCTCTCTTTAAGTGCCCTTGCTTTCCACATTTCCAGCAGGTTATTCTGCCATACTTGGACTTGGATCTCCTACCTATCTTTGACCTTGATCTCCCATGCTCGATCTTCTCTCTTTGCCTTCCCCTGCTTTCTATACTCAAAGCATTTCCTGATGATTCACCTGTGCTTTTCCTGCGAATCTCTTCATTCAAGATTACACTCACAACATCATCCACTTTTAAGATTTTTGAAGCAAACGCAATATTACTAACTGCCATTACCAAACTCTCCCAACTTTCAGGTAATGAGCATAAGATTAAGAGAGCCTTAATTTCATCATCAAAAACAATATTGACTAAATTTAACTAGTTTACCAAACCATGGAAATCACTAAGATGACTATGTACAGATCCATCTTCCAACATTTGCAAATTAAATAATTACTTCATAAGAAATACCTTATTCGAAGCTGAGGGTTTTTCATATAAATTTGCCAAAGATTCCATCAACTCTACCGTTGTCTTAGCGTGTGATAAGTTGGAAATCACAGACGATGCAAGACTCAACCTTATAGATCCCAGAGACTTCCGATCAAGAACCTCCCATTCTTCATCCTTCATATCTCAGGGCTTACAATCAACCCCACCCAACGGTAAGTATAAATCTTTCTGATATAGATAATCTTCAATCTGCATCTGCCATAATTGATAGTTCTTGCCATTAAACTTCTCCATTCGTAGCTTACTTTATTTTGTCATTGCTCTACTCCCACTCAAATAGAAACCCTTGTGAGTAACCTGTAATCAACACACACTAACCAGATCTGATACAACCTGTTAGTATCCCAACCAAAAGCTTTGATACCAGTTGTTGGGAAATCAGGAACAACACACATGTTCTGATCCCACTTGTTAGGATCTTGCTCCTCAGAAAGAGCACAATATGATTACCAAATACAAGCAATTAAACATGCAAAATTAACCAGAAGTACAAGTAACTAGAATTCACAAATAGCACAAAATATGAGAGACAATACACAATCTTGTATTAATACTCATCCAGAAAGAAAATACAATAAATAAGATGCCACTTCTTCTCCACACCTCTCAGAAGCTTCCCACACCTCAAGTGTTCAATAATTTTCTTCAAGAGTTCACTCTCCTACCAAAAATGGTCCCAACACACAACTCACACACAGAATTGGTGTTCACTTCCAACTAGTCAGTAATAACCCTACCAGTACACAAGTACTCGAAGTACTTCAAGTAGATATCCCATAAGCTTGCAAAAATGATCATACTTACACATGTAGATCTTCAAACGTGGCCTTGCACACCTGCTGACCAAGATCCTACAACTGGAAGAAATCCTTTTCTTGCCTTAATTACAATACATGCCAATGGGTCTATAAATAGATCCCAGACTTAAACAATAACTTAGACTTCTAATTTACAATAATTAGACATGTAGCTCGAGACTATAATTAGCCCTTAATATGCAAACACTCGGTTCAATGAACTAAATGTCCATGCAATGAACAGTTCTGAAACTGCCACAGGTGATCGATGTCAGTCCCTATCTGCCTGGAGGTGACCGACGTTGGCCGACCTCCTGCCGATGCCAGTTGTCTTTAGTTCACACCTTTCGATGTCGGTTGCCTTCTACACTATACTCTGTTGACGCCGGTCTCCTTGGAACTCAGCAACCTCCTCCATGTCTACAACAGTTGAAGCTTTTAGCTCCACAACCTAACACCATGTAATATATTCTGAGTTTAAGCTGAATAATATTATATTCTTGCTCCTATATTTGGTTTCAAATCAAGTTGATGTGGACCATGGGAGGACACTGAGCACTCCCAAACATTTGAAGTTCTAAGCTGACAATCTTAGCAAAAGGGATTGAAAATATATGTTTTTATTTGAGCATTGTAGAGTGGCACAATAATCTAGAGCTACGCATTACAAACTCTTTTAAGCCTATAAATCATGAACTACATTGAAGAATACAACTGTGTCTCTCCATATGCTTTATGTTGAAGCTTATATTCAGCTTGAGCGTCTCTCAAAAAAAAAAGAGCAAACTCAGTGATCCACATTTAGGTTGACTGCAGAGTTGCAATACTAAGTGGTTTGTATAAGCATTTAGCTTGGCATCACTATTTATACGGGACATATTTCAAGCATATAGCATTTCAATCTTTGAAGGAGGAAGTGTCATTTGATACATTGGGCACAACATTGAGAAATTTTCATCTCCTATATCCTCAAAAATATGATAAAGGTTGGTGGCTTGTTTTTTTTGGTATATATATATATATATATATATATATATAAATCAATTTTTAAGCTTCAAGAATTTAAAAAAAGACCATAAGCACCAAAACCACCCTTTAGGGCCCAAAACCTCCTTGATAATATTTCCTTTACTACAATTTTTTCAAAAACCACCTCTCAAGCAAACCCATGGTATTAGCTAGGGAGTGGGTTTGCTTCAAAATTAGAATTTTTTAGCCTTTAAATATAAGTTTTGTTTCTTAATGACTTGTCATGACACATAAGCGAGTTAGTGGGTATTCTTTTTAGTAAAAGAGAGGTTGTGAGTTCAAAACCCTCTATTTAGCAGACCCTCCAAATTTAGAAAACTTGCTAAAGTTAGCTATAGCTAACTAATTTAGAGACACAAATCATATTTATTTATTTTTTCAAAAGAGGCCAAAGAGCCCATTTTTTTTTAAAAAAGGGGGATATTATTTTGAACAACGAAATTAGTGTTTTTTTTTTTTTTTTGCCTGTATATTGTAATCTTTTGCAAAAATTATTGTAATATTTTATTTTTGCAAGTAAATTCAAGGAAAAACATAAAATAGTGCATTTTTGTATATTCATAGTGTTCGATCACAGCTATGGCTCTGACTCACATTTATGGGTAAAACCATCATGCTTTAGTTATTGCATACATACCCTAACATAGCTACAATAATGATGTTTGGGCATCGACCTTATCAATCATTGAAGAGAAATAAGGTTAAAACATTCATTGAGCCATCCCTCCATTTTACCCATTTGATTTAGTTGAAAAACATAAAAACTGAAGGTGGGAATTTCAAGTATATAGAGAAGTTACGCATGCATATGAGGAATTCCATCTAAGCAAGTGCCAATGACTAGTCAAACCTATTTTAGTACTTTCTAAGTACCACATATCAATCTCTTTCACACATGTTTATGCTTCTTTCACATACTGCTACGTATATAGAAAAGATGAGATTCTTCCATGTACTGACGAGTATACTGGAAGGATGCATATAAATAAAGGATTAGTATCTTGGAATAATGGTATAGCGAAAGGAAGATCTTGATACCTGGAGTGATAGGGAACCAATCCATCACCTTTGATTAGATTCTTCACAATGGTCATGAATAGGCCAAAATTCTTTCTGCTATACTCACAACTTCTCTACGATGACAACTATGCCGCTTGGAAAACTAAAATCAAAACACATTTGAAATTTGAAGACATTTGGCTTGTTGTTAATGGTGCTCTTATCCAATATGCTACTGACATTAATAAGCAATGTAAGTTTGACAAAGTTGATCATAAGGCAAAGTTGACAATCATGTTTGGAGTAACAGATGAGGTATAACCTCATATCCATGAGGCCACAATCATAAAATATGCTTGGGATAAGCTCTAGACAGTCTATTAGGCCAAAAATGAAGGAACCATTCTTCATTTGTAGAGTCAATTTCATTCTCTCAAATCAAAGTCCAGTGAAAAAGTGGAAGCTTTTCTATGCCATGTTGTAACCTTAAGGGCTTCGCTCTAAACATTAGACAAAACAATGTTAGATGCATCTCTTGTACCTATTATCTTGAGAGTACCACCACCCTCCTACATGATCTTCGTGACTACTTTGACAGTCATAAAATAGAAACCATCTTTTGACAAGTTGGTAAACATGTTGTAATGGGAAGAGTCTATGCATACAAAAAAAGAAGAATCAGAAGAACATGCTCTTACCTCTCATCAACAGAAAGGAAAGAAGTATATCAAGTCTTCTAAACTAAATCAAGGTCATCAACGTATTTCATGGGGGGATAAAAAAAATAATTTTTTCCTTATATGTGGAAAAATAGGCCATGAGCTAAAGAATTGTTGGTATAATTATTTTGCACAGAGCTCTTCAAGCAACAAGAAGCCTAGTCACCAAAAATCATCTCATCCACATAAAAGACAAGGACAAAAGAAAGGGCATTGGAAGAAAAAATCCAATCAACAAGGCAACATTGCTGAACAAGAAGACACCCACTCTGATGAGGACTTCTTATATGCTACATAGTCTCATGATGAATCAACATCATAAATTTCTATCTGGTATGTCGACTTAGGTGTAACTTCACATATGATTGTAAGACAAGATTGGTTCTACATAATGAATGATACTTCCCTAAAAATCATGTCTCTTTGGGTGATGATTCATCCTACCGAGTTTAAGGCATTGGTAATATCTCCTTACCACTTGAACGTCATGATTGCAAAATCTTAGATGTCCTGTAAGTCTTATGACTCACAAATAATCTTCTATTAGTTAGTCAGTTACTTAACCACAACCTCAAGATTGAATTTGATTAAAAAAGTGGTAAAAAGATGTGTTTAATCAAAGATAATTCAAAATGATCGAGAATTATTGCATGAGCCTTAGGAGTTGGCAAAATGTTCCAACTTGACTTTGTTCAGTCAAACAATCAAGCACTTGTAGCTTAAGATTCAAACTCAGCTAATTTGTGGCATTGTAGATATGGTCATGTTAATTTTGGATACCTCAAATCACTCAACAATTAGAAAACATGGTCTATGGACTTCCTCAGTTGAATAAAAATATAGATCTCTACACTGATTGTCTAACAACGAAACAACATCAAATATATTTTGGTCAAAGTTCCTCAAGAGCATTTGGTAAGCTTGATCTAGTGCATACCAATCTATGAAGACCCATGAGATCCAATCACTATGGGTTTTAATATTTCATGCTCTTTGTTGATGACTAATCATGCAAGATGTGGGTCTACTATCTAAAGACCAAAGGCCAAGCCTACAATACTTTCAAAGAGTTCAAAGCAGTAGTTTAAACTGAAACTTGGTCGTAAAATCAAGGCTCTCTACTCTAATTGAGGAGAAAATTCACCAATAAATTTTTTCTGCTTATTTGAAATAATATGGCATTCATTGACAAATGACTCTACCATACACTCCACAGTAGAATGGTGTTGTAGAATGGTGAAACCTCACTATCATGGAAATGGTGCATATCATGATTGAATATTCAGGTTTAGCACGCACATTTTAGGTAGAATCAGTCAAAACAATAGCTTATTTTTTGAATAGGTCACCCACTGTAACTCTTGATAATATGACTCCACATGAATCCTGGATAGGGCACAAACTTTCCATTGCTTATCTTCAATTTTTTGGATGTAAGGCTTATATGCATGTTCTTAAAAAGAAGAGAAAGAAATTAGATAACATATCCATGTCTTATATCTTCTTAGGGTATAGTGAAGAGTCATTAGCCTTCAAATGATGGAACCTAAAACAAATAAGATATCAATTAGCATAGATGTAGAGTTTGATGAGAAAAGTTAAACCAGTTTGCCTTCCACAAACTCACATGATTTAGTAATCAGATCTCTAGATAATTCAGAAGGTCATTACTACACTGAAGGTGATAAAGATGATGAGGATGATCAGTCAGTTATGATAGATCAACCCAAAATAATAGTGAAATGTATGCCTAAATGGTATACAAGTACATTAAAATATGATAAACTAGATAGAGCTTCAGACACATCGACTATTGGACCAATGACTCAAAGCATGACTTAAGATGAGGTCAATTTGGACCTAATGAGCATAGTTGCAGAATCAGTAGAGCCCTTGATAGTTTAGGAAGCCCTATAGTCTAAACCTTGGAAGGATGCCATGGATGCAAAATATCAATCACTGATGTAACACAAAACATGGTAGCTTGAAGATCTTCCACCAAGGAAGAAGCCAATCATGGCTGTAATGGGTATTCAAAATGAAATACAAAGTAGATGGTAGTGTAGGCAAGCACAAGGCTCGACTCATGGCTAAAGGATATGCAAAGAAAGAAGGCATATATTATGAGGAGATGTTTACTCCTACAACCAAGATCAAAATAATCTGAATGATATTTGCTTTTACTGCACAATTTGGATAGAGGATATACCAAATGGATGTAAAAAGTGTCTTTCTCAATGGAGATCTACAAGAAGAAGTTTACATGACACAACCAGAAGGTTTTGTCTCACTTGGTAATGAAGGAAAAGTATGTAAACTTATAAAATATCTATATAGTCTCAAATAGGTTCCCTGATCCTAGTACATAAATATCAATGAACATCTCATCCAACATGGAATCCAGAGGTGTCCTTACTATCCAAATCTCTACCTAAAACAACAAGGGGGAGAGATTGTAATTGTTGTAGTATATGTCAATGATCTAGTCATCACTGGAAGTTTAGTGAAGATGATAGATGTAACCAAGAAAGATCTTAACCAATCATTCGACATGACAGATCTCGAGCTTATATACTATTGTCTTGGATTAGAAGTATTGCAAAAGGAACACCACATCTTTATGTCCCAGATGAAATATGCCAAGATGATGCTCAAGAAATTTAGGTTGATGGATAATAATCCAATTGCTACACCTATGGAGACAAGGCTTCAGTTGTCTCGTATAGATCCATCACCATAAGTAAATACAACTCTTTATCAACATTTTCTTGGGAGTCTTATTTACTTAACATATACTAGGCTAGACATCAACTATGCAGTTAGCTATCTTTCACATTTCATGTAGGAACCAAAGATGTCTCACTAGAAAGCAAAAAGGTGAATACTAAGATATATCAAGGGTACAATGGACTTCGGCCTAGAGTATAAGAAGAATGGTAATTTCTTCTTGACATGATATTCAGACTCAAATCATGCAGTAAATATTGATGACATAAAATTCACTTCTGGATATGTATTATTTTTAGGATTTGGTCCTATATCCTAGGGGAACAAGAAATAAAACTTTATTTCTTGATCTTCCACTGAAACAAAATATCGTGTTGTAGGAGGAGCTGTCTACAAAGTGATATGGTTATGTCGTATACTAGAAAGATTAGGAGTACCACATAAGACACCTACCATCTTGTTATATGACAATGAGGGTGTTTTCAAACTTGTTCGCAATCCAATCTTTCATGAATGCACAAAACACATTGAGGTGCAAGTTCATTTCATTCGCAAACATGTACAATAACACAACATACAACTCCAGTATTGCCCAACAAAAGAACAATGTCCAAATGTCTTCACTAAGTCACTTGGACATGACAAATTTGAGGCATTTAGGGAATTTATCTCCTATTCCCTTAGAGCTATGCTAAATTAAGAGGGAGAATGTTAGATTATAATAAATGGTGATTAATTCACCATAACACTTTATTGTTTATTTGTTATGTTGTTTTCCCTGTGAACTCTATTTCGGGTTCTCTGTTATTACACTGTCCTAATCTATAGGATATTATTATGCTATTATTTTGTCTATATAATAGCCCATGTAATGTATTATGAGTTTAACATGAATAATATTATATTCTTTCCTGTATAATGGTACCTACCAATCAAATCTATCATGAAGCTACAACTCCAGATTAAAAAATTGATTCAAAAATGAATCTAGTTCTATGTTACATACCTATTTTGTAATTGCTCATACTCTGCACTTCTTCTCTCTTCCTCTCTTCTTCTCTTCCCCTTAAATCTACTTCATTCCTCTCTTAGTGTGCATCATACATCACACACACACACAGAGATATGCATTAGATCTAGGTCTCACATCTTCTATGTGTTCATAGTTGGTTGTTAACACATCATGCTCCATTCTTGGACTCAGTTCATGTTTCTTTAATGACATGTTTTTAGCTCCTTGAATTCACACACCATTACCATAATCCTCTATCTTTACTATATTTAGCATATATTAGGCTCTATTTTTAATGCACATGTCATATTACATAATTTTGATCGATCACAATGATCTATATCATTCTTTGTGTCATATAATGCATCTTTCCTTAATGTTCCATCACTTGACCATTGAGATGAGCAAATATTTAAATACTAACCATTGATTTTTAAGTTTTATGCCATGATCTGATGATCATCATTTAATTGAATCAACTTTAAAATGCAACTATTAGATCAAAATCTAAAAGGGTCACATACTCTATTAGATCTTTGCAATATTTTGAACTTTAACATTGATCTTTGATTTGAGCTCCTATGTTCCATTAGATCTTTAAAATTAGCATGGAATTTACCTCTATTTATTGCTAAACATTGAGCACTTGATCTCATCTCACTGCTTCTTAATACTTTGGAACACATACTCACAGTCGATCTCCTCAATGCAGCTTGGTCTTTAACTCGCTATACATCAGAGACTTTGACCTATTTGACTCCACGTGCTCCATTTATCTTCATTGCATGATCACACACTCACCGTTAGATCCTAGGGTAGATTAATATGCTCATTGGATCTCTATCTAGCAAGCTCTCGTGAATATGACACATATCACTAGCTCATTCACTCTTAAGTACCTTTGACATATTGACTTTCTTGCACATCATTAGATCTACATCATATAATTTTTGGGGATCAACCAACAATGTTGATTATAATGTGAAAGCAATAAATGTGGAATTAAACCAGAAATATAAGTAACTAGAATCAAAAAACAACAAACAATAAGAGATACAAGAAACCACCTTGAAAACTTATATTAAACTCTTTACAAAAGGAATACAATTGAAGAAACTTCTTTTCTTCCACACCTCTCTCAGATGTACAGATCTCTATCTAAATCTCTTTCCCTCAAGAGCTCTCTCTCTCTCAATTACATTCAATTCCAACAACCTAGATTGATACACATATACAATATTATACTGTTCAACACAACATTACACACACTAAGCTATGAAGATCTATCCTATTATATAATAATTAGGAAACATGAGCATATAATTACAGCCATTAGATGTACCTCCTAATCAAGGGCTCTAAATAGTCTTACTTAAAATAGAGATGCGAACTTAAGACTAACACTTAATCCTATCATGCAAACATTCTGTTCTGTCCACGAAAATAGCATTCTAGACGCACAGGTGACCGACGTCAGTCCCTACCTGTCTGCTTGTGACTGACATCGGCCGATCCATGACTGATGCCAGCATCTCTTAGACGACTCCTGACCGACATCAGTTGCTCCTGACCGACGCCGGTGACTGTGTAAATCTTACAACTTGAAAACTTGCTCATTTGGTGAAGCTTTTAGCTCCACACCTCAACAATCTCCCACTTGGAGATAAACAGCTGCACCAGTACTTGTACATCAACATCTTCTAGCTTCTCTATCTTCAAACTCAATCATGAAGACCTACAAAAGTTGAATGAAGATTCAACTTCTCCTTTGTTACTGGCTTGGTTAACATATCAGTAGGGTTCTTATCTATATGGATCTTCTCCAGCTTCAACTCACCATCCTCCAATACTTGTCTTATGAAGTGGTACCTAAGCTGTATATGCTTTGTTCTTGAATGAAAGGCTAAATTCTTAGCCAAATGAATTGCACTCTGATTATCACTGTATAATCTACAACTCTCTTGCTCCTTTCCTAGCTCTTCCATGAATCGTGTCATCCATATCATCTCTTTGCTAGCCTCTGTGATTGCAATATATTCTGCTTCTGTAGTTGACAAGGCAACAACCTTCTGCAACTTTGAAATCCAGCTAACCGCCATTTCACCAACAGTGAAAACATATCCTGTGGTGCTCCTTCTGCCATCCAAATCACCTGCCATATCTGAATCTACATAACCATGTAGAGAAGTATCTCAACCTCCATAGCACAAATGCCTACTGCTGGTCCCTCTCAGATATCTAAGGATCCACTGAACTGCTTTCCATTGTTCCTTCCCTGGATTGGCCATATACTTACTTACAACTCCCACTGCTTGAGCAATATTCGGTCTAGTACATACCATTGCATACATTAAGCTCCCTACTGCGAAAGCATATGGAACTCTACTCTTGTACTCTACCTCATCATGTGAATTAGGACACTGTTCTTTACTCAACTTAAAATGTCTAGCCAAAGGTGTGCTTACCGGTTTTGCATCTTGCATATTGAACCGTTTCAACACCTTGTTCACATAATCCTCTTGAGACAAAATCAACCTGTGATTTTTCCTGTCTCTCTTAATGCTCATGCAAAGGATTTTCTTTGCTGCTCCCAAATCCTTCATGGCAAATGTGTGAGCTAATTTCACCTTAAGCTCAGATATATCCTGCATGTGTGATCCTGCAACCAGCATATCATCTACATACAACAACAAAATAATATATCTACCATTATCCAATCTCTTAAAATACACACAATGGTTAGATTGACATCTACTTTAGCCATGCTCAGTCATAAACCTGTCAAATCTCAAATACCACTGTCTAGGAGCTTGCTTGAGGCCATACAAGCTTTTCTTCAATCTGCACACTAACTTCTCCTTACCTTTGACCTCAAATCCTTCTAGCTGATCCATATATATTTCTTCATCCAAATCTCCATGAAGAAATGCTATCTTAACATCAAGCTGCTCAAGATGCAAATCCTCAATATCAACTAAAGACAATACAGTCTGTATAGAAGTCATTTTAACAACAGGAGAAAAAATCTCACCAAAATCAATACTTGGTTTTTGTGCAAATCCTTTCACTACCAACCTGGCCTTATATCTCATCTATCCATTCTCACCTTCCTTCAATCTGTAGATCCATTTGTTCTTCAGTGTCTTCTTTCCCGCTGGCAACTCAACCAAATCCCATGTTTGGTTCTCTCTCAAGGAATCAATCTCCTCATTCATGCCTAGCTCCCACTGATTTTTGGATTCCACCTGTATTGCTTCATCAAAACTCTCTGGTTCTCCACCATCAGTATGAAATAAATAGAATAATGAAGGGGAATATCAAATTGGAGGTTTAATTACCCTTTCTGACCTCCTAATGGGCGTTTGAGACTCATTCACAACACGCTATCCACCCAAATTCTCTGACAGTGACCAACCTCGGTCACTTCCAAGCCTATAACTGGCCAACGTCAGTTCTACCTGACCGACGTCGGTCACTGTATGACCAACATCAGTTCCTGTATTGTCGATGTTGGTCTCTGTGTTTTCTTGTCTGTGATTAATTTTTCTCGTGAGCTCATTTTGGACCGTCACCTCGTCTAATTCTCCATTGCTCTACCCTGATTGATTTAGCTTCTTGAGATGATCACTATACATCACTTTTTCATTGAAAACAACATCACGGATCCTAATTATTTTGTTAGTTCCTAGATTCCAAAACTGGAATCCAAAATCATCAGAGTCATAGCCAATAAATGTGCACCTCATAGACTTAGCATCCAGCTTCTTTCTATTTTCTTTATCAATGTGCACAAAGGCTTCACAACCAAAAACTTTGAGAAATGAGAGATCTACCTTTTTACCTGTCCATGCCTCTTCTAGAATTCCACCATCCAGAGCTGTAGAGGGTCCTTTGTTAATTAGGTACACTGAAGTATCCACAGCTTCTACCCAAAACTCTAAGGGCAAACCAGCATGCAATCTCATACACCTTATACACTCCATTATTGTTTTGTTCATCCTTTCAGCAACTCTATTTTTCTGAGGTGTCTTTGGAACCATCCTGTGCCTGCGTATTCCATGCATATAACAATACCAGTTGAACTTGTGGCTGCAGAACTCACCACCATTGTCAGATCTTAGGCACTTCAATCTTCTGCCTATTTCATTCTCAACCATAGCTTTCCAAATCTTAAAAGTGTCAAAAACATCAGATTTCTTCCTTATACAATAGACCCATACCTTTCTTGTAGCATCATCAATGAAAGAGACAAAGTATTGTGATCCTCCAATAAAAGCAACCTGAGCTGGTCCCCACATGTCTGCGTGAACAAGCTGCAACTTGTGCTTCTTCTTTGTTGATCTAGTCTTGAGAAAACTCACTCTCTTCTGTTTCCCAAAAACACAGTGCTCACAAAAATCTAGATCTATGCTTTTTAAATCTGAAAGCTTACCTTTTGACTTAAGAATGGACATTCCCTTCTCACTCATGTGGCTGAGCCTAGAGTGCCACAACTTTGCATCCACATCTGAAGTAGATAATACAGAAGGAGAAATATCAATAATACAATTACATAAATAAAGAGTACCTACTCTCTTATCTCTGGCCATTATAAGTGCACCCTTGGTCACCATCCAAGATTCAACTGTGAGAGTTACTGTACAACCCTCATCCCCTAACTTTTCTGCAGAAATCAAATTCATCTTCAAGCTGGGAACATGCATGACATCTCTCAACACCCATGTGTTGCCATTCTGCATTTTCAGCTGCACCTTTCCTTTGCCAACAATTTTACAAGGCTCATCATCCCCTAAATAAACTATTCCAAAATCTCCATGGACATAGTCACTAAAATATTCTCTATTAGGAGTAGCATGAAAAGAGGCACCAAAATCTAACACCCAAGATTCTATATTATTATGCAAAGAGAATATAAGAGCATCTTGTGCAATACCTGCAACTTTTGCTTCTTCTTTACCTTCATGCTGATTGTCCTCTTTAGGTTTTGACCAACAATCTTTGCTTATGTGCCCTATCTTTCCACAATTCCAGCATTGTGGCTTCCTGCCATTTTTGGATTTGGATCTACCTCTCATCTTTGACTTAGACCTTGATCTCCCTTTTTTGCTCTTCTCTTTTTGCCTTCCCCTGCTCTCAAAACTTAAAGCGTTCACTGATGTTTCCTCTGTGCTTTTCTTGCGAATTTTTTCATTCAAGATTACACTAACAACATCCTCTACTTTTAAAATATTTGAAGCAGATGCAGTATTACTAACTGCCATTACCAAGCTATGCCAGCTTTCAAGCAAAGAACATAATATTAAAAGAGCCTTAATTTCATCATCAAACACTATTTTGATTGAATTTAATTGATTTATAATTCCATGGAAATCATTAAGATGATTAGATACAGATCCACCTTCCTGCATTTGCAAATTAAACAACTACTTCATAAGATATACCTTATTTGATGTTGAGGGTTTTTCATATAAATTTGCTAAATTAGTCATCAACTCTACCGTTGTCTTTGCCTATGATAAATTAGATATCACAGTAGATGCCAGACTCAATCTTATAGATCCAAGAGCCTTTCTATCAAGAACTTCCCATTCTTCATCATCCATGTCTTTGGGCTTCTTTAAAACCCCACCTAACGGTAAGTATAGATCTTTCTGATACAGATAATCCTCTATCTGCATTCTCCAATGTAAATAATTCTTGCCATTAAACTTCTCCATTCTCAGTTTACTTTCTTCTACCATTGCTTTCTCCCACTCAAACAGAAATCCCTGTGAGTAACCTGTAATCAATACACACTAACCAGATCTGAAATACCTATTAGTCAACCTGAGCTCTGATACCACTTGTTGGGTATCAACCAACAATGTTGATTACTATATGAAAGCAATAAATGTGGAATTAAACCAGAAATATAAGTAACTAGAATCAAAAAATAGTAAACAATAAGAGATACAAGAAACCACCGTGAAAACTTGTATTAAACTCTTTACAGAAGGAATACAATTGAATAAACTTCTTTTCTTCTACACCTCTCTCAGATGTACAAATATCTATCTAGATCTCTTTCCCTCAAGAGCTCTCTCTCTCAATTACAATCAATTCCAACAACCTGGATTGATACACATATACAATTTTGTACTGTTCAACACAACATTACACACACAAAGCTATGAAGATCTATCTTATTATATAATAATTAGGAAACATGAGCATACAATTACAGCTGTTAGATGCACCTCCTAATCAAGGGCTCTAAACAGTCTTACTTAAAATAGAGATGCGGACTTAAGACTAACACTTAATCCTATCATGCAAACATTCTGTTCTGTCCACGGAAATAACATTCTGGATGCACAGGTGATCGACATCGGTCCCTGCCTGTCTGCCTGTGACCGACGTCGGCCAATCCATGACCGACGCCGGCATCTCTTAGATGACTCCTGACTGACGTCGATCGCTCCTGACCGATGCCGATGACTGTGTAAATCCTACAACTTGCAAACTTGCTCATTTGGTGAAGCTTTTAGCTCCACACCTCAACAATAATTAAGTGCTAACTATTGATCAAGATCAGACAAATCTTAAGTTGAGGACTCAAGAAATATTGAAGTCTTTGATCACTGCTCTAAGCCAGTGTTCACTAGGTTGAAGGGGCCGATTGTGCAATGACTAGAAAGGATTATTTTATAACTTAAGCGATCGGTTCCTACCTATATCCAGTCAACATGAAAATAGAAATGCTTCTGAATGCCATGACTAAAACCCATAAGGTTTTACTAAGAAACCCTAGTAATGGGTGAGAGCTAAAATAAATCTTTTTTGGGCTCATTCCTCTTCATCTAAACCTTTAGACCATACATACGAGATGTAATTGAAAAAACCATAACATATCTTCTATCAATTGCTCTACAAATGGTCCAAAAATGGTCTTTGTAAAATCATGACAACTTTATATGACAATATTACAACTTATAATGTGAAATTGTAAAACATGTTCTTCTCTCTATCAATCCTGCCTGATCCTTTGACATCAATGACATCCATAATGATATCAATCTCCTTTTTGACATCAATGACAATCATATTTACAACAAGTTCATCATTTTGACCTCCTACTGGTGCACCAACACTGTTTACCTTGGTTGTAATGCTATGTGCAACAAGTTGTTTCAAATAATGCACATTATCATTTATGGTGAACAAATGAATATTATTGTCAAATTCTTCATTGGTAGATATATCTATTCCAAAATTAGTTCTTGCCATCCATAACTTCCAATCATCAATTGTCAGATTTGTGAGAAGTTGATGAAACCTTTATTGGTCCTCGCTTTCTCCTCCCTATCTAAATATCTTATTAAAAATAACAATTGTTATGAATTCTTCCCACAATAGTTTTGCACATATGTTCCTATCATATGGTGGCCTATTACTAACAAGGGGTGATTATCCCAAATATCCAACCAAAATCACATATATACCTCCAAAACTCATGTTTGCATTTTCAAGAAATGTCTGACAAATTTGAGAGTTTTTAGCCCTAGAATTTTGACTAAGTTTTGTCCTTTTTTTGACACAAAACCAACACGACATGAAAAGACCATGTCACAGGAAGACCATGGCACATGACTACTAGTCATAAAAGCACCATGGCATGGGACCTTTTGTGCAAAAGAGGACACTGATGCATGAGGATAACGGTGTGGAAGGGACCAATGCAAGAGGATCTAGTCAAAGGAGAATAAGTCACAGAGAACCTGAGAATATTGGACTCAAAATGAAAGGGAAAGACTAGGGGAGCACATGAGAAGTAAGAGTAATTAGAAGAGTGAGTCATATGGGACACTTCGACCTTTTTGATCATAGGCTTTTCACTAGCCCATAAGGAGCAGAACACATGGCCACCAATATATACCATAGAACGAGGATCTAGGGGCATAAAGACCCGAGTCCTCATGAAGAACTTGTTATAAGTGCCACGAATCTTAGTTTGTTGAGAGTCCATGTGCCATTCACTCAAAGCATTAATAATTGCAACACTTGGTCAGGTGAAACAAGTTTAAATACCTCTGTTGCTTCATTAAGCATCTAATGTGAGATATCAAATTTTTCTAAATTGTGTCTTGAATGATAAAATACACCAAGTGCTAGATTTGGATATTATTCATTTCTTAGTCTTGTTATTGGTATCTTTTTTCTTTTTTAAGTCACTAATGGTAGATAATGATGGTGATTCATGTAGTAATAGTAATAGTTGCATCTAGAACTAGAAGGGTCATAGTAGTATATTTGTGCTATTAAATAATCCTTATTTGGAAATACATAAAGAGATATATGAACAAACATATATTACTATGTTATAAAACCTTTGGGAACCGGTCTTTCGCTGTGTGCTTCAAGTGAGCATGTGAGACCTAAATCTTGTGTGATAGGGCCAGCGTGCTAACCCTTTGGGATAAAATTCAATGTTGGAGCTGGAATTAACTAAAATAACCCAACATTTTGGTTTCATTGCTAGGACCTGAAGCACTTGAAGCACAGTCATGAGAAAATGTTTGAGCGTATTACATTGGTAAATATAGAAGAATGGGTTATCAATATTGAAGATAAGTTTGCTATTCCATATCTTAGACCAAGAATATCTACATGATAGTGGGTGGAGTAGAATATCTACAATCCCTTGTATGAAACCTTCTTTTTGGAGCCCCCAATTACTTTACATGCTTGGTACTAGCATATGCTCAAAAATGATCAAGGAATCTTGGACGAAGGCAATATTGGACACTAGAATGACAAAGGGCTCTAGAATGACTTGGAGTTCCATGGACATGGGTAGTCAACTTTTGGTGGAGAGGAATTTAAAACAACTACATTCTAGAGTACACTATGACCACCTATTCATCTCTTAAAGAAGCCAAATTCCAATTCCTTTGAGAACCATGAGGTCACTATCTAACGCTTTTTGCTTTCAAAATCAAGAAATTAATTGTTGATCTTGGACTGGAAAACCATACCAATGGATGACCAAATTCTCTTATGCATGAGCTGCACATTTAGAAGGGGAGGGTAGAGGTTGAATATTGTGGGATCAAAATGGTAGCCAACCAATGTGCACTACAAAAATGGAAGTATGATGAAGATCAAAAAAAAATAATGGGAGTTAGTAGCATAGGGAGAGATCAGGAGGACTCACAAAATGCTGTTAGGAGCTATAGGGAAGTGAAAATGCATGGGGACCCCATCACTCTAAACCCACATTCTATGCCACTTCTATCTTACAAAGAAGAAATAAGTTGGATGGTAGGAACTGAGGAATCAAGTCTGAACCAAACTAACTCCCCCAATATCATGCTTTCTCATGCCTTTGAGTTAGACATAGTACACATTCAAAATTGGGATATAAACAATTTGGAGTCAGAAGCTGAACTAGTAAGGAATATTAAAACTAAGTTAGTTGAGGCTCATATAGATCTAACATTATCTTTACATCTTCAATGGAATTCTATGGCACAACTTGGGATGCTTAGTGGACCTAGACTTCAAGGATATAATATAGACCCAACTGTAGTTAGCCAACTAATTATCGTAACTCATACCATGAGTACTGCTACTGGAGGCACTAGAAGAGGACTAGGTGGTGGCATAGGAAAAATTGGACTCCCTCCTCAAGGGACTAGTTTTGGAGGTTACCAACAACCACCTAACCAAAAACCTCAACCAACTACATTTTACTAAGAGATGATATTACACTTACCTAAATATCGAGGGGTGAAGAATGCAGCTGAGCATGTCCATAAGTGCGAACTGATTTGGAGGGTGTGAGGTATCACATCTTATAAACATAAGGCCACTTATTTTGTAACTACACTCTTATAGTGAATGCATAAGTGGTATCATAATTTCAAACCTCAATAATTAGTGGTTGATTTTGATCAATTCAAAATAACCTTCATGAATTCAAAATTTTGGAATTTGAGAAATAAAGTATAACAGCATTGAAGGACATAAATCAAGGACTTAAAAATAACATATGTGAGTATGATACAAGGTTTAAAACCTTGGTGTATAAACTATACTTTGAAATTAGTGCTTCCCAACATGCATAATGGTTTGTGAGAGGATTGTTACTACCTTTCTGGCAAAACCTGTGACACTGAACCTTCACTAGCTTGCATGAGGCCTTGGAAGCTGCTCTCTGTACTAAAGCGGTTGGAAGCATTGACATTGGGATTAGTACCTTTATGGAGGCCCATGTAACCTCAATGGCATTACAACTATAAAATTTAACAACCAATAATGCACATGAAACACACAGTGGTTTTTGGTGTACTAACTGTGAAGCTAAAGGACATACAAGGAGTAACTACCTGCACAAGAATATCTATGCACTATTTAAACAAACATGTGAAATCTACCATGAGGAGCATGATATCCAATATTGTCCCCTTTTATAATGGGATATGCACACTAAAATGTCTGAGTATTGTAAAATTTATGATGCCTACACTCATGACATCAATGACTATCGATTGATTAGTGATATCCATAAATCTTGAGCATGTGGCATGTGCCAAATCTCTGTCACTAATACTCAAGATAACGGTGGATATTGTGGATGAGGAAGAGGAAGTAGCTAGTTCCCACCTAGAACCTATTATAAATGTGGATCTCCAGATCAGTATCAAATGGATTTCTCTGAATCCCCAATGTGCACTTTTTATAAAAAAGACCATCAGTTGGAAGAGTGTCTTGATCTATATGCGGTTATCACTAAGGAACAAAATGAAAAAGGGAATCGATATGATTTGAATTGATAAACCACAATGGGGTAAATGACCAACCATCACTATTATTTAATAATTAAACATTACCACTCATAGTGGGGGATAGACCCAGTCAATAGCTAATCTAATTGAGAAGGTACAATGGGAAGAACCATGAGCTAGAAATTACCTTGATGTTAAGTAGCAAAAGGATGTCCTCAAAGATACAATGGCACTCATATGAGAATTCAAGAAAGACAAAGATTTAATGTAGCATGCTATTGTGCAAAGGGAAGCTACACTCCAACTTGTGGCACAGGATAACTTCCAAGAACTATGTAAGCAGATGCTAGACGCCAATATTATCCCACACCTCAACCATTAGATTAAGAGCTAGGCCTAACTACCAAATTGAGTTCACCCTCACATCATTCAAAAAAGTGAAGACCATTGTTTAAATCATGCTTGATGATAGGACACCCCTAGTTCATCTACTTCCCTGAAAGATAGAGAGATTTTGGTTAATGTTGCCATCGATAGATGGGTGATTATGATCTCACTTGGAGAGTATGTAGCACCATCAATAGTGGTGAGAACCTACCACACCCACTCCATAAACATCAAAAGTTTGTTTGCCTCATGGGTTTAACAATGAAAGGGATGCTGAGAGGACCACCATTGGAAAGACTTGATGAATCCCCATGATTCTAAGGAAAAATATAGGTACGTGACTTTGTCCAGTGTCTCAAAGAGTTCTATGACACCAAAAAATGATTAGATGAGGTTATTAGATCACCTTTTCGATGGCACCACTGCAAGATGGTGGTAGACTCATAAAGATCACCTTATATATTGGGATCAAGTATGTTATGCTCTACATCACATATTTCATTTTAATAATAAGGTTAGGGGAATAATTAGCTACAGTGACATGCAAGCCCCTGAACCTCACATTGTAGCTTGTGAAATAATGTGGAAAATGGGGAAACATACTTACTAGAGTATCTATGGGTGCATGCATTCCATGGGACCTTAAACATATAGGCATGGTCTTGGTACATTCATGAAGAGCGACACATGGGAACCCATTTTTGATAGTTACTAAAAGAAAACATGACCTCAGTACTCTCCTATTCATCACCAAGGATATACTTGCACCTCACTCTCCAGGCCATGCGTGAAGTAGTTCTCAAAGACCCAAGCCCTATGGAAGAATGATTATAGAATATCTATTGAGAACCTAAGGAACATTTACACTTATTTCTACACCTACACTAGTTCTTAATGAAGAACAATGTAATGAGATTCACCTGGGATAACAAAAGCTTGTCTTCTAAGTAGATGAAGGTGAAGATTCTACTTCACTCGACCCCTTGACCAACCATTTAGATATTTATATAAGCATTGGTAAATGAATTATTAAGGACACAAGTCTCCAAATGGATAACCCTTATCATGGACCTATTTAGACTGTTCAACGTAACATTGACATAGAGCAAGAACTGAAGATGGCTACGATAGGAAACTATTGGACCGACATCGAGATTTCATAAATCTTTGAGTTATTAAAATAATATAGATATGTTTTCTTGAGGAGCTATAAAAAAATGAAGGGAGTCCACCCATATTTAGGGAAGATGCACATCAAGCTAGTCGGCGATGCTTGATCGGTGAAAAATGTCCATACAAGATGAATCCTAATCTCCAAGTGCACGTTAAAGAGGAGATTGATAATATGCTCCATGTTAGAGTAAACACTCCCATTATGAATCATATTGGGTTATCCTCATGGTGATTAGTATAAAAAAGGATGGAGATATCCGTATTTGTGTGGGCTATCGAGTGCTCAATGCATCTTATATGATGGAACCCTTTCCAAAGTCATTCATGGCAGAAATCCTTAAAGGTGTTGATGGTTGTGAAGTATACTCCTTTATAGATGGATTCTCAGGGTATCATCAGGTCTAAATAGATAAGAAAGACCAACCTAAGACAACATTCACCACTGAATGGGGTCATTTTCATATACTATTATGCCCTTTAGATTGAAAAATGCTCCAACAGTGTTCTCATGCATAGTAGTTGAGGCCTTTAGGGACTTCATTCATAAGTTCCTCCAAGTCTATTAGATGATTGGATAATATATGGTTTAGTCAAGGAACATTGTGTTAATCTCAAACTCATGTTTGAGCATTTTAGGGTATTGCAAATATCCTTAAACTTGAAGAAGTTCTTGTTCACGACATGTTTTGGTGTGCTTTTAGGGCATATTATTTGTAAGGATTCCTGGTGGACCCAGTGAAGGTATATATGATCCTTCACCTGCTAGTGCCCAAGACTTAATGTGAGGTGTGTGCCTTCTTGGGGCATAAGGTTATTACAAAAAGTTCAATCACAGATATGCCAAGATTACCGCACTCCTAGAAGAATTTTTAAATCACAATGAGTAGTTCATAATAACTATATCTTATAAAGAAGACTTTGAATCACTTAAAGAAAAGTTAGTCACTACTCCTATTCTATAATTCCCCAATTGGACAAAACCATTTCATGTCCATGTAGATGCATCTGGCATGGCTATTGGTGTTATCCTTGCACAAGTTGGTGATGATCACCTAGATCACACCATTTACTTTGCAAGCAAGAAGCTCACAGTAGTTGAATGAAACTATACCACCACAAAATGTGAAGCCTTGTCAATGGTTTATGCCTTAAATAAAGTTTAGACAATACCTTTTAGCCACTCCATTTATTTTCTATATAGATCATGAGGCTATAAAGTACCTAGTTAACAAACCAATGTTGCATGGAAGGATTTGCCAACAGATCATACTATTCCAAGAATTCTAATTTTTTGTAATGGTGAAACTTGGAAAAGCTAATTGTGGACCTGACCACCTATCCTAGATTGAGAATGGAGAACCCCCATGTGCCATAGAAGATGATCTTCTTGAGGTATAACTCTTCTAAGTTGCACATGTACCTGAAGAATTGGAAGATATTGAAACATTTTTAAACACTAGCTCTGTACTTGAGTTTCTCACTCTATAGCAGAATAAATAACTTGTGATCTGTGCCACACCCTTTGAGCTCATAGAAGGTGATCTTTGAAAAATGTACTGTGATGAGGTTCTTTCATTGTGTAATGCAATATGAGCACCTTGAGGTACTTTGTAAAGTTCACAAAGGTATTACAGGTGGATATTATGATGAAGAGGCTATAACATGTAAGGTTCTGCTAGCTAGGCTTTGGTGGCCAACTTTATTCCAAGATGCTAAGGCATATGTTAGGCAATATGACATCTTATAGCACATAAGTAAACCTAATAGGTGAGATGCTATTATTTTATGACACATCCCTTATTAAGAACCTTTTAAAAAGTGGGTTATTGATTTTGTGGGGCCCTTCACTCTATTAGGGCAATGAACAAGTTCTCCATACATCTTTACAGCAACTGACTACCTTACATGCTGGGCTAAAGCAATGCTAACAAAGGATTGTACTACTACTACTATGTGATTCATTGGGAGAACATAATAACTCAGTTTAGATGCCCCCTCTGTTTCACTAATGATTGTGGTACACAGTTTTTGAATAAAATGATTCACATCTTGCTGATCGAGTTCATGATCATGTACCACAAGATAATACCATACCACCCACAAGCTAATGGAACTATTGAAGATTTCAATAAAATACTAGGTACCACTTTAACGTAAATCTATAGTATTGGATGTACTGACTAGGATGATAGGGTGTCTATAGTACTTTGGGCCTACCAAACTACCTACAAGTGCCTAAACAAAAGCACACCATTCAACTTGGTGTATGGTAAGGAAGCAATGGTGTTAGTAGAGTTATTGGTACCATCCCTCCGTATCATGTGCATAAGACAACTGGATGATGAAGCATCCTTAAAATCTCACTTGGATAGTTTAATACAATTAGATGAGACTTGATTCCTCACTCATTAGAGCTAGGATGTAGAGAAACACAAGAAAAAGGCATATCATGATCATCATATCAAGAATAAAATATTTTCTCTAGGAATGAATGTCTTGTTGTATGACTCTAAGTTTGTGTGCCACCCTGGAAATCTCTGCATTAATTGGGATGGTTCATTTATAATACATAACATTCGACCTGTAGGAGCATGTCGGTTACAAAGAATGGATGGTCAGTTCCTCCTAGGTCACTATAATGGAAGTTGGATTTGGCCATATTTCACATCAAAATAAATGAAATTTTGTAATCAATAAGGCTTATGCCATTAGATTAGGATTTACTGCTTTCAACAAAAGTGCTGCCTTTGTTGTGCACACTTTTTTCTTTATTGTAATTTTATTTTTATATTGTTTTCATGGAGGACCATGAACCATTATAGTGTGGGGTAAGAATTCACATGAAGGGGTAAAAATAAAAAGCATGAAAGATAACTGTGCGTGTGAGATATATGGGCACACAATTCATAAATATGTGAAAGTTATTAATGGCATGGGAGTCATTTAAGGCACTAAGGGGTAAGGTTCCCACCATATGTTAGAAATTTAAAATGGGATAGATGTCTTCCACAAAATTGAAAGGGTGGGATACAATTGTCACTCACTTCTAAGAAAAGGCACGAGAAGAGATGTGCCATTAATGCAATGAGGTTATTTATGGAAAGAAACATGCCAAAGGCATGACGGGACAAAAGCATTACATAATTAATTGCATAAAGCAAGGTTTGAAATACAATGCCTATTAAAATATTTGCATTTATGCTATGAAGTGATTGGGATAAGGAAGGGATTAATGAGGGTAAACCCCCCCATAGAGCCTATAAATAGGAAGGTTAAATTCATTTTACACTTTACATTGTGTTGATTCTCAAATTTCCAGTGCTAAAGATGAGTGATGAACCCAAGCCAAAAAACATGTGACTACACTAGAGTAAAATTAATCAAATCCTAAGCAGAGCAGAGTTTTTATATCCTTGGCAAGACATGTAGGTTGTTAACCAGTTGAGAAGAGAGATTCTAAGTCTAGATTGGTGGGAAGAAGTGGTAATTTTTGAAGTTGCAAGTCTACCATTAATGAAGTGTTAAGCTCAAAAAGCCAAAGTAAATTTGTCTACATCCATGTATTCATTTAGGAATGTGGGATGGCCACACTTTAACCTTTGGGCTCCTTTAAGGGTAATGTGGCCTAAGAAAAAGGCTAGGAGACTTGAAAAGTTACCAACTATACTGGAAGAAGAAGATGTGAGTGGAGAAGATTGGGTTCCCATTAGGAAAGAAACTCTAGAAGAACAAGAGAAATAATTGGGAGAATAAGTATAACGCATAGAAGGAGAAGCGATAAAATGCATAGAAGAAGCAAGGGAAAAGATGGTGAAGAAAGGAAAACAAGCACATACGTCAATGTTGCAAAAGGCCCCAACATCTCTGCCTTTGTCTCTATTAATAGAAGATATGAAATACCTAAATTTAGTTTTGTGTGTAGAGAATTGGGTCTCCAAAGTCTGAACAACCACCATTTTTTATTACAACCACCACTAACTAGGAATTGAGGTTGAGCTCTAGAATGACTACTAGGTCAAGACCACCAATACAAGAAATTAAGTGGTCTATGACTTAACCATTAAAAAATTGCTGGATGCTACAAGACTCTTCTAACTCTTTGATTTGACATATTTTAGTAAACCTACAGAGGCAGTATAGTTCCTCCTCTGTCACATCCATGAGGACTATATCAATTTTACTGGGTGCATCATGAAGATCACCCTAATAGAATTAGCAAAGTCATGGGAATACAATGCTCAGAGTTGAGCATGATTGATGACTTGGATAACATGAAAGAGATTCAAAAGACCACCATGATGTTAATATATCAAAATTATGAGCATGTGATGCACATCAAGAACCTATAATATCTTGCTCTTCGAGTCATGGTGTGTATCATTTCCACCTCAGAGGAATTGATCATTAAAAGGAGGTGGAGATGACAAACCTTTATATTTCTCACTAAGTCTCATAGGGACTAAAGTACAATTAGGCCCTATAATTTGTCCACAAAATAATTGAAGATGTAGAGAGGGCCCATTAGATGCCCAAGTATAGGTTCCATTGGGGAGTAGTCCTCTTATTTATGGTCTTCGACAAGATTAGAGTACCAGACTATAGTTTGGGTTCATTAAAGTGGGTGTACCCTCCCACTCACAAATCCCCTATTGAGTGCTATAAAGCATTTACTTGCCCCCAACATATCACTCCCTCATACAAGATAAAGATGGGGCATTAGTTTGATGGGATGTAGGCAACATTTATAAATGAGTGGCACATTTCGAAGGACTTGCCCCCTAGATACAAATCAAGCACAACTTGTTATAAAGCAACATTTCTCCCTCATGTGGATCCACATGAATCCATCAGGAGAGCTTTTAGCATGGCTCAAGCTACCTTATGCCTTCTCCATGTGGTACTTCATATAATCCATAAATTAGCTATATGATGTGTAACCTATCATTTTGTAGGCAAAAAGGATTGATGTAGAGCTTCACACCCTCTGAAAAATTTATGTAGATCTAGGCAAGAAGGCCTATGTAGAGAGGTTAGCAATGGATTTGACCAACATACAGGTCAAAATAAATTTGATTAGGGAGAAACCTCATAGGCTATTCTACATGATTTTCCCTCTCAATAACCCATAGGGTGGAGACCCAAAGGAAATACTCGCCCAAGTTCCACAACTAAAGAAGAAGAAGTGACCAAATATGGGAATAAGTTCAAGTGGGCGATATGCCCCCCAAAAGAGGTAAAGGATGACAGAGGTGCAACCCTCTAGACCTATTTCTTCCCATCCATCTACACCTCCTCTAGCTCCACCTTGCTCTTCACCTTCACCACCTCATCCATCTCCATCCCCTTCTCACTCTATACCTTTACACTCATATATTCTCAATACTTCATCACCTCAGCCTAAACCTCCCATTTCTCTTCCACCTTCTCCACTTCCATCTCCCCCTTCTCCTCCTCCACCTTCTCCACCCATACCACCATCTCCCCCAAGTACCACTACCACAATAACTACCATAGAATAACCTCCAAGACAAGCACCCTAATAAGAGTCTCCTCAGGTGCAAATCCATAGCTCATGATCAGATTTCAAGAAAACTCCCTCCCTGATGTAGGAGAAGGCCGTATTCGATGATTCCTTGCTTGACACTAAGACAAAACATAATGAGGAGGATGGTGTGGAAGATAGTGAGATGTCCACTGGTGTCCATCAGGAGGCCAAATTTGAATAGGACCCCAATAAGGGAAGGAAACAGATCAAGTTAGAAGGATAGGAAAATGCAAAAATGATAATCACTACATGTAGACATTACCAATTCGACATAGAGGACAAAAGAATTTATCTTTAGCCATACTTCCATCTCAAAGAAGTGACTCTCGAGACCAGGAAGAAAATGTCCTTCCTAATTGACATGTAAAATAAGGAGCATGAGTTCAAGCTTCCACTGGACAACATCTCCTTAGGCCCAAATGTTCCAGCACTGCCATAATCAATGAGGGTTGATCCACAAAAACTCACCCCATTGATCACCAATGCTGCATTTTTGAAACTTGGCATGAAAATAATGTGCCAAAATATTTTGTTAGATTTCAATGCATTTATGGTAAAGAGAAAACATGCCAAGGTAGTATATATGGATAATAAAGTGTTTGCTTAAAAGTAAGCACTTGCTTAGGAAATGGTCGCAATGAAATGAAAGATCCAAGAGGCCATAGAGGCAAAAGTAAGGATTTTAACCCTTTATAATTTTTTTTGAAAGAATATTCAACACTCGAGAATGGTGTACCTCTAGACGGGGATGCCATTGGAAAGCTAGAGACCTTGGTTAAACTACTACTCAAGAAATACAAGGAGTGACCCACATTGAGAGATGAGGGGATGGAAATAGATGAATAGTTCACCATAATCACTAACATTTTCAAGCACACCATAGAGAGAATTGGGGAAGTTATCCCTATTTTGGATGACATTTTTACATGGATTGCATGCCCTAATAAAGTCTTGGAGGCCTGACTCCAAGTTGAAGACGTCTTGAGACAACAATCTGCTGATGTTGCACTCCTAATAAAAGATCATGTCGATCATGAAAAAGCATTTAAAGATATAGAAATGATGGAAGATGACATTAATAACTATCATCAATTAATAAATGTAAGTTTCATATCCCTCTAAGGATAGGTTGATAAGGAGGTTTCCACATTAGAAGACATCCAGAAGGATGCTAGTGCAACCCTAGATGAATAAGTGAAAAAGACCAATGAGACTCTGATCTAACCCAAGGAGTTGAAAGCATTGAAAGAGGCCATTGAAGGAATAACTATGAAGGTCCTCGATGCATTATCCCATTGAGATAATTTAAAAAATGAATTAGAGTAGAAGGGGTTTAATTTTGGAAGATGTTAGGGTGTCTTAGTCCAAGATAGACGAAGGGCATAGTGTGGGGTGATGTTGGTCCCAAAATTTTATCTAAGTGTTATCCTTTTTGGTGCAGAACCAACATGGCATGGAAGGACCATGGCATAGGAAGACCATGGCACGTAAATACTAGGCACAAAATCACCATGGCATGAGACCTTTATGTGTAAGAGGATAGTGATGCATGAGGATAATGGTGCAAAAAGGACCAACATGAGAGGACCTAGTCAAAGGATAACAAGTCACAGAGAAATTGAGAACATTGGACTTAGAATGAAAGGGGAAAACTAAGGGAGTGCATGGGAAGTGGGATCATTTATAAGAGCAATTCATATGGGACACTTCAAACTTTTTGATCAGAGGTTTTTCACCAACCTAGAAGGAACAAAACACATAACCACCAGTATATAACATAAAGTCAAGATCTAGGGGCACAGGGACCCAGGTCCTCAGGAACAACTTGTTGTAAGTGCCATGACTCTTAGTTTTTTGAGAGTCTGTACACCATTCACTCAAAGAATTAATTATTGTAACACTTGGTCAAGGCAAAAAAAGTATAAATACCCCTATTGAAGTCTTTTATAGTTATGATCTTTTGGAGAGTAGATGATGAAGCCTTGCCTTTTGATTCATTAAGCATCTAATGTGATATATCATATTTTGTCGAATTGTCTTGAATGATGAAATACACTAAGTGATAGACTTGGATATTATTTATTTATTAGTCTTATTATTGGTATCTTTTTTCTTTTCTAAGTCACTAATGTTAGATAATGATGGTGATTTGTGTAGTAATTGTAATAGTTGCATCTAGAATAAGAAGGATCATAGTAGTATATTTGTGCTATTAAATAATCCTTATTTGGAACCACATAAAGAGATATATGAACAAACATATATTACTGTGTTATAAAACCTTTAGGAAATGGTATTTTGTTGTGCACTTTGGGTGAGTACGTGATACCTAATTCTCATGTGATAGGGATAGTGCGCTAGCCCTTTGGGATAAACTTCAATTCCAAAGCTGAAATTAACTAAAATAACCCAACAAGAGTTTATTGTTTTGTAGAATGAAGCTCATTTCATCAATCAATATGTATTTTAAGTGGCATATCTCTTCTTGGAAAGTTGTAAGTTTTGTTCCTTCTAATTCAACAAAATCTGTGATTAGAATATGAAGTTATGAATAAATGGTTGAGGCACCAATATTGAATGATGCAACTACAGTTGGTGAAAATAATAGAAGTGGAGAATACTCTAGGAATGTTTCATCTTGAAGAGTTTGACATATGTCACCATTTATAAATGAGTTTCATGTTCCTATTGTTCTTTGAATTATCATGCATAATGACAATGTATTTTTTCATGATAATGTGTCATAATAATATCCAGTGCTTTTTTTGTTTAACACTTAAGGTTCCATAATTCATATTCAGTTCTATAAATTCATCTATGAGAAACATATTATATTTCATGGTGAAATTTATTGCTTTATTTTTGTATTCTTCATCTCGATATTCATTATTTCATGATGCTAGTCTATCAATATATCTTCTTTCAATTATATCTATTTCAGTATCTTCCATAATTTAGCCATGTTGTATCCTATATATGATTTCCCATTCATGCTCCATTGGTTTTTGTTGAATTGGTAAAACATCCTCATGTTCATAATCATTATGATTTTAAACATATTCTGGAATAGTCCTTCACTCAACATGCTAAGGACTATAATTTAATGACTCCAAATTTGATTTTATTGCATCATCATCAAGCTCTTTGTATATCATGAAATGGATTGTAAAGTAATAACTCTTACCAAAAAAAATCAACCCATTTATATGATTCATGTGTAACAATGGAGGAAAACCTTGGGAATACTCTCACAATAGTTGTGATACTCCTCACCTACCATTTATTATATATTTCTTCATTGTGGATTATATGTGTAAGATTTAGTTGCCTCAATAAGTGAAACACTTTCCATAATAAAAAGGTCTATTCTTGCATCCATCAATGAAATATTTTGTATGTTCATCATGGTCATCATATTTTTTAGCTACCTATTTGAACACCTCATGTGAAACATTCCAATTGACAAATACTCTAATTCTCTTTGCTAACGAACGTTCCAACAACATGTGACATGTTTTTTTGCCCCAAAGTCTCTTTCAATAATTATTTTAGTTATAAGTCTTTTATGTGCTCTTGTTGTTAATTCATCAGGGTTTTCAATGTTTGTAAGCAGCATCAACATTTGATAATAAGTTTCAACTCTCTTCTTTGATTTTATTGCATACTTGGTAATGTAATTGACTACAACATGTTTATAAAGAACAAGTTGTCAATCTACATTTTCTCTCCAAAATTGTAGTATGTAATGATTGTGTGTATTTACTCTATCATCATTTCTTGCACGCTCAATTTTTTTTATCTCATGTCTCTAAGTATTGATATAATTTCGATCCCTCAAGATTAAATAGCCATGGGGAATTATACCTATAAGCAATAATAACTTTATTATTAGTGCTTGCACACATATTATTTTTAATATCTATACAACTATATAAATAATTGAACATCTTACTTACAAACCATTCTTCCTTTTTTATTATGTAGACATACACACTCTCTACACATTGTATGTCATTCTACACGATTGAGTAGTTCTTCATATATATAATAATTTATTAGCTACATTGAGAAACTAAAAATATGTATAAAACATAGACTTGGTGAGGATTGATAACATACCTATATGTTTTGTTGGTGTGGATCTTCCCAAGGATTTCATGCATAAACAATATAACGGAATTATTTCTCAGCATTTTCTATTCATGATCATTTTTACAATCAAGTTTTTCCATATTTGGTGCTCTATCTAACCATATGAATTCATGCACATGTTATGAACCTTTATGTTGTCGTTCATACCTAGATCAATAATATTTTAATTCCATTCTTTTTTGCAATATCTCCTTATGAAAAAATTTATGTCACAAGTGTATGTAGTGTGCTACTATATGAGGATAATTGATAATATTTTGTCTTAACCAATTTTGGGATTCTCATGGATTTTTTGGTTATGTTCCTCGCATTAGTACATGTAAATCGGGCCAATACATATCAACTACACTTAAAGTGAAGAAAATGGTAGGCAACCCAAGTTGAAGCAACATATCAATTAATTCACCACAAAAATTTTCCCAATAGGACCTTATAACCCTCAAGTTGGTTCCAAACTGCATCAAAGGATTAGCTAAATGGGAGTGGGGCACATTTTACATATGTTCACACAACTCATTGATGGCTATTATCATATCTTAAAAAATCTTTTTCACAAACATTGCTGAAGAATTTTATGCACGATGTCTCATTATCATGTTCATCATGTAATATCTAAATTGAGAGTGCTATTCAAAATGGTGATTCCTATATCAAAATAAATGTTTAACAAATTCATGAAAATGTACTCATCTCAACTGTCATTCTATCCAATTATTTTATCAAAACTGAGATTTATAGAAAACCCTAAATGACAACACTAATATACAAAATTAGGAGAATAATATAAAAATATTAGTATCTACTAATTTGGAACTATTGTATTCTATAAACTTCCTAAACATAATAAAGTGCAATGAGAAAATAAAGACTTAGCTAGAAACTATCTGCAGGAGGAATTCAAATCTGAAACTTGTTGTGTGGGGAGGTCTGATGACCTGAATCAAGAATCAAGAATTGGATCTAGACTTGGACAATAGTACTAGGAAGAAGAAACTAGAGGGGTGGTGATTCTATCCAACCTAGGGCACTCCCATCCACTTATAGTGAGGAAATTAGGATTTCTAAGTTCTCTATGCATTTGTTTGTAGATTTTGTATCTAGTGCATGAACTTACGATCACTTAAAGAGACCACTATATGATTGATTTTCCTTCAAAACCCCTTATTACTTAACATGTGATGACCAATGCAAAATCAATGAGGAAAAAGGGTCAATGTTTCAAATTTGGTGATACTTCAACATCCCACATGCTGAACATTGCCTACATACCAATACTCCAAAGAGGGATCAAACTTCATGTAGTTCTCCCATGTTACAATGGTGTGTGAATAACTAGTATAATATACTAGATGTTGGTGTAATACTGATGAGATTAAATTCCTTAACCATGACTTGTGACACGTAAAATATATTTAGACTTGAGCTTTGAGCTACTAGGGATGTATGCAATCATAATTAAGAGAAATATGTAATTTGATCTCAATGTCTAATTATGATTTCAATATTTTTTGATGTGGAAGCTCCATCATTAAAAAATGGTTCTAAAAGTGTTTATATATTCACATCTTTGAAATTACTTTGAATGGACTCATTAGGGACATAGGGTGACCTTCCTATAACTTTTGATTTTACAAATTAGTTGTTATTTGGTGGGAAGACATGAGAGGGGATAAAGACACTAGAGCAGTGCACTATAGTACTTTAGGGTACTCTTGTCAAATGGGTGATTTAATAATGCTAAGTGTTAGGTAGGGCCTAAAATATGTCTAAGGTTTATCAAATAGGGATGAGTACATTTGAGGGTCATTTATTGTCTTAGAAGAGTGTTCAATGTGGTTTAAAATGATAAAAACAGTGGTGAGATATGTTTAGAGCTAAGTTTCTAAGAGAGTGGTCAAAACTACACAATTTTAGTTTAAATGTTAATTTACATGTCTAAATTTTATCTCATTTTATTATATTAATATAGCAAAGAGAAAATACTAGAGTAAAATGAAAAATAGTGCATACCTAAACCTATGAAGAGAAGTCTTGGATGTAGGTCACAATGTTGGACTATGCTCCATGAAAAAACCTACAATGAAATATATGTAATATAAGTCTTTACTTAATATGAATGTCAAAAAGTGAAAGAAAATAAACTAGAGAGTGAAAATGAATAAATACACTTGATTGGGTATGTGAATTGTGCTTTCTTGATGCAAAACTTGGTGAGTGTAATGGGTTGTACCCTTGGAGTTTTTATTAATGTTGAATAGCTTGGATTGGACTATGAATGCTTCAATCCTCACTAATAAGTGAGTGTGATTAAAAACTCAAGGTGTGATTGAATCCATCATTGCATATCCAAGGTAGTAAAGTAAATTTTAAATCCTTTTATGAATCCTAATAGACATTTTTGGTATAAAAACTAGTGCAAATAGCGAACCAACCACTGCATATGGAATAAGATTCAATTTTGGTGAAAAACAAACACAAAATTGGTGCAAAAATGGTGAAAATATTTAGTATAATTTGGGTCTAGTATATATAGTTTTTAGAATGACATGAATTTACCATTCCATCTACAAAACTGGTGAATAAAACTAAGCAATGAAGAAATAATGTCCTATGCACTTGACCTTAACTGATAACTGGTGCATAAATACTAAGTAAAACAATTATGATTTTGAGTAAACCTATGTGATAACTTGGAACAACATGTTGTGCATGATTTCCCCCAAACTGAGCAAATCTAAGATAAATTGAGTAATTCTGGGAACTAAGATTATGAAACTACTAAGTACTATTCTGGGTAAATTGAGATTCTAATTTTTTTTAGAAATGCCTATTTTTTAGGCATTTGGATAATAGCACTAGGAAGGGCACTAGAGATATCTTATCCAATGTAGTTCTCCTATCCAAGGTGACTTTATATGTATTATCTAAGTCTAAAATTATGTCAATTGTGTAATCTCTATTAAATCCTATATGTTACTGATCTAAGAAGTCTAGTCTCTAAGACATACCTTTGTGAATGCCCCTTCTTTTGAGGTGAGTTATTGATTCTGCACAAGAAATTAACTCAAAATAAAAGTTATGTAGTAGGTTGTTGTGATGTTAAAAATGTAAATATGAGTAAAATTGACAACATGACATCATCATGTATGTAACTGAGTATAGTAATAATGTAGGATGCATGTGGAAACAAGATTTCACAATAAGTGTGTTTAGATAGATGTGATAATGAATTATGAAAATAATTGATCAATTGAGTATACAATATTTATTATAACTACTTAGGGAGGAATGCATGATACCCATTATGTCATTGTAAGCCTTGAGTGGATGCATGATGTTTATCATGGCATCAAAATATGAGTAAATAAGCAAGCAAGGGGTCATGGCCTTGACACACACAATGAAAGAGTACACGCACAACACATAGAAAACACATTAGGAGGCCAAGGGGCCATATAAAAATAATATGTTCAAATATCACTCACTTGAATAGAAAACACATACAAGGACATACTAGAATACCATTGCACATGTAGAAACAAACAATGGAGGCTTAAAGCCACATAGAAGTAAGGACACATTAAAATGTTTACACACATGAATAGAAGACACACATAAGGACATGTTCAAATGTCCACACACACATACAATCATAAATATGAAGGATTAGATCCACTTGGTAGTGACATATTCAAATGTCCTCAAAGCAAACAATGAATGAATACAATATGCAAAGCTATAAAAAATAATATAAAATCATGCATGAGTATGTAATTTGATCAATAAGAGTTAAGTTTTAACTTAAGTATATTAAAAAACTGATATAAACCATAATATATCATAATTTTAGTGAGTGATCAATATCAAAATATGTAATTCTACGCAAAGATCTAAGATATGAGTAAATGTGGGAAAAGAAGGATAAGACTTGTGTATAACATGCCCTCAATGAGTTAATTGATGAATGTAAATACTATAAGAAGCCTATGTGTAGTCTGGAATTGAGTGGTGATAGTCTAGGTTGACTTGGATAAAAATGAGTTGAGAGACACTAGAACATTTCACTCTTATCCTTCACAATGCTCCTATATAGATACAAATTTTGAGTGTGTAATAGTGAAAACATCTGTAACTAAATATGGAGATGGTGTTATGTGTAATATACAATCACTCATGTACAATTATGAAGAATGTATGATATAAAATGGCTAAAACATTTATAAAACATTGTGCACAACTTTATTAATAAATGACAAATTATAAATGAGAATGCATAGGTCCTGATTTTGTTATTTTCTAGCATATTTTAATATTTTTGTATATTTTGTATTATATGAACTAAGAAATAGAGAGAAGGATACTAACTGATGACTCCCTTAAGAATATTACCATAAATAGATCCCACGTTGAATAAAGGAATGGCGATCTATTGAAAATGAAGAGTTTCATGTAGTTTTGCAAGTTCTATATCATTTCCATATTCATATTATGTATAATCAGTATCATTAAGATTATATAAATCTATATTGTTATAATCATCATCATCTAGATTTTGAACTTGTGGAATGCCACTCTTGTCTTGTATTGTATCTTGATATGAATAAATAACTTCCCCATATTTTGGTATTGACCTGTGTAATTTATTCTTTGTAATGTGTATTATGTCATGTGCCTTTACTAATATGCCATCACTTGTATATTTTTGTATACTAGCTGAAAGTATGCTTTCTTTTGTATGTTTTCTCTCTAGAGATGTTCCTTCTTTATAAAAATATGTGGCTTTGCCTTTATTATCAAATGATATGCAAACTTTCTTATTATTAATCATTTATGTTATTGATTTTAACCATGATCATCCAAGCAAAACATTGTAGGCACTTGAATTTGAAATGACATGAAAATTAGGATATCACTCTTTTGAAGCAAAATAAACTTTTAACTTGATTGATCCCATACATGTTGTAGATGCATTAGTTTGATCCAAGCATTGATGCTTATTCCCAAGAGATGTAAGAAATGACATAGGATAAAAAATGATTTCTTGATATTCCTTAACGTTGACATATGTAAATTTTTTGCCATCTATGTGAGTAGTGATAGTGAAAGGGTCTTGATATGAGGAAAGGCTTGGAATTGCCCCCTTTGTGACCAAATTTAAAGATATATATTTTTGTATTTATTTCGTGCTTTTGACATTTTTTTTAATAAATCCTCTTTTGAGAATGCATTTTTGTTTATCTTGACTTTGATCTTGCAACTTCTCTTTTAGTAATTTCACTTTTTCTTGTTGTAGCATGTGCTTTTCAAATTATTTCTTTGTAATTTTTTTCCTTTTATGCTCTTGCTTGCTCTAACTTATCTTGTTGAATCTTTTCTTTCTCTAATTGGGCCTTTTTAACCTTGTCTTACTCTAAATTATCTTTTAGTATCCATTTTTGTAAAAATTTTGATTTTGTCACTTGTGCTTTAGGAGATACACTCATAAGGTGAGTGGGTTGCTTAAGTGATGTATCAATTATAAGATCACCACTACCAATTATCTTTCAAATTTTTTGCTTCAAATCCAAATAATGATTTGTATGATGTCCATGCATTATGTGATATGCACAATAGTATTTTGATCTCCTTAGAGTATGTTGAGGATGTAGTTTGATCAAACTATTTTTAGTCATTGCTATTGGGCCCTTAATTTTGAATCTATTTTGGCTAAGTAATTTTTTAAGACAACAATGTAGAAGAGACATGATGAAAAAGGTTATGGTGAGAAAGAGACATGGTGCGATAGGCCACAATGCAGAAGACCATGGCATAAAATAGGCAAGTCACATAGAACAAGGAAATATGAAACACAGAAACTGAGAATGTAGGACTTAGATAATAGCAAAATACTTGGGAAAAGGCACAAAAAGTAGAGATGGTTAGGAAATGACTCACATTAATGTTAGAGAAGAATATTCAAGAATGAATTAAACATCAATTTACAAAAATATTGGTGCACGATAATGAATATCTAGCATAAAGATATCATATAGGGGTAGTTAGGCCCAGGTCCTTAGGAATTTAATGTAAATGGATTCCCATGATGCATTACTATTAAATGATTATTTGTGAGTCATATTTTTGTAATTATTTATTTAACAAAATAGTCAAGAAAGAACCATGTATAAATACCCCCTTATTTTACTTAGTGTTTGTTGGTAGATATAGTCTGATGTCATCATAATTCTGTATTTAACACATGAATTTAATGAGAGGAAGCTTTTGTGTCAATGTAAAATTTTTATGAGTTTGATGGAATTATTAATTTATTATTCTCAGTTTGTGACCAAATTGTTTTTCTATGATTAGTTAAGTATGAAATGAATAATTAAGAATTAGACATGGAACTAAGTATGAATTTATAAATAAGTACCTGTTCAAGCACCCTAGCTTAAGAAACTATATGAATACACCACCACATGATGAAAATAATACAAACTAGTCTTAAGTTGTGTGCTTCAGGTGAAGGTGCAAGAACCCTTTTCTTGCATGATGTGCCAGTGTGTTAGCTTGTTTAAACTCTTATTCTCTTAGGCACGTGACTAGGGAAAGACATGCTAGACTAAAAAAAAATATCCTGACATTTTAAATCCATTACCGAGACCTATTGCACTTGTTTTCACAATGGTGGGAAAATGTTTGACCTATTATCTCTAGAAAATGTTGAATGTTGGGTTATTGCTGTAGAAGATTTTTTTTCACTTTAGTATCTTGAACCAGGAGTTTATATATGTACATGGGTAGAACATCACCTTTATCACTCACTCTATGAATCTTTCTTTGTATAAGTGATCATTCATTTGCATGCTTAGCTTTTGGTGTACATAAAAAACCATTCAAGGAACTATATATAGAAGATCTCTTGGTCATTAGAGTGTTAGTCAACCTTGGCAAGATTAGGAGTGCCTTAGACATGTGCGCTGAATATTTGGTGGCAAGGAACACTTAATAGCTATTTTTTAGAATATGTAGTCTCTACGTACTCTTGTCTAGAGGAAGTGTTATTTAACTTATTCTAAGAGCCACATAGAAGGTATCTTAGGTAGTTTTCATTAGATATTAAAAAGCTTATAGTTGACTCAGAACTTGAAAAATTTCGCATGAATGGATAAAATGTCCCTCACGTGAGTAACATAGTTGATGGGGAAATGAATGGGCACACATTGGTATAATATTGTTGGTTCAACATGGAAGATAATCAATGAGAGTTCCGTAAGTGAAAGTATAATGAGGCTAGGTGAAGGGCTATGAAGTGATCTAGGGAGGGGCCATGAGGACTCTAAAAGTACCACGAGGATCCGTAGGAGCCTTTAAGGCATAATGAGGACTCCCCAACCACATGACCACACCCTACATTGTCACATGTACACACATGAAAAATAAGTCAAAAATTGGTGATTGTAAATCCCAATCTAGATAGGCCCAATTCCCCACCCATAGCGCATGTTCATGCCTTTGAGTTGGACAATGTTCTTATAAGAAATTGAGATAAAAATAGTGTAGATTCAGAGTCTGAACCTATCAAATAAAATTTTAAAGTATAGAATCTAGATAATAGTTTATTATTAATTTATTTTCTATTATAAGTCAACCCTATGACTCATTTTAGAATGCCTAGTGGATCGAGTAGATTCAGTGGGAAGAGTACCATCCCTTCCATAGTTAATAAAACTACTTATGCATCCAACATATCAAGTTCTTCTTTTTCCACAACATGCACTAGAGGTGATACCGACAATGGTTTGATTATAGGATCTAGAGGTGGTGTAGGAGGCATTGGTGGACCTCCCCCATAAGGTCTAGGAGGGACTAAAGGTGCATCACAATAGGATCCATTTCCAACACCTAGTCTACCTATAGTCTATTATGAGATGATGATTCATCTACCTAAATATCATGGTGTTGAAAATGTAGCAAAACATGTTCACAAATGTGAAATCATTTAACAAGTATGAGGGATTACTTATACTGAATGAAAGGCAACTCAATTTGCCACTACTATTTTAGACCATGTCCATAAATGGTACCAAAAGTTTGATTTGTAACAAGTTATGTTAAACTACAGATAGTTAAAATCAGATTTTCTCTAGAAATTTGACATCTTAGAGTTTGAACAATAGAGTATTACTGTCTTGAAGGATATTAGACAAGAACTCACTAAGAGTGTGCACGAATATGATGAACATTTTAAAACACTTCTTTCTAAGTTATTATTTTAGATAAATGCAACTCATAATGCCTAGTGGTTTTTAGGAAGCTTGTTACTTCTGTTCTGATATACACTATCCCATAAGACCTTCACTAACCTACATGAGTCATTTGAAGCTACCCTTTGCACTTAAGCCATTGGAAGTATAAATATAGGGATTACTCCCTTTATGGAAGCCAATTTTACTATTATAACATCTCAGTTAGAGAAAATAACTTTGAACAATACTCAAGATACTCATAACGATGTATGGTGTGTTGACTGTGAAGCAAAAGATCATAATAGGAATAATTATTCTAGGAAGAGTATTTGTGTCATTGTAAAGCAGTCCTATGAGATCTGCCAAGAAGATGATGATGTGAGAGATTTCCCCATGCTTTAGTGTGCTACTCAATCTAAAGTATCATCATATTGTAAAATAAATAATGTATATAAACATGATAAAAATGACTGCCACCTTATTAGTGAGATTCATGAGGCACACACGTGAGTTACTTGCCATACCTATGTAGCCAAAAACTAGGACAATGGTAGAGGTCGATCCTATAAAGGTCACAGTCATGGATGCAGAGGTGGTTTTTTTCCACCTAAAACTTACTAATAGTGCAAATCTATAGAGCATTACCAATGTGACTACCTAGTTTATCCAACTTGTCCCTTTTGTAAGAATGAACATCATTTGGAGGAATGCCCAGACCTATATGCCACCATCACCAAGGAGAAAAATGAGAAGGATGCTAGGAGGATATAGATTTAAAAAAATCCAAATGCTTAATGGATATTGTGCCTTACCACTCCAACTGGTCCTAATATAAATATTACTACATGAATTGGTGTTCCTTCCCAACCCATTTCAAATCCACCCACTAATAAGGTTTAATGGGAGGAGCCTCATGTGAATCACTACCCATATGCTCAACATCAAAAATAAGTATTATAGGACACAATGTCTTTGGTACAAGAAATTTAAGGTGAAATTTAGTTCTTCAAGGATATAAATGCTACTATGCACACTAAAATGCAAAATGCTTTGATTCTTGAAGAATTGACACATGATGAGTTTCATGATTTATACAAATGGATTTTTGACAAAGACATCATTCCCCTTTTGAGGAATTGGCTAAGTAATCAATCACCAAAGCCTATGGATGATTGTCGATTAAACCATGCATGACAATAAGAGCCTCATGTCCAAACCAATACAAAATGCTATAAATAAATCTTAGTAAACACATCTATTAATGGTTGGATAATTTGGGATATACTAGTGGAAAATTGTGCGGAGGTAAATGTACTAACCAAGGATATTTAGAGAAAGATGGTGAACTCTCCTTTGTGACCTTCTCCTCATGTATTGTTCATGGCTAATAAGACTCGTGCACTACCCATAGAAGTTATTAAGGATGCCACCATTGACATTTTAGGTGTCACTTTCAATGCTGACTTTAAAGTGATTAAGTTGGCTGAATCTGATGATTTTTTAGCTCTTTTGGGTCATCTATGGTGCTATGCAAAGAATGCCAACTTGAGCTTCAAAAAATATTACATCAGTTTTAAGAATGATGATCAATGTATCATTATTCCCATATATAATTCTCAAGGACATTTTGTTAAATAAGTTAATGTCGATAAGGATCTCAGTCATATCTATAATGTCATAGCTTAGGGAACTAAGCATCTTGATCCTAGTCTAGATGGTAGATTATAGTGGGTGGATGCATAGTCTATTTATGACACTACCAACAATGCCTATAAACATTGGGCTCACAGAGAATATGATCTTATTGGATGAATTTTTGGCATAGTTGGTAGTAGAAAGGATGTTCCACGTAAGCTATTTAAGTGCCATAAGTTTGTTTGATTTATTGGTGGATGTTGATGGATGGACCACCCCTACAATTAGATCAAGCACATAGGTTTCACTTTAAAATGGAATTATGGAAGTATGTGGAGTCATTGGAAACTTTTTATGTGTTTGAAGATGAATAGATGCGCTCACTTAGGTATGTTCTTCAAAGGATAACTACTTGATGGCGGGAAACTCACCATCATAATTTTCTCACTTGGGACTGAGTGCATGTTTCCATGCACTATCATTTCCATCACGATAATCATTTTTGTGACACTATAATTTATGATGGTATTAATGCTCTATAAGCTCATATTAAGACCTATGAAAACCTTTGGAATGATGATGAGACATCCTGCCTATATATGGGTTCATGAATATTATGGTACTTTACACACTTAAGATAGAAAATGATACATTCATTAATAACAATGCCTATACATGGATTCTTGGAGAAAAATTAAAACTAATATGATTTTATCACTATCTTACTCATCACCTCACATGGATTTATGCCTGTCCCTACAAGCCATCCATCAAGCTATTACAAGTGATCCAACACTGATTGATGATCGAATACAACATATACATGGTACACATGAGGATAACTTATACATTTTCCAAGAATATGATATTATTGACTCTTCTTCTTCACATATTGACTCGCAACCAGACCATGCATTGAGGGAATAGATAAGGAAGGGAAAACAAAAGGTTGTGTACCAAGTTGAGGAAGGTACCAATTTTGACTTGCAAGATCCATCCATTGACCACTTGGATTTACATACTGAATATGGAGCATGCAATTTATGAGACACCATAAAAAATAACCAATAACCATATTTAGAGCCACTCCAAATAGTTCAATGTGATGTTAGAACAAAAGATGTACCCAAGATGACAATTATGGGGAATTATTGGTCTGATATAGAGATCACCAAGGTTTTTAAGCTCTTACAAGAATATCAAGATGGTTTCCCATGTAACTACATAGAGATGAAATGAGTCCATAATTCATTAGGAAATATGCACATCAAGTGAGTTGAGGGTGCTTGACCAGTCAGAAAGAGATCTTATTGAATGAATCTCAATGTACATGCTCAGTTTAAAGAGGAGATTGATAGTATGTTGCATATTGGAGTTATCACTCTTATTGATGAATCTATATGGGTGAGCCCCATGGTGATCAATATAAATAAGGATGGTTGCATTCACATTGGTGTAGACTATAGGGTACTCAATGTTACCTTCATAACTAAACCTTTTTTTATGCCTTTCACTAAATAAATTTTAGGAGTTTTTGGGTGTGAGATTTATACCTTCACTGATGGTTTTTTTGGCTATCATCAAGTCCATATTGTAGAATAAGATAAACCAAAGGCCACCTTTACAACTAAATGGGGTTCATTTTCTTACAATGTGATGTATTTTAGTTTGAATAATGCTTTGACCATATTCTCCCATATGGCATTAGAGGATTTTATTCATAAGTTCCTTCAAGTATAATTGGATGATTGGACTATCTATTATTTAGTGCATGATCAATGTGATAATATTCACCTCATGCTTGAGCACTGTCGATAACTTTATATTTATTTTAATTTTAAGAAGTGTTTCTTTGCTATTCCTTTTGTAAATTTGTTGGGTCACATTATTTGTCATGATGGACTCCTATTAGATCTGACTAAGATTGTAGTCATTGTTCACCTTCAAGCACCAACCACCAGTGTAAGGTTTGTGCCTTCTTAGGACACACAAGGTATAAATTTATTTTTGGATATGCTAAGATCACAACATCATTGGAGGAAATTCTTAAATATAATGGTCAATTCTTATGGATACATGCTCACTAGTAGGCATTCATAGCACTCAAGGATAAGCTAATCACTACCTCCATTTTCTTGTTTCTAGACTGGATAAAGCCCTTTCATGTACATGTTAATGCTTCAAGTACGGTAGTGGGTTTTATCCTTGCACAACCTAGCAAGGACAGTCTTGATCATCCCATCTACTTTTTAATTGGAAGCTCACTCCAGCTGAACAAAATTACTCAACTATAGAATGTGAAGCTCTATCCATGGTATACATGCTTCAAAAATTTTGTTAGTATTTATTTGCCACCCCATTCACTTTCTATACAGATCATGAAGTACTTAAATACCTTGCAAATAAACAAGTGTTGCATGGATCCATTTGTTGATGGATTGATCTCTTTCATAAATTCCAATTTTTTGTGATGGTGAAACCAGGTAAGACTAATTATAGACCAGATCACTTATCATGTGTTGAATATAGTGAATTAATGTGTGCCATCAAGGATTACTTACCTCATGTATAATTTTTTCAAGTCATGCATGTACCTAAGGAATTAGAGGATATCATAGCTTTTTTTAACATAGGTCCAACACCAACCCACCTCAACACCCAAGAGAGAAAGCAATTGGCTTATATGCTACTCTTTTGTAGCTAATTAGAGGTGACCTCTATAAACTTGGATGGGATGAAGTGTTATGATGATGCATGATGCAACACAAGTGCACTGAATATATTTAGGAGATTCATCAAAGTGTCACTGGAGGACATTGTGCTAGTGATGCTACTGCACAAAAGGTTTTATAAGCAGGGTTGTGGTGGCCTATTTTATTTAAGGATGCCAAAGCTTATGCATGCCAATGTGATATTTATTAGTTCATGGGTAAAACAAATCAAAGGGATGATATGCCCCTTCATTTGATAATTACTCATGAACTCTTTGAGAAATGGATTATTGATTCTATTAGGCCTATTACATATGATAATGTGTACTGGTGCGTGTTATATCATTACTGCCACTGACTACCTCACTCATTGGGTTGAAGTATCACTAACCCAAGATTATACTATTGTAGCTACCACTGCATTTCTTTGGGATAATATTATCACAAGGTATGGATGTCTTTTAATTTTGACTAGTGATCATGGCACTCATTTCCTTAACGAGACAATATGCATCCTTTTGGTCGAGTTCATGATTATGCACCACAAGACTACACCATATCGCCCTCAAGCTAATGGTACAACTAAAGCTTTTTGGTCATACATTTATGAAGATTTACAATATTGGTCACATTGACTGGGATGATCACATTTATGCAATACTATAGGCATATCAAAACATGTATAAATGATTGCAAAAGAGTACTCTTTTTAACCTTATCTTTGGTGCTGAAGCCATTTTCCCAGTTGATTTCCTTATACCTTCTTTATGTATTACATGCGTTGGTCGACTAGATGATGAAGAAATTTTTTAAGCATTCCTAGATGCTTTACTATAGCTATATTAAATACATTTTCTCTCACATTGGAGTCAAGGAGTGGATAAATAGAAATAGAAAGCCTGACATGATAGACATCTCAAGAATAAAACTTTTTCCCCTTGTATGCATGTGTTGGTCTATGAATCCAAGTTCACGTGTCATTCAGAAAAAAATTGTATCTATTGGGATGATCATTTTATCATTCATAATATTCATCCCATAGGCATGTGTAAGCTGAAGTGATTATATGGATAGTTATTTCTAGGCCATTTCAATGATAATAAGCTTTGACTTACCATTATGAGTGATGCTTCTCTTTTACTAATAAGGCATATGCCACTAGTTTAATTTAGGAATTTAGTTTGTTTTTTAATAAAGTGTTGTATTTTTTGTGTGATTTTTTCTTAGGTTTAGATCAACAATTGGTTATTTCTTATTTTCTTTATCATGTCGTGGAGGACCACAAATATCTTTTAGTGTGGGGTAAGTGTGAATGAAGTAGATCTAGAGAGTGCAAAGGAAATGGTAGATGGAAATGTGCACAGAAAAGGGGTGCATAAGTGTAAGAACATAGGGATAAGAGGATACATAATATGTGGCACATAACCACTATAAAGGGATCAAGATGCAAAATAAAGTAGGTTCCCACCTTGGAAATATGATTTTTTAAATTCTTTTACAACTTTCATGCACTTCAAGAAAAGCGTGGGATGGGACATATGTGTTAAATGGGATAAAATTAATGTGTAATGGAAAGTGTGCCAAATTAACATCATGGAAATACCATTAGAGGAATTAATGAGTGAAATGATGGATGAGGTCATGGAGAAGTAAATATGGGTTACCCCTTGAAGCTATAACAGGTTAACCAATCTTCATTTTTACACTTTACTATTAGAAATTCATGAATTTACAGATCCAAGCAGAGCATTTCCAAGCTAACATAAGGAGTGTTTATTGAATTTTAGTGATAAATTCATAATTATGAAGTAAGGTGATTATCATGAATAGAGAGATTGGTGGAGTAGTGATTAGAGAAATGTAGTTTAAATAATTGTAGGTTGCAAGTGCCAACATCTGTCATTAGAAGATGCTAAAGTAGGAAAGTTGAGGGATTTAGAAATGGTAACCACATATTATTTTGGGAGGATTGGACAGTCATGACTCAACCTTCAAGATCCTTAGAGGGTGATGCAACCAAATAATAAGGCCCATAGAATCAAGCCCTTGCTCATGATCTATGAAAAAGAAGAGTTTGAGGGCGTAGAAGCACAACCAATTTTGATAAGAGAGGAAGTACTTAGTGAATCTAATGTTCGAGAGGAAATATTAGCACATCAAGCAGAGGGAACAAACATTAAAGAATCTAAAATGATGCATGAGTCAAAGAATAAAACAACAACACTTCTACCACCCCTATATTAATTAAAGAAATGTAGTAACCTGAATCAGTGTTGTGCACAAAGAAATAGGAGTCTAATGCATTGAACTACCAAGTAGTTGATTATAACCACTTCCAACTTGGAAATGAATAGAGTTACAATTCAACTATAGGGTTAAGTGGTAGAATGCCAAAAATAAGTTCATCTACGATCTTACTATTTTCAATCATATTAATGATGCTAGAGTGTTTTAGTTATTCAATTTTTTGGGTGAATATTTTGTCACTAGCTAACTGATGAAAAAAATAGGTAGTTTCAACCACAACATAAGGAGATTGGTCGGCCAAGTGTGTAGGTTTACCACATCAAAAGGGGACAAATCTCTCCTCTCATCAAAGGGAGGTTCCCTATAACTATGAGGAGCTATATACCATATATATACAAAAAATAACAATCAGGGGTACGACGACACCATCCATCTCTCTTTTTTTAGAGATGATGTTCACAAACAAAGGAGAAATACAAGTGAACACTGAAGGCACTTCTCTTTTTTTAGAAGTGGTATTGCAGCAAACAATAGTTCTTTCTGATAGGTAACAAGTAACTGGTAACAGAGGGTGTAGTAACCAACAGAAACTGGTGTAGCACAAAGTCTCCACCTCAACTGCCCAAGAGTGAAATACAAAGGATAATGGGGCATAAATTCATCCCAAGATCTTTTACATAGAAATAAACTGAAAACACACACACTAAAGACAATTATGGTAGCACAAAGTCTTCCCATAGTTGGCTTCAAGACACCTTCCTGATTACTTCTACTAATTCTGCTTATTTCATTAAATGGACAAGAATGCATTCAAGAAATAGACATAAGAACAATCTCCTAAATGACACAAGCTATTACAACACAAAGTCTGAAAGTAACCTACTTTTTCATTTAAATAAAGAAATATGATTAACAATCTGAGCTCAAAGTCTCAGTGATCACCTCACAATTTTGATAGAGTTTTGCTTCTATAACCAAAAAGATCTCCCTCGCATAAAAATAAGAGATTACAATATATAGCAGTGAAGGAAGACTTGGCACTTTATTTCATTGACCCATGTTACATTCAATGCCTTGAATGCATTTTTAGTTTTGTCAAGGGGCCATGCTAGAACAAGGCATCTGCCTTAACTGTGGCATGTCAATTCATCTCAAAATATCTTCTCCTTTGCATGAGTCATCTGATCATTCTCCCAATAGGTACGTGGCTGTCCCCTCAATTTCCTTCTAAGGAAGAAAAATAGGCCACACCTTTTAATATTGGCGAGCTCAGATGTCTACTTGGTGGACTGTTCCACCTACTAGAAACAAATCCTACGCAAATATTTCTAGTCTTTACCTCTTTCATGTTGCAATTTGAGCTCTCAGGATATCTTTTCCCTTTCTACTAGCTCTTTTGGCTCCCTCTTCAGCTGGTCACTGAGTTTGTTCTTCAGGTTCCATGCCACATTTGAAAATCAATGGATATTTTATTACCTTGAATTTGACATCCGTAGGGATGTCACTGGTTGCTGGTCGCTTAAACCACTTTGAACCATGAACCTTTGAACCTTTGAAAGTTCAATGGTTCAATAGTTTAGGCGGTCTTATTGGCTCCTTGGTTCGATCGCTTCTTTGGTTCATTCTCTTCTTTGGTTCAATCGCTTCTTTCCTTTACTCAGAGCTTTCTTTGAACTATTGAACCTTTGAACCATTTTGGTTTAAGGTTCAATGGTTCATCCTCTTTCTTAGAAGCCTTTATTTTTCTAAGTCTTTTGAAGCTTTGAAATTCCTTCAGCTTTATATCTTTGGAACCCCCTGAAGGGAAGGTGTCCCTTTAGGCCTTGAGAAAGGTCCATTTCTTGGTCTTCGAGAGCCCCTCTCAAGGGTACCTGACCTTCGGTGTCCTTCGAGCAGCCTTCTTCTTCAAATCCTGTGGTGTCCATAGAACCAAGCCTATAGAGTCCATAGAATCAAGCCTACAGAGTCCGTAGAATCAAGCCTATGGAGTCTGTAGAAACCAGCCTATAAAGTCCATAGAAGCAAGCCTATAGAGTCCATAGAACAAGCCTGTGGGCCTTTGATCATTCCATCAGACAAAATGTCTGAAGGAATTCCTTCAGACATTTTGTCTGAAGGATTTCCCTTGTAAAATTTACCATAAAAAATCTTTCTGAAGGATATCTTTTTATTCCTTTTGTTCCCTACCTTCTGCAAGGGCACTTGTCCTTCAGGCTTTGGGACATCTTCCTTTGAACCTGCTGATTGAATCGATCGATTGAACCAACTTATGGTTCAATGGTTCAATCTTTTATTCAAAGCCTTCTTTCATCTAAGTCTTTTGCTCTTATTAAACTTGTTGAACCTTTGAACCCTTTGAACCATTTTGGTTCAAGGTTCAATGGTTCATTCTTTACTCTTCAAAGCCTTCTTTTCTTCTAAGTCTTTCAAAACCATTGAACTTGTCGAAGCGGTTAAACTTTGAACTTGCCAAAGTGCTTAATTCTTTAAGTCTACCGATGTCATTGAACCCTTGAACCCATTGAACCTTTGAACTTATTAGTAGCGGGGTTCAATGGTTCAATCCTTTATTTGAAGCTTGCCGATGGACCTTTTGGTTAAACCTCAGCATTGAACCTAACTTGAAATTACCTAAGTGTGGGGAACTTATTTCTTTGAGAGAGCTCACCTATTGAAGTCATTGAACCTGCTAGTCCTTTAGCTGAAAAAACTTGAATAATGAAGAATTTGAATGCTCAAAATAATTTTTGAGAAGGGAAGAGAGAATTTTGCAATTGAAAGGAGTAGAAACTAGAATCTCCAGTGCCTTTAAGTATGCCATTGGGCTATGGAGTCATGCTACCCAAAAAAGAAAGGCACCAAAAATGAAAATGAAAATCACAAAATAGAACTAAAGACTATACAAATATACATATGTACAGATGATCTTATCTAATACTTCAAGAATTGAAGTGATTTATATGCTGCCCATTGTGAGGCAGAGAAAAGGGCATGTCATCTTGATACTTCAATAGGAAACTATTTTCACCATTGAGCTGATGGATAGTAAATGGGCCTCTCCATAGGGAATCGAATTTCCCATGCATTCCCTTTGGTTCTCTTCTTTTGTCCCATAATAGGACTTGATCTCCAATCTAGAAATCATGGGTTTTTGCTTTCTAGTTGAAGAGATTCTTCACCAGAATTTGATGCACAAAAATTTGATCCACCACCATAGTTCACTGCTCATCCAGATCAGTTAAGCACATGATCCTCTTATCGATGGAGCTTTCATATGTCTGATCTTCGACCACCTTTGCCAATTTTAGTGCTGGCAAATCTAGGGTAATTGGTATCTCTGCATTGAGACCATACAAAATTTGGAATGGTGACATAACTATCACCCTCTTGGGTGTAATTTTGTCTACCCATAAAGCATCAACCAATGCTTTATGCCATGTTTGTTGGTTGTCATCCACCAGCTTCCTGATGATGGTTATCAGGTTCTTGTTGCTTGATTCAGCTTGGCCATTCCCTTATGAGAAATAATCAGAGGAGTGGGAGAGGGTAATCCCATAGTAAAAATAGAACTGAGTGATCTCATGAGAAGAGAAATAGGCTGCATTATTTGTCAAAATCTTGGTTGAGACCCCAAACCTGAAAATGATGTTTTCCTTGAGAAAATTGCAAACCACTTCTGAAGTAGCATGCTTGGTTGGAATTGCTTCCACCCATTTGGTGAAGAAATTTGTGGATGTGAGGACATAATCATATTCAACGCTTGAAGATGGGTTTACAGCACCAATAAAATTGATTCCCCATTGCTAAAATGGCTCTTCTATTACCACTATCTTGAGAGGTAGAGTAGCTATCTTGGGTCTTCTAATGAACCATTGGCACAGTTCACACCTTCGTACCCATTTGTATGTATCTCGAAACAGAGTAGGCTAGTAATACCTAGCTCAAAAAATATTATAGGCAGTTATAGGTGCAAAAAAATATCCTCCATAGGCCAGACTATGAAAGGACTTCAAAAGTTGGTTATGCTACTCTTTATCCACGCAGTGAAGGAACACTCCATCAATGTTCCTCTTATACAGGCCATTATCCCATAGGACAAAGTTGGCAGCTTTTAACTTGACAGTCCTCCTTTTCTTATGAGATAGGTGAGTAGGACACTCACCATAAGTAAGAAAATGAGCAATACTTGAATACCACTCATTCATGGTGGAGACAAAGAGGACTATTGGTGTGCCTTCAATATCTACTTCTTCATGCCCCATCTCTTCTGGTCTATTATCAGCAATCAATTGGCAGAGACCCCTTCCTCACACAAGCTTTGTTGGTTTGATAACTAGATCAAACTCCTAAATTTTGGCAATCCAATTGCTTTTTTTGGTTTCAAACTCCTGCTGAGTTAATATGGATTTGACTATGGTATCAAGAACTAGGGCAGTAGTGTGTGAATTGAGGATGTAAAAATGGAAGTGCTTTACTGCCTTTACCACTGCATAAGCATGCTTCTCCATGTTTAAATACTTTAGATCATGAGATTTGAGAGGACAAATCATGAAGGATATAGGAGATTCCACACTATCTTTGTTCTATTGAACTAGAATTGCTGAAAGTGTGTGCTTAGAAGCATAACTGTACATTATGAAATCTTTGGTATAATTTGGACAAACTAGAATTGGGGCTTGGGCAATAGCTATCTTGATATCTCAAATTGCCAATTTTCCTTCTTCACTCCAGTTGAAAGTGGCCTTTCCCTTCATCATGTTCACAATGTGGCGAGTCTTCTTAGCAAACTCAGGGATGAACCTTCGTAAAAAATTCACCTTTCTGAAGAAAGAGTGAACTGCAGTCTTACTTGTGGGCAAAGTAAGCTCTTAAATGGATTTGACTCTTTCTGAGTCAATCTTTATGCCTTCTCAGGATACAATGTGTCCAAGAAGTTTCCCTTCTGTTACTCTAGAAATAGACTTCTTGGGCTTTAGGGAAATGTCATTATGGTAGCATCATTCCAACACTTATTGCAAATGGTGCACATGATTAGGGCGATGCTTGGAAAAGATGGTCAAGTCATCAAGGTATACCACAATGAATTTACCCATTTCATCTTTGAAAGTAAGGTCTATTGCTCTCTAAAAAGTGGTGCCATCATTTATTAGGCCAAATGGCATTCTTCGATATGTAAAGGTGCCCCAAGGCATGGTGAAGGCAGTCTTATGCTGGTCTGCTTCACCAACTTCAACTTGATTATATCTAAAAAAACTATCTAACATTGATAACATCTCTGAACTGGTCACCGTCTGAAGGACTTGATCCATGATAGGTAGAGGGTAGTTATCCTTTAAGGATGACTGATTCAAGTTTCTAAAATTCATGCAAAGGCAAATTTCACCATTCTTCTTTCTCATAGGTACTATGTTGGTAATCCATGTAGAATGATGGATTGAGAAAATTATTCTAGCATTCAATATTTTTTGTATTTCAGATAGAATATTACCTGATATCTTTGGATTGTACTACCTATATTTTTACTTGTAAGGCACTGAATCATCCTCGAGAGGAATTTCATGGAAATTTTTTTTAGGCTTGAGCAACTTCAGATCATCATAGGAGTATGCCAAAACATCCATGTAGTGTCGAAACAGAGTAGTGAACTTGAAATTCTCTTCCTGAGTGCAACACTTTCCAATGTTTACCATCTTGGGATTTTCCTTCGTACTCAAATTTATCTGATCAAACTCCTGAGAGGAGCTTGAATCTATTTGTTATTGTTTGATGAACCTATCGTGCTTGTCAAACAACTTCTCAAGGGAAACTAATCTTTTGGTAATTTTATTCCCCTTTAGCTTTAGGAATTTCTCATCTGCATTTGAACTTGATTTAAGGGCTAGTTCAAATTTTTGAGGCTCACTGCCTTCAAAGTGAAGTTGTTCAAAGCTATCTTTTTGTTCCAAGAAGGCAATAATTTGGTTGTCACCATTGAACACTTGCCAATGATTGGCATTGTCAGGCACACTTGGTCGAAAGACCAATTCTATAGTGTACTTGTCTTCTTTAAAATTTGGGTGAGGAACCAACAAAGTTGTAGAAATAGATAATGCATTAACTCAATCATTGAATTCCCTGGGAACTGCAAAGATGCTGAAAAAATCAAAACTTTCAATTTGATCCCAAACTAGATTGTGGTAATGATGCAATATCTCATTTTTAGTTTGATACAAGTTTCTTACCTGAAAAACCACTATCTTAGCATCTCCTTTGGCATGAAGGAGTTTGATGCCCCTATCTTGAGTAGCCTTCAATCCAAGTAGCAGTGATTCATATTCAATAGTATTATTGGTATTGCTAAACTATAATTTATATGAAGAAGGAAAAATATCTCCTTGAAGAGATATCAAACCAATCCTGGCTCCTAAACTGGTAGAGGAACAACTGTCATCAAATTCTAGTATCCATACATTATTAGGAACTATTTTTACCTTAGATTCCTCTTTGTGTAGAGGGGAGGATTCCTTTGGGCTTGCACTGTGCTCTCTCATGTCTTCTGCTATTTTATCTGAATCAATTTTTAGATTGTCATTTTTAGAAGTTTCATCAGCTAAGACATGAGCATCCTCTATAGTCAAGAAGTAATTACCCATGCCTAAAGACTCAAATAAAATTTGAGCTTCAAGCACTAATATTTGAGTGACCACGTATTTTACCTCCTCAGGGAGTAATTTTTGCATGACATCCTTGACTGAGATCCTTGCTTCAGATAGGTCCATACTTAATTCAACACCAACATCCTTATATAAATTTCACCCAAGAAGGATGTTGTATGAGGCTGGGACGTCAGCCACCAGGACTGTCATCTTGATCCTCTTGTCTGAGAATGCTATAAACGTAAATTGGGCATCCTTAATTTATCCTAGCAATGGCACTTGTTTGTTCTCCATGGAGAAACATCTCCCAAATGTCTTGGTCAGTGTGAGACCAAGGGATTTTTATACTTTGGTAGGCATGACATTATCAGATGCACCTGAGTCTATGATGCAATTATTTAGCTGGTGTCCATTTATCAGTAGGGAGACATAAAATGGTTCAATCTTCCTAAGAGCAGCAGGAGGAGTAATGAAAAGATTGTTTTGGGTGGACATGTTCCTTGGGGGATCACGAGTTACCTTTCTAACATCTTGTCTTGCAAGGGCAGTTTGGTTCTTCACATATTGAACCAACTTATCCAACTGCTCGAGGTTGGATTGTAGAAACTCAAATTTAGACATTTGAATTTTAGTTTCTTGACATGGTCGACTATGTCAAATGTCTAAAATAAATTAGGAATAAGGAAAGGCAGTTCATCCTTTTAGTTTTTAGGGGGGGAGAACTTATCTATGAAATTAAAGTTGAAGGTGAAGGCATACTTGAAGTACTTATTTTTTTATTACTCACCAGGTCCTTTCACTGGAACGGCAGAGAAGTTCCTCATTTGGAAATTGAAATTTCAAGTTGAGCTCACTCTATTTTTTCTTTATCAGCTTGCTGGGCTGACTGATTCTTGGACTGGGTAAACTCAATATATGATCCCTCAACTGCTTTACCTTCACTTCTAGGTTCATCATGATAATTTAAGAAACTAATGTTGGAGTCACCAGGGAATTCTTCTTCTCCCTTTGTGAAGAGATTAGCATCATCTTTTAGGTTCAACTCAGGATGGAAGGAGAAATATGATTCTACTTCAAAATATCCAACTGCTAAATTGGTTGGAAGTGCTTCAATGGCTAATTTCCCCTGAAGGGGAGGAAGACGATTTGGCTACCATTGATTTCTGGTAGCATTGCCTTGGTATGACTGATTGGGGAATGTCCTCCTTGGTATATCTTTGTATAAAGGGGCAGATGACATCTCTTGCACCATTTGATTTCTAAAGGCAAGCAACTCATTTGCCAACTTTTACACCATTGGATCAGTGGTTCCTATAGGTGAGTATTAAAAAAATAAAGAAGATTTACCTCTGTTAGGATCTCTCCTTATCTTTCTTACCAAGATAAGGTCATCTTCTACCTTAGTAGCCAAATCCTGAGTAGTAGCAAGGTCTATGTGGCTAGCCCGTCTCAAAAAGAAACTCACTTCAGGTAGCTGTGAATTGATGAAGAAGCATTTGAGATTCTCAGGTGTTGGCTGAGTAATTATAGGAATCTTATTCCTCAGCTTGTCAAATTTGGATATGAAATCCCTCATAGGTTCATGAGGTTCCTTCTTCATTTATGTGAGCTGGGCTAGCAGGGCATGTGCATCTTCTACAGACTTAAACCTAGCTTCAAACTTGGATTTGAGAGTGTTCCAGTCAGTCACTGACCAAGCTTGCAGGTGATAGAACTAGTCTATAGTAGTGCCTTGTAATGTCTCCACAAATAGGCTAACTCCACATCCTCATATTCCATGCATATCACACCACAGGGTATGATAAAAGCTATAATGTGTTCATTAGGATGAACTCTCCCATCACCAAATAATTTCAGGAAATTTTTCCTTGAATTGTGTGGTAGCTCATGTAGAGGTGGAGTTAAATTGAGTGGGCCAAAAGAGTTACTCTAGGGGCCTTGAACCACCATGATTTGATTATGGAAAGTGAGGATAACAAATCTAGGTGGAGTATGTATAGGAAAAGCTCTACTAATAGTAGAAAAAGAAGCTTTGCCTTGTAGTGGTGACCTGGTATTGGTAGGAGGAAGACTCCTAGCTCGTTGAACTTGAAGTTGTGGAGGAAACAAATCAAAATTACCTTGCTGCACCAACTCAAAAATAGGGTCAACAACACCTTGTGCTCTCTGGATTCTTGTATAGCATGGAGTTTCTAGATTGTAAAATAAAAATGGAGGCTTCAAACTGCATGCTCTTCCCTAGTGGAGTCACCAAAAAACTGTTGGGTGAATATTTTATCACTATCTAGCTGATGAATAAAATAGGTAGTTTTAACCACGACATAAATAGATTGGTCAGCCAAGTGTGCAAGATTACCACATCAAAAGGGGACAAATCTCTCCTCTCATCAAGGGGAGGTTCCTTGTAACTATGAGGAGCTATATACTATATATATGTAGAAAATAACACTCAGGGGTAGGATGACACCATCCATCTCACTTTTTTCAGAGATGATGTTCACAAACAAAAGAGAAATCCAAGTGAAAACACTGAAGGCACTTCTCTCCTTTTAGAAGTGGTCTTGCAACAAACAGTAGGAGCTCTTTTTGATAGGTAACAAGTAACTGGTAATAGGGGCATAGTAACTATCAGAAAAAGGTGTAGCATAAAGTCTCCACATCAATTGTCCAAGAGTGAAATACGAAGGATAATGGGGGCACAAATTCATCCCAAGATCCTTTACATAGAAATAAATTGAAAATACACACACTAAAGACAATTATGGCAGCACAAAGTCTTCCCACAGTTGGCTTCAGGACACCTTCCTAATTACTTCTACTAATTTTGCTTATTTCATTAAATAGACAAGAATGCATTCATGAAATAGACATAAGAACAATCTCCTAAATGACATAAGCTATTATAGCACAAATTTTGAAAGTAACCTGCTTTCTCATTCAAACAAAGAAATATGATTAACAATTTGAGCTCAAAGTCTCAGTGATCGCCTCACAATTTTGGCAGAGTTTTGCTTCTGTAACCAAAAAGATCTCACTCACATTAAAATAAGAGATTAAATTATATAGCAGCAAAGAAAGACTTGGCACTTTGTTTCATAGAATGGCCCATGCTGCATTCAATGCCTTGAATGCATTTTTAGTTTTGTCAAGGGGCCACACTAGAACAAGGCATCTACCTTAACTGTGGTGTGTCAATTCATCTCAAAATATCTTCTCCTCTGCATGGGTTGTCTGATCTTTCTCCCAATAGGTATGCAACTATCCCCTCAATTTCCTTCCAAGAAAGATTAATGGCCACACCTTTTAATATTGGCAAGCTCATATGTCTACTTGGTGGACTATTCCACCTACTAGAAATAACTCTTACGTAGATATTTCTGGTCTTTCCCTCTTTCCTGTTGCAATTTGAGCTCTTAGGCTATCTTTTCCATTTCTATTGGCTCTTTCAGCTCCCTCTTCAGCTGGTCATTGAGTTTTTTCTTCAGGTTCCATGCCACATTTGAAAATTAATGGATATTTCATTACCTTGAATTTGACGTCCACGGGGACGTCACTGGTTGTTGGTCCGTTGAGGCACTTTGAACCATGAACCTTTGAACCTTTGAAAATTTATTGGTTCAATGGTTCAATGGTTCAGGTGGTCTTATCAGCTCCTTGGTTCCATCGCTTCTTTGGTTCATTCTCTTCTTTGGTTCAATCGCTTCTTTCCTTTACTCAGAACTTTCTTTGAACCATTGAACCTGTTGAACCATTTTGGTTCAATGTTCAATGATTCATCCTCTTTATTAGAAGCCTTTATTTTTCTAATTCTTTTGAAGCTTTGAAATTCCTTCAACTTTATATCTCTGGAACCCCCTGAAGGGAAGGTGTCCCTTCGGGCGTTGAGAAAGGTCCATTTCCTGGTCGCTGAGAGCTCCCCGCAAGGGTACTTGCCCTTCAGGGTCCTTCGAGTGGCCTTCTTCTTCAAATCCTGTGGAGTCCGTAGAACCAAGCCTGTAGAGTTCATAAAATCAAGCTTGTAGAGTCCATAGAATCAAGCCTATAGAGTCTATAGAATCAAGCCTGCAGAGTCCATAGAAACCAGCCTGCAGAGTCCATGAAGCAAGCCTGTAGAGTCCATAGAATAAGCCTGCAGGCCTGTGATCATTCCTTCAAAAAATTTGTCTGAAGGATTTACCTTGTAACATTTTCCACAAAAAATCTTTTTGAAGGATATCCTTTTGTTCCTTTTTTTCCCTACCCTCCGCAAGGGCACTTGTCCTTCAAGCTTTGGGACACCTTCCTTTGAACCTGCCGATTGAATCGACTGATTGAACCAACTTATGGTTCAATGGTTCAATAGTTCAATTTTTTTTTTGAAGCCTTCTTTTATCTAAGTATTTTGCTCTTATTGAACTCATTGAACCTTTGAACCCTTTGAACCTTTTTGGTTCAAGGTTTAATGGTTCAACATTTCATTCCTTACTCTTCGAAGCCTTCTTTTCTTCTAAGTCTTTTGAAGCCGTTAAACTTGTCAAAGCGATTAACCTTTGAACTTGTCAAAGTGCTTAATTCTTTAAGTCTATCGGCATCATTGAACCTTTGAACCTGTTAGTAGCAGGGTTCAATGGTTCAATGGTTCAATCCTTTGTTTGAAGCTTGCCGATGGACCTTTTGGTTGAACCTTAGAGTTCAACCTACCTTGAAATTACCTAAGTGTTAGAAACTTGTTTCTTTGAGAGAGGTCTCTTGTTGAAGTCATTGAACTTACTAGTCCCTTAGCTGAAAAAGCTTGAATAATGAAGAATTTGAATGCTCAGAATAATTTTTGAGAAGGGAAGAGAGAATTTTGGCTTGCAGGACCAAAATAGTTCATATTTTGTCCCAAAAATGAGTGACAAATTTTGGGAACAACATAATTTGCCTTATTTCAACAAGCTTGTGGAGGTCATGAGGTTTCTTATCTTGTACATTCATGAAGATTAAATTTACTTCATGATCATAAGATGAGGATCACTGTCCAATGAATTATAAAATTCATAGGTCTACAATGTTTAGGCACTGACCTCTACGAATATTTAGATGAGCAAGAAGAAATTGAGAAAATGGTGGTGGTGCTTGAGTATAAGAAGCAAGGCCATGTAATGTACATAGCTAGTCTCCAAGATCTCACCCTTTGGGTAGCTACATTCTTGACTATGACCAAGCTTGGAGGAATAGATAAGTGTAATGTATTTGATATGACACACTTGTATGTAGCCAACTAGATGGCCCAAGGGTTGAAGTATAATTATTACTAGTATTTTCCTAAGTGGATTTTTGTAAATGTAGAGGCCTACCTAATCAAAATTTTCCCTGGGGCACAATTATTTTATTATTGGTATTTAATGAGATTGGTGTGCTAGAGTACATTGGTATTGAGTTAAAGTGGGCCTACCCACCTGAAAACAAGTCTCTAACTCAGCAATTTAAATCATTCACATGCCCTAACACTATTAACCCTACTCACAAGTCAAGAATGAAGGGATGATATGATGAAATGAAATAAGCTTTTGGGAAAGAGTGGCATGTTCTTAAGGACTTGTGCATATGGAGGACCAAGCCCATTTTATGGTGAAGTAACACTTTTCATTAGTGCATATCTAGATGAGCCCTATAGATGACTTGTCTGGGAGGCTTAAGCTACCATATGCTTTTATAGTTAGGTATTTTATGAAATCTTTAAATAGAATATATGATACACACCATGTGAAGATTGTTGCTAATAAAATTAACGTTGAGACTCACACTCTTCTCCAATTGTATGTATATCTAGGGAAGAAGGATTATAGAGAAAAATTGGAATCAAATAATACTAATATCAAAACCTAGAAAATCTTGGTTAGGGACAGGATTCATTTATTTTTTATATGTTGAAGTCAAGGAAAAAAATATAAAGGAGTACTAAAGATAGGAAATAAACCATTCCACCATTGATAGAGATTGGAAGACACCAAAAGGAGAAGAGGATGGGGCATGATCCCAGATCAAGCACACAACCAGGACATCTAAAATGACAAAGGTCGACCCCTTCACTAGTAAGACATAGAGTGCCTATAGGTCAACCAAAAGACCCTGATTCTACCACATAGACATTTGTTCTTTTGAAACAAGATATTTTAATGCCTAAGGATGGGTAATTTGAAAAGGGAGTGATGAATTTGAAATCACTACCATAGAGGGGACCCTCCCCTAAGTAATAAATATAAAAGGAGGCCATACCAGAGCTAGAAAAGGACCCCTATCCAACACATCAAGAAGAAGCCACCCTTGATGACATATAATTGGACATTGGGAGTCCCACTAGTGAAGAGGGGGATGGTACAAACATAAATTTGGGAATTGGTGACCTTGATGCCAATAAAAATAACCAAGATGATAAACTAGATGCTGAAATACTTCAGTATGATCTATGTTAGGTTGTGGAGCTAAAAGCTTCACTGATGCAGACATGGAGGAGGATGTTGAGTGTCACAGTCACCGGCATCGGTCAGGCCAACCGACGTCGGTCAGGTGTAGATAGGAAGCTACTGACATCGGTCAGGGATCGGCCAACATTGATCATCTCTAGGCAGACAGGGACTAATGTTGGTCGCCTGTGCGGTTCCAGAACTGCTAGTTCACGAATAGTTAGTTAACGAACCGGTTGTTTGCATGTTGAAAGGCTAATTTTAGTCTTGAGCTACGGATCTAATTATTGTAATTATATGTCTAATTATTGTTTGCATGAGATCTATATAATAGACTCATGGGTTGTATTGTAATTGGGTGCTAGTTGAGTAAGAACAAGGTTAGCTCCTTCAGAGTGAAGAGAGCAAGGTGTGTTCCTCATAGTTCCACAGGGGTGCCGAGTGTGTATGATCAGGTAGATCTACAGGTTGTTGCAAGATTAGGTAGAAGATCCACTGGGGTACTAGTTTGGAGAATCATAAGGACTTGGTGAGGCAAGGACAAGGGTTCTTCAGGGTGTAGAGAGATCTACATGTGTGTGTGTGCGAGGTCAAAGGAGATCTGTGGGGTAGCAAGATTAAAGGTGACAGTAACACATCAAAGAGAAATAGAGGAAGGCAAGGTAGATCCTTCCAATTGTAAGAACAGGTTGATCTGTAGGTCATTGCAAGATCAGGGAGAAGTTCTACATGGTAAGTAAGATCATTTGAGTTGCAGGTTGTTGCAAGTTCATGGGAGATCTACTTGAAGTACTTTGAGTACTTGTGTACTGGCAGTGTTATTATTGACTGGTTAGAGGTGAACAACAACTCTGTGCTTGAGTTGTTGTTGGGACCGTAATTGAGAGAGTGAGCTCTTGAAGAGATTTACTGTTTATGCCCTAGAGGTGTGGGAGCCCTAGAGGTGTGTAAGGAAGAAGACTATGGCATCTTCTTTGTTGTATTTCCTTCTGGAAGAGTATTAATACAATTGGGTATTTTCTCTCATATTTTGTGTTATTTCTGAATTCTAGTTACTTGTTACTTCTGGTTAATTCCACATATTTAAGTTGCTTGTACATGGTAATCAATTGTGCTTCTGGGTCCTAACAATGGAATCAAAGCATGTTTGTTGTTCTAGATTCCTGACAATCTCCCTAGAGGGAAAGGACCTATTAATTAATCCATGCAGCAGAATCCACTAGTTACCAGTACAAATCCTCCTATCCACATCTAGTACCAAAAGAATGCCCCAGAGAAGGAATTGTATATATGGGACTATTTTCCCAAGGAGGACTCAACCCAATAGACTTGGTGATAAATTTATTTTTATATGAATATATATATAAAGAAGATCACCATTGTGAACTAGGTAAGGATAATATTATTTTGGAACTTGGAGAGACAATTCTCAGATAAATTTTGGGTGGATCCCCGATAGTACACATCATCTCTAGCAAGCATGAATCTTCTAAAGTTTGCTCATGAAGTGACAAGGCATAATGCCTTGCAATATTTTGATGTAAAAAAACTTAAGAAGAAGCATCAAGAGGTCATTGTTCTCTATGGTAATGAGTGCATGAAATAGATCAACCTTAAAGAGGAGTTATAAGAGCTCAAGCACCAATTGAAAATAACAATGATGGATAAGTGAAGACTCTAACACTCTTCAAGTCTATTTTATAGCAGGAGCCAATCCTTGTAGATGGAGTTCCTCTTGATGATGAGGCTATTAATAAATTGGGGACCCTAGTGGATCTGTTATTGAGAAAATGTAAAGACCAAGAAAATCATTAGTGTCAGAAAACTTGGGAAATGGAGTAGTTCAATAAGGCCATTGAAGTTTGTAAGAGCCTTTTGACTAGATTTGGTGATACAGTGCCCATCATTATTGTTTTTTTTCAAACTAGTTCAACCTACTAAACTTCTGGAAGCAAGGTTTCAAATTGAAGAAATTCAATACCAATACTTAGTTGAGAGCATGCTAATAATAAAGGATAGAGCTGAGCCCACTAAATCATTTAGATATGTGGAGGCCCTTGAAAATAAAATAAGCATTCATCATCAAGAGTTGAACACTAGTTTTACAATGCTTAGAGGATAAGTTTTGATGGAGGTTAGTTCGATTGAGGACATTCATAAGGATACTTCTTCATCACTTGAGCATTTAACCATTCAAGCAAATGACTTTTTAAAACAACCCAAGAAAACTAAGCAACTCAAGAAAGAAGTTGAGAAAATCACTTCCAAGCTCCAAACTGCATTGAATCACTGGGAGGAAGTGAAGCATCAGGTTGAGCATAGGGGACTTGAGTTTTTGATAGTAGAGGGACTTGAGCATAATGCATAGTCTGAGATAGACTATTGGCTTAGTGTGGGGTGATTTTGGGTGATCAATTTTGAAATTATGTTGGAAAGTAATTTTTGAAGATAATAGTGCAAAAGAGTCATGGAATGGGTGGTCATGGCATGAAAAAGACACGATGTGGGAGGTCATGGTGTAGATGACCATGGTGAGAAAGAGGCAAGTCATGTGGAATAAGGAAACATGAAACAGAAAGAAACTGACAATGTAAGACTTGAACAATAGCAAAAGACTTGGGCAAAGGCACATCAAGCTAAGATGGTAAGAAAACACTTTGTATGAACATCGAAGAAGAATTGTCAAGCATGAATCTAACAATAATCAACAAAAATATAGGCGCACAATGATGAAGATCCAACATAAAAAGAACATATAGGGATAATTAGGCCTAGGGCCTTAGTAATTTAATGTAAATAACAAACCATGACTCATTACTTTTAATGATCATTGGCGAGTCATCTTTTAATAATTACTTCTATAACTAAATAGTCAGAAAAAATTGTGTATAAATACCACCTTATTTTACTTAGTGTTTATTGGTAATTGTAATATGATGTCACAATTCTAGATGTGACATATGAATGTAATGAGAGGAATATTTTATGTTGATGTAAATTTTTTATGAGTATAATGGAATTATTACTATATTATTCTTAGTTTGTGCCTAAATTCTTTTTATGTGATGAATTAAGTAGGAAATGAACAGTTAAGAGATAGACATGGAAATGAGTATAAATTTATAAATAGGTGCCTATTCAAGCTCCCTAAGTTAAAAAACTAGATGAATACACTGTTACATGATGAAACCAATGGGAACTAGTCTTAAGCTAAGTGCTTTGGGTGAGTGCACAAGAACCCTTTTCTCGTATGATGTGCTGAGACACTATCTTATTGGAACTCTTGTTCTCTTAAGCACGAGACTAGGGAAAGACATGTTATACTAAATGAAAAGAGCCCAAAAATTACCTTTATAATCTCATTTGAACTCTTATTATCCATTTTCATACTTTTTGAATCACTTATTTTAGATGTATTTTTTTTAGTTTATCATGTCAACATGAAACCTTGTTAGGCACAATATTTCTAGATGAAGATGCACATATATGAGTAACACTGACATATTCTATATTTTTGGCACATGTGATCTTATTTTCACTTAGATGCTGATTTTTATTTTGTAACTCTTCTATAAACTTTTACATAATGATGATTTGATCCCTTAGAGCTTCACAAGCACAAACCCTAGGTACTTCAAATTGAACATGCATGCTTACACCTTAAAGAGATGTGGGAGGTGGAGGGTTTTTAGGAAGGATAGGTTAATTAGATTCATTTATAACTATATGATGGCCTATCTTAACTCTTGGGATAGTGGTAACATGGACTTTGTTAGAGAAAAAGTAAATATCACAACCTTGAGGGTTAGGAGGAGGAAAACATTATTTTCTATCCATATAATATGAAACCAAAACCTAAAAATTATTGTTATAATAGAATATATCAAATTTGGAAATATAAAAAAACAAATTAAAATATAAAAATAAGGATACAAACCCTATAAAAATTTATGGTTAGGGTTTGGCAACTTTCAAACAATAAACAGGTTCAACAATATGTTTTATCAAATTTGGGATTTATAGAAAATCCTAAATGACAACATTGCTGTGAAAAATTAGAAGAATAATGTATTAATAGTAGTATTCAATTATTCAGAACTAGTGCATTATGAAAACTTACTAAAAATAAAAGTGTAATGAGAAAACAAATATTTAGTCAAAAATTGTGTCTGGAGGGGGAATTAAAAGTTGAAACTTGATGTGTAGGGAAGTCTGATGACTAGAATCAAGGATTAGGTATTGGATCTAGACCTGGACAACAACTTTGGGAAGAGAACACTAAAGGGTGGACCTCTTGTCCAACCTAGAGTGATCATGTCCACTTGTAGTGAGGAAATCAAGGTGTGTGGGTTCTTTGTGTCTTCTTCTACTAAGCCTATATTTGGTGTGATAATTTTTGATCACTTGTGAAGACCATTATATGACTTATTTTACTTGAAAAACCATAATTATTTAACATGTGAGGACCATTTAAAAATCAATGGGAAAAAAGGGGTTAGTGGTTGAAGTTGGGAGAGACCTCACACCTCATGTTTTGAGCACTACCTACATACCAATACTTTGAAGAGGGATCAAAATTCATATAGTTTTCCTATGCTATGGTGGTGTGTGAATAAATAGTGCAATATGCTTGATGTTGGTGAAATATTAATGTGATTAAATACCTTAGCTATGATTTGTGACCTATAAAATGTATTAAGACTTAAGCTTAGCTACAAGGGATGTATGCAATCAATTTTGGGAGAAATAGGTACTTTTATCTCAATGTGCAATTATGATTATGGTGTTTTTTGATGTGGAAGCCTCCTTGAAAAATAGTTTTAAAAATGTATATATAGTAATATCTTTGAAATTTATTCAAACAAGGCTCACTAGGGACATAATACAACCTTCCTATAGCTTTTTATTTTGAAAATTAACTGTTATTTGATGGAAAAATAAGAGAGTAGGCAAGGACACTAGAGCGATGCACTATAGTCTCCTAGGGTACTATTGTCTAATGTGTGATTTTATCATGATGAGCATTCGATAGGGCCTAAAATATGTATATGGTTGATATGAATGGGGATGAATACATTTGAGGGTGATTTATCATCTTAGAAGAGTGTTTAATTTGGATAAAAGTGAAAAAAAGGGCCCTGAGATAGGTCTAAAGCTAAGTGTGTAAGAGAGTGACCATAAGTGCATGGTTTTAGCTTAACAATTAATTTATGTGTCTAAACCAATCACATCTTCCATCAAGAAACAATGTTGTAAATTCCATATCAATTAATCCTAATGTGATATATTCATTAATAGGAGATGCTCCAATGCCTGGCCAATCAATCAATGTTTCAAGATCTACATTAGGGTTATTTGCCCATGCATGGATTAATTCCATCTCTCTTGGGGAATTTGGTGGTTTGGAGGCTATTGATGTCATGTGATTAATGATATTTCATTCATCCATCTCCATTAGTGGACCTATAAATATAACTTCATTTGCATCAGAATCAAACTACATATGGATAGAGTTCAGTTGGTTAAATATGTTTTCATTATAGTCAGATAGAAGTTCACTGAGAGCATTTTCATCAATCTAAACATCTGAGTAGAACCTACCATGTTCCATTTTGTTTTTGAGTGCCTTATATACACACTCACTATTGATAGTAAAGTTTTAGTTTGTTCCATGTTGATCCCTTCTTTGAATTATAATCATCGACAAATATTTAGTTCAATGTGACAAAACCTTAGCTATTTATTTTACTTCTTATGAAAAACTTATTATATGTCCTTTATATTTATATTGACCTCTAGTTGCACATGTCACTTGTAGGATTAGGTTGCCATGAGATATTAACATTTCCTTAACTTGTGTTAAGTTTTCAAGTTCTGGGACTTGTGGCCTAGGATCCATATTGTTTGATGCTAAAAATCAATGATGTCCTTTATTTTGTCGACATATTTTGCATATAGGGCCTTTAGGTGTTCTATAAACATTCATTCCAATGTAACTTTCTTGACAAATATGAAACATGCCTAGTGATGAAAGATTATCTACACCATGCCAAAAAATCATTTGAAAAATATTCAAATCTCTCCCAAGCATTCCATTAGAATTAGTTATATTTTATTCCCTTTCAATTTATGAATCTTGCATTCATCTTCTTATTCTAGTTTGTGATGTTGATTCTTCTTCAAAATCATTATTTTGTATTCATTTTCTTATTATAGGTTTTGATTTTTTTTTAATAAAAAGGGGTAAAAATAATATTAATAAGAAAAGAGCATTACAAGAAGAACGGGGGGCAAAAACCCCCAGAAGAAAGCAGCATAAATTGAAAAACTAGGCACATGCCCAACTAGACAATATTATGAACCTCCCTATCAGCCTCCAGAATTCTTTCCAAATCAGAATGCAATGTCAAGGAGAGAGATCCCCAATCCTCAATGTTTCCACCATCCAAATGGTCAGATGCCCATTTAGCCAAAAGATCCGCTACCTTGTTCCATTCTCACAGAATATGAGCAAAAGTAACGCTATCCATAAGCGAGCAAATCCATAAAATCTGTTGCACAATCAGAGATAGTTTCCAATTAACATCCACCACTTTCCTCTTAATGAGCAGGTTAATCAAGACTTGGGAGTCTGATTCACAGATAATCCTATGCCAAGCTAATGCATGGGCCTTCTTAAGGGCATAAAGAATGGCCTGACCTTCCATCATGTTAATGGTTTGCAGCCCCTCAGGAATCGCAAAAAAAAAAATCACCATACCTTTAGAATCCCTTCCTATCCCTCCAGTACCCATGGGTCTTGGATTACCTTTGGAGGAACCATCCGTATTGATCTTGAGAATCCCACTAGGGGACGTTGCCACTGACCAGTCCTAAGAATCTGCTCCTTGGCCTGCTTGCTCCTCCTAACACATGCAGACTTACCAGTTAACTGGTGGAATCCAAGTTACGCCACCACTTGAGCATCCTATTTGGTCAAAGGAAGGTAGATGATGCTATTTGCTTAAACGATTTCCTGGATCATCCCCACCACTTTCTGCCATACTTGCTGCACCATGACCCTCACCCCCTAAAAAAATCACCTATTTCTCTCAAGCTAGATCTGCCAAAATAGAAAAATGGGGCCACCTAGCCATATGTCCTATAGGAAGGGCATCCTTGAGGGGGGTTCTCCCAATCCATTCAAAAATTGACCATAGATTGAGCATGAAGACATGGGCACTACCAAACATCTGACCAATAATGCCAGAGTTGCAAGGCAAAGGGGCATCACAAAAAAAGGTGTATTGAATCCTTCTTGGCCACTTCGCACATAACACATACTGAAGGGCCTTAGAAACCTCTCTTTTAGAGATTGTCCCAGGTCAAGCACTTGTTCAAAGCCAACATCCAAGCAAAATAGTTGCATTTAGGCCAAGTGAAATTATTCCAGACCTGTCTCCACTAATGCACTTCCCCCCTGCCCAATCTTTGAAGAAGTAACGCCTGATATCCAGATGAAACTATGTAAGCTCCCTTTGGATTGGGAGACCAAGCTAGCTCATCCTCCTCTTGAAGAGGACTATAATGACACTTGGAAAGGATGCTCATTAGTTCCTCATTCTCTTTCTACATCCCATTAACAAGCCAAGTTTTGGGAGCTTTCCAACGAGCTACCTCCACCTGTCCTTGTGTAATGTAAGCTTTGAAGTCACTCACTCAAGACTAGCTAGCATCAAGGAATCTTTGACAAATATTCAAAAAATTTGGAAATTGAGAAATGATGGGAGGATAACCATCCCAAGAGTCAGACCAAAAGAGAGCCTTTGATCCCTATTTACAAATCTAGAATAAGCCGTTCTTGATGAGAGCAGCCCCTTTTTTGAGAGTACCCCATATTGCCAAACCTTTCCCAATAAGCGAATAATGAGGAATGTCCCTCTGAATGGTTTTAGAGTAGTACTTATGTGAGAAAATTTTGGCCCAAGCTTTGTCTTGTTCGGTGCACCATCACCAATAAAGTTTAGCCATCAGAGCAATACCATTTAAGGATGTCTACCTCAGACTAAGCCCGCCATATTGTTTGGGGTTGTAGATAATCTCCCATCTAATAAGGATCCATTTAGTGGAGGTCAAATTACCAGCCCATAAGAATTGTCTGGTAATCAAATCAAACTCTTTAACGAATCTCATCGGGGCAACCTAGAGCATACACCTGTAAATGGGTAAAGCCTGCACCACAGATTGGATAAGTTGAACCTAACCCACAAAGAATAACCACCTGTGTGTCCAATGCTTCACTTTCACCTAAAATTTCTCCAAAATAGTCTGCCAAGATTCTTTGGATGTACGACCAGCTGAGATAGGGATACCCAAGTAAATCAAGGGGGAGTCCCAATCTGAAAATGTAGAGTCCTCACGATCTACTATTGAATAAGGCCTAGAGTATTAAAGAAGAAGATGGATGACTTATCTTCATTGAACTTTTGTCCCAAGGCCATTAGATAAACATCTAACACCCTGCGTAAATTAGCAGCTTCAGTCATTATGGCCATACCCATAAGGGCAGTGTCATTAGCAAATTGCAGGTGTGATTGAGCTGGCAATTCCTCTCCCATCGCCATCCTTGGATATGTCCTTCCTCTCTATTCTTACTGATTAACCTCCCCAAACCTTTAGCAAGGAGAAGAAAAAGGTATGGAGACATAGGATCACCTTGTTGCAGCCCTCTAGTAGCAACAAAAAGCTCTGTGTGTTCTCCATTGATAAGCACTGAGAAGGAAGCTGAGGAAATGCATCTCATGACCCATTGAGTCCATTCCTCTGCAAATCCAAAATCATGAATAACCTTCCGTAGGAATGACCATCTAACCCTATCAAAGGCTTTGGCCATGTCCAATTTAATGAACATCACCTTATCTTTTGAGCTAGCCATGGAGTGAATGGACTCAACAACAATAACAATACCATCCAGCTTTTGCTTTCCTTCCACAAAACCACTCTGCTCTTCTGAGATCATAGCACTCAACCCTCTTTTTAACCTATCTACAATGATTTTAGATATAATTTTGTAAATAACATTGCAAAGGGATATAGGGCGAAATTGACTTAGCCTATCATCACCTTCACATTTGGGTATGAGAGCAAGATAAGTCGCATTTTTAGCCTTAAGCATTTGTTTATTCTACTGAGATTCTTGGACAGTTGCTAAAAGGTCAAGTTTGATGATATCCCAAAATTCTTGGTAGAATTCAACTAGGAAATCATCAGGTCCAGCTGCTTTCCCTTTTTTCATCTGAACAATGGTTTCCTCAAGCTCTCCAAGTGTGATTGGTTTCATTAAATTTTCATTCATTTCACATGTCACCAACGATAGAATGTAGAAGAGAACCTGAGCTTCTTTCGGTGATTCCCCATTAGCATCTTCCTTGAAGAGAGAAGAGAAGTACTGCACTACCTCTTTTGATATTGCCGAAAAGGAGTTAAGGTGCTCACATCTTTCATTGATCAGGGATAAAATAGAATTGTCATGTCTCCTGGATTTGGATGAATTGAAGAAAAAGGATGTATTTTTGTCCCCCTCTTGGAGCCATTTAACCCATGCTTTCTGTTTCCAAAAAAATTCCTCCCATAGCTTGCATTCCTCTAGGTATTTCACAGCCTGTGTTTCTTCTTGCAGTAAGTCTTTAGTTAGTCCTTCTTCCCTTATTATTCTCATGATACCATCAAGCTTGGTTTGTGCAGCAGCCTTAGTATGGAAAATGTTCCCAAACTTTGGTGGTTTCAATACTTGAGCTTGTACTTCACATATTGCAGTGTTTTGGTAAAAATGTACATCATTGTACCATGGGTAGGCCTACCCCAATGCCACCAATTGGCAACACATTCATGTAGAGATTGATCCCATAGCCACATGAGTTGAAATCTAAAGGAAGGAGAGCACGGGTGATACTGTGAGACACTATTAAGCTTGATGGGCCAATGGTCTGATCCTCTTCAGGCCATAATTTTAGACCTCATAGACCACATACCTCCAACCCAAAAAGATGAGACCAGAAAATGGTCAAGTCTCTTAGCAATGCTATATTTCCCACTCTTACGGTTGTTCTAGGTACACTGTCCATTATTGGGCTTGATGTCAACTAAATTCAAAATTTCAATGTAGTTGTGCATTAGCAAAGCAGATGGGTCTAGCCTTGATGAGCCACCACTCTTTTCAGTCAAATCAAGAATAGCGTTAAAATCACCTGCCATAATCCAAGGGTGGAAGGGGACCAGGCTACGAAAAAAACTTATGTGGCCCCATAAGAAGTTTTTACCCCACCAATCATTGGGAGCATAGATATTGGAGAAGAGAATGACTTCCCTCGTCTCAAACCTAGAAGCAATCATAGTCATGGAGTACTTAGAAATTAGACAGCCTATGAGGCCAATCTTTCGTGGGTTCCACAGACAAGCTAGTCCTCCTGAGTATCTGGTAACGCCAATGCATTGACATTCTCCTTGCCACCACAACTTGGGTGCAAGTCTGGACATGTCTTCAACTAAAAGCTTAGTCTCCTGCAAGAAAAGGACATCCGGCCTATGACTTTTAATTAGGTTGTGAACAACATTTTGTCTGGGGTTGTTGTTCAAAGCCCTTACATTCCAAGATATTATAATTATTTTAGAGAGCTCAAAAAGTGTACATCCAGAGTCTTTACTGACCCCAACTCCACCAAAGTCTCTCCCATTAGCTTGATCTTTTCCTGGTCCTTTTTTCTGCCAGGCTTGCTAGATTTCTCTCCCCCTCCTTTCTTAAGGCCTTTTTGTAGAAGCCCAAGATGAGGAAAAGATTTACTGCTTCTTGTTGCCCCTAGGTCCCCAGTTTTCTCGATAAGGGGCATATTTTTGTCTTCTTTAAGGGGAGAAAATGAGGAAGTCATTCCTTCCAAAATTATCAACTGCTAATCCATATCCATATGATAATCTCCAGCATCCTATGTTTCAGTTAAAGCCCCTGAAGCATGGGTCTCTAGAGCTGGTCCCTCATTCCCCTGATCTAAAATCATCAACCTAAGATTCACCTCCTGCTGATTAAGGTCATCTAATATTTAAAATCTATTGAGTGAGTCATCTAGTTGTCTTTCCTTCAAGGACCATTTTTGGCCTCTATTTATATATCGACCTTTAACCCACATAAAACCATCAGTTTCAGGCATCTCACTTGAAATCAGACCCTTTTCCTTGTCAGTCCTAGGAGTGTGAGTAGATTGAGCTGGCTGAGGTGCAGTGGATTTCAAGGTGGGACACCATCACTGCAAATACCCATAAGCATGACATAGATGACAGTAGAAAGGGAGGGTTTCATAATCCAGCTATTGTACCCATGAAAAAGGGCCCGCACTCATTTTAACAACATCTGGTAATGGGTTACTAAGATCAATTTCAACACAAATGTGGGCATAAGTCATTACCTTTTCCCCCAGGAGTGACATTGAGGAACCTACTACCCTTCCCATCAAGGATGCAAGAAATTGGAGTGTCTTCTCAGTAGCATTCCATCAAAAAGTGGGGCAGATGCACCCACACTAGGACACAATTTGGTAGTTCCTCTTAAGGTATGAAATCGGCATGCCAGGGCTTGATAAATAGTCCCACTTGATTATGGTAGTAAGGACCTCCAACAAAAACTCATTGACAATTTGTTATATAGGTAAAAGTGACCATGAAATAGCTATTGGCCAACAATGTAATATCCATATCTCCTTCCGGTGCCCACATCCTTTGAGCCCATGCTTCTAGGAATAATAGTGGCATCCTAAGCCCTAGAAAATTGTAGTATAGGGAGTGATTGGAATAGTATTCAATGTCTTCAGCAATCATTTCCATTGGTATAGCCAGCTTGGGCCTCTCCTTGCATCTTTCCAGACAACTGTTGACTTTGGGGATGCACATACTTGGTTGCTCAAGAGCAGCAAACCCAAACCTTGTAAAAGTGGAGTTTTCCCACTACTGCGTGCTCCCTGGAATGCCTGCTGTAGTCCATGAGCTTCCCTGTAGTTGCGCCCTACTTTCTGCCTTGTCACACCCTGTCCTATCGAGCCCTCCTACTCACCTTCATCCATCTCTCTATTATAGGTTTTGATGTTATTTGCTCTTGTATATCAATATTTTGTGAATTATTTGCAACATCAACATCCATTACATTTTGAGCTAAATTCTATGGTGCATCAAGCACATGATCTATTGATATTGAATTTGCTTCTTCATAATCAATCTCAATGTTAGCAATAAATCAATGATAGTGCCTTTGAGATGATTCACGATGAATTTCTTATTTATATTATCTTTCATCCTTAGTCAATTGTACTGAACATATTTATCTTTATAATCTTGTTCTTAATACATATTGCTCGTCTTGATATGTATGTTCACATTTTTTTCATCTTATCTACACATTGTCTTTTTTCTATTTCTAATTCTTCAGCTATCAATTTGGCCATGCATTCTTAAAATATTGTCTATTAATATCATTTTAGATTTTTATTTAATCTTCTCTTTGTTCATCTGTTATTTGTTGTTGTCTTCATCTATGATATTGTATTTGATATTCTCTTTGTTGTTCTCTTTGATATTCTCTTTGTTGTTCTTCATTTACAAAATTCAATTTTGGTCAAGCCATATCTACACAATTTTTAAAATTAATAGGTTTCTAACTTGCTTGGAATAACATATTGCATTTGATCATTGTGGGATATCTAGATCGTATTCATAATTCACAAATATATAGAAACATCACATAAATTAGTACATATATTAATAATTTATCAAGATGATATTAAAATTTTTGTGTAAGTTAAAGAAAATAAATTTATTAAAAATTTAAGTATATAGCAAACGTATATATTAATATCAATATATTCTTAAATCTTTCAGCTTTCCATATACCTAAATTATTATGTTTCACAAGGTATCTTAAAAAATATATATACATACCTAAATAATTTTCATAATTCATAAGTATTGTACATACTGCATACATTAGTATGTGAGCATATTAAGCATATTTGTTTAGTTTTTCATAAATAGTATCTAACTTGATTTATCAATCTACATTTGCTTATTTTTGAAGTTAAGAGCATTTGCATATTATTTATATTTACAATGTTTAATATAGTAGAAAGAACATAATATACTTATTTGATATTAGGTATGGAAGGGAATATTAAGCTTGCAACAATCTCTTTTCATGTAAATGGAAGTGGGAAATGTAATTTATTTTCAATTGAAAAAAATAAATACCAATAAGGGAATGTTAAGGGAATTGTGTAAATGACAGTGGGAAATGTAATTTATTTTCACATGAAAAAATCAAATATTATGCAGACATGGCTAAGAACACAATACTGCATCTGAATGGTAGCTTCTTGGCTTGGATTATGAGAATATTTTTCAACATTCTTTTGGAATGTTGCCTTCAGATTGGCCTAAAATCATAGTTAGATATGAAACAAGAACATGGATAATATTTGTGCCTTAATTATTCAATCACTGGCTCGAATCTAGATCTCATTTTACATTATTTATGAGGCAGTTGAATTTTACATCAAATTCATATATATTTCTAATTGGAAAATTAGATTTATAATAAAGAAATAAATTACCTTTTTTTATTTGTTTGTGCTTTTTTGTATTGTTGTCTTCTATATTTTTTTCCTCACCACCTTCTCTACTCTGATTTTATGTGTATGTTTATTTTCTTGATTGATTTGATTTTTATTTATATGTTTTTAAATTTGTTTCAAAGGTCATGTTGGTTGATTTTAAATATTGTTAGATCTTATCAAATTTTTAACTTTGTATTAAAAATAGATGTTGGTCATTTTCCTAAATGATCACAATATCAGGGTCTTCTCTACCCCGCTCTTTTATTGTAGAACGCCTCTCAACATAATAAAACATTTCACTCTTTTTAATATATTATTGTAAGTTTGTTTATAATGCAAACAGGGATATTTGTTTAATTAAATGGTTATCTTGTTCTTACAGTTTGAACCAAATCATTTGATTATGAACACACCATTAGAGGCATTCCAAATTAAAGAGATTATAATTTTCTTCAATTTTGATGACAAAATCACAAAGGCTAAATAAATACATTTCACCATGTGTATTCCTTTTACTACTAACATGAAGAAAAATACAATGACAATCCCTCTATATAATTAACTCTTTGCTTCTTTCTACTCTCTCCATAAGCACCCTCTACCTTCTTGCCATCTTGAACCCATTGCTTCAAATATTTTTCTCCCTCTTTTTTACCTTTTGAAGTTCCCTAAGAGAATTCCTTATTCTTGAAAAATGATCCAAATGTGAAAATGAAGTGATTTTTACCATCACTCACATTTTATAATTATAGCTGGAAAAACCATCACTTAACATAGATTGATAGTTAATTCAAATTGGTGGATGCACCACTGCCACTTGCAAGCATCAAAAATTTCATCAGCATTCAGGGAACACTCATATTGATCCATGTTTGTTGAAAAAACTATTTTTATCAGATCCTTGAAGTTTATGGGAGCTCAAAATCCTTCAAAGAACCTTGACATGTAACTTCAACATTGAAACAAAGGAAACACACAATAATTTAACATGACACACACACTTTTTTAGTTGATGCAAGATTGCACATCTTACCCCAAATAGTCTTGCATTAATTAATTTTATAACACTTAACGTATTTTTAGGTTTAAGCTCTTATATTGTAATTTATTTTGTTACAAAAGATACACTATTACATTTCACATGATTTAAGTTACATTTTTTATTAGAACAATTAATAGTTAAGTGGTGTTATTTATGTACCCTTAATACATTAAATTACAATGGTTAAATTATAATATATATTATTATTTATCATGAGTTATCTTCATATAAATAAATAATAAAATATTTTAAATTACCTTTGGAGAGGTTAGACCCATTAATGTGGTGGTTATAAAAAGTCACATTATAATGGTTAAATTATCTTGCCATATAATAAAGAGTTTATATTGTAAGATAGAATTAAAAAAGGAGAGTTGAGATAAACGAGAAAATATGGAGAACACATTTCCAAGTCATGTGAAGATTGATTGAGAAGAAGTGAAAGAAAGATTGTATTGGATATTTGTTAGTTTCTCATAATATGAATAATATTTGTGGGTTTTTTACCTCTTGGAGATTTTTCCACATATATCTTGTCTTAGTTTCATGTATGTCTTTACTCTTGATCTCATATCTATATCCATTACTCGTATGCATTATTTTGCATGTTTTATTATGGTATTAGATCTAACTGATATTTGATTAAGCATCAAAGTTATAGATCAGGTTGTTGAGCTATGTTCAAGATCATTTTACTCAAAAATTCACTTGTAGATTCTGTGGCATGTTTAGAAGAGTGTTGTTGAGTCTTTCTTTGTCAAGTTTGTGATCTGTGTGCTACAAGTATTCATTGACAGATCTAACCAACCAAATATATTTTTGGGACATTTCCAACCCTGTGGAGGACTTACACAGCCTATGGTATGATCTATATTCTACCTAAGGATCTGGTAACAAAAATTGATTTCAACAAATTGATTTACTATTTTTTGGCATTTAAATCTATAAAAAATATTTCAAATTGCCTTTCTAATCTTTCTTAGAGATTATAAGGCATTTTTTTAAAGAATTTTATTTTCTCTCTCTCCTCCTAGCTCCATTATTTTAGCATATGAAAGCTAAAAATTAGTATATTTTTAATTTTTGGCCAGAAAATATCAATTTTGGACCCTCCATTAGCTTAGTTTATCTATTTTCATGCATTTTTGACCTTACTTTGCTTGATTCAGACACCTATATCTCATTTCCTTTTTTCTCTATCCTCCCAAGCATCCATGTATGGCCTATGAGAGGTATAATTTTTATTTTTAATTTTTAATTTTAGAGTCTCTGCATCTGGTTTTTAGTGTTTGAAAATTGGATTTTTAGTTTTTAAAGCTTACCAAAACCTTCCTAGACCCTACAAACTTCTGTCAGAGTCTATTTGAAGATTTATTTTGATTTTTTGAAGAGCCCAACCTCCAAATTCACCATTGTACAACCATGTACAACCATAAAGAAAAAAACTATTAAAATAAATCTATTCTTGAGCTTCTATCGTCCCTTTTAGACATTTGAATGTTGATTTCTCTGTGATTAAACTTGTCTGAGCACCTGAAGCATCCTTTCAAGATCTATTTTTTAAATCTAAAATGGGTGCCATATCAGCTACAACTATATAAAACATCAATTTTTTGTCAATAAAATCCAATTTTGAGTGTGTCAAATGCTTAGTTTGCCCATTTGGAGATGATTTTATTCTTTATAGAACCTGATTTGGCCTCTTATAACCTCCTTGAGCTCCCCTGATGCCCCAAACTCCTTATATGCTATTAATGCTTGCTGCAATTTTAAATGGTTAATAATAGTTTTGAAATAAAGTATTTATTAAATATTTGTTTGATAATTAGTTAATTTTCTATGCAAGCATATGGTGGGCCCCTGTGTGTTGACTTTTTTTTCAGAAAATAAAAAATATTTAATTATTTTTCTTTATATAGTCAACAATTATTTATTTTACATGTATTTAATATTTTGATTTTAAAAAAATCAAAATTAATTAAATATGTTTTAAATCATGTAGCTTGCATGTTAAGTCTTGGAATGGACAAAGGGAAGTTGAATTGTATTTTTTGAAAAATTCTTGTAGATCCAAGGTCTTTAAATAAAATTTCAACCTCAATATGTTTTTTGATCAAAATTAGTTAATTTATTTTAAAATAATTAGTTAAAAAGTTTGGTTATTAGCTATGTAAAATCTCATGTGTGAAGTTTGCAACATTTTTAACACTTTCAACACCCTTGACTTGTCATATTTTTATTAATATGGTCATGTAACCAGTCAATCTTTAAGTTTTTATATATTTTAGATTCATTAAAATCATAATTTATTTGATTTTAAGCCTCTTTATATGACTTTTACTGTATAAGTTATCTTTGTGACACTTGCAACTTTTGCCTTTGTTATGGTTATTTATATTTTTTGAAATATTTTGTAATAAACTAAGTGGCTAGTGTTGTTTATTCACTAGAATATTTATTTTTATTAAAAAATAAAATATAAAACATGTTAAAAAATTTAGCTTCTATTTTTTTTTATTGGTTTAGTATAAAATACAAACTTGTATTGTCAACTTTAAAAGGAAGAAGAAATATTCATGACTCAAATTATAATATGAATTATTCCTAATAAGATATGTCATATTTGGTTAACTTAGTATCAAATTAGTAGTAAATTTATTATATGTGTGCATAGTGTGGAGACATAATGCAAAACCTTTAAGTATCTATGGGTGCATAGTGTAATTCTTTTAAAGTTGACTATGTGATTGTGGTTACATAGTATAATATATTTGAGTATCTATAGTTGTATAGTGTAATTCCTTTAAAAGTAATGATGTGATTGCAGTTACATAGTGTAATACCTTTGGATATCTATAGTTAAATAGTGTAAAATTTTTGGGTGACTATGTTTACATAGCATAATTCTTCTAAAGGTGACTAAAGCATGATGAAGAATGTTTTCTTCAATTATTACCTCTTAAAACTCATCATATGGATGGTTTATAGAGTGTAAGTTCATTATATTGTTACCTCCTAAAAATCATCATGTGGATGGTTCATGGAGTATAACTTCATTATTATAAAGGTGATTATGACATGTATCCTCACTTAACATTAAAGAGGATTATTAGAATAATTAATGGTTAAGTGGTATTGTTTATGTACCCTTAATACATTAAATTACATTAGTTAAATAACAAGACATTTTATTATTTATCATGACTTTATCCTCATATAAATAAATAATAAAATATATTAAATGATCTTTGAAGAGGTTGGATCCATTAATGTGATGGTTGGAAAAATTCACATTATAATGGCCAGATTACCTTGCCTACATAATAAAGAGTTTATATTGTAAGATGTAATGAAAAAATGAGAGTTGAGACAAATGAGGAAATGTGGAGAATACATTTTCAAGTTATGTGAAGATTGATTGAGAAATGAGAGGAAGAAATATTGTATTGGGTACTTGTTAGTTTCTCATAATATGAATAATCTTTGTGGGTTTTTTTAATCTTTTAGAGGTTTTTCCATGTATATCTTGTGTTGGTTTCATGTATACCTTTACTCTTGATCTCATATCTAGTTCCATTTCTCATATGCATTATTATTGTTATGTACATTGTGTAACCAACATAATTTTTTGAGGGTGGCATAAATACGTCATCAAGGCATTGTGATAATCACTAACATAAAGATGTCATTAATGGGTGATGTAAGCTTATCACTAGTTTGCCACTTAAATATCACCAAGTTGATGTAAAATGTTGACGTGTCTTAGTGTTAACCTTGATGTACAATCAACACATGCATGAAAATATGGGGAATTTTGTGTGAAGTGCAATAAGTTACTAAACTTCACACAAGTCAAATTTAAGATGGGGCTTTACATTGACATTAACATAGATTTAAGTTGCATTTTTTATGTATGTCTTGTAACCAACATAAAATTTATAGGGCATCATAAATATGTTGTAAAGGAATCAAAATATTGACATAAACATGTATTTATTAGGCAATATAAACCTATAATTATTATGTCTCTTATATATAATTTAATCAACATAAAACACTGATATGCCCTAGTCTTAAACCAAACATGTAATGTTGACATATAAGAAATGTATTCATGACATAGTATGGGATATTTTATCTGAAGCATAATCATCTAGTTCTATGTCACCAAATTGAAGCTTGCTTTGTCGCACTCAAACACTTGATGCACCAATTATTCAACATTGGTTCATTGGGTGCTCAATTTCAACTAATCAAGCACACAATGAACAAAATCCTAACTTGTCAAAAAGTGTAAGAGTCAAAGAGGGACCAATATCCTTTAAAATAGTTATAAAAAGGCCACTATTAAGTGATAATATCCTAATAAAAATGTGCTATGGTTAATAAGCTCTAACCCAATAATTTCATAATTAACCAAGGTAATCCTAGTACCTCACAACCAACAATTTTAGAATTAACCAAGGTAATCCTAGTAACTCACTTCAAATGAAGAGGAAGAGGTTCTTTTGATTGAGTAAACTATATATATATATATATATATATATATATATATAGACACACACACACAACTAACTAAATAACAATTTGTATGAATATAATTTTTTTCGAACTAAAATATCTCCCAATTAATTATTTGAGGCAAATCATGAAGGTGTATATACAATTTTTTATAAATCTTAAAAAACTCCCAAGTAGATATAAGAGGTAAATTGTGAATTAAGGGAATATACAATCTATTTTTTGGGTCATCATCATCATCATCATCATCATCATCATCATCATCATCACTATGGCTATCATCATCATCATATATAAATTATAGTGGGTAGTTGGGCGTTTATGCTAGCATGAAGCATTTGGCCCCTTTTAGTATGTTGTAAGTTTGTTTGAATTTTAACACTTAATATATTGTTATCTTTAGCTATTATATTATAATTTATTTTTTTGTCTAAGATACATTATTTTATTTCACAAAATTTAAGTCACATTTAAGATCATTGTAGACACCATAAATCCACACATAATGGTTTTGAATGTCGCAACTCCCATGGACCACCTACGGACCCCCTTGGGCCCAACTTAGCCCCTCTACCATAAACTAGACCTAACCTAAGTTAGATTGACCTACGGGCTAAACCCACCTTTTTTACCCAGCTTGACCCTTGACTGCTAACGGTCACCCTAACCATCAATGTTCAGGTTCCACCATCTAAACCACTTAATACCAACATCAATCCGACTTGATTTTATATAATTAGATTATCTAATTCATGTGCAAGCCCATGCTTATCAAATATAAAATTATACAACAAGTTGGACCTATTTTTAATGTCTTATTGCACCTCTCATTCCTTGTCTATACGAAGAGAAGGTCAGGAGGTGAAAAAGGGATCCATGACTATCAAGAGATTTTTTATCTAAAGTTTATTTTACAGGTGTTCTTCCAATGATCCAATGATCTAGCCATCATGATAGAGAATAAAATTACTACCATCCATCAGCTGACATCTAAGTACCATTATTCTATCAAAATTATCCTAGACCCCATCAATGAGTTTATCAATAATCCTCACCAACCATTCATCCGATCAACCACTGATAAGCTAAGTATATATTTGTAATTATTCAGTCACTTTGTTTGTATTTAAAAATTAACCCAACCCAAACCAATCTCTCAGAATATCATTCTATAACCTTGTCTAAACAACCTTTTATTACCCAGACCTAACCCACAGTAAATGCTAATGATCACCTTGACCATCAATGGTTTGTCCCAATCGTCAATGGTTACCCCAACCACCGATGGTCATCTCAATCACCAACAGTTACCTAAACCGTTGATGGTCATTGTGGTATAAAATAATAACAAGCTATTTTCACCCCCTTACCCTCAACCAAATCCAACTTTCTTTTTATTTTCCTGATCATAAATCCCCAACCTATTTTTTGGAGCATACCTAAACTATTTAGCATTAATATAGACCTACTTACTTTTATAAGTAGTCAACTTTGTCAATTTATTTATCAAATATTTTTTTTACTTAATTTTAGTATCTCTTATGATTTATGCAAGTACTTTATCTTTCAATTTTTGAACTTAATTGTTTAAAAAGTGTGGATTGATAGCCCTCAAGGAAGCTCTTGCTTCTGGGATCTAGCTAGTGCTAGGTAATCCACCCAATTATCCATCTAACCAACCATTTAATTTAGTGTTGTCTTATTTTTAGATCATTCATCTCAATCCAAAGAGGATCTCTCTACAATCATCTAATCAATGTGTGCACAACTAAATAGGTTTTTATACCATATCCGTATCTAGTTTCTTTCTTCTTCCTTTCCTGGAATATAAGCTAAATTTTTTAAAACATTATGGCACACTCAATGGGACCCTTGAGTCTTTTCTTGGGTTCATAGTTTCATCTAGGTGATTCATTATCCTTATATCTCTACTCATACAATGAAATATATTTTTTATTTTGGGCTTAAAATTAATTGCATACATGAATTACTTGCAAGTTTAGCTCACCTAGTTAAATTTAAGTAAAGTAATTTGATCATAACATCACTTATATCACACACAAAAACCAAACCACCTACATCAATTCAACATCAAAACAACTTGACATAAGGCCTGACTAGGATTTCATCACCTAGCAATGACTTTACCCTTTCCCAATGATCCTACTTGGAGGTCATTACCAAGGGGAGAACCAACTCAGCTCTATGGTTGAGTATAAACTGTAAAAATCAGTATATATTAGTTTGGCACTTGACATCTTTATCACTATGGTGTGTGAAGTGAGGGGGTAGGTTGCAATACCAAGCCATGTATTAATTTTCAATATAGATCCTTTTTAAAGCTTGAACACCCTGAAACCATCCATAGATTTCTTTTAATACATGTTTTGTCAACCCAAGTAGAGTCACATAATTTATTACAAAGCTTAAGGGATAAGCCAAAAGAGATACTAAAAAGAACTTTAGGACTTAACATACTTTTTAGTGTGTGTTTGATTTACTTGCTCATTTTTTGTCTTCTCTTTGTTTGAATGGTGAGATTATTTTTGTATTCTCTGTCCCTAATCTGGCATGGTCCTAACTCACTAGCAATGAAAGAACCTAGCAGAATAGAACCCATCACTAAACCAATCAACCTCTTCTACCTCCTCATCCATGGAGTATGTCTCTGAACTAGAAGACTCTCCTCATCCTTCAAAAAGTCCTTTCCCTTGGGTAGGTCCCCAAGGAGCTACAAAATTTTCCACCTTCTTAGATAATAATCTTGTGGCCCTTCAGCATTATCTCAAACCATGCCTCACTATATCCTTTCTTTGATTCCACCTGTGGACCCACCTTATGGCATGCCTTCCCACTTTATGGAGAATACTTTTATTGCCATAGTCACCACCCAAACATTTACTACCCAAACATCTTCATCTACCAATAATCCCTTTGATACTACTATGGAAAACTAACCTACCAACACCCTTACACCTTTCACCCCCACTAATAACTTCTCTAACCTAGGAATAACCCAACTATTAATCACATATAATACACTCACCATGGAAGTACCTGCTACTAGCATTTCTAACCTTCCTTTGGCTACCCCCAATCATTAGTCACTACTCCACTTCAAAATCTTGTGGTGTCTATACCTTCTACCTTACCACCAATCAGTACAAAGGTCACCACCTTTCCTTTAGTTACAAACCCAACCAAATCTCGTACACAACCCACCTTAACCTCTCAATAGGTGTCCATCACACCCACCCTAGGTTATATCCCTAACCCATAAGGGCATGCACCTTTACCCCATACCCAACCACTTACATCCACTTACCCCTACATGGCATCCACCCAACCACCTATGTCCACATATCAATATGTGGTAGATCCTCAACCTCCTACCAATTATCAATATGTCACCCAACCAAAACAATAATATACACCTTACAACCTTTCAGGTACACAACCCCAAATAGATCTTATGAAAATTCTCATGGATAAGATGACTAATTTAGATTCATTCATATCTAGTGCTCATAACATTTTATCTTATGATTATATCTATAACAATCCCATTCACCCATTTATCCCTATCAAACCATATCCTCCTCAGTGGGAACTTCCCAAGTTTTCTAAATTTCAAAGTAAGGAGGACCCCCAACAACACCTCAGGGTATTTAGGCATTCATATTATTTGATTTCCTACAATGATGCTCTCCTTATTCAGACCTTCCCTATGTCTTTATCTGGACCAACAATGGACTGGTATAGTGTCATAATCAAACATTCTCTCTTTTCTTTCACCTAGCTAGCCCAAACTTTCTTGGATTACTTTTCAATAAACATCTCTAAGAAAGTTTCCATCACTAACCTTTACTCTATCTGGTAATTTGATGATGAATCTATAATTGATTTTGTAGCTCATTAAAGAAGCCTAATCAATCAACTTTCCTTCTCTTTACCCCAACCTGAACTAATAGAACTTTTTGCTTGGGCATGTGCCAAGTAAATCTCTTCTACATTGTGTGTTTAGAGCTTCAAAACCTTTGACGAAGCTTTTACCATGGTGCATAAGCTAGAAAATAGAGTCATCAATGAAGGAAAGTTAAAGTTGAAAAACAAGAACTCTACCTTCAAATCTATTGAGACCTCTTCCTCTAAACCAAATAACCAAACCAACATCAATGACAAAATCAAGGGAACTACAAATGTGATTATCCTTAAGACCACTCCTCCACCATTTGTTAATCAGCCAAATTCTTCTAACCCCTCAAATCAAAATATGAGGAACCATAATCAAAAAAATTAGAAGCAATTTACTTCACTTGGGGATTCTTATGCTTTGATCTTGGAGAATTTGATGAAAGCTAATATCATATAGCTTCCTTCCATCAAACCCCCTCAACAATTTTATTCTTCTTGTCCTGCATCTGGCTAGTATAATGAGAATGACCTATGTGCTTTCCATCTAGTAGTGGGGCATGATGTTATTAGGTGTAATACCTTCAAAGACATTGTCCAAACCCTTATTGATATGGGATAAATTGTGTTGGAAAAACCTAATGCACCTCTGAACTAAGCCCTCAACATTTTTAGACAACCTTTTCCCAATCATGCACCTATCAAAAATGAGATCAACAAAGCTGAGTCTTCTCATGATGCCCATACCATCAATATGGTTATTGACATGTTCATTACTAAAGAACCTACCATTGATTATACCTATTCTTTTCCCTCTCCACTTATTGAGATAGTTGAAATACCTTCTCTTCCTTTGGAGGCCCAAACTATGGAAGTAACTTTTTCACCTCCTCCACTTATTGAGGTAGTGGAGTCATCAACCCCTCCTTTAACTGACATACCATAGAAAGCAACCATCACCACTTTACCTCTTACTTCAACCACTAATTAATTCACTTCCCATTTGGAGATCATTTCCAATGAATAAACCACCATATCTTCACCTCCCATAGAGGAACAACCCATCCAAACCTTACATCCTTTGATTGAGGAAAAGGATGTGGTCACCATTCCCCTTTCTCAACTTATGGGTTTATCTTTTGAGTCCATTACCTAGGGAGCAAGACCGGTCTACAAACTATTCTCTAGACTAGTTTAAAGATTATAATTTGTCTCTAACCCTGACATGGATTGATCCACCTTTTGGAAATAATTGGGGATCCCTTACATCACCAAATAGGAACATCCAATCACCTCTTCAAAGGACCAAATGACCACTTCTATTATCGAACCCACTAACATATCAACCAAACCAATAAAAACCTCTACCAACCCAACCATATCTGAACCATCCAAAGTAACCAAGTCCAAAATAACAAAATCATCTTTTACCAATTCAACCAAGCCAACCAAAAACCTTGGTGTCTTCCCTACATATATCCTTAATCACCTATCTTTGACAATGGAACTAACCTCACCACACCCATCAACCAAACACCAAACCAAATCAACCAAGGAGGTGAAACCACCAAAATTCTATAAGACAACTTCTACCTCCCTTAACCTTTCCCTATATTTTGGGGCCTCATCCCTCTACATGGATTAGAAAGCCAATTATCTCAACCAAAACCCAACCATTGCTTTTGGTTACACCATCACTCTTGCTTTTTTATACACCTATCTTCACTGAGTCATCAATAACCAAATTAGCTACCTTGAAAACTTCTACCTCCAACTTACCAACTTCCTTACCTAAACCAAAATCATTAATTAAAATCACCACCTTACCCAAGACCTCTACCACCAATCCTATTTCTAAAATGACTTCCAACTCACCAACCAAAACCAAACTCTAGACTCTCGTCACCTTTAGCTGATTCTTACTCAACTATTATCCAAAGTTTATTTCAAGCATCTTGATTGAAAATACCTCTTATTAGACCATTTGAACCTCTTGGTCCAAAACTAGTCTGGTATAATGACCGTCAGATATGCTCCTATCATAGGACACCTGGGCATGACATGGAGAACTAAAATAATCCAAACTATAATCCATCAACTCTATGATGAGGATGATATATTAATAGATGAACCTCCCATGATCCCACTACCAATCCAAAAAATAACTACTTATACCCAATGCCTACCTACTCCCACACTCTCACCTTAGAGTGACAGGGAACTAAACCACTCTCTTACCCCAACTCTTCCCTTTATCCATACTATCCATGTGATCATACAATTACAAACTCAACAAAAGGATAAGGAGAATACTAAATTATCCATCCCATGGACATACCCATCTTTCACCTCCCAACCAAGTCAAATTCAAGTATCTTCACTTTTAGCAAAATCCAAGGTATCTATCTTGGGTACCTCTCATTCCAACCCCTTTGAATCAATCAAAATACTAGTTCTCAAAAAACTTCACCAAACCCTAATAAATATGAGCCTATACAAGTTTATTTCTACCTCACCTCATCATCACCAAGAAATGATAAAGGCATTAAATTCAATAGAGGTCTAACCTAAAGACCCTCAACCTTTGGTAGCCTTTGTTGGTGCTCTCAAAATTTCCAACTTTATCACCTTCAAGGATTCAAAAATACCTTCTATCCACCTTGATGACCTAGATTTCCCTCTTTTCATCACCATCTACATCAACTAAACCCTCATAAAATGGGTTATGATTGATGGGGGAGATAGTATTAACATCATCTCCTCCCATACCTATGATCATATTAAATTACCAAACAATGCCATGTCTAAAACCTCAGCCATCCTCCAATCCTTCAACGATACCATGGCCACTACTTTGAGAATTGTTATCCTTCATTTCCATTTGGGACCTCACACACTCCCTAAAATCTTCTATCTAGTGAAAGGTACATTTTAGTACAATGTCTTACTGGGATGACCTTAGATCTGCTCCATTGGATGTGTACCCTATACCCTTCATCATTGTATCAAATTTTAACATGAAGGTTAGGTTATCACTATACAAGCTGACCCAAGTCCCTTTCAGTCATGCAACATGAATTATCAACCCAACGGCACCCTCTTACCTACATCTAACATTACTTCATTAGCCAAAAATAAGCCCTTAAGCACAAAACATGAAGTCATATCTTCTTCTACCAATGAGGCATCTACTAGCTCATCAATCCCCTCAAATCAAATCCCCACCATAGACCACTTGGAATCAACATTCCAACATATTTCACTTGGGGAATATTATCTCTTGACCCTTGATGCCTTCCCTACTCCCCATGATTATGGGCAACTTAACAACCAACCTAGGTATGACCCCAATATCAGAGCCATTATTCCCCTTAGACCTTCAAACTATCAAACCCATTTCATCTATGGGGGATTGGATAAACCCCTTGGCACTTCCGCCACCTATTCTTCACCTTGACCATTCACCTCCAACTTCTTCTATCTATATAAACTAGAATTTTACAAAACATACCTCTACAGGTGTGCTCTAAAGGGATTTGGTCTTGGGTGATATGAACAAAACCCACACGAGTTGATTTCAATTGAGACCAGAAAGCCTCATGAGAAACATGGCCTTGGCTTCATTCTACCCACAAATAAAACCAAAGTACCTACCACCACCATTATTGAGGAAGACATCCCTTCCTCACTAACCTCTTCTCCACCTGAGTATGAGGATGAGGACATCATCCCACCTACCTTTTTTTTCCATCAACATGGTTATCCTCAAACCCCTAACTTATCAAAAGGAAGGGATGACTGTAACCATCCCTCTGACCCATCTTGAAATGATAAGATATGACTCTCTTGCCATTAATACTATTCAATGTTAGGATGATGATTCTATTCTCACCTATCTTGGTGCACTAGATTCCTTCATCCACAAATCCTTACCTCTTGAGACTTTGACCATGGTGAAAAAATATACCATGGATATCAAATTGGGCACTCTGGATGACCCTCACATTGTCAAAATTGGCCAATCATTGAATATAAAAGAACTTTGGGACTTCCCCTCCTTCCTGAAAGACTGTAACATAACATTTTCTTGGTCTTATAGTGACATACCAAGAATTGACCCCTCCATCACTACCAATAACATATTCACCAACCATGATGCCAAACTTGTTAGGAAAAACTTTGATGAATGTACCCTCACATAGCCCTTCTCATTAAAGAAGAGCTTCAACCTCTCCTATCTATCAATTTTATCGAACCCATTGACTACTCCCAATGGGTCTCAAATGTCATGCCTATCACAAAAACCATGGGAGGACTACACATTTATGTGAACTTTTGTGACCTCAACCTTGCTTTCCCAAAAAATGACTTTGCTCTACCAAGTATCGACCAACTAGTTGATCTTATAGCCAGCTATGAGATGTTATCTCTCATAGACAAATTCTTTGATTAAAATTAGATCCTAATTTCCCCTAAATATTAACACAAAACTACTTTTATCACCTTATGGGATAACTTATATTATAGGGTCTTACCTTTTGGACTAAAAAATGCTGGTGCAACCTACCAATGTGCTATGACTTACATCTTCCATGACCTTATCCAAAAAATCATTGAGGACTATGTGGATGACCTTCTTAGGAAATCCAAATATTGTAAGGATCATTTAGCCATTCTCAAGATTATCTTTGAGCAACTCATCCATTACCATGTCCACCTTAACCCCAAGAAGTGCATTTTTATGGTCTTGTCAAGAAAACTTCTTAGATTTATCATTTCCATTTGGGGAATCAAAGTTGATTCAATCAAAATCAAATCCATCCTCAATATGTTTCCTACAATCAACCTTGAGTAAATTTTTAGTTTGCAGGGGAAGCTCCAATCCATTCATCATTTTATATCTCAGCTCTCAGATCGATGCCAACCCTTCCATCACCTCCTGAAGAAGGATGTCTCTTTCAAGTGGAAAAATGACTATCAAAAGGCCTTTTATTTACTCAAAAAGTACCTTTTATCTCCACCTATCCTTATCCCTACCAAAGATGATCAACCCTTTTGACTTTATATATCCACCATCAACCACTCCCTAGGGGTAATGCTTGCTCATCAAGATGAACAACACAAAGAGTAAGCCATCTACTACATCAGTCACACGCTTGTAGAGTACACAACTTAGTACACCCATACTAATAAAATTTGCTTAGATTTAGTCTTTATGGCCACCAAACTTTGCTACTACCTTCTCAACCACAAGACCTATGCCATAACCAATACCATCTCACTCAATTATATGCACTCTAAGCCATACCAAAACTAATGTATAGCCAATTGGATCATTATTTTAGCTAAGTCTGACCTTGAGTTTATTTAGAATAAGTCAATTAAAAGGCAAGTCATTACCGACCATTTGGTTGATGTACTATTAGTAGACAATCAACCTCCTTTAGAATTTTTTTATGAGTCCATCATGACCCTCTCTCAGGCAGAATTTAGCTATCAAGTGACCATGTTATTTGATTGATCAAAGTGTCAACATGGTGTGGGAGTCAATATTATCCTTATTCCCCTTCATGGTTAACTTATTGCTTTATCCTTTAATCTATATTTCAAATGTACCAATAATATGGCTAAGTATGAAGCCCTAGTGATAGGCCTTTAAACTACGTTAGCCTTGGGAGTCAAATTGATCAACATATTTGGTGATTCTCAACTAGTGGAAAATCAAATCAATGGATCTTACCAATGTAATAATGATGTTTTACAATAGTACAAACAACTAGTTGATAAAATATTAACATCATTTGAACATTACCATATCCAAACAACCCCACAATCTATGAACATGTTTGTCGACACCATGGATTCCATCACCTCTCAGATCTCATTTTCACCCTCTAACTCTAAGTTATCTATTTTTATCCAAAGACTTACTTAGCCCTGTTATGTCAAACCAATCTCTCCCACCATCTTTAATGTGGAGGAGACCCAACCTGATCTTTAGTATCAACAAACCTTCTACTATCTTAACCTTTCCATGATTCCTTCTAGTCTTTCTAAGAATGATTGAAGAACATTTATCTAGGGTGCCTCATGCTATACCATACTAGGGGAATTATTTATAAGTGTGGCTTTGATGGTCTTCTCTTATATTACCTACAAAGTCATAGAGCCTCTCATGCTATCAAGAAAATGCATGATGAGATATGTGGGGGATATTTTAGTGGCCTCACCATGGATAAACACATCCTTTACCTTGGCTATTACTGACTTACCATTAACCAAAATTGTTGCGATTATGTGAAAAAGTGTGTTAAGTGTCAACAACATGCCAATCTACATCACACACCTAGCCATAGTCTTCACATATCCATAGATTTTTGGCCCTTCTCACAATTAGGACTGGACCTTATTAATGAAATTAACCCCCATTATTTACAATAACATCATTCTATCATCACTGTAACTAAGTACTTTACCAAATGGGTGGAGGTTATTCCTCTTGTCTCAACCAAAGCTGAAAAGATTGTTGACTTCATCAATTGTCACATCATCTACCATTTGGTTGTCCCTCATAAAATCATCACCGATAATGGAAAATATTTAAAAACAAATAAGTTTAGGGTCTTTGTGATGCATTTTGCATTAATTTTTTATTTTTCATCACCTTATTACCCTCAAGCAAATAGACAGGTAGAAGCCTCTAACAAAAATCTTAACAACATGCTAACTAAAATGGTCAATGCATTTGGTCAGGATTGGTATTTTCACATCTAAACCCCTATGGGTGCTACCCCATTCTCTCTTGTGTTTGGAGCAGAGGCTATCTCACCTCTCAAAGTCCAAATTCCTTTACTTTTCATATCCCTACAAGATGTCATCTCTAAATATGATTATCATCAACACCATTTAGCTAGCTTGAGCTACTTGATGATAATTTCTTAGCCACCCTTACCTATCTTCATGTCTATCAAGAGAAAATTAAATGTGCCTATAAAAAAAACCTTAAAGTGTGAGAATTCAATTTGAAGACCTCATCTTAAAATAAAATCAACATGTCACCAATATAGAGAAAAATAAGCAGGGCAGGTTTGCTTTCAATTGGCTTGGACCTTATATCATAACCCACAAGTATAGATTAGGAGCTTACCAATTATCCTCTCTTGAGGGAAACCCATAACCCAAGCCCCTTAATGCTTCGCATCTGCATCCTTTGTTTTGTTAAAAAATATTAAACACACCTTTGTCTAACTTAAGCTCATCCATTTCTTACAAACCACATTTATCTCCCTATTTTAGGGGAAACCAATTAAGATTGAATCATGTGATTATCCATCACAATCATGGCCTAATCTTGAATAATGGGTACCACAACTCTTCTCATGGCATGATTCTCATGGTACTTTCCACCCCTTTTATAGGATGAATTCCCATGATTGTTTTCACCTAAACCTCTTTACATCTAATCAACCTTCTTGTGCTTTTAGTTTTGCCTTTATAATGGTCAACTTTTAAGCCTATATAAACAAGTCTATGCAAAGTAAAAATTCAAAGCAAAATCATAACCAAAAACAATCATGAGTCATTCTTAGCATTCACAGACTGTTCCCTTGAAGGATAGTTACTAGAAACATATAAAAATTGCTCAAAATATGGTAGAATTCTCCCTTGAAGGATAACTATAAAAGGCATTAAGAAAAGCACATAAACTTAGATCACTCCTTTGAAAGATGGCTGTGAAATATCCCAACAAAGAGAATGCTAATAACTGGCTGAAACTAAACATTACTTAAGTCTGATTTTTATGAATACATTGCTTAGAAATGAAGATTAGGTTTACACATGTTTAGAGATAATACATTTCCAAAGTAAAACAGCCCTTGACAATATAAGATGACTGATTATGCAAAGAGTACTGCTCAAAACCGCTTAACAGGTCTGTACTAACTTAGATAATAACACAGTGATTGCAACAAGAGTGAAACAACAGATATATCACAAGGTGTGAACATTAATATGGTTGTAATAGAACTATATATTCTCCTCAAATATATTTTAGATAAATAGCAATTATAAATACAACCTAGATTTTACTCTTTCAATGCAATGTCTGATATACAAAAATAATCATTCACAAATGTCTGATATATAGAAATAATCATTGCTAATAACAATTAATAAGCTTGGGTAGACCCAGTTTGAGAGATTTAATGAAATCAATATGAAAGTAATACCTTCAGATTGGCTACTAACATATCCATGCTCAGGGGAGACAGTAATAATAGTCTATAAATAACAAATACTCTGAAATATGCACATCAGCATATGAAGCACCTAAAACCTCTAACAAGGCCACGTCCAGTAGAGATGAGTCTCAAACACTTTATTCAACCCTCATATAAGCAAAGGCAGCTTGAACAGTGCCACAAAACACTCAAAAATACATCACGTCTAGTTGAGGAATAGACTACGCTTAGTATGAGACTCACGTCTCTCTCACTTTGTCTTTTAATAACCCTGGCGGCTCCTAATAACCGATATATATATATATATCTCTAAATATGAATCTGACTTGTCCCTGCCCCTATATTTTTTCCTTTATAGTCCCTATCTTAGAAGCTCTGGAAAGAGGAAAGAAACCTCTACGTGGTCATGAGAGAGAATGTAACCAACAAGAAATATGCGGCCAGTGCTATGAAAATACCTACGCTTCACATGCTACTTGAGACTTTTATGTAGTTTTGAAAATGGCAAACAATTTGATACATGGCTAGCTATCAAATGTCATCATCAAAAACAATAAAAATATAACACCATCTTCCATCCACAATATGCTACATAGGTCTGAATACAATTCTCAGGGGACCCCACCTGATAAGTCTACAAATAAAATATTAAAGTTGGTGCCTTGTTTTTAGTGTCTTTGTCTTCTTTGACTTTTCCCCTGGTAATTGTGTCTTCAAAGAAGACATGAAATTTCCTAAAAATCGCCCTTCCATAGCAAATGTCCTTGAAGCTCCAGATCTAAATTAATAAGCTCAATGTGGATTCCGTTACGAATCCACTCCGAAAAAGAGCTAGGTTTTCATCCAACCCTTTTCCAATCTACTAAAGGTTTTCATCCTTAGAGATTTAGCTGAATCAAAGTTCAAGCTTTGTAATAATGCATCAGAAATATTACTCAACAATGATGCCCAAATGCTTTGCCCTCAACTTCTTTTAAAGGCTCCAAGGAATCTTCTAGAAGAAGCCAACTCACAACTTCTAGAAGAAACTTATTTAATATTTTATTATTTCCATTTTAATTTAATTAAAGTCATCCTTTTGAAATAATATCAATTTTTGGACAACTAAAATTGATTAAATTAATTAAATCACTTATCATAATTTTGGGGACATTATAGTGCTCCCTTCTTAGAGATTGCTTGTCTTCAAGTAATTCACACCTGATACCCAACACCAACTTCTAAGATCCCTTATCATTCTCAGAAATTTACAAACTCTACTATCTGAAATACTATGCTGCAATATATCTATGAATAAATTCTCCTTATCTCTCCTAGAGAGTAGTGCGATAATTCTCAATATGTAATTAACAAAATCACCATCACATACCTTAGTCTTTGTAGAAGACTGCTGCGCTACTCTGATTATCATGCTCTCTAAATCCCCATAAGGATGATGACTCATAATTGGGAGTGAAAATGTCATGCAACATATAGAATCATTTACCTTATCATTCATAAAATGAGCCTCTATCCTATGATACGACACCTCCTTAGGTCCACCATCTAATGCTACCCTCAAGATAGTCTTCTTTCCCCCAGAAAAGAACTCTAACTGCATACGATGGTGATCAATAATGTAATGCCCAATACCCTATAACCACTACATGCCCAAGACTACATCATAATATTCTAAGGGAAGCACATAAAAATCATCAGTCAAAGTATAATCCCCCATCTGAATACTAAGCTGCGAAATCCATTTGGTACAACCCAAAACTGCACCATCTGCCACCTTTACTCCAAAACCACCAAACTTCTCATACTATAATCCACACCTTTCCACTAACTTCTGGTCAATAAATTTATGCGTAGCACTTGTGTCTACCAAGCTCATGACCCGCTTGCCCTTAAGTGTACCTTTCAACTGAAAGGCATGAAAGTTAGGATAACTAGAGAGGGTAGCCATAGTTACTTTCACTGATGCCATGGGCTCAGGGGTATCTAACTCCAACTGTGTCTGTACCTACTCAACATCCTCCATGCTATTTTCAATATCAGTGTCGGGTACCTCTTCATCCCCTAACTCAAATGTCACCTCAATCAAATAAACCTTTCCTTTACCCATACAATGATGTCTAGGTTCCCAAGGTTCTTTGCAGGAAAAACATAACTTTTCCTTCTCAATTCATTCCTTATCTCCTGATTCATCCAAGGGGTTATAGAAGATGACCCTTCTTTATTTTATGGCATGTTGGCCTTTTGTGCAGGCTGAGAGTCCTTGAATGGTTTCTTATCTACCTGATAAGAAGTGGGAATAATATCCAGTCTCAATTTCACATCAATGGCCTCCTTAAGAGTGGCTGGTTGGAAAGCACGTACCAAACCCTTAAGTCTATCCTATAATCCCTCAATGAATAACATCACACTCTACCTCTGAGGCATATCAGGTACCATAACTACAATATGCTAGAACTCATTAATATAAGCTTTTGCATGATCAGTCTGTCTAAGATGGGCCAACTCTTTAGTAGAGCTCTGTGTCCTTACGATCAAATCGTGTAATGAGTCACTCAGTGAACTCGGCATAGGAATGTACTAAGGTGTGATCCTAGGTGACCAATCCATGGTGCCACCAATCATATGCAATTCCATCTAAATGCAACATAATAAACTGAATAGCCTCATGCTCGGGCATGGGCCGCAAGGATAGATATATATCTAGCTTGTGCACCCAAGCTTGTGCACTCATATCACCTGAGCCATTATATGTATCCAATGTGATCTTCCCAATAGCTCTATTGAGGTCAAAGTTCTACTACTGGGGTGGTCTATAACCATGATCTCCCCTGAGTCTACCTGTATCTCTATGTTGCGCATAATACTGGGGAAGAGGGAAAACATCCCTAACCTCTGGGGGTAGAGCTCTCCACTTAGCTACAGTTGCTAAAATGGACTCCTGGAACCTAACCTCTAGTGGCTCCCCTTGTTCTTGCTGTTCACCTGGTACAAACTAAGGAAGCATTGGTCTATTCGTAGTAGGTGTACAATGGTGATTCCACCTAGAGGAATGAAGGGAGCTCCCAACTGAAGAATGGGACTGATGGCTATGCTGACTAGACTGATGGCTATGATGACTACCTGCCACTGAAACTGATCTACTCCACCTGCCTCTGTGTCTATCCACCTCCAAAAATTCCAATGCATCTTGTAATCTATCTAAAGTTTGAGCAATCCTGGGCCGAGTAGTGATGAGAGTTCTCATCATCTCTCTCTCTTCCTCATCCTGATTTCTTCGAGCATCCCCCCATTCTTCTGCCATAATAGGTTCCTGTTCTATTCCAAACTCACGCTCTTATTGAGCTCTTCTGCATGTATAATACCTATGGGTTATATCAATTCTTCTTGGATGCATAAAAATAAAATATATTCACCCCTACAGGCTGGCAAGATGCATGGCTCTGATACCATTGAAATATCCCAACAAAGAGAATGTTAATAACTGGATGAAACCAAACATTACTTAAGTCTGATTTTTATGAATACATTGCTCAAAAATGAAGATCAAGTTTACACATGTTCAAAAATAATACATTTTTGAAGTACAACAGCCCTTGAGAATATAAGATGATTGATTATGCAAAGAGTACTGCTCAAAACCACTTAACAGGTATGTACTAACTTAGATAATAACTCAGTGATTACAACAAGAGTGAAATAGTAGATATATCACAAGGTCTAAACATTAATATGGTTTCAATAGAACTATAGATTCTCCTCAAATATATTTTAGATAAATAGAAATTGTAAATACAGTCCAGATTTTACTCTTTCAATGTAATGTCTGATATACAGAAATAATCATTCACAAATGTCTGATATACAGAAATAATCACTATTGATAACAATTAACAAGCTTGGGTAGACCCAGTTTGAGAGATTTAATGAAATTGATATACAATTAATACCTTCAGATTGGCTACTAACATATCCATGCTCAGGGGAGATAGTAATAATAGTCTATAAATAACAAATAGTTTGAAATATGCACAACAACATATGAAGCACTTGAAACCTCCAACAAGGCCACGTCATCTCCAACACTTCAGTCGACCCTCATATAAGCAAAGTTAGCTCGAACAGTGCCAAAAAACACTCAAAAATACATCACGTCCAATTGAGGAATAGACTGTGCTTAGTATGAGACTCACGTCTCTCTCACTTTGTCTTTTACTAACCCTGGCAGCTCCTAATAACCGATATATATATCTCTAAATATGAATCTAACTTGTCCCTACCCTTGTATTTTGTCCTTTATAGTCCCTGTCTTAAAATTTCTGGCAAGAGGGAAGAAACCTGTACGCGGTCATGAGAGAGAATGTAACCAATGGGAAATATGTGGCCAACACTGTGAAAATACCTATGCTTCACGTGTTGCATGTGACTTTTATGTAATTTTGAAAATGGAAAACAATTTGATACATGGCCAGCTATCAAATGTTAACATCAAAAACAATAGAAATATAACACCATCTTCCAGCCACAATATGTTACGCAAGTCTGAATACAATTCTCAGGGGACCCCACCTGATAAGTCTGCAAATAAAATATTAAAGCTGGTGCCTTGTCTATAGTGTCTTTGTCTTCTTTGAATTTTCCCCTAGTAATTGTGTCTTCAAAGAAGACATGAAATTTCCTAAAAATCGCCCTTCCATAGCAAATGTCCTTGAAGCTCTAGATCTAAATTAATAAGCTCAACGTGAATTCTGTTACGAATCCACTCCAGAAAAGAGCTAGGTTTTCATCCAACCCTTTTCCAATCTGTTGAAGGTTTTCATCCTTAGAGATTTAGCTGAATCAAAGTTCAAGCTTTGCAATAATGCATCAGAAATATTACTCAACAATGATGCCCAAATGCTTTGCCCTCAACTTATTTTAAAGGCTCCAAGGAATCTTCTAGAAGAATCCAACTCGCAACTTCTAGAAGAAACTTATTTAATATTTTATTATTTCCATTTTAATTTAATTAAAATAATTAATTAAAGTCATCCTTTTGAAATAATATCAATTTTTGGACAACTAAAATTGATTAAATTAATTAAATCACTTATCATAATTTTGGGGACATTACAGGCTGGGTAAAGAATTTGTCAAAGCATAGCAATTCATTGGAAGCTTTCCACTTTGATCAGCTTCCCCATCCCTCCCAAATAAAAACAAAAAGTGAAAGACCCATTTCAAGCATCAAAAAAAGCAAAAGATAATTTTGAAAGCCCTAATCAGCTCTCATAGTTAGACTTCCTACATTGATCAGTCTACACCTTATATGACATAGACTTGTTTATAATGACTCTTTGGTAATCTCTAGAGGAGGCATGCTCATCTCACAAAAAGGTTCCATTTTTATCCATCTCCCCTTTATACACTATAAAGCAAGGGATTTTGAGCTCACTTGACATCATGTGAAAAATACACCTTTCTAACCAACTAATGAATGCTAATGTGAAGCATTCAAAAGGCTTATGTTCCTTAAGCCATCCAATTTTGGTCTTGTTTTAGTCCTTGCCAAAAAAGAAGTATCATGCCCTCTTTTTATCCTCTCATAACTGGTTGATATATTCACTTAGACATTTTGTCTCTTGATTGTCTTCTCTTTTCTCATATTTGGTTTTGTTATTAAAACTTAATTTATGTGTTCTACCCTAAAGTAAAATCACCATAATCATAACCACATCACATCATATCATCATCATATCATGCACAAAAACAAACATTGTTAGCATAAACCATGTCCATAAACATAATCATAACAATCAACATTATATTAACATCATACCATCCATGAACAATAAATCAATAAACCATTTTCACCACATGCCTAATATATAAATAAGGAAGCATATACTCATTAAATTTTAGCATGAACAAACATCATCATAACCATAAATTTTATGCACATCATCATCAACATAAATAAAAATCCATCACATGCCTAGTTAAGTGAGTCCATATCAACATCCATAACCATATCATAACCATAATCCATAACATCATCAACGACTAACATGAACATCAACACCGTAAACAATAAACAATATGCAAATATCATGAGTCTATAATCATAAATAACCAAATAATCATCATGTATACAACAAATATAAATGTATCTCTCTCAAAATATACATCTAACTACATCAGCTCGTAGGTTGATATCAAAATGATATACAAAAAAATATAAACCATATCATAACTATGCCCCTAGGGCACCACTGCCTCTTGTGGCCCATCTTCCTAAGGTACTTGCTTATCCACCTATAGAAGTAGCCCACTGAATTGGTATCACCATAGTAGCATCACTTTCCAAAATATCTCTATATTCACCCCATCAGGGCTCATCAAGATAACATATCAAGACTATGGCCTTGTAATAGCATAGTTCTTCCACTGTGGTTAGATATTGCACCATGGGGATAGTGCTCGATGGTCCTATAGGTGATATGACTCCTCTTCTAGCCTTTCTCAAGGAGTCTCTCTCCTGGGTAACCAAGGCTAGTGTAGCTCTAGCCTGGTCCCTCTCACTTGTAATGATAACCACCTAACCTTGTGCCACTACCAAATGACCCTATAGTACTTCCATAAAATATTATGCTATGGCTAGTGCCACTAATGCCTAATCTCTCTCCATAGTCACTACCTATACATCTGGGGCAATCCCTTATACCTATAACAATTGACCTATACTAGTTAGGTTGACATCCATCAGCTACCTACCACTATCATCACCTCTAAAATTAGTGACAACATAGAGTGTCTAGTACCATGTTAGGTACCCTTCTACAAAACTTGCATCATCTATCTTAGTCCTAGCTAATTACTCCTCATGATTAAGCAAAATATAAATGGGCTATGGCTTTAGGAGTGAAATATCTGCATCTTCCCACCTATACCTTGGGAATGGACCTAGAATACCCTACATTAGTCCAAAATATCATCTAACTCTATTAAAATGAATGAGCTCTATCTCACCATCCCTCTTGCCAAAGATCTACCTATAACTCTACAAGGATAGTGTATGTCTCCTATATCCAACCCACTTTGGAAACCTGACATAGGGTCTTCAAATCATGTCATCAACAACCAAAACATATAGTGCACCTCTGAACCAATCAATGTCGTGTACCCCTCCTCCCAATCTTAAAAGGGAAAAATCATCACTCCACTATATGAATCTAACTATGAACTCCATCTGTGCACACCCATCCCATGATAGCCCCATTAGCCTCATCACTCACATATGCTCATAATCCTATGCTGATATTGTACCTCTTATGAGGTTTGAACCCCCATAATTCCATGTATATCTATACTAAAAGCATAAACACCCAACTAAACACTATGTGACCTAGTATCATCTCAACCAAAACCCCCAATAATAGATAGGGAAACCTCCCACTACTTGAATTTGGTATGACAAAACATGAGACTACCATCATCATTATGGTCATCAATCTCCTATCATCTTTGGCCCTCTGAATAGTAGAGTGTAGTTAAAACCTCCAGCGTGCTACCTATAAAAATCATGGTCATCTCTATACAATAACTCTATGGGCTCATATTTCTCCTCCCTCTTAATGTGATAAATTGGCTCACCCCAAATGGCTAGCCATGTAATACTATGCACATCCTCAGGTAAGATCATCATCTTAGTAGTGGGTAGTAGGAAGGTGTTAGTGGCCAGATCCCATCTCTCAATGAGGGCTACTATCATCACTACATCCTGTAACACATGCTAGTAATGCAACATTGCACCAAACCACATCTCCTCTATGTGCCCCCAGTTAGTAGCAATCATACATTGGTGAATCTTAATAAAGATATGAGTTACCTGATCTTGCATCTAAATCTATTATTTTGCTTGCAATGTTTGATAGCAACTAAGCTTTATTATCTATAATATTTTTTCCTATGAACTTAAACCTATACCTATGACTTATCTCCATGTCTAAACCTTTAGCCTATCTTATTTTTACCCTTATCAATCACACTTCTACCTACAACACTTAAACCTTACACTTGCAACATTCACCTTAACCCTCAATAAAATAATCAACACTTTCAAACTAATCAAACACTTTCAAAACCATCAAACTTTAAAATAGATTTCCACCCTAATCAACTGCCAATGGTCATGGTGACTACCAATGATTAGACAGCCTGTTCCCATTAGTTATTGACTATTGATGGTAGGTATTGACTATTGATGATTAGGTATGATCACTGATGGTCACTATATGTGACCATTGATGGAATACCTAAACACTACTCACCCAAAAACCTAACAAAACCAAAATCAACCCATAAATTCTTTCCTAATCCTGGCTCTAGACTCCCCTACTAACCTACCCTAACTAATTTCTAAAATCACCTGAAAATTTCACCAAAAAACCATCTCAACACCTAACCCTAGGGTAGAACCCAAAAAAATATAATTTACACCCAACCATCAATCACACCATACCAACAACCTTCAAATACAAATGCATTTGCAAAATCAAATCTACTCTATCAATTCAAAACAATCCCTACCTCATTCCTTGACCATCATTGAAGAAGAATTTTTGGACCTACTACTTGGCCATGTCCGCATCCACCTTACATCCTAGCTTGATCAATGCAATACAACTTATTTACTCACCTACTCAACAAATTCCATTAGACTCTTCACACAAAACACCAAGTAGCCAAATGCTAAATTTCACTTGTTTAAATGAATGAAAATGACAAGCAGAGTCACTTTTAATTTTTCCCCTTTTAGGATTTGAACTTGACCATCGCTAATCAGGTTTATATTTGACGATTGACCCTAAGCCCCCTTTATTGTCGATAGTCAACATATTTGGTTTTTCCAACAAAAATAATAACTTTTCAAAATTTTGGCACATATCCAACTCAGTGCTCACCCATGGAGATTACCTTCTCTATCCATCTCAATCACCGACCATATCACCTCACTACTAGCCATTTTGGTAAAAACTACTGTTCACTTTATGATGACCTTACCTTGGTCCTTTTGATCACACTGATAATAATTTCCATGTTGAACTTTTTTTAACTTGTGCTACCTTACACTCACTAGACCCATTTATGTCTTCTTAAGAGTACTTCCTACCTTGGATACCCACAACTACACCATACCAACTTGTGTTTTCCTAGAGCACTTTCTGCCTTAGATACCCACAAAAACATAGACCTTGCCTAGGAGACTTGCATTTACGAGTGATCCCAATCACCATGCCTAAATATAATCACATCATCCACTTGTCACTTGTCTTTCTAGCATTGACATTAATTTTTACCAACTATGATAACATGGTTCATGTGTGATCTTAGATATTGCACTTTTATCACATTTTTATGCACATGTTCGTGCTTTAGTGCCTGACTTATCACCCACCTTTTACCATCACCTTCACCACTCTTCAAACCTGTACTTGATTCTATTTTACTTCATCACTTTTTGGTTTGAGGGAGAACACCTCCTCTTATGCTTGGGGCAACCAAACCTTTGACCCATAATCTATTTTTTTTTGCATCTTGTTGATACAAACTAATAACAAAAAGGGCAAATGTAGACACCAAAAATTCACACACAATAGTTATGAATGTTACAACTCCCTTGGATCATCTCAGGACCCCCTAGGGCCCAACCTTGGCCCCTCTACTGCAAACTAGACCTATCCTATGTTATATTGACCTATTGGCTAAACCCATCTTTTTAACCCAACTTGACCCTTGACTATGATGGTCACCCTAACCATCGATGATCACTCTAACCACTGATGATTAGGTTCCACCATCTGAACCACTAAACACCAACATCATTTTGACTTGATTTTCTATAATTAGATTATCTAATTCATGTGTGAGCCCATATATGTCAAAGTTAAAATTAGATAACAAGTTGGACCTCTTTTTAACATATTGTTGCACCTATTCTTCCTTTCATACAAGAAGAGAAGGTGAGGAGGTGAAAAATGGTTTTAAGACTATCAAGAGCTTTTTAATCTAGAGTTTATTTTATAGGTGTTCATTTAAAAATCCAAGCATCATGACAAAGAGACAAAATATTGCTATCCATTAGTCGATAGCCAAGTACTATTACTTTATCAAAATTATGCTAGACCCCATCAATGAGTTTATCAACAAACCTCACCAACCATTCATCCGATCAACCATTAACAAGCTAAGTATCTATTTTTAATAATTTAGTCACTTTGTTTATATTTTGCAATCAACCCAACCCAATCCAATCTCTCAAAATCCCATTTTGTAACCATATCCAAACAACATTTTATTACCCAGACCTAACCCATAGTAACTACCGATGATCACCCTAACTGTCGATGATCTGTCCCAACCATCGACTGTTACCCTAACCACTGATGGTTAGCTCAACTATCAATGGTCACATCAATCACTGATTGTCATTTTGGCACCAAATAACAAGCTATTTTTACCCACTTACCCTAAACCAAATCCAACTTTATTTTTCTCTACCTGATCACATATCCTTGACTTATTTTTTGGAGCATGCCTGAATTATTTATCATTAATATTGACCCACTTACTGCTATAATTAGTCAATTTCATCAATTTATTTATCAAACATTTCTTGTACTTAATTTTAGTATCTCTTATGATTTATGCAAGTACTTTATCTTTTAATTTATAAACTTAATTGTATAAAAAGTGTGGATTGATAACCCCCAAGGAAGCTCTTGCTTCCGAGATCTAGCTAGCACTAGGCAATCCACCCAAATATCTATCTAACCAACCATTTGATTTAGTATAATATTATTTGTAGGTCATTATTCTCAGTCTAAAGAGGAGCTCTCTACAATTATCTGATCAATGTGCACACAACCATACAGGTTTTTCTACCATACCCGTATCTAGTTTCTTTCTTCTTCCTTTCTTGGAATATAAGCTGAAATTCTCTAAAACAATCATGTTTTACATTGATATTAATATATGTTTAAGTTTATTTTTTTTTGTTTAGTGTAACAGCCCCACTAGGATCCATCTAGAAATAGTAATTAAAAAAAAAAGCATAAACACTAAATAATATTACACCATGGTGAAAAATCTGATCAGAGATCATATATCAAATTCTTAAATTGATAATTTTAAAACAAGCATACTACATTACACATCATCTATCAATGTGAAATACATCATACATAATATAAAAAGTATTTATAATCTTACAGCCATGACTGAGATAATCCTATAACCATGACTATCAAAGTACTATAGTGAATAATTTTAAGTCAACAGAATTATGTTTTTAGCAATAAATAATATACAAAGTACAAATTTAAGATATAGTGCTCCATGGAGCATGAGTTTCCCAAAAATCCAATATCTACGGTAATCTCAAGTGTCATCTCCAAGTAAGTACCACTATGGGGAGGGAGAGCATCATTTGAGCACTTTTCCACACCATCTATGGACTAACGATCCCTCGTACAATTTCCCATCAGGGAATGGACCTCCCTTCATGGATGAGTAGATAGTAATGGTGGGGGAATACATAGAGATAAGCTAGTACGCATGTGCTATATGAGTTCTAAACATGTAGTATACCATAAATAAATTCATTCTAACATGATATCGCACAAACATGCAACCCATACACATGTAATGACAATGTCTAACTAACATTAATTTAAAAAAGATCTACTATGAAACCCAAATTTTATGTCTTTTTCCTACTTGTATATTTTTTTTTATAATTTTGAAATTATATTTACTATACATGATTGATATCCTAACATTTCGAAGACTAGATTTAGTCACAATAATCTCTAATTTAATAGGAACTCATCTAAAAATAACAATACCTACCAAAAAGGTATTTCTGCTTATTCAAGTTAATATGGACATTTTCACATAATAAATAATAACTATGATTTCTTTAGCTCATTATGAGAATTGGATTATACTTTATCTCTTGGAAAGATTATATATATATATTTATATATATATATATATATATATATATATATATATATATATATATATATATATCACCTACATCATCATGCTAAATTCAATCTTAAGAATTACTATGGATACAAATCTATGTCGTCCATTATCCATAGCTAGTTTGACTACGTCAATAGTCTTTTAACACAATTTATTTTCCAAAATACTTAAAGCATATAATAATTGTTTTATTATAATATATAATGTCATGTTATATATATATATATATATATATATATATATATATATATAATCACCTAAATCATCATGCTAAATTCAATCTTAAGTATTACTATGGATACAAATCTATGTTGTCAGCTATCCATAGCTAGTTTAACTAAGTCAATAGTCTTTTAACACAATTTATTTTCCAAAATTCTTAAAGCATATAATAATTATTTTATTATATATATATATATATATATATATATATATATATATATATATATATATATAATTTACCAATAGAATAATTAATACGGTGCTTCATATACCATGCTTGCCATATAATAATGTGTTCCAATTAAGTGTTCAACATTGAAGAAATTATTCCACATTTAAACATAACATTTCATATATAAATAAAAATGTTTCACCTTTAAACATACCATTCCATATATATATACACACGCTATATTCTATGAACAAAGCATTTCAATATTAAAAAGTTATATTCTATAAGCCTGTCAAAAAATGTCCTATTGATTCTTGATTAATCAAAACATATAGAAATTGCAGGGCATCACCACTCCTCTAATGCACTATATAACAGGTTTAAAAATTTACAGTCTATATATTTTAGACTCCACTTTTCTAACATGAAATATAAGTTTTCAATTGTATACTTTAGACATAATCTACACACGGTGATTATTTATTCCTCCTTCTATGGTCAATTTAAAATAGTGGGTAAGTTGCTTACCTAGCCTAGTTATTTATTCCAACAAATTGCCAGTCTAAAATATAAGCTAGTTTAGAAGTTTACAATAGTTTGCCTACTCCAAGGATTTACTATCAAAATGCTATCTTTCTAAACAATTATTAGGATATAGTAACTGTGCTTTAATCTATGCATGATATTTCTACATATTAGGATATAGTAACTGTGCTTTAATCTATTTATCATTTATATAATTATTAGGATATAGTAACTGTGCTTTAATCTATGCATGATATTTCTACATATTTATCTTGACCCAAACCAAGCATTATACCATGGATCCTAAATATATAATTGCGCCTAAAATTTATAATGATATCTTTTGATGTCTATGTCTATGTCTATGAGGCTATTCTCCTATAGGTACTAGTTGTGTATTGTATTAAAATGTTTATATAGTATTATAATATTGTATAAGATTAACTATATATAGAATTTGAGCCATGGTTCCAATACAATGTCCTAGTTTAGAATTTAATAGGTATATACACACATAAAGGCAATAAGATAAATATTCACACCATGTAACCAAAATTTTAAGTACAACACCTACTGTTTATGTGCTCCAATTTTTCTTCTATATCCTTCCTTTTTCCCTTCTGTTCTAGTCATGTCTCTTCTTGCTTCCCACTTTTATTCCTCCCCTTTTGGTATGCCACATACTAAAACTATATACAATTTTTTTTTAAATTCCCTTCTTTCTTTTTATTTTTCTTGAAAAAGAGGACATAGCCTTTTTTTGTTTTAAAATTAATTTTTTATAAGTATGATATTCTTTTCCTTTATTCTATTTTGGGGCAAGATTTTCACCTTTTTTTTGCTTTCTTTTCTTATATTTAGTCCATCCCTTTTTCTTTTATCTTATTTGTTATTTTTTTGATTTATTTTATTTCTTATTTTGTATTTCTCAAATACTCCAGTATTAAATTACTTTCTTAATTAATTAAATCAATTTAAAAAAACACCAAAATCATAAATACATAAAATTAATTCCATTTCCTTTACTACACTAATTTTATAATGCATATTATATTTTTCAAATGCAAACAATATAAATTTATACTATAAAAGACATCCAATTATGTCCTAATGATGTGGTGTGTGCAGGTATTTAACTTGATTCAATGTCTTCTCTCAACATCACCATCTATGTCACCCTCTCTGCTGATGCTCTTCCTTCGTCACGCTCTAAGAGATGAGTTCTCCTACATCCACCTCAAAAAAAATAGGTAGTTAGACCAAAACATCAAGATATTTATATATCATAAAATATAACTGCAATAATAAATTCACATGATCATAATGTAAAAATTCACCATAGATAGCTCATAACAATATAACCAAATAAAAATCAACTACCCCATAACAATATATATCTCAACGCATAATTAAAATTAACCAGATCACATATAACACTATAAATATCCATATATAATTAAGTAGTTTTGTTTGGTGAGGATTCAGGATGTAACATCCTTCCCCCTAAAGATAGTCATCATCTTTGATGACTGTTATTCAAATATAAGTTTTGAATTAAAAATGTTGTTTAACTAAAAATACCATAATATAATAAAATCTAATTAGGTAAATAAATGTGCAAATATCCTAAAGAATTCATCATAGTCAACTCAAGTTGTACTATTTTTAGAGTATTGGTCCCACTAGACCTTACATTGAGACATCTCTCTGTTATGGAAATGAAGTTTGCATGTGTCAATTATCTTGATTGATTCTACTGTGACCACCCCAAGATCCAGAACCTTCAAAGCATTCCAATCCAACACATGCATCGGGTCAACTATATACTTCTTAAGATATGAAACATGGAAGACATTATGTAAAAGAGCTAGGGCTTGTGGCAATGAAAGCCTATACACTATAGGATTGACTACTTATAACACCTCAAAGTTTCCCACATATCTCGGTGATAATTTTGCATACTTCCCAAATTTAATTGAGCTCTTCTACAATTTTACCTGTAAAAACACTTTATCACCTACTACAAAGTGTCTTTCTATTCTCTTTAGATCTACATAGCTCTTATGTCTATCATTGGCCTCGGCCAACCTCTGCCTAATTAGTCTAACTTGCTCTTCCATCTCTGAGATCATCTTAGGTCTAAAGACTATCCTATCCTCTAACTTGTGCTAACTGATGGGTGTTATGTACCTTTTCTTTTAAATTACCTCAAATGGTGCCATCATCAATGGTAATTGGTATGAGTTGTTGTATGCAAACTCAAATAATAGAAGATAATCTTTCCACTTATACTTCTAATCCATGTAATACATACAAAGAAGATCCTCAAGCACTTGGTTAACTCTCTCTATTCATCTATCAGTCTCTGGGTGGTAAGCTATGCTAAAATTAAGTTGCATACCCAAATTTGAATTAAGAGTCATCAAAAATCTCAAAATCATCTTCAGATCATGATCCAAAATGATCTCTCTAGAAAACATGCAACCTATACACTTCATGAACCTCTTTAGAAGGGTAGGTGCATCATTCATCAAATTGCATGGTATAAAGTGAACCACATTAGTTAGTTTGTCAACAACTACCAAGATCATATCATGTTTATTCTATGACATTGATAAACCTTGGACAAATTCCATACTAATTACTTACCATTTCCATTCTAGTATATCATGTGGATATAATAATCCATCCATATGCACATGCTTAACTTTCACTCATTGACATTCTAGACAAGGTGACACATAATTTGGTACATCCTTCTTAATTCCTTTCTAGAAAAATAGTTATCTAAGCTCTACCATGAGTTTGGTTACTCCTAGATGTCTAAAAATATGGGGCATTGTGCAATTATTTTAGAATTATGATCCATAGATTCTCTCGATCTGACACATACATCTATCCATTATAATGGATTATAATTAATCCTTTATATCAAGGATTCTAAGCATTCTCAAATAATGTTTTTTTGACTTTATCATAAAATTCATCTCTTGGTGATAACTCAATGACCTGATCACTAAAATTACTCCTAAAGTATCGATAATTGCTATGTACCTTTTATGATTGAGGGCATCGACTACTCTATTCTCCTTTCCTTTGTTATAACTGATGTCAAAATCATAATTAGACAATAATTAAAGCTAGCATCTCTGAAAAAAATTTAAATTTGGTTGGGTGAAAATATACTTGAGTCCTAAGTTATCTATTTTGAGCTCAAATGGTTTTCCTAATAAATAATGTTACCACACTTGCAAATCATGAACAATCACTTCAAGTTCAAAATCATGAGGGGAATAATTCACCTCATATGGTTTTATATTTCATGACTCATAAGCCACTACTACACCATATTTCATAAGGACTCGTCCTAGCCCATCCCCTAATGCATTTGTGACTACATAAAATTAGCCATTGGGGTTTAGAACTCTCAATACTAGTGCTTACATAAGCCTTTTTTTCAAATCCTGAAAAGATACTTCACACTTCTCCAACCAAACAAATCTATGGTTCTTTCATTGTAAGGAAGTAATTAGATTAGCTATCTTGGAAAAGTTCAGAACAAACTTCCTATAGTATCTTGCTAGCCCCATGAAGCGTCTAACCTCATGCACATTCTTTGATTCTAGCCATTCCATAATGGATCTAATCTTTCCCAGATCTATAGAGATACCATCTACAAAGATAATGTGTCCCAAATACTAGACTCTTTCCTATAAAAATTCACACTTGAACAACTTACCATATATCTTGTGCTTCTACAATCGTTGTAGAACCAATTCCAAATGTTGAAGGTGCTCCTCTTTATTCTTTGAATAAATAAGAATGTCATTAGGAAAAACTAGAACAAAGTGATCAAGGTAATATCTAAACATGATATTCATGAATGAATATGGAGCATTAGTTAATCCAAATAGTAGCACTATAAACTCATAGTGCCCGTACTGAGTTTTAAACATTATTTTTGGAATATCCTCTTCCCGAGTCCTCAACTGATGGTATCCCACTCAAAGATCAATTTTAGAAAATATTATTTCTCCTCATATTTTATTGAAAAGATAATCTATATGAGGTAGTGGATACCTATTTTTTATGGTTTCCTTATTCAACATTTTGTGATCAATGTAAAGTTGAAGGGTACCATCCATCTTCTTGATAAAGACAACTGGTGCACCCCATGGTGACACACTTAAACTGATCAAACCAGTAGACAATAATTCTTAAAGTTGAGATTTCAATTCAACCAACATAGTGGTTATCATCTTATATGGTGCCTTAGACTAGGGTTTTGAACCTAGTATGATGTCAATAGAGAAATCAAATTCATGCCTAGGAGGCAAACTTGACAACTCTTATGGAATAATGAAAGTCTACAAAAATGGGTAATATTTGAGAGATGGTTTTTTAGGTCCCTCCATTTCATTTATTTTGATAATAAATACTTGGCACTCTTTTCCCTGAGGCCTCTTAAGCTACATTTCATAAATCTACCTAAGCTTCAACTCTTTCTTTTCACCTTGAATTTATGTTTGATTTTCAAAATCATCAAGACACTCCACCTTATTCAAGTAAAAATCAACCTTGGATTTATGTTTTTTAATCCAATTGAATCCTAAGATCACATCATATGATCCTAGAGGTGCTATGTATAGATCCATAAATATTGTGAATTTGGGCAACCTAATCTCCACTTCAACTAGAAACTTGTCAACAATGACTTTATAGTCATTCCCATAGTGTACTGACTATGCATTTTCCATTACACCAGCTCTTCTAGTTAACTTACTAAGAATTATAGGATATATAAAACATTCTATAACCCCTGTATCTATTAAAATGAAAATTGGATAATTAAACAAAATACTTGACAACTCAATGGGTGATGCTTGAAACTCAACTTGTCGATTATCCATTGCTACATGAATACCCTACTAAAAATTCCCCTATTAAGTATTATAACCCTTGTTCTTTGGATTATCATGAGGATAATCATGAGCATAGTGGCCATCTCTACAAATAAAATAAATTCCAGGTGGTCCCTTCCTATCATCCAATTGGTTTCCCTTGAAACCTCCCTTGAAACTATTGTCTAGTTTCTTATTGCCTGATACATCATTAAATTTGGCATTCTAACTTTGGAATTACTTCCTAGAGTTTCCAATCCTTGGTTTTTAGTTCTTCTTTTTAAAATTTGGTTTAAATCCTATAAAAAATTTCATGAATTTATCCCTGTCATGTGCAAGAGTATTCATCTTTTGTTCTTGTTTAACTACCTTCTCAAAGACCTAGTCCATGGTAGAAGGTTTATGAATATCCACCTCACCACCAATTTGGGGTCTTAATTCCATGATAAATTTATTGATCTTGAACCTCTCATCTACTTGGTATTGAGGTACATACTTTAGAAGTTTGGTGAACTCCTCCCACTACTCATTTACGAATAAATCACCTTGTTTTAGACTCTAAAAATCTATAAGCTTCTAATCAAAATAATGTTGTGGAAGCCATCATGACCTAAATAATGTAATGAACTACTCGCAGGTAGTGCTGGCCAAATTAAGGTTTATTTCCAAATTTTTGTTGGCCCACCACGTAGTTGCCTCACCAAACAATTGATATGCTCCCTAAACTACTTTGGTGACCTTAGAGTAATTTAAAATCTTAAAATACTTCTTTATCTATGTCAAGCATGTTTCAACTATGTCCCCTAGGATAGTCCCATCGAACTTAGGTGGAATCACCTTTTTCATGTCCCTAGATAGCTCTGTAGTTACAAACACTCTAGCATCATGAAGATTTTTCTACTCAGTGGGATGCTCATTAGGTTCTTCCTGATGTTCTTCCTCTCCATCCCCATGAATTTCATGTTCTAAGACTGTGATCCAATCCTTGGTATCATTCATGACTACTAGGAGTTGATCTAATTTTGTCACTTGCTCTATGGCATATTAGTTAGGATCAAATGGAGGTTTATTGTCATTAGTATTTAATGGACCCTCTCTAGACACTCTAACTTTCACCGTATTCTTTCTAGTAAACAAAAATATGTGAAAGCATTATTGGACTCATTCAATCCTAGATGTTGAGTCACAAATCTGATGCCACATGTAACATCCCCATTGGGATACATCTAGTAATTAAAAAAAAAGCCATAAACACTAAATAAGATTACAACATGGTGCAAAATATAATCAGAGATCATATATCAAATTCTTAAATTGATAATTGTAAAACAAGCATACTACATTACACATCATCTATCAATGTGAAATACATCATACTGAATATAAAAAGTATTTACAATCTTACAATCATGGCTAGTACAATCATAAAACCACATCTATCAAAGTACTATAGTGAATAATTTTAACTCAATACAATAATGTTTCAGTAATAAATAATATACAAAGTACAAATGTAAGATACAATACTCCATAGAACATGAGTTTCCTAAAACTCTAGTATCTATGATAATCTCAAGTGTCATCTCCAAGTCAGTAATACTATGGGGAGGGAGAGCATCATTCGAGTATTTTTCCACACCAACCACAAACCAACCATCCCCCACACAATCTCCAATTAGGGAATGGTCCTCCTTTCATATATGAGTAGATGGTAATGGTACATGAATCTAGAGAGACAAGCTAGTAACTATGTGTTGTACGAGTTCTAAACATGCAGTGTACCATAAATAAATTCATTTTAACATGATATCACACAAACATGCAACCCATACACATGAAATGACAATGTATAACAAACATTACTTTGAAAAACATTTACTATGAAACCCAAATTTTACGTATTTTTCTCTCTTCTATTTTTTTGTTATAATTTTAAAATTGTATTTACTATACATGACTGATGTCCTAACATTCTAAAGACTAGATTTACTCATAATAATCTCTAGTTTAATAGGAAATCATCTACTAATAATAATACCTACCAAAAAGGTATATCTGCTTGTTCAAGCTAATATGGACGGTTTCACATAATAAATAATAACTATGATTTCCTTAGCTCACTATGGTAATTGGATTATACTATCTCTTGGATATATATATATATATATATATATATATATATATATATACACACACATATATATACATATATATACATACATATATATACATATATATATATGTAGATATGTATATATATATATATATATATATATATGTAGATATATATAAATATGTACATATATATATATATATATATATATATATATATATATATATATATATATATATGTAGATATATATAAATATGTACATATATATATATATATATATATATATATATATATATATATATATATATATATATATATATATATATATATATATATATATATATATATATATATATATATATATATATATACGCACACACACACACACACACACACATCTTAAGAATTACTATGGATACAAATCTATGTTGTTGGTTATCCATAGCTAGTTCGACTAAGTCAATAGCATTTTAACACACAATTCTTTTCCCAAAATTCTTAAAGCATATAATAATTGTTTTATTATAATATATTATATGGCACTCTATATATAATTTACCAATAGAACAATTAATACGACACTCCATATACCATGCTTGCCATATAATATGGCATTCTAATTAAGTGTTCCACATTAAACATAGTGTTTCATATATAAATAAAAATGTTTCACATTTAAACATAATGTTCCATATATATGAAATGCTATGTTTATTATTTTCCTTTATTATATTTTGTGGCAAGATTCTCACCTTTTTTTTTGCTTTCTTTTATTATATTTAGTCCATCCCTTTTTCTTTTATCTTATTCTATTTTTTTTTCTTATTTTATATTTCTCAAATACCCCATTATTAAATGACTTACCTAATTAATTAAATCAATTTAACGAAACACCAAAATCATAAATACATAAAATTAATTCCATTTCCCTTACTATTCTAATCTAATAATGCATATTATATTTTTCAAATGCAAATAGTATAAAATTATACTATGCAAAACATCCAATTATGCATTTAATTATGTCTTAATGATGTGGTGTGTGTAGGGCTTTAACTTGCTTCTCTATTTTCTCTCAACATCACCATCTAGTTCACCCTCTTCAATGATTCTCTACCTCCATCATGCTCTGAAGGATGAGTTCTCCTGTGTCCACCTCACAACAAACAAATAGTTAGACCAAAACATCAGGATATTCATATATCATAAAATATAACTACAATAATAAATTCACGTGATCATAATTTAAAAATACACCACAACTAGCCCACAACAATATAACCAAGTAAAAATCAACTACCCCATAATAGTATATATCTCAATGTGTAGTTAAAAATAACCAAATCACATATAAAACTTTAAATATCCATGGATAATTAAATAGTTTTGATTGGCAAGGAATCATGATGTAACATTTATGTTGTACGATCAACATAAATTTTTGAGGGCAATGTAAACATGTCGTAAAGGCATTATAAAAATGTAATGATGACATTATTGGGTGATGTAAACCTACTGTTTCTTTGTCATTTTAATGTTGTTAAGTTGATGTACAATTTTAGCATGTTGTAGTCTTAAATTTGGCATACAAGCAATGTACACTTGATTTCATATGTGGATCTTTTTGGAAGTAGAAGTCATTAGTTCCAATGTTATGGAATTTAGGATTGATTATTCTAAACCAAGTATTCAACAAACCAATTATGCATAATTGGTTTATCTAGTGCTTAATTTAGGCTAATCGAGCCTCACACACCTAATGTCACCCAATTGGGGCTTGATTGATCCCAATTGAACATATGATGAACTAAATATAAAATATTGATTCATCAAGTGTGAAATTGGGTAAATCAAGCCCCATGCCCAATATCACCCAACTAGGGCTCATTTGGCCCCAATCAAGATCCTGATGAAACAATTACACAACATTGATTCATTAGGTGTGTAATTGGTTCCAATCAAGCTCCATCCACCTAATATTTCTCAATCAAGGCTCGATTGGCCCCAATTCAAAACTCAATGAAATGATTACAAAATTGGTTCTTTAGTTGCACAATTATGACCAATCAAGCCTCATGCACCCAATGTCACCTAATTTTGGCTTAATTGGACCCTAAAGAGAATTTGAAGAAATAATTATAAGGCATTAATTCATAACATGGGAAATGTACACCTATCATTGCTATGCTATATATATTTCATTAAGTTGACATAAAATGTTGATGTGTCATAGTATTAAACCTGACATATGTTATCTTAATTTAGTATTTGTGCAACTAAGACATTTAATCTAACAATCAAACACTATAGTGCATTGGCATATCAACTCCAAAGAATTATTCATCAAGATATGTATGGGTTTTCTTATAATATTTAGGAAGAATTAATTATTTTATGAGAAAGGGGATTAGGCTTGTAAGATATGTAGTTAGAGTTATGAGGAGAGAAAGGGACACTTGGTTTGAACCTATTGGCTATGTGATTTGAGTAGTTTTTCTATATAGAATGCAAGTCTTGGCTTATGAAGCAGTTTTTTCACCTTGTTTCATTGTGATTTTAGTCTTTTACTTAGAAGAAAGAATGAGGTTGGGAAAGGATAAAAGGATGATATCAATTGGTGGAATTAAGGTAGAGTCAAGTATTTTGGAATCTTTCTCATGTCACGCTTTTGGTTTTATTAAAATTAACTTCACTTTTGTTGTTAAAATGATGTTTTTTTAACTTGATTGCGAGGCTCCTTTTGAACATGTTTTACTTGATTTAAATTATAATTATTTGGGTTATTTAGCCACATTATTATAACTTTTTTGTGGCCCGTTATGAGATTTATTTAATCTTCTAAGTAATTGGTTTTTTTAATTTATTTTGTGAATGAAATGATCTTTATGCTACCCAAGTTAGGCTAGTCATATGTGCACATGGTGGGAGGTGAAAGGTGTGTTGGATCCATATTTTCAAGATTTTGGAACACACTTTAGGGCTATAAATTGGGAGTTTTATGGGCAAGTCATAATCATTTAAGGTGTGAAATTGGTTATTTCAAATCTTCAATACTTGGACAATTGCATACTTATTTCATAAGTAATGATGAGATCAAAAGTAGATGAAATCAGCATAATTTCTTCCACAAAATTAAACTTTAAGGAAATTTGTCATTAATAACATACAAAATGGGTAAAAAGTAGATTTGTATTAGATTAAATATATATATATATATATATATATATATATAATTTAAGTGATATGGATGTTCTTCCTCAACTATCCATCCCAAGGCATATTACATAAGCACAAGATTAGTACAATCTAGGGTGGTTAAGTATACCCACCTAATACTAACTCCCAATACACCTACTACGTTATTAACCCATATCTATCATGGTGTGTTATTTTAGGATCATGACCCATATAATAAAAATGGTCCTTATTATAATTTTACAATACATCACAACCATGTATATACAAAAATTATATCAAAACCCTATGGTTTTCCTTTGGAAGAAACATACTAACACAATTATTATGATCTTATTCTTAAATCTCAAGCTACATATGGAAAATTAATATCTATAACCTAGGTAATATAAGTGCACAAATTTGTACATAAGAAGCTATGTACATTGCTTGAATATTTTCGTAATGGATAACCAAGGTGGGTGAACATGTATAACATCAAATTTGACCCCAATAGAAGATGTTTCCATTATCTATGGAATCATATGAATTAAGATCATATTGTTGGAAATGAAATTTCAATAATCATATCTAAAATTTTACACACTAACCTTTTAACATGCATACAAACCACTGATAATATTGGTGGATAGAAAATGACTAGCAACACATAATTTAACATATGACATGTTATCAATACACACACATTGATCTCCTCTACAACTTTTCTCTAGGTTTTGGACCTACTCAAAGTTATACGATGTGTTAAGAGTCATGACCTGATGTCCAAACATATAAGATCCTTCAAGAGGGTACCATTACAATTCAACTTGGTTAATACATGTAGGGTTAGTGATTTTCAAATATACAGACTCCTCTAGGTGGGTATCATTATAATTCCACCTAGTCAATGCATGTAAGGTCAAAAGGTTAACCAAAATGATCATATTATCTTTCAAGTAAAGAATTTTATGATGAAAATGGCTCACTATAAAATAAACTGGATGACACACCTTACTAAAATAGGGATAATCAAACAAATTCAATTTTCTTTTTGCCTATAACTCCATGATAACATTATATAGAAATCAAGGACCACTACATATATAATTGTTTAGGCTAATTGATAGTTCATTTCATATAGAATCTTGAAAAACCTATATCATGGTAATTATTCTCCCATATCAAAAATTCCAAGTCTCTCGTAAATAACTTCCATAATTTTACATTGTTTAGGTGCAAACATCAATTCTATTATGGGAAGCAACCCTTGAAGCATACTATCTTGGGTTAAATTATCATCTTGTGGAACTTTAGTAGTATAATGAACTGATAATAATCTCATACTTAGATTAACCTAAGAAACTAATCCATTGTAAACCATTGGTAGACGCCATCCTCCTAAACACATTCTAAAACTCACATATGCAAACACAAACTATACGATAATAATAGACAACAAGTGCACTCTCTTAAGGTAAAATAAGTCCTAACCATATTATTTATAGTTTTTTGAATAAACCATATAATAAATACATATTTATATTTTATCTCTTCTTTATAATAATAACATTTCCATCACATCATATTTTTTTTAATAAATTTTACCTTCATGTTGCATAAGAGTCTTCACACTTTCATACGGATTCCTTATTCCCAACTTGCCATTTCAATCATCATCACACAACTTTAATTAGGTTACTAGTCCTCTCTTTATCTCCTATTAATTTGTGTGATATTCATTTAGTCTATCACATCCTTTCATTCACTACATTTCTTACCCACCATTGTGTATTTTTCTCATGCATATTTTATCTTATCAATGTGTATCATCTAGTGCTCGAGTATTTATTTTTTAATGCATAAGTTGGTCATAAAAACCTTATTTTTGTACAATATTCTATGTTCTCATATAATCCTCTATGTTCTCAAGGATGAATTTATGACTAAATTCTATTCCCATTCACATACCCAAGGACCTCAGTTCCATCCAGGAAAGAAAGCTTGACTGCACCATTATCCAATACCTTATAATATGTGATAAAACCCCCATTATAATAGTTGTAATTAGATATATTTTTGGGGATAATCCCATTGTGAGATAAATAAATGCAAAAAAAAGGTATGATATAATAATCATAAATATACAAGTATAATGGCCAACACACACAAAATACAATATTGCACTTGGGAAAATCCTTTCAGGTAAAAAAAATTGGCATAATAACATTATTTTATTATAACATTAACTGAACAACTTACACACTATTATATCATAATGTTCTATAATGGATATACAAATCTTTACTATATTTATACTAAACTATGTAACTAATAATACATACACTATATCATATCATATAATAACACATTATATGCTTACCAAGCATCATTCTCTTCCATAAAATAACCATACCTATATCTAACACATCACTTTATAATTATCATAAAATAGGTTAATTTGTGGTCACCAATTACTGAGCAAAGTGATCATTGTGTAATTCTCCTTAATAACTCTAAAAAATTAATCACACACCTTTAGTCTAAAAAATAAAATAAGACGAGTGTCTATTGAAACCTCACACTTTACTTTGTTTAAAAATGTTACACAACTCCTTGCAACACCTTACTAAAATTCCACTAGTATGCACCACTTTATAATCTTCTAGAGTGCATTGATACTACATAAAAATCACTATGTAGCTCTGCATCATTTCTCATGCATTGAATTTATTGCATAACAACCATAAAACTTCCTTGCACAAGTCTTGTGCAACATTAATAATTTCACAAATAACCTTATGCAATAGTTCTTGTGTAACTCAACTACACAACATCTTGTGCAACTAGTGCTTGTGTAACCAAACTTCAAAATACTAACCTTATACAAAATAATCATTTTACAGATCCATGCTAAGTTGAAACATTTCCAAATAATCTCCCATTTGTTTAATGTTGGGTCTAATGATCTGAGGTTTTAGATTTATATGTATTAGTTATCAGTATTTTGTATAAGGCATGCATCTCCTAATGAGACACCCCATTTAGTGAATATATTAAACTTATGTTGCTAGTAATTAATTTTAATAGGTTGGTTTAGGTAGTTTGGTTCATAACTAGTTGAGTTCAGTAAATTAGAAAAACATATTAAATCTTTGTGTAATATAATAATATAATCAAACATTTGCATTTGATGTACCATCTTCTTGAGTAAACATTAGTAGCTATTTTGATTTATGTAAAATCCTAACAATGGCATTAGGTATTTTATAAAAATGGGTTGTGAGAAGGATGAATAAATTTATGCATCAAGGAGCACATGGATACCTTGGTAAAAACAAGTTTTTATTTTGAGCGAAGAATTCATTTTACTCATTTTATTCTGAATAATTTTATTTTTCCTGTAAGGAAGAAGTTTAAATGGTTTTTTGAAAGAAAAAAAATTTAGTTTTGATTTTAATTTTTTTTCATGTGGCACAAAAAGGAGGATAAAGGTGAATCAAATCCATTCATATTCTTGTTACAAATGATCTTCTAATTTAAATCTTTGTTGTAATAATTTTTTTATTAAAGGGCACTTTGGTGATTTGTTAGATTGTGAGGGTCCTTGGAATTTATTATTTCCATCAAAAGGGAGTGAAAGGGTGAAATATATTATAGAGGGGCATGATATACTTCATATGATGTGAATGGTATGATTTCTATGGTGTTGAAACATCATAAAAATCTATATATAACATGAGAATAAATATATGTCTCTTATTTTTAGTGTTATATGGGTCCCAAGCCAAAACAAATTTTAATTTAATTTATTGTCTTTTATTTTTCTTAAGTGATTTACTAGAAAATAATATGATAAAAGATAAGAATTTTGAATTTTTGTTGGAGTAAGTTAATGACGTATGGATGAATGAAACAATGAGGGATGTGATTAAGTTTTTGTTCGCTAAAGCTTTTTTATGAAAGGAGGTGTAACCAAAAGGAGACTTTTATATCATTTTATGTGGTGCTAAGGTTTTATTTGTTACAAAAAATATGGATGTGTATGGGCTCATACACACTCTTATGGGTGAAAAGCCTTTTTTTAGTGAATTTGCATTTTTAGGTAAATAACAGATTGAGGTCTTTTTTTTTTTAAAAAAATTCAAGATATTTTAAAATTTGGGTAATTTAAAAGTTGGTTATAATTCATACAAATTTACATAGATAAGTTTGCTTTGTTAATTTATGAAGGCATTAATAATTCTAAGGTCATAAGTTAAAACGTCACTACCTTTATATTTTTTCTTAGAGTTCCAATTTCAAGTGACATGCATGCAACCGTGATTTGGTATTTGACACTTGGACATGCCAATCTTGATCTAAAATTATCCTACATGACTTGTACATATCCAAACGGTTATAATTCACCATTCCCACACACCTATATGATAGTTATGATATCAATCCATTCTAATTTGATATTGATCAACTATAGGAACATTTCAGTCTATTCTAAATCAGTGAAATATCCTTCCAAAACATTTATAGAATGCCACATTGTAATTTTTGTCTCCAAGGTAATAACTCCAAGTTCAAAAAGTAACATCAACATTATTTATCCTGAAGCTTGCATTACCACCCTTTGCCTAACAATAACTATTTTAAAAAATCAAACCCTTCTCATAGGTTGGACCATTCACCTAGCATGTCAGTGGCATGGAAAATTACATAATGAGAATGTATAAATACAAATCAAAGTAAAGCATATTCACAATCTAGCATTCTAAAGTACCTCTCAAGTATACTATTGTACTTTGATAAAATATGCTCTATTATTACCAAATTACAAATCAAGCACAAGGAGCAGTCATCATCCAAGTCTGAGACACATCAAGCCATGTTAAGGGCCAACATTGTCAAGATCAAAGCGTGACTTATACGTGAGTTCATATAGAAAAAAAACATAATAACATATTCATACTAAGGATAATAAATACATGTGGCTTGACTTCCCTTTTTAAAGTACTAGATACATAGGCAATAATCAATCATCAATGGGGCTGATTGGGGTTAGGTCAACACAATTACACTTCCTCACTTTTTACAAGTTTTCATCCTTCAAAAGTAGACTTAGGGTTTTAAGGAGAAATAAGTTAATTTATAGAGTTTTGCATGTAGTTGAGAGTCAAAGATCACACAAAATAAGACTTATCAGATAGGTGCACCATACTGTATGGTCATAAAGAGAAAAACATAGATAGGACAATAATGTCAACCTGAGTCATTAACGTTGTTATTGCCTAGGCCATATGGTATCAACCTTGCATGCTTAGAGACTTAGTTTCTGATCTAAAAAAATCACATGCCTACTTCCAATCTATTTTCACAACCAAAACATAATCATATTCAATTAGTCAAACATAAAACCTAAGTATATTTATGTCCTTAGTATATTTTATAAATATAAAATTGTGCTATCAGATCAATTAGATTAGTTACAATCATATTTGTGCGTGGAATCCTCATATTATGAGATGAACTAGTCCTAAAAGTTTATCCTATTATGATTCAAATTAATCTAAAAATAGGGTATTTACATATTGGTGAACCCACACAATTATTGAATAGTTTCAAATCCTTGGTGGCCCTTAGGGTTTCATCTTTATTTCTAGATTTTTTAGATATCTACCTTAGGATTTTATTTTTAGACCTAATTTAAGATTTTCCCTCACATTACAAATTACATGTCTTTAATAAATGAACACTACTTTTATTGGTTGATTCAAATCATGATTTCAATCATTTATATTATTCTAATTAGCTATGTATAAGTTGGATTTAATCTAAATTCGTTAATAAGGATCAAATCAATAATGAACCACATCTAGCTTCCCTTAATTCATGTTGTTTCAATATCCAATCCAATTTTTTAGCTATCACCACTAGGATAAAAATGACTTATAAGACCCTTTTATTCCTCCCCCTTCTAGGTCTCAATGTTGTACTAGCTACCATCCTGCTCCCATTATTCTTCAATGACTTATATTTGGATCTATGGTCCATGATATCGATACTAGGTGAGGTAAGGTATCATAGAATAAAGGTGATCAACATGTTCTTCCTCAATCCCCTCCACATCCCATGAGGTAAGTTAACCAGCCTAAAGGGTATGACATCATTGATCAAATTAAGAATATCTATGTAGATAGTTCCATCTTTGATTTACTTAAAAGATTAACTATTTACAAGAATATCTTACATACAACATTGCATGAGATAACTCTTCCAAGGGACACATAACTGACATATTTTGAATCTATCATGAATACATTCAATGATATATAAAAATTCATTACTTTTGACAAGGAATACTTACCTCTTAAGAACATTATAAAACAAAACTTTTCACTATTCATCCAAGTTGAATTTAAAACCAAACATGTCAAATGTGTATTAATTTATAATGGCTCAAGAGTGATTATTTGTAGCACTAATTTCTTATAAAAAATGGGTATAAGTATGAATGCTATTCAAAATTCAGATCAAACCATCAAAGGATTCGATAGTACCCCACATTAGATATTTGTGAAAATATCAGTGGATATAAGATTGGGACCCAAGATGATATACACATTATTTTAGGTCATGCCTATTCTTTTACATTAAAATATGCTTCTGGGATGACATGAGATACATTCCATGGATATGATACCATCCACATTGCATAGATGTATTAAGTTCATATATGATGGATATTCATATTCATTTCTATTAGATGAAAATCTCTTTAGATTTTCCAAAATGATGTAAGCTAATAATAAGAATCAAACACATTTGGGGATTATTCCATAATACAAATAAATCAACCCATCCCATTAGATCAAAGGTATGCATATGAGGTGGGTGAATCAATTACACAACATGGAAAAAAACCAACTATGAGTTTTAAATAAGATAGAAATCATTTGAAGTTATTGTAGAGAGAGAAGAGAAAATCCCAGATCTCCTTCTGGTCAATTCCAAAGATCCTAATTGCATAGTTATAAATTGGTATGATAGTGATGATGTTATGAAAGATACAACATGTGAAAACTTATATAATATATTTTTCAATCCTATCAATCTATATGATTACTTGTCTCAGAACATCTTCACACCTATAGGTCTAGGAGAGTATCAGGATAATTCATATATAAAGAACGCTAAGGTTTCTACTCAATAAAAATGTAAAAAGGATAAAGGAAAGGTCATAGTTCAAGATAATCAACATAATCATAGTATAAAAATTTGTTTAAATATTATTTCACAATAAAATAAAAATAAAATTCAAGCCTTATGTCCAAGGGTTACATCACTTGAGGAAAATATTGCACATGTTCACAACCCTGAGTGTGTTACTATTATTTTCACCTTTGATTCCTCAATACATAATTCTAGGCCTCAAAATATTTCCTCCCAAGCATGGGATCCAAAAAGTATACATCTACAACTAATGGTTCAAATAGTTTACATGATGTTAATAAGCTCCAATTAATGTTTTATGAGATATGATTTGAAACAAGTTAATCACTTTTCCTCCTATGCATCACACAAGTAAATCCAGATACTATGTTATTTATCATAAAATGAATGGACATCATACAATTAATTGTTGTGAATTATAAAAATAGAGTCAAAAGTAAGGCATGATTGTAATAAGTCAATCACAAACCAACCATGATACAAATAAGGTCAATACAATTTCATAATGAAGGAAGTTCATAGTAATTGATCTTTGACCCATATACATATATCCCAATTAGTTCAAATATAGTTTATTGAGGTATTCATTCTTATTCTATTTATTCTTCTATTTATTGAAACACATACATATGTTCTTGGATAGACCATTATTCTAACCCTCAGCTTTGTTCTCACTTGGACCTTGCATTTTCATTTTTTATATCAATCCATACATCCATGACATTTATCCTACAGTGATTCTAGTGCACATCCTTTGTGGAATTTTACATTTTAACTCTTACTTATTGACTACTTATCCATGACATGGTTTTTATTAAGCTTACATGATCACATAAATATACATATGCATATTACATGATCACACATTGACTCTTTCACACTTGGGGAACATGGATCCTTATCTCCACATACAATATTGAGTTGCATTGTTATGATTTATATATATAGTGGGTGCATATTGATCATCTACACATCCTTCACATAGCCATGCTATCAAATCTAGTGCACACTATGAATTAATACATATTGTGGATTATTTGGATCCTTCCCACTATTATATTTTCAAAGCCTTGCTACTTTCCCTTGCTTGACTATATCAATGTATGTAAAAATTACAAAAATTCAAAAAAAAATACAAAAAGTTTAAATAATAAAAAAATCAAAAATCAAAACCTGAGCATGTCATGAGCTAATAAATCACATTATTTTCATATGTTATTTATCACATGTTTGTTATATTACATATTATTCTATTTCTCATACACACATTCATTTCATGAGGTATATGAGTGTGATGCAGAACATACATATCAAACAAGGACATGTAGATATTGGACCTTTCCTATACTCAGGGGCCCTACCAATGTTGGGGGCATATACTTTCACAAGTTTCATCATCAAAGGTTATATATTTTTACCATCTGAACTACATAAAATGCTTACACATGCCTTACTATTCACTCATTACACAATGTTACATGGATATGTTATTTTACTATGATGTGATACTGACATATATTGATAGTGTAGATTAGTTTTCACTTATTTAATGATTCATTGATGATGTTATTTTTCATGATAGGCTAGCTATTGTTGTATATTTTATGGACCCCATTAGCATTGTTTGTGGCTCTATAGCCTTTCTTGTTGTAATATTCATGCTCCTTGTTTGTAGCTCTTTAGTCTTATTTTTTGTAACTGTAGACACCCAAATTTTATTTAGTGTCAAAATGTACATTAATCATTCTTCTTAATTTAAAAAATCAACATTTCTTACTAAAATAAATTAATTGATTTATTCAAATACTTTTGAAAAAGTTAATTGTGCACCTTTTATTCTTTATTTTAATTATTTAATTCCTTAATTTACCAATTCAAACTTCTCCCACTTTTCTCTCCCTCATCCCAACCAAATCCATGAAAAATTTCACTTTCTATGACTCCTCCATTGAGTTGTCAATCCATTTTGACTAAGTTTGCTAACCAATCCCTTCTTTTCCTCACCTGGTTAAATAGTATCCATCCTCATGCATGAGTACTCATCCTCAACTGTTGATCAGTTGGAACCTTGAAAATTTTGAATTGATCCTCCACCATCAGATTGTAATCTAGGCTTCTATAAATATGTTTGAGAATCCTCATTTCAAAGAAGGAACACAAATGTTACAATCAATCACAAATTTTGAGAAATCACAATCAAAATCCAACAAATCATAATCAAATCTTGCATCCAAACACTGCCCATTTCACCTTTGCATTGGAGGAGTGAGCACCACATTTTAATAGAATAAATTTGGTCTGAATCATAATGGAGGATTATTATGTCTAAACTATGAAGGTTTTGATTGTTGATTTTTGCATTTGTTGCTCTAACTCTGGTACAATTTAGCTTAAAATAGACTTGTTCTTTGTCTTTACAATTTTTAATTCATACATTTTTGTCATGCTTGGTGGGACCTAACCATGTCTTTTTAATTTTCTTATTTTCTTTGTACACTTAGACAATATTGATTTATTGGGTTTTGTTGTTTTTTATATAACTCTTGTGTTAAATTCATGTGTTTTTCAAGCTGGTATAGACTACAAGTCGTTGTCTAGGATTTTGTGTCTGATTGTACATTTTTCCTATGTAATAGTGATTTTGGAGCACATTTTAGTTGTCTTGTTAGACTGAACAACATTTTTGTCACCTTTCCCACATTTTTGTGATTTTTTCTGTGTTTTCTAGGTTAACAATGATTTTGTATTAAAACAATAATTTTGTTATAGAATAGCAAAATTGTTTTACCTTGTAGCAATTTCATCATAACTCAAAGTGAAATTATCATTTGGTACAATGATTTCATGTTTTTTTGCAGTGATTTTGTCATTTGGTGTAGTGATTTCATCTTTACCTACAGTGTTTTCATACAATAATGATTTTGTTATTCTGTGTAGTGATTTCATTAAGCATAACAATGATATTATTTCTGTAAGCCTTTTTTGTTTTCTATCTTTTTCCTATGGGATCATTTTACAATTTTACTTTTTTGACTTAATTGTGTAACAACGATTTCATCATAGAGGCTTGTTTTTTGTGTGTTTTTCATGGTTTTTTTTTTTTTTTGGTAGGTTATCTTATTCCTAAGCCCAAGCAAAACAAACTAACGCCTTGTTTTTAAAATGCTGGACAAATAAAACTAGAAAAAATAAAAATATCAAATTCATTTGTTTTCACTAACATCTTTCATTTTTAGTCTTTTGCATTCCTAGCAAATAAATTACATTTTATTTTCTACGAAGTAAATCTGTTTGTTATTTTTGTCTTCTTTTTTGGTTGTAAAGGTTGTGTATGCTCTTTCCTTAGTGTCACATTGTTGAAGATACCTAGAAATCAAAATTAATCTTGTAACTTATATGTTACCCTAGTTGATCTTGCATATGTTCTTTCCTTGGTGTCATGCTAGTGATGATACCTAGAAATTAGAAACAAGTATTAACTCTTTATTTTTATTATATTAGGGGCTCTATTGACCATGAATTTCACTACCATGTAATAGGCCAAACCCCATTTTCTGGTAGGGTATATAAATCAGGACCTAGCTATTTCAATTTCCTAAGTGGTTGTGTATTTTAGTCACATCGTGACATGAAGGGTTTTCATGCTCCAATACCCAAGGTTTCAACATCTAACTCGATATCTGATATTGCTAATTGTCAACACACTGAGACCCCTATGGATTTATTGGGTACTCTAAGACAACACCCAATAGTGTGCATTTGTATATCAATCTCTTCCATGGTTTTATTCCCCCTAGATAATCTTGTGTATACCTTACTCCTAAGATTTTCTCTTTGCCATTTGACTTTGAGTAGTTAGAACTGAGAAGTTACTTTTTACACACCCTTGAAAATGGACTCAGTGGGCCATGGGCATGGTAGGATCCTCCATGGTTAGCACCTTGAAACATTAGGCTGCAGTTAAGAGTACAAATGAGTAAGTGACAATGGAAAGCCTAAAAGTTTTTCAAAACCCTTCTACCTAGTTTTCACCCTTTTTGTGCAATTGCTTGTTTGTTTAGAATAGAAATTGTTTGTTGTTTCCTTGTGATTTATCATGTGCTAAAAATCATTATTTTGAAAACTAATTCCTTTCAAAATTTCACATCTTTAAAAGTAATTGGTTCAAAATTTAAAGCTTTTTAGTCAAATCATTGGTTTACTATAATTTCATATTTTCTTTCTTTCTTCAATTTTTTTTTCTTTCTTTCCAAAATCATGCCTATTACACATCAAATGGATATGTTAAATCCTCATGTAAGGGAAGAGCCTTTTGGCAATGACCCCTTTCATTTTCTCGATCAAGAGCATCATGTAGAGACACATGAAATCACTGAACATGAAGATGAGGAGGGAGAGATTTATCAATATGAAGGTATCACCAAAGCTACCCAACCCCCACCATCCCTAGATGAATATATCATGTCTAATAAAAATAAAGTGCTACTTTGGGTCTTCTAAAACTAGTAACAACTAAAGTTGAGAGAGAAAAAAATATATGGTGCAAGGGATCCCAATAAATCAAATGGATCAATACTTGAACATAATTTTTAAAAGGGTGCACTAGATGGAATGAAGGCCATCAAATATAAATGCACTTAGTGGACTCAAAAGTCTTTCTTAGTTTGAATATTATTTCAAGCACATTCAACAACCTAGTTGTACATTCAAATATGCCAAATCAATTGTTGTTAGGATCAGCTCTTATGAATTCTAATCCAAATCAAAATAAATCAAGCATTAATCCAACCATTCAGTTTCAAAATCCTAACACTAATCAAATGCAACAAAATACTAACACTAATTTCAACCCAAATCTAAGTTTCAACCAGCTTAGCTTAAATTCTAACATTCCCCAACCAAATAATCCAAATATGTTTAACCAAGCCAGTTTTGGTCAAATTACCAGTTCTAATCCCATGCCTTTTAGTAATAATATGGTAGGTATCCCAAACTATAATCAAAATTCAAGCCAAGAAAATACAACATCAAATCCTAATTTTGGCTTCAACCCAAATCCAAGTCAAATAAATTATGGCACTAATAAAAATCTTGGATATAACACAAATACCTTTTCCTAACTCAAAAAACTTGGTTACAACAATCAAAATCCTAAAAAAAATTCAAATGTACCCCAACAAACTAATCAACCACCTACAACCTCTAGTCAAATAGATCAGATATCCCCTTTTCTAATGAAATAATTTTAAAACATCAGGGATCAAGTTCAAGGTTTACAAGATGGGTCATACAACTGATAAAATCAATACAAGTTTGAGGAAATTTTTTCATATTCCTATGATGTGAGTAAGATGACTACACCATTCCCTAAATATTTTGAGGTCCCTAAGTTTGACAAATACAAAGGAAAATGAGATCCTAGGGAACACCTAACAAGCTTTTATCATGCATGTGCAGAGGTTGCTTATAATAATGAGTTCATGTTATGTCTCTTCTCATGAAGCATTGAAGGTCAAGCCCTTGAATGGTTCTCTAGACTCCCAAAAATATCTATCTTCACTTTTAAAGATTTATCTAAAAAATTTGTCAATCATTTTGCATACAACATTGAGAAAGACTTGACCACTCTAGATTTGCACAACACAAAATAGTGACAGGGTGAAACCTTCGCTTCATTTCTTCAAAGATGGAGAGCAATGGCAAACCACTTTTCAAGGTCATTCCCAAAAACTACGTTGGTGGACATTTTCATGAATAACTTAAATTCAAATTTAGGTCATCATTTACTCCTTCTTTACCCACAATCTTTCTATGAGATAATTGAAAAGGCAATTCAGGTAGAGAGCACTTTAATTAATAGAGGAATCATTAAAATCTTCAAACTAAACAACAATAATTATTCTAAACCAGTGGATAAACCAGTAGATAAACCCAAGTTATTTACTAAAAATAGGAATCTTGTGGGGGAAGGTGTAACTAATGTGAAGCAAATTCAAACCCCACATAACCAAATGCCTAACAATTCAACCCATAACATAACAATTCCAAGGGGATGACCTAGACAAGGACAACCAAAGCACAAGTTTACTTAATTAGGGAACACTTATGAACATATTTTATGAAAGTTATCCAGTGCAAACATGATAGTGTGACCTAACACAAAGCCTTTTGAATACAATATTCCAAAACTTGATGGATATAAAGAGGATGAATACTGTGAGTGCCATCAGATATAAGGACATTATAAAAATAGATACATGCATCTCAAACATTACATCTAGGATCTTATTGATAAAGGTGACATAGCAGTAGAAAATACCTTAGCCAAACAATATAATAATAAAAAACTAGGGATATATCAGGACCCATTCCCTAACCATGAACAAGGTAAAGGTAAGCAAAAGAAAGAAAAATTGGAGTCAAGTAATGTTAATCAGGCCAGTCATCCATTTGATTCTATCATTAATAACATTGATATGATACACATACATGTTAATGTTATAATCCCATCCAAGTATAAATGTGTAGTCACTACGAGACGTGCAAAGCTCACCCTACCAAGTGCACCACCATATAATGTTGAACAAAAGTACAACATCATAGATCGCCTTGAGAGGACACCAACAAACATATCCATTTTAGATATACTCAAAACTTCCAATGTATATAAAGACATTTTGTATGAAGTCCTTCAAGAGTGTAATGTACCTCAAAACATTGATCCTACAAACTTTCAAGTGTTAATTGGTTCTTTGGCAATAAATAACCAAGTGACATTTGATCATTTTGATGTTTCTCCTTTAGGTTTAGAGCATAATCTCCCCTTGTATATAGAGGTTACTATTTCTAGGCACAAGGTAAAAAGGGTTTTTATAGATAATGGTTCAACGCTTAATCTATGTGCACTAAGACTCATAAAGCATCTTGGATATTTGATAACAACATTAGAATCAAATATAATAACAATCAAAGCATATGATAATAATGAGAGGTAATCCATTGGCACAATTCATCTTCCTTTAATGGTTGGTGTGTTTATTAAGGAAACACTTTTTCATGTCCTCGATCTTGATTTACCATATAATATACTCCTTGGACACCCATGGATCCATACCATGAATGCCATCCCATCAACCCTTCACTAGTGTTTGAAGTTTTCCCATGTAAGAATGGAAGTAACCATTTAAGGGGATCCTCATCCCTTCCAATACTATAAATTATTAGAAGGTAAATATCAAAAATCCAATTATCTCCCTATCATAGATGATAATTTCACCCATGTTGAGGATTACCCTTCACTTGAAAATTACGTCAATCCTGAGAGTTTGTTTCAAACACCTCCCCTTAGTGGTTGGATTAACACTCTAACTCCATCCATATCTATTGAAAAAGAATTAACCAATGAGCCATCCATTGAAAAAGCTTTCAATAACCCATTTATGGAATAAATCTTAGAGATTCCTTCTATTGAATGAACATCTACTATGTTATACCATAAAACTTCATCTTCCACTTCTTCCCATTTCAAAATCATTGATTGAGGCATGAATTAGTCTATTATTCAAGATTTTTATAAAAGTACAATCCATGAAAATCCTAATGAGTATGGTAGGCCAAGTCACCTAAAGGATCAAAGAATGATCAAAAAGCTTGGGCAAACAAAAATTTTGGAGGGAGGTTTGATTTTTGATGAACATATTGATGATTCAAATTCCTCCTAGATTTATTTGGATGAATTCACTACTTATTTTCCCACTAACTGATACCCTGTTGTAAAATCTATAATGTGTAAAATAATGGACTACAAAGGCAAGGGTCTTGGTATCTATGAACAAGGTAACATTAAACCAATAAACATAAAATCCAATGAAATGAATAATGATATAGGATTTAATCCAATTAATTTACATCTAAAAATTTCTTAAAATGATTCTTATAGTGAGTCTAGAAATGATTCATCAGACAGTGAGTCAGGTTCCATCATTAGCCACTTTGAAGATCTAGCATTTACCAATATTTTCTATGAAAATGTCATCTTAACACTTGACCTCGCATATCCTTCTTTAATCTATTGGGACCCAAAATTTATGCCTCGACTTGAATGCTTACAAAATGATGAAGCATTACCTAAGTTCATAATAATCAAAGATCAAATTCCTATAGGTGACCATAAGAAAGGCTTCTTAATACAACTATCAGATTCAACATATTTTGGAGAATAGAGATTGCATCAATTTATTAATTCTGCATCAACATCCAAACAAGAAGAGGTAGATGAAGATTTCCATGTTCCCATACCACCTCAAGCCTACAAAGATGAATCTAGTCTACTTATTGAGGAAACCATTCCTATAAACATTAGTAGCAAAGATAACCCAAAAATTGTAAAGCTAGCTATTTCACTCAGTTAAGAGGAAAGGGAGATATTTACATTATTGATTCATGAAAATTTTAATGTATTTGCATGGTCATATGTGGATATGTCAAGATCAGATCCAAATTTAATAGTTCACCATCTTGTGGTACGCCCAGATGTAAAGCCAGTCAAGCAAAAACTTAGAAAAATGCATCCCAAAATAGTACCACTCATCAAAGAAGAGCTAAATAAATAATTGGTGATAGGTTTTATACACCCTATTGACTATTTAGATTGGATATCAAACATTGTGCCAATATATAATAAACCAATAGGGATCAGAGTATGCATGAACTTTTGTGATATCAATAAAGCATGCCCAAAAGATGAATTCCCATTACCCAATATAGATATGATAGTTGAATCTACTGCAAGCCATGAAATGCTATCCTTAATGGATGGATTTTTAGGATATAATCAAATTAAAATTGTTGAAGAAGATTAGCATAAAATAACTTTTACAACTCCATGGGGAACATTTTACTACCAGGTAATGCATTTTGGGTTGAAAAATGTAGGAGCTACATATCAATGGGCAATGATAGTTATCTTTCATGACATGATAAGTGATATTATGGAAGACTATGTGGATGACATTTTGGTCAAATCCAAATCTAGAGCAGACCATCCTTAGGTGCTTCATCATATTTTTGAAAGAATATGAGAATATAACATGTGGTTAAATCCAAAGAAGTGTGTTTTAGTGTTACATTAGGAAAGTTGTTAGGATTCATTATTTCACATCATGGTATTGAAGTTGACCCTTCTAAGGTTTCAACTATCATGGATATGCCACCACCTAAGAATCTTAAATAGCTAAGGAGCTTACAAGGAAAGATACAAGCCAACAGAAGATTTATCTCCTAGTTTGTAGATATGTATCATCTATTTACATTCTTGTTGAAAAAGGACGTCACTTTCACTTGGATAGAATATTGTGAAAAGGCATTTATTACTATCAATCAATATCTTTCAATCCACCCATTTTGATGCCACCAATAGCTGGTAAGCCATTTTTACTATATATCTCCACTACACAATATGCTCTTAGAGCATTTCTAGCATAACTTGATGATAATTGCAAAGAGAGAGCAGTGTATTATTTCAGTAGAACCTTTATATATTATGAATTAAATTACTCTCAAATGTAAAAATCTTGTCTTGTGGTAGTTTTTGCTTCTCAAAAGTTATGACATTACATGCTTAACAATCAAACAAAAATCATTGATAAAATTAATCCCTTAAGTATCTTTTATCCAAAATAGCTCTAACAAGCAGGATGGATAAGTGGGTCATGTTACTTAATGAGTTTCATCTAGAGTATGTTAATAAAAAATCAATCAATGGTCAGGTTCTTGCAAATGTTCTAGCAGAAGCACCTCTTCATGGGAAGGCAACATTTATTATCGAATTCCTCAATGATGCAATTATGTCAATTGATGAATCCTTACTTTGGCAACTTTTATGTGATGGTTCTTTTACAAATCATGATTCTAGGGTTTGTATCTTACTAATAACACTTAATTGAGGTATACCTAAGACATTTCATATTTAATTTCATGTATAAATAATATAGCAGAATATGAAGGTTTAATATCAGGTCTCAAGATGGAAATTCAGTGGGGCATTCAACATCTCCTTGTTTTTGGAGACTCCAAGCTCATTATCAATCAAGTAACTAATTAATTCCAAGAACGTGATGATAAGATCATACCTTGTAATAAAATGGTGGATAATTTGATTAAATATTTTGAATACATCCAATTTGAACAAGTGCCTGAAATCAATAATAGGGTAGCAAATGCTATGGCAATGATAGGCTCCTTGATGGATTTAAACACCAAGTGTAACAAGTTTGTGGTTGAATATTTAATAATGCCTGCTTATGATACACCCAAGTTAGAAATGGTTTGTGAGATCATTGGTCCCTCCTCACCATGTTACTCTGACATTTATGCATACCTTTCCAACAATACACTACCATCTAATCTATCCTCAAACCAATGCAAGTCCTTCATCCAAAAAACATCTCATTACACAATCCTTAGTAATACCTTGTATCATCATGGCTATGATGGAACCCTTCTACATTGTTTAAATTAAAATGAATCTACTTTGGCTATTCGATAAATTCATGAGGGAATTTATGGGTCACATTCAAGTGGTATTGTCTTGGAAAAAAACTTCTCTGCATTGGTTATTATTGGCCAACAATGGAATCGGATTCATGTGCATATGTCAAAAAATGTATACCTTGTCAAAAGCATGGAGGTCTTATCCATATCCCTTCAAAATCCTTGAAGCCTATAACAACACCTTGTCCATTATCCACATGGGGGTTAGACCTCATAGGGAAGATTAATCCTATCTCTTTTGATGGGCATAAGCATATTATCACCACCACTGAGTATTTTACCAATGGGTTAAAGCAATGCCATTAATTTATGTAAGTAGCACACAAATTTCCAAGTTTATCCTTAACCAAATTATTTACCGCTTTGGTGTTCCATCCACCCTCATTTATGACAATGGAAAATCCTTCAGAAATAAAAATATAAAATCCCTTTATCATGCATACCATATAAAGCATAAATGGTCCACTCCCTATTACCTGCAAGGAAATGGCTAGGTTGAGGCAACAAATAAAAATATTTTGTGTATTATTAAGAGAGTTGCCAATGAATTTGGTCATGACTAAAATAACCAATTATATCCCACCCTTTAGGCATATCATACAAATATGCACACACCCATAGGGGCAACCCCTTATTCCCTTGTTTATGGTAGTGTGTCTATTTTACCTATTGAGGTTGCAATTCCGTCACTAAGAATATATTTGCAACAAACCATAAATAAGGAATCATATAGAGAGTCAAACTTAAGCGAGCTCACTCTCTTAGATGAAAAATCACTCAATTCTTTAAATCACATACAAGTTTACCATAATCGCCTTCATCATAGCTATAATAAACAGATTAAAGCCAGACAGTTTGAAATTGGAGATCTTGTTCTAAAGAAAAATTAGTGAAACACTAATGTTGATAGAGAAAATAAAGGAAAATAGAACCTAATTAGTTAGGTCCATATATTTTCATAGCCAAATATGGATCTGGAGCTTATAAACTGGCCATAAAAGATGGAGAGGAGCTTGATGAGCCTATGAACATCATGCACCTTAAGATATTCTATGCTTAAATATTTGGCTCTATGTGTTGTTATTGGTCTATATAAAAATAAAAAATATAGAAAATATATACAAATACATATATATAGTAAAAATAAAAAAATTAATGTGTATATAGAACATCCACAAGTGAAAACCATGTCCATGTCACTTTGGATAAGTACCATAATGAAAACTAGTTCTTATAGCATCATGTGTAAAAGGCCATTATCTATAACTACTCCTTTTGTTTGGGGGCATGATATTAGCAATAGTTCTGTTACATAAATTCATTTGTGCCATTTTGTTTCTCTTATAACATTATTTAAATTCTGAGTTGCTATTGCATTTGTAAAACATGTATACTTGCTCATAGTTCAGGGGAGTGGCTTCCATTATCTTTCCATTAAAAACATTAGAAAACTACAAAAACATTCAAAATATTTTAGAAAAATTCCAAAAATAATTTCAAAAATCTAAAAAGCACAAAAACATCAAAAAAATTAGAGAAAATAATTACAAAAACATTCATAAAAAAAAACCAAGTCAAAACAAAGCAACCAAATTCACGTATTTCATAATATAATAATAATATCCATTTCCCTTTCCTTCCATTCATTTTTTCATTGGGTGGGTCATTTGCGCATCATTTTCATCACACACTTAATTCGCCTCATCAATCATTCACTTTTTCATCACTTCTCATATTTGGGAGAACTACATATGGTCTGATATCCACACATGGACATTGTCTAAGTAGATTATGTAGACAATGCTTAGAGACATGGGGTCTTTAGGGTCAGCTCGACCACCACCTTCACCATCATTCATCCCCCTCTCCTTTACCTTTATACCTTTTTTTTCTTTGCCTTCTCTCTCATCTATCTAGTGTTTCGTGCTTTCTCTTGAACATAATTCTTATTTTAACCCATGATTCTTTTTTTGCCTTAGCCATTTATTTGGTTAATTTTATCCTTGGTTTTATATCTTTTCCTTATCCATTTATTTGGTTAATTTTATCCTTTGTTTTACATCTTTGCCTTGGCCATTTGTTTGGTTGATTTTTACATCTCTTTCTTTCAAAATTTGTTTGGTTGTTTTATCTCTAAATCATTCTTGGTTTTGTCAATCTTTGTTTCTTTAGAATGCATTTGTTTACATTGAATCAATTAGAAATAGTCATTCATTTACTGTTATTAGTTTATGTATTTTTTGTTTGTTCATCTACATTAAATCTTGTTTTCTTACGTTCTTGTTTATTGTTGAAAAAGATTATTTTGTGTAAAAGCATACATAATATGGTTATGACTATATCATGACGTACTTTGCTAAAACACACAACTTATTCTTCCTTTATTTTTACATTCTTACAACATCAAAATTCATCATGATTATTCCATATTATAGGTGATGTTATGTTTTAAAACTACATTAAAAATCAAGTTACTCAAAGTACTCCAATTTTTTTAGAATGCCAATGCAAAACCCATGTTATGCAGCAAAGTTTCATCCATAATCATTCATTTAATTTCATAAAAATCATGCATCTATACATAAAATAAATGATAAATAAAATAAAATTGCATACATGCTAAATACAACTAATATGCAAGAAAATATGAAACAGTGATATCTATGTATCCATTAAAACCATAAGTCAAGTCTGCAGTCCATAAATGTCAAAATCATCATGTATATATATCAAAATGTGTCTCTACAATAGATACAATATATGTATACATCAATGTCATCCATAATGTAACCCTAGGTCAAACCTAAGTCTCATCTTGTCCCTCAAAAGGGGTGTCAACTCTCTAAAAAATATCTAGCTATCATGGTGTACCCCATGGTGGTTGCTTCCCTCATGATACCTATCCCACTGATCTCTCAGACTCTACTAGCTTCATAGATATTTTTGATGTTGATCATCTCATCGAATAATCTCTAAATGATGACTCATGTTGATCTATTGATACAATAGCCTCATATAGACTCCTTTAGTAGGTGGCCTACTCCATAGCCCTCATGACTCTATCCAAAATAGCTAACTAAACTATATCTGTTAGCTATGTCATATCCTCTATAAGATCTATCTGAGTTGTGTCTCTCTTCTTTCTATACCTATGTATAAGGGATGAATAGTCTGGTGTCTGCATCTCTACATCCCATGTAATCACACTTGTCCTCATAATAACACCATCCATCCTATCCAAAATCTCTTATAATCTATGAACCTATACTTGTAAGCATTGAATCTCCATAGACTACTCCTCTTTAATAGCATCCATACCCTATACACTAGCTATCTCATGGTGTAAACCATCAATCTCTCTATTCCTTTCCTGAATCTCCTCTCGTAGCCTCTCAATCAGGGCATGCTCTTCTAATGTCCATGATAAACCTATAGTCTCTCCTCTCTTTATCTATGTAATGTGAGATCATACTATGGTATCATACCCTAGGACCTCATTCCCTATGTCCTCCTCACTCTCTACATCTATAATAGGAGAATCCCCTCTTACTCACTGATCTATATCTAGGTCTATCACTACTCCTGCTTCTCATAAAATATACATATCCTCTACAAAAGTAATATGCACATCCTACATCTAGCTAGTCTCCATCACTCATCCTCTATCATCATCTAATCCTCTATCACCTACCACAACCCTCCTAATTTGGGCTTCTAAACCTGTACCTTGAGGCTGCCTGCTTAAGCTAGCTACTAACCTTTGCCTCCATGTGCTTGATGGTTTGTATGGTAGTGTCAATCTCAATGGTCTCTACTGAGCCCACCACTCTATATATACATCCACTACCCATGTATCTATAACATCCCTCCTATCCCTCCACCTCACTATTTGCAACTATGTTCAACTATGATAAAAAAAATATAAGGATCAATCATCGTACCCCATTATCACCTCTCATGTATTATATAAGTAGAAATATGTAGACTAACTAGAATATGTTGTCTCATATTGAACTATCTCATCACCATATTTTGTATATATCTCTTTATAATATACACATGTCTCTCAATGATGTAACATGGATTCATCATATAATCCATGTCTATCTCCTCATCTGGCCAATCAAACACAATGTCAATATATGACCTCCAAGTAATTTGTGTGTCAACTAGCTCATCTATAGCTTTTTTATAGAACCTTAGGTCACCCAAATGTGGCTTGCATACACCAAGAATCACATGCCATGCATAGGACATCAGCTCCCCTACCTATCAAGCATCCATGTGTCTAACTAGTCTCTCAATCATAATGTGCTCCCAGCACCAAACATGTAACAGTGTTGAAGGCCCTATCTCAATCTAGCCTAAGTAAACAAAGTAGTGCAAATTATGATATAAACTAGCTAAAACATAGGGCCCCCATGCAAACCTAACCCCCATATCCATCATGTCACCAATGACATCTAATAACCCAATAGGACATAGTCTACCACTCTTGTCAAGTAGCAACATAACACTAACAATAGCCATGAAAATAATAGTCAAAGAATCTATCGCTAGATCCATGTAGTAGTCAACATCAATACCATTCCTCACAACTAGGAACATACTCTCACCAAAAATCTTATGCAGTGTCTCATCTTGTGGACCCTATCCCTAGTACATTAGTTTACCTTGAATCAGAATGCCTAGTATCTGATATACATCCTCTAACATAACAGTCATCTCACCTATTGGCAAGTGAAACATACTTATCTCACTATGCCATCTCTTAGCCAATACAGTTGATAAAGCTTTGTTAGCTCATCTGTCAAGCATCTATGCAATGTAAGAAATCCCAGTTTCCTATAAAACACCCCACTCATACTCTGTAAAGGTGGACAATATTGACATAACATGTGAGCTACACTCCCAAGTCACTATCACTGGTAATACCTCCCAGAAATTAATGACATTTAATATTGTGCAAAATTGTTAGACATTACATTTATACATTTCTTTCATCCATTTCACTTAATCATCCATTATTTTCAAAAAACCCTAATTTTTTTTTGAAAACATCTAACAAATCACTTTTGGTTATAACAAAATCGCTTTCATCTTTTGCAAAATCACTATAAATGAATTTGCTTCACATTTTAGTGATATCACTATCATGTTTAGTGATATCAATACAATGTTTGACTATATCACTGTAGCAATATTGTCTTATCCCAAAAAACAAAACCACTTCTTAGAATTATGAAATCACTATGATGTTTGATGAAATCACCGTTTACCTCAATGAAATTACAAAAATTGATAACGATATCATAATTTTGAGAACAATGATTTAGTTTTCATCACTTTTAAACCATGATAAATGCTAAAAAAATTCAAAATTTACCAAAATTAGGAGACTTATCAAAGACCCACTCCTCTTAGGTCTTTGAAAATGTCTCACTCACTCTGTGCAATGTTCATGGTGAGGAATGCAGTACATTTCTCTTCACTAGCCTTAGAGTCAAACTTGTTCTAATCACTTTTTTATCTCTAATTGTGAAGATTATTTTCACAAATGATTTTCTAAAACCCCCCTTAAGTCCCTATTTATATTAAAACCCTAGTTAGCATTTCATCTATTCAAACCAATCAATTGTTAATTGCAAGCATTAAATCAATTTATTTTCACAAAGATGGCAAACCCTTGCAATCATTTATCAACGTGAAATCCACCAATCATTTGCAAACTCAATAAATTTTTTTTCTATTTATATATCCATAGTTTATTATTACTAAGATATATCATTCCCACACCTGCTACTTCAGCCCCTGAGCCATTAGCAAATAACAATAAGCGTGCAATCTCTGAGTGGTTTAAATTATTGATTTTCAAATCAAAGACCTAGTATTATCTTACTAGGGGAAACTCTTTTACATTTAAAACACATTACAAATATGACATCAAAACTGAAATAGATTGATTTTTCATTCAATCACTTAACTATTTCCTCTTTTCATCAAATTTCAAGCATTTATCCATTTCTCGCATAAACTCTTGAGGGGGCATCATCATACTCATTTGAAGAAATTTTTTACCTTTCTTTCATCAACACTCTACTTCTTCTATTCTTCAAAATAGTATTGCTTCACAACACCATTTCAAAGAGGGGCAAAAGTAGACACCTAAATTTCATTTAGTGTCAAAATGTACCTTAATTATTCTTCCTAAGTTTATTAATCATTCTTATTAATTTAATAATTAACATTTCTTCTTAAAATCAATTAATTGATTTATTCAAATACTTTTGGAAAAGTTAATTATGCACATTTTATTCTTTATTTTAATTATTTAATTCCTTAATTTACCAATTCAAACTTCTCCCACTTTTTTCTCCCTCATCTCAACCAAATCCATGAAAACCTCCACTTTCTTTAACTCCTCCACTAAGTTGTCAATCCATTTTTACTAAGTCTACTAGCTAACCCCTTGTTTTCCTCACTTAGTTGAAATAGTCTCTATCCTCATGGACAAGGACTCATCCTCAACCATTGATCAGTTGGAACCTTGAAAAAGTCCAATTGATCCTCCACTGTCAGATTGTAATCTAAGCTTCTATAAATAAGTTTGAGAATCCTCATTTCAAATAAAGAACACAAATATTACAATCAATCACAAATATTGAGAAATGACAGTCAGAATCTAGCAAATCATAATCAAATATCGCATCCAAAGCAAATCAAAGTCAATATTTTCCATCTAAACACTGTCCATTTCACCTTTGTATTAGAGGAGTGAGTACCACAGTTTAATAAAGCAAATCAGATCTGAATCATAATGGAGGATTCTTGTGTCTAAACTGTGACGATTTTGATTATTTTTTCTTACATTTGTTTCTCTAACTCTAGTAGAATTTAGTTTAGAATATACTTATTCTTTGTCTTTACACTTTTTAATTCATACAATAACATTTTTACAAAATTTTTTTAGATCCTTAGCCTTGCTTGTTATGGAATTTATGCCCACTTTTTTTGGCTCCTTAACCTTGATTATTGTGGCATTTAGGCCCCTTATTTATGTATCCTTATCCTTAATTTTTAACAACATATTTATGTCCCTTGTATGCATCCCCTTGGCCTTATGTGTGACATTAAATGTTGAGCTTATAAATCTTGTGTGATTTTTAAGTTTATAGGTGTTGTGATCTATATCACGCACTTCCAATTTATGTGTTATGCCATGATTAATATCATGTACTTACTTACTACATAGTCTTATTTAATAATAAATACTACTACATGCATCATAGATACATCTATCTTGGCATACCACTTATATGCCTTTGCATTCCATATGGTACATATATGCCTTGATGTTACATACATTACTATGATGAGATACTCTCCACATGCTGACATGATTTTACATGTTATTATATTTATACATGATATGATACAATTCAATTCTCTTTTTATATGAGTGACTTACATGATCCATCCCTCACCTCAAAAAGGTGATATATTAGTCAAGTTTTTCATAAATACTAAACCTCCATTGCAAATTTGGGTATAGTATACAAATTTCAAAGTTTAGATTTGATTTAGATATCAAATTGAGACAATTATTAGTAGTTTTCAATACAATTTTTGGGGGAATATGTACTCCATTCTACACTCCATGAGAAACATATTTCATATTGATATACATTTAGAGGCATATATAGGGCATGTGTACGCCATTTTATAGGACATATTTAGTTATGAATATGTTGGTTCATGCACATATACACTATTTAATATCTCAATTGAGCATGATGATAGATCATGCATATTATGATATTTTACATTTAGAACAAATTAAATGGGACATGATGTTGGTTCATGCACATTTACACATTTGCATGTTTGTAATTATTTATCAAGTGTTTTTGAGTGTGGAGCAACATTAAATCTATAATTTTATTTAGAGTGGTTGATTCATGATTATGAGGTAATGTAAATTAAAGTTAAACCATGCTCAATAATGATGTCATTACCCATAGAAAATCCATTACATGTTTTGACCTTATCATCTTATGTTTATAAGATCAATGTTGGATTAGTTACATATGGATTGGGGCATTTGTCTTCCAATATAAGATCATTGCACTAGTTAAATCTCAAAATGGGAATTGATCACCATCAATTTTTCCATGTTTTTCATGTGGTTTAGTAAGGAAGCACAATTATTCAATGCTTTAAAGGAAACATGGTTTACTGACATACAAGTGTACTCCTTCCTTTCTCTTTCAAATTTAAAGTTTTAAGTATGATTCAAATTTAAAGTTTCATTATATGGGCATTGAGTACTACATTTTTAGTATAGTTTTTTCTTGAAGTAGCTTGCATATTTTGAGCCTTATCCCAAAGATAAAGTGTGTTGTGTAAACTTAGGTATATCTTTATCCTTTTACTCTAGTATTTTCAATAAATCATAATATTAAAATAAAAGAGGAGCATTTTTAGACATTAAAATCTGGTATTTAACCCTTGAAAATGTTAATATTGACCTACACTTATTTTACATAACTTGTGCATCTACAAATAATTATCACTTGCCATTCACACACACCTACACACTAGTTATGAGCTTGATCTATTCGAAATTGCTATCAATAACCTAAGAACATTTTGGTCTATGCTAAATTAGTGAATTATCCTACACAAACATTTATATAATATCACATTGGTATTTTTATCTCCCAAAAAATAACCTTAATCTTAGAAGTAATGTTAACGTTACTGATCTAGAGTTGACATTACTACTCTTTGCTTAACAATGACTATTTTTCAAAATAAAATCTTTCTTATAGGTCTGCCCATTCATCTAACAAATCAATGGCATGTGAAATTAACCAATTGAGTGTGTATATAAATACAAATAAAGGTTAAGCATATTTAAAATTTGGGATTCTCAAGCACCTCTCAAATATACTACTAAACACTAAGCAAATCTACCCTATTCATCCAAAATTACAAATCAAGTACTAGAAGTAGTCATCAAACAAGTCTAAAAGACACTAAACTAGATCAATTTTCAAATTTTTCAAGACAAAATAAATACTTCTAAGTGCATTCATATAGCAAAAAAAAAAACACATTTGCACATTCACATTAAGGGGAAGAACTACATGTGGCTTGACTTACCTCTTCAAAGTATTGAATACATAGGCATCAGATAATCATCAATAGGGGTGATTGGGGTCAGGTCAAACCAATTACAATTCCTTAATTTTTTATAGGTTTTCATCCTTCACAAGTAAACCCAGGGTTTTGAGAAAAAAGAAGCTAATTTTTAGAGTTGTGCATGTAATCGAGGGTGAAAAATCATGAAAACATAGACTTATTAGACATGCACACCACATTGTATGATCAAAAATAGATAAACTTGCCCAAGATTAACATCAACATTCTTGCCCATGCCTGATGATCCTAACCCTACAAAGACATAGTTCTAGTTCTAGATGAATCACATGCTTGCTTCTAGTTTGTTTCCATTGTCAAACACAATCACAATCAATAAAAAATTATTAGTATCTTGATCTCCTAATACTTTCAATAAATAGTAAATTACTATACCAAACTATTTTGTATTAGTTACATTTAGATTTATGCTTGACTTCAATATATTACAATATGAATTAATCCCACAAGTTTAGCTTATTATGACTCACATTAATCCAAAAATAGGGTAAACAATTTCCCAATCAAGTTGGTCATATGTTATTTCAATAATATATTGATATTATTAGAAATCATGAGGTCCAATCTCATTGTTTACAAAGACAATATTCAAATCCCATAATTTTTAGTGTTATAACCTATGATTAAGAAATTTTCAGCCATTTTAATTTCTTGATGAAGGTAGGCATATATCCACTTGATTTATAATGTTTTTCCCTTTCAGAGTCCATAAAAATAGTTAGTTTGTTGGTTTGAAGTCTCCATTTAGGATTTTATTGGAAAAACATATTAAAAGTGAATAAATAAGGCATTTTAATGTAAAATAGGTGCATTTTCAATTGTATTTGAACATTATTTGAAAATGATAATTTTATATATGATGAAAATGGATGTAGTCCCACAACTTTCTACTTTTGTAACCATTAGAGTTAAAAATGTAGTATATTTTAGGTTACATGTCCATCATGATCAATTGTGTTGATAGATCCAAAAACCCACCCATGATAGTAGTTTAATGTTTTTCTATGCAAATTTTAGTTCATTTGTTTGTTTGATATCATTTATGAGGATCATACTAGTTATCTAGTGGTTTTTTTGTTGTATATAATTTAAACCTCTCATCTAATAAGGGAATATACTATTTTGGTTTTTGATTAATCATTGGTGATTGTACAATTAATAGGGGTTGATATCACCACTAGTGTTTTCAAAGCTACCAGAGTTTTTGAGCATCAGGGGAGATGCACCATATAGGGGTACATAATTATCATTGATACATGGATGAGTATTTTCATGATAATTTTTATACTATAATATAGGTATAAATGATACAAGGGGATGAGTATGCCCTAGCTGATGATCATATTCATGTTAGGTTAGGATTCTACAAAACAATAAGTATAAGGTACAAGGGACATGTTGACATAGGTTGACTAGTACTAAATGCATAAGTGGTCAGTTTTTAGGTTGTGTTTTACCCTATTTTGGATTATGTTAACCCTAAAAAAGATAGAAACTATGCTTATAATTCAAATTACAATATATGAAAATTAAGCATAAATATGAAAGGAGTGGTTTGAAACTAATTTTACAATTGTAATATATACATATGGAAATTAATAAAGATGATAAGATACTTAGTTGTAGGACTGAGATAGAGTGAAAATGGCATGAAGGATGGCAAATTAGACTGCATGTCACTTAGATTGGGATATAGAGGTTTGTGTGCACCTAGATATATTTATACAGTCTATTCTAAATCTAATGGTTCTATTTGTGTAACTTTAATCTCAAATTTATGTGTAATCTCAAGGTCTGGTAATGGGTGCAACTCATAAAAACCCTTCTCCTTCACTTGAAACCCTAGGTCTACTTGTAATGATAGACTTATACATGCGAATGGAGAACAAATATGGTTTGAGCTAACCTCAACTACTCCTCTTTGACTAATTGAAGACTACCTAAACATGCAATACTCTAAAGAAGGAAGTCAAACCACATGTACTTCTACCTATTAGGTGGATGTGTGCAATAATACTTGTTGAATAAATGAAACCTATGATCTAGTTTTTGATACTTGATAATTGACAATCTTGACTTAGATCTTGAGTGATTTAGACTTGACAAAGACATAATTTTAGTGACTGGTCAAAATCTTGGGATAAATAGGGTAGTCCTTTTAAATGTGCAAGTATTTGAATAGGCTTGATAAGTACTTTCTAGATGACTAATAGATATATGCCTATTTTGTATATATAGGTGATGCTTTGGGTAGTTTATCATGCCACCAAAATGTGAAACATACATGTTGACTCATAGAAATGATTTGAGTTTGAATTTTGACCATTTCTTGGCATGAGATGGAATGCCATATTTAAATAGTTCCATCATATAGTATGTTTTGAACTTGACGTTATCATTTGGGAGACAAGAACACTAATCTGATGATATGGAGATGTTTAAGTAAGATAGATAACTAGTTTTACATAGACTATGAGGTTTCCTATAGGTTTTATGATATCAACTTGGGAAGATCAAGACCTATAAAATGCACAAGGATGTGAGAGAATGGATAATGAGAGTCATGTTTGTATACACAAGTCATGTAGGGTGAAGGTAATTTAAATCTAACATTTTCAAATATCAATTAGTATATTTTAATATTTACAAATGCCCCCTTTTATTCTAGTATTTAAATACAAAAAAAATACTAGAGTAAAAGTATAAATATGTACTTGAGTGTGCACAACACATTTTGTCTTTGGGAAGGCTCCAAATTTGTAAGCTACTCCAATAAAAATATGCAATGAACATATGATAGTCAATGTCCATAAAAATAAATTTGGAAATGTTTAAATTAAAATACGAATTGAAGATCAAAGAAAGAGTACATCTATGTATAGGTGGACCATGTTTCCATACAACTTGTGGAATATAATGCTTTATTATTGAAGCAATAGAGAATGGTTCCTCTTATTTATATATTTTGGATAATTGAGAATGATCAATCCAAAATTTATGTAACTAAGGTGAGTGCCATGGATTGAGAAAGAAAATTCCCCCAATCCTCATTGAATAATATAACAAAGGGAAACATTCTAGGTCATTAAGTGACATAAAACCTCAATCGTACTAATCCATATAACTAATCTCCACTAATATTGTAACCAAGAGATGAAAGGTGGATGTAATATGCTAATATTTCAAGCTTGAGTAGAAACTAAGAATGATCTAAGCTCATACTATAAATATAATATAACCTCTAATTGAGCAAAATGAAAGAGATAAACAACTTATCTTCACTTAATAAACATGCAAATTTATCTTTTGTTGAGATGGGTTTGCTCACAATTGGTAGCTTTGTGGTTGCTTAAGGACTTTTATGAAAGAATTCTGGCAGCATGTACCTATGATTTCTTGATTTATTGATGATAAATATTTATTCAAATTTTTCATATGTATCAATCTTCCCACCTTATGAAAATGGAAGAGGAAGGGTCAATTTATAGAGTATTGGAGGGAGGAATGGATGGTTAAGATTAATCTAAATTTATTTATAATATTTAATTTTGGATGGATGCAATTTGACTTTCACTTAATGAGGAAGTTGAAGGAGTTGAGGAATTGTTTTAATTATTTAATGAGTGGGTTAAATGATTTAATGAGTTAGTTGAGTGGTTTAATTAATTAATTTAGTGGGTTGATGAGTTGGATAATTGATTTATTATTGGTAGTAGACATATAATTATAAAAATTATAAACTATGTTGTTTAACCCTATTTTTTTTATATGGATTATATGAGGATATATAAGGTTGATAATATAGAAATTAATAAGCATAAGGGTGATAAAAAAGATATATAATAGGTCAATTAATTTGTAAACTTAGATAAATAATATTATAAATTAAATTTTGTGATATGCTAAGAATGGAAAGCATACCCTTCTAGATATTGTAATGATAATTAAAAAAAATACTTATTTGGTTCTTATGATAATACAAATATAAATCTAGAACAAATGGGAAGCATGTTGGAATAAGATTATATAACAATTGCTAAATTTTGGATTAAGTGTCTTTGTATTTACAGACACTTACATCAACTTGGGATGGTTTTGTCGATGATATAGTTTGGATCAAACATAAGTGTCCAATATAGAATACCTATAGAAACTAAATGTGGCCACATATATGCTTCTGGGTTCTATCTTTCCTTTGCTCTAGTGAATTTAGTTTTGGGTCATGGACTGCCACTCCTTGTCAAATAATAAAACCCTAGTTCCTCATCTTTATATTGGTTGTGGAAAAAATAGGTTAGTGGGCATACATTTGTTGTTACTTGTGCAACACACCCTATTTTTATAACTAAAAATAGGGACTATCTTTTTACTTTGGATTCTAGTCTTATACTTTTAGGAGTCCATTGTGGTTACTTGTCTAAATTAGCCTTCTTGAGAGTCCATTTTTCTAGATGTGAAGATTTGAAATTTGAATATGCTTCATCACTTTAACTAAATTTGAATAATGAAATGTTCATCATAAGTGCTTAGTATAATTCATATCTTGGGTTGTTTTAATTTAAATATCTGAATTTACATAATTCTACTAAGTCTTAGTCTATTTATTTGCTTGCATTTCAAAACACATTTTACAACTTCCTTTTAGTCTATTTTGCCTTAGGTTTATGCAAATTATCTAAGTATTTTAGAGTTTTTTACTACCTTTCCTTAGAAATTTTTGTCTATTTTGGCTTCAATTTGATCTAAATCAGTTATAAGTTTCCTCTATTCATATTTTGCCTTAGTTAATTTCATTAAAATGGATAAAAATTGTGTTAAAATGGATTTCTTTCACTAAGTTTTTGTTTATCTTTGTTATATTTCAAAAGACTTAGTTGTTTTAATTTGAACTAATTAGCCATTATTTTTTAAACTGAGACACTATTTGTGCCTTCACATGTTGTACCCATGGGGTATCATAAAGAGTGTGGGTGACTTAGTAAAAAAAAATTTATAAATAAAAGTTCTGATGAATCTCAAAGATTATTCAAGTCTTTTCTCTTTGGGAAATATTTCATGAATTACATCAAAAGTTAAGTGAAAGGGAAAATTTTAAACTGGTTCTGAATAAAACTTTTGAAGACTTGGGTCTTTGGGATAAATCTTCACGAACAAAATTTCCAATGGAAAAACTTGTGAAGGCTAGGACAACACAAGCTAAAGTCATGAAGACAAGGCCTGCAAAGACTAGCTTTTTAGAATGTTTTTTTAAAAGAGATACTTTTCAACTCTAGACTTAGTCATTTTAATTAGAAATCCCTTATCCATTACATTTTTAATCAATTCATCGACTATGCCTTTTTGTATTATGTGTGCAGGTACTTGAAAAATCCCCCAGCATTATATGTTGTTCACCTTATGGTATCAACAACTCCACCCCATATAAAGAAGACTTTTAACACTTAGACAATTTCATAAAAGTTGTTTATAACCATGTGGCACCTTTCTATATATTAAAAGGACTTAGCTGATTTCACAAAGTTTCCCATCATCATGTGTCACTCTCCTAGAAATAGTAAGCCTATTAAAAAATATTATAATACTTAGTTTATTTTTTTCAAGGTTTTTTGATAGGGAAATGATGTTAGTGACTCTTTGAGTTGGCAGGTTAGTAGGATGATGCCACATGGCATTATCCCCCTATTTTGCTATATTGAAGATGTATGTACCAGTGTAATACCTCTGGGATAATGGGTCAGTGAGATGATGCCACATGGAATCATCCTACTACTCCTCTATCCTTGATATTTACATACAAATTTTAGAGCTTTTAAGCAAGTAAGTGAGTGGAATGACACCACATATTAAAATCTCGCTATTATGTAGCCCTTGAGTGGTCTATGTAGACCTTGTAGTTTGTCAAATCCTAGGTAAGTGAGATTATGATGCATGAAAAAATATTTCTTCACATAAAAAAGAATAGTTAACATGTGCATAAATCCCCAATCTAGGAAATTGAAGAGTGAGGAAAGGCCATATGGCCATTAAACTGAAGAAGTGAGAAAAAAAGCTAAAGCCTATAGGTACTAATAAATTGCCAAGTGGCAAAATGAGACCCATAAAAACAAAACCAATTATGTAGCAAAGGAAAATAAAGGATAATATGCATGGTAGTGACCCCTCAGAGAAAAAGACATAGTGGTAATGCAGCCACCAATGCATGAGTTTAAATTTGAGGCCCATCTATCCATCAAAACTGTTAAAGGCCAAGAATCGACTCTATGTCTGATTTAATTTGTATAATAAATTTCAACATGGTCCCAAATGGAAAAGTGGTTGAGAATGTGACCCAAATCATGAATGATATAGGCATAATTAGCATGGCATACACATTGGAATCAAATAAAGAACAAAAAAGAAAAAAATTAGTCTTAAAGTGGTATGGTATTAATTTTACAAAGATGTAAGCAACTGGAAATCATAATGCAATCTCAACTACTTTTAATTTCTAGAATGCAATTGAGGCATGCTTTGGTTGTGCCAATTCTAGGCATGCTTTTAATTTGTTAGATATTTAAAGTGACCTTCTTAACCAAATTCCCTCAATCAAAAATGAATGTAACTACCCCATTAGCAGGAAATATTGATTGAGTTCAAACTCCTTAGGCCTACATGCCTATATAAGATCAAATTCCCGATGTAATATGCAATGATCTTTTCAAGACCAAAAGGATTATGCTTGAGTTTTTTAGGATTAGAGGAGATTATGCATGGATGGATCTTTTACATTAGAACTTAGATTAGTGGACTAGTCATTTTCTTTTCATGCATTTCCCTATTTTTTAGATTAGTTTTTTGAATTTAGGCTATTTGAAAGATGAGTTTGTAGCTCAGTGAACATTTGATGAATCCCAAATGATCCTTAATAGAAACATCTTTATTTTGATACTTTTACATTTAATAGACTTGATCTATGCATGTATATGGTGACCCTATTTTCCTCTTTAGCTCTACTACTTCATTCCACAAACTCTTGGACTATCCTTAGTTAGAGTTATTCTAGGTCTGGCTCAACTAAGAACTAGTTACTCCAAGATTCATTTACTCAATAGAACTAGGCTATCCAACATTACATAGTAGGATTTTTTAAAATCTTTCTCCTTGCCTTTTTCTCTTTTTCCCTTTTTTATCCATTTTTTAGTTTAGGTTAGTTTATTTCTTAAGTTGCAAGCTGAATCTAACACTTACCTTGATTGCATGATATTTTATCTATTATTTTTAATGTGTTGTTAAATCCTTGTAATAGACGTGTCTCTTTGGATTACATATTTATTCATAGTTAGATCATTTAGATGGTATATAGGCATAAGATATTTCTTTTAAATGCATATTGATCTGGTTGAAATACACATCAAAGACCCTTGATATAGTATGGTCACAACAAGCTGATTGGGTTACCCTGCATACCAAGACCTAGTAACCAATACCCTAGGAAGATTTATTCACATAAGTCACCTTTAAAGAGAGGAAAGGATTAAAAACCACTACCTAATTGTTGTATACATGTCAAATGCATCATAAATATGTTATGGCACTAAAAAGAAGACATATTGGTGCATTTCAGACTTTTATTTTGTATATATTAGCTTAGTATAGTTATTTTCTAGGTTCTTAGATTGGAATTTTTTAAATCTAAGTATTCTAATGACTTTAGATTAGCTAGGAAGATTTAGTTGTCTTTTGGACATTCCATGACCTTCCCATGACTTGCCCAAGAACCCTCACAATTTTTGTGTAAAGTATATCCATGGTGGGAGTTCAACTGTTTAAAAACACATCTAGGCTTTTAGAGAAGCCTTTATTAGAAAGTAGATTCAACATGAGGATGTGACCTATCACCTATTCCCCTTTTTATTGTATAAAATTGCTTATTATTGGTACTTTTGTCTACCATAAGGGTGCATCATAACATGGGCCATCTTTGAAAACCTATTACTTAACCCTTTTAGTGTCCCCATTGGCCCTTCTATCTTTTTCTACCAATTTTCCACAGTTTTTAAAGGGCCCCATGAACCAACTAGTGTATTCAACCATAGATTTTATTAACTATACACTAGGTAGAAGGACCCTTTCCTACATATAAAAGATACAATAATTGGGTTATATCTAAAAACTTTAAATCCTCTAACTACCATGTTCATTAAGATGAACCCCTCAACTCTTTCCTCATTAGCATTGGTCTACCAAGTGGCTGTCGATGTAGAGTAAAAATTAATGACCCAAGGTAATTATGCCCAAAGTCTTTTAAGTAACATGCCCACAAGTCAGCCCATGAAATGATATTCACCTTAAAATTAAGTGTTACCCCAAACCTTTATTTATTTAAACCTCCAACTAATAAATAAGAGTCTTGATTGTTTATTTAATGCATAAACTTAGGTAATTATGTGTATAATCAATAGGCCACTTCTTATAATTTGAGTGATTCAATATATTTATGTGTTGTTACTAACCAAATACCATCTATTGAAATATATAATCAAGTAGAAATGTGCAATCCAAAATGCAAAGCTACATACCTTAATACACCATCTAAAGTCTATGAATCTAGATGCACTGATAATGTATAGTTAATCATGCATGCTAAGAACATCCCATCTTATAAGTGTGTAAATTATTTTAAGGCTATAGTAGTAATGATGATGAATCTAAAGATGAATAAGTATTAGTTTTAAAATATAGCCTAATGACTAAAAAATAAATTGATGAGAAGTTGTCCATACAAAATGAACAAACAAACATCTCTTGTGATCAACCAGAATAACAATTGGAGGAGTTGGAGATATTGGATGAGGAAGATGCATACTGTGCATCTAAAACATTCTTACCCTTAGCTTATACTACTACTTTTAATGGATTGATCCAATATGGTCAATATCTTGGTGATGGTAATGAGACTTTCCCTACATGAACAATAGGGAATGAAGTAGAAGGAAACCAAGAAGCAAGAGGTTGTCCATCTGAGGAGAATGAGCTAGAAGAATTCAAAATTGATGATCTCTTTCCTTACTTCAACCTCACCTCCAAGTATTTTATATTACCCAGACATTCCTCTCAATAGAATAAGTAGTTAAAATAGTAATGGGAAGTCAAGCATACAATGGCCTAAATGAACAAATCATACAAATGGGGATGCAACCTAAGGATGATCTGATTTAGCCTAGATTTACACATACTTTAGCCACTAATGACAAATTCAAAATGTATTTGATATTTCAAGGACCTAAACCATTCCCATGCCGTATATATGCCAATGACAATAAAGAGGATGCTATGCAAGTATTCAGATGCATCAAAGAGTAGTTGACAAGTGACTCATCTACTAGCTGTCACAAAAAAACATGCCACTTTTAGGTTGGATCTTCCAGTCAATTTGGTATGTATGATTACCTTGCCTTATCCCTCATTTAAATATAATGTATGGGATGAGATATTTTCTAAACTTTATCCCTCTTTCTTTCTACAATCTAGATGCAAACATGATTTAGAATTATACAATCCTAGCCTACTTGAGTTTTATGAGAAGTACATTGATAAATATTTATGGGATAGTGTTTTCCATCATAGAGGGAAACATATAAGAAAGTAGGTTTTCCCTATAACCTTCTCAAAATCCTAAAGAATTAGGTGTTTAACTGAATTTAGGCATACTCTTGCCCTAAATAAACTTTGTAAATAATTTATTTACCCTTCCTTGTTTTCTTTTATTTTTCGTTCTATCCTGTCCCTTGTTGTTAGTCAGGTTTGATTATGTTTATTTTATATTTTTATTCTTTTTTTGGTTTGTCCCAACTATTTTTTCTTGGTAGTCCCCCTTTTAAATCAAAGAAATGAAATGAATGACTATCATAAAAATAAAAGAAATGGTACTTAAAGAGCTTAATCATAATTTTAATCGAATTTATTGTGTAAACTATTATTATTGTTTGGTTCATCATTTGAATTTCAAAGGTTAATGATTATTAACAGAATCTATGGGTTTAGAATATTTATTTTATTTTTTGAATCCATCTAATGTACTTAAGGAAATATCTACAGAAAAATACAACATTCCTTCAATTATAATTTGTCTTAAGTTTTCATGAAGTTGTTGGTTTCCTTTTACTTGTGGCTTGGTCTCAAACCATCTATGAATGAAATGCAAAAATTTCCTTTCAATAAAATTGAGCTAAAATGTAAAATATAAAATTCTCCTTGAAAGGGTGATCTTGGAAAACTCCACCACAGGCTTTCATCTTGGTTAAAATTGGATCAAGACCTTTAAAAGGGACCATAGGTATCTTTATCAGGATTATAAATATCTAGCTGGTAGTAGAGTAATGCCCACACCACCTCCACCCAAGCTAAACTAAATCTTTCCTTTCAACATGATGTTATGAAAATCTAAATTACTACTTGTGAATGCAAATAAAATGAATTAATCACTTGATCACACACTTGGATTCTTTGATGGGGTAATGACATTAGTGACTCTCTAGGCTAGTAGGTTAACGAGATGATGCCTGTGGAAGAATACTAATGCTATGCTATCCTTGAGATGTTTATACCAATGTAATCCATCTCAACTAGTAGCTTAATGAGATGTTGACACATGGTATCATGTTGCTACTCTACTGTCCCAAAGATATTTGTACAAAGTGCAAAGCCTCTAGGTAAATGGGAGAGTGAGATAACACCACATGGTGAAATCTTTCTACTTTACATCCTCAAGTGATTCATGTAGACTTTATAGTTTTTCAAAGCCCAAATAAGCAATATTATGACATGTGGATAAATCTCACTTCACAATGGAAATAACAATTAGAATGTGTATAAATCTCCAAGCTAAGAATCAAGAGAGTGAGGGAAGGTCACGTGACCATAGAATGATAAAAGTGAGAAACAATGCTAAAGTTCATGGGTACCAATAAATTTCTAAGTGTAAAAATGGGACCCATAGAAGCAAAACCAATCATGCAACAAAGGAAAAAAAGGAAAAGTTGCATGGATAGTGACCTGTCAGAGTAAAGGACATGGTGATAATGAAACCATCAAGGCATAATTTTAAATTTGATGGCTCATCTACCTGTCAAAATTGTTAGAGGCCAAGAATAGACTATGTGTTTAATTTTATTTTTAGAATCAATTACAACATGGTCCTAGATGGAAAATTGGTTGAGAAGGTAACCCAAATCATGAATGGTATGAGAAAATTAGCATGTCATGCACATAGGAATCAAACATAAAAAAAGACAAATTTCATTCTTAGAGAGGCATGCTCTCAATTGTACAGAGACATAAGTAGGTAGAAATCATGATGCAATCCCAACTACTTTTTATTGACAAAATTTAATTAAGTCACATTTTAGTTGTGCCAATTTTCAGCACGCCTTCACTCTTTTAGATATTTTGATCTTCCTGCTCAACTATATTCCCTTAACCAACAATGAATATTTGTAACTATCTTATTAGTGGGAAAATTTGATTGAGTTCAAACTCCTCAGGCCTGCATACCTATATAAGATCGACTTCTCAATTTAATTAGGGTTGGTCTTTTTAAAGACTAAGAGGATTATACTTAGGCTACTCTTTTTAAGATTACAGAAGACTACGCTTGACTGGGTCTTTTAGATTAGAAATTAGAGTAGTGGACAAGTCATTTTCCTTTCTTTCATTTCCCAACTTTAGATTAATTTTTTGGTTTAAGGCTATTTGGAAGCTAAGTCTGTATCTCACTAAGCATTTGATGAATCTCAAATGATTATTAATATAAACATCCTTATCTAAAGGCTTGGCTATTTAATAGACTTGGTCTACACATGTATATGGTAACCCTATTTTCCTCTTTGTCTCTACTACTTCATTCTATAGACTATTGCACTGTCCTTAGTTGGAGTTGTGATGGGTCTAACTCAACTGAGGATTGGTTACTTTAAGATTTATTTATTCAATAGAATTAGGATGGATGAAAATAGATAACATGATTTTTTTTCTCTTTTTCTCCTTTCCCTTCTCTCTTTTTACCTTTTTTAATTAGTCTGTTAGTTTAGATTAGTTTAATTTTTGAGTTACAGTCTAAATATAACATGTATCTTGATTGGATGCTCTTTTATCTATTTTTTATGCACTATTTAATCCTTACAATAAATGTGTCTCATTGAATCAGATTTTTATTCATAGTTAGAGTATTTGATTAGTTCCATAGGCATAAGCTATTTATTTTTAATACATATTGATCTGGGTTAAATACATGCCAAAGACCCTTGACATGGCATGGTTACAATGAATTGACTGGGTTACCCTGTGTACCAAGACTTGGTAATCGAGACCATGGGGATATTTTTTCACACAAATCACCTTTCAAGATAGGAAAGGATTAATAAACCCTACCTAATTATTAGATACGTGTCAAACACATCATCAATAACAAGATCAAGATACCCAAAAGACTCCTTTGTCAATGAGTGTTGACTAGACAATACTTTGAAGAGGGCCTCACAGTTATGTAGATCTCCCCTACATGTTGACTTGTGTGTGCATACGGATGCAATATGTGAAAATCAAATACAATAACGACCTATCTTTTAACTTAGAAAATTTATCTCTTGGGGTGGTCTTTTAACACTTCACACCTGTAAATATTTTATCCCTATGATTGATATGGAAATATGAGAAAATATGGAAGCTTTGCTCACTTGAATGCTTGATAGATTTATTTTGATAAGTTATCTTTGGTATTTTCTAGGTTTTTGCTAAGTTAGGAGTGAACGAGGGTTGATCTTATATTTATACCAATCCCTTTTGAGTATCATATTAAGTCACTTAATTTGACCATATGAAATACATTTCATTTGCAAATTGGATGACTTTAGGGTACTGGACACTTACGTTAGGGTAGGACACTTGCATCGACATAGGTGTCTAAATAGGATGCAATTGTTTTAAGAGAAGGAATATATGTACATGTCTTAAACTTGTAGATATGGATAAGAAGTAGGTTAAAAACATTCTATGCAAGGTATAAGGCCTAGTTCATCAAAATGATACTAGTTGAATTAAGAGATAAGCAATTAGGTATAGAGAAATAATAGATGTGAGACTTGAAGAAGAAAAAAAGGTCTAGAATTGATAGGAATAGTCAAGGTTTGATTTTTCCAAGTGTACAAGACTAAGGTGATATATAATTCATAAATGTCATCTATATTTACCTACTTTAATCTATCAATTAGTTTACTAGTTTAAAGGAAATGAATGTGAACCCAGGTGTGTATAACACACCTTGTCTTTGATTGAGTCCAACTTGAGTGATTTCCTAGTGACTGAACTGAAACCAATAGAATATTACATTATACAATTAGTGCATATAGTCTAAAATTTAAAGCATTAAAATGGTTAAAATTAAAATAGAATAAGGTTTAGGAGTACACCTATGTATCGATGCCATCATCTTGCTTTATGACAATTTGATTTGAAATATATATCATTATGAATCAATAAAACTAAGATTAAGGCAATATAAATATGAAAATTGCATATATCTAAAGATATAGAGAGAGGGATTGGAGGACACATACCCCCAATATTGGAAAAAATATGATTTGACACTTGTTAGTTGACATTGCAACCCAATCATACTTATAACCTGGTTAGCATGGGTGAACAAATTCAATCCATACTATATATATAGTGAGGTTGGATGATGTAATCAAGTCCAACCTATAAACTTGGTAAGATTGAGTGATCAAATCACCTTAACTATACCAAAAGAGAACCCACTACTATATTAGATTGGCTCAGTATAGTCCATAAAAGTTAAAAATGTTGGGTGATGATGTTGGAGGTTTGTCAATGATGTCTCCAAGGTGACCAAGTTTGTTGATGAGGTATCATGTGTGTTAGAATGACAATGACAATGACAATGACAAAGTGTGCTTCAATGAGCTTCAATGTTCCTACATGGTTATTTAGTGTTTGACTTAGTTAGATAATTGATGGATGATATTAATGGTATAAATATATTGTAGAGACATTATGGGATGTTATGAGTACTTAAAGTGCTTATGAAAGAGAAATGAATACATCAAAACAGTTATATGAGTGTCTAGATTCAAGTAGTCATTTTGGCAGATAAGGTTGAGTAAGTACTTTGATGACATCATAGTTCACACATATGAAAGATTCAAGAGTTGTTTGATATATGGATAGATTCCCATACGTATGAAAGGTGATCATATGGTTCAAATTTTATGTTTGGACATGGAGCGTAGAAAAATTTATTAAGGTACAAATTTGGCTTCTTAAACAGAGTTTATTAAGTTCTCATACTTAAATAAATTTGCATTATCAAAAATATACAGTGAACATTCAATCAGATCATAGATCTAATGATGAGAAATTACTATAATCAAATAAGGATCCAATGGTGTGGTTCAAATTCAAATTGTCAAGATTACACACACTAGTGACATGTGTCATAATCATGGAGTTTGAGAAGCAAATCTAACGGTGAGCGTAAAACCTATAAGATAGAGATCAAAGGTAAGCATGTGATTGTGTAGATTATGATCCAATAGAGCGTATTGAGTTAAATATTCAGTATTACATGTGGGATTGAAATGTGGTGGAAGTTCATTGGAAGATTGATTATAGGGTACACAAAGGGCACACAGAGCTACCAAGTGGCACAATCATGGAAGCGAGGATATAAAATCAATAGTGAGCATTCCAAGGTAAATACTAGGATACTTATGAGGATATTGATGGTATGTATTTGTATACATTTTCTAGGTAGCATGAGATTTTGATAAAGTGTATGATGTTTAGTGTTTGAACAGTGACCATTGGAATTTGAATATTCAAATTAATGAGGGAAAAATAGTCTATAGTTT